>OY037017.1:12945052-13673522 GCA_955831195.1 Pilophorus perplexus
TCACGCAGATAAATAAATCAAGCGAGACGCTAACTTAACAATCAAGAGCGGCACAACTTCCGCTCCCTCCCGAGACGAACCCGCCGAACCGATTTTTTTGGTTTATTCCTGAAATAGGTAATACACCTATGTAATCGCAACGGAGGTCGACGACTCCGATCAGCCTCAAAATTTTACATTATCTGTTTCAAGAGGTCTACATTCAAAATCCGAAATTTCCCAAAGGCCGCCGTCCGGGCCGTTTTGGGCAGTAGACATTTTTTTAAAATCTGAAATTTCGACAAAATACTCGGTTTACCATCAGATGGTAGATTCTAGTTGTGCCCGCAAGGTTTTCAGCCCGATCACACAAACCCGTGGAGCGCTATGGGGCTACGGGAGGTTTTTTTTAAAGGAGTTTGGCTATGGGATCAAGTTGGGTGTCGTTTTCGAAGTATTTTTGGACGTAGAATCCATTTTTTGGGGTCCCGGAACGATCCGATTTCACTGTGGCGATCTACAGGGCTTTTATGGGGCTACAAATGTGATTTTTGAAGGATCCCGGGTGGTCAAATATGAATAATTCATAATATTATTTTTTTTAATACGTCAAATTTGTTTTTTTGGTTATAATTTCCGAGCAAAAAATGAAAGAAAAATTATGAAAACCAATTTTTTCCCCATAATTTTTCTGCACACGTTACCTCTGCGAGAGAATAATAAACACTTGTGTATTTTTTTTTGGTTCATAAACCTTCTTGAAAGTAATAATTACTTCAGAATAGTTATTATTCTCGAAAAAATACGCCTATTTATTCGCGACGAGGAGTCAAAAACGCTGCAAATTTTACAAAAGGGTTTATTATTCTTTGATAGACGTTACTTGTGCAGAAATTTAATTCTGTCAATGAAGAAAATTAAAAAAAAATTTTTTTTGGATTTCCATTTTTCAAAAAAATCTTTTGGATTTTTGTTTCAAACATTTTTTCTTCAAAAATTCTTTATTTTTTACTCGAAAAATATTTAACCTCCTGGGATCCTTCAAAAATCCCATTTTTAGCCCCATGAAAGCCCTGTAGATCGCCACAGTGAAATCGGATCGTTCCCTGACCCCGAAAAATGGATTCTACATCCAAAAATACTTCGAAAACGACACCTAACTCGATCCCATAGCTAAAAGCCTTCAAAAAAACCCTCCCGTAGCCCCATAGCGCCCCACGGGTTTGGGCGATCGGACTGAAAACCTTGCGGGCACAACTAGATGGTAAACCAAGTATTTTGTCAAAATTTCAGATTAAAAAAAAAAAAAAATCCTACTGCCCAAAACGGCCCGGACGACGTACGGCGGCCTGACATTTCGAATGTAGACCTCTTGAAACGGATAATGTCAAGTTTTGAGGCCGATCCGAGTCGTCGACCTCCGTCGCGAAAACATAGGTGTATTATTCCAAGAATAATAAACCAAAGTGGGTCGTTCAACTATTCCTGCTCTTTACGAGTTCGAATGCCTATAGGCGTATTCGTCGTTATAACATTGGTAATATATGAATAATGTGAATTCTATCAAGTGCAATTCACATCCGCGCTCTCCAAAAAAAAAAAAAAAAACCTTTAAGTAGGTACCTATATTGAAATTCAATTTGATAGATGAAGAACTTTATCCAAGTATTATGCCTCCTGGTGGTTTTATTCATTGTTTACTTTAAACCCCTTAGTCCTGTACTGGTCAAAAGAAATCACGTAACTTCATGAAACCTAACTACTGTTGCACCATCATGTTTTGGTAGTAAAAAAGTGATTTGATTCGTCAAGACATTTAATCACTAGGTAATTCACACACACGATAACTTTTCTGACTTTATTTCTTCAATATAATAACAGACCAACAACAAAATCCTATCGTTACATCATATCCCTTTGGAAAATGAAACAAAATCAACAATCCTAAACTCTGAGACATCCAACTGCAAGTTTTCAAATCTCTTCGAAAAAAATTGCAACGAATTTTAAAATTTCTTGACTGATGACTATTTTGAACAAGTCCGTTCAAAAAAATTCCCTCGTTCATTTACGGCATCAAAACCTATTTGTTTGCAAGAGGTTATGTTCCCCAAAAAAAGTTATTTTCAGCGCGATGAAAAATAAAATTTGATGAATCAACCTTCTGTCTCGTTCTTTTGGGAGAAGAGGAAAAAACAGACTCGGAAGCAATAAGAGAAAAAAAGTAAACACGAAATTTGTGTAACGGTTCAAATTGAAAGATGGAAATTCGAGTTTTGGTAGGGGGTTAAAATGTGAGAGAAGGTCCGGTGACAGAAAATGTTAGTTAAAATGTGAGTTAAGGCTGTTCAAACCGGGTACAGGGGGACGTGTTTTCACAAGTTACAAAATCCGATTTACGAGACTTTCGATAATACGATCTCATACGCGTATTGTGACCTCACGATGATTTGTCTGAGAGAGTGAAGAATGAAAAATGTGCTCAATGAGGGTTACTTGATATGATGGGCCAGCAAACCCCGCGGGGGGCAAATTGTTGGAAAAAATCTCCCAGAGCACGCGGGCAGGTTCAAACAGCATTAGCATCCCAAAATAGTGCAAGTGAGATATAAACTAAAACCACAACTGTTCTAATGAAATAAAATTTAAAAAAGAAAAAGCGAAACAAATCCCAAATAAAAACGAAGTAAGTAACCCGCGAGTCTAAAACATTTCACGGGAGGGATGAAGAGGGTAAAAAAATCCCGGGAAATCCTACACAGCGCTAATTTGAACGGAATCCAGAGGAAAGAGAAAAAGAAACTGCCAAAACAAACCTGTTAAGAAAACGCAAAAAATATTAAAATAAATTACATATAGCGTATATATTTCTTCTTATTCTCATTAATAACGATGTGATCATTTACATATATTGCGATGCTTATCGGCCTGGCAAGAGCGCTATCTGGCCCAGGCCTTAATCCAGAGTATTGTTCTTAAAGTTTAAAATCCCATTTTCAAAAAATCCACGGGGGGCGAGTCTCTCCTAGAGTTTCTTATTGTACGGAGAAACGGTTCATTTTTTTTTTTTAATTTTTCCAATTTAACAACAAACATCAACAACAACAACAATCTAACTACATCTATTACCATTTGATAGTTACATTCGCCGAAAAAAAAATTCTGCTAAGTATACAATACATAATAAATAGTTAAGACTTTATCTGTACATAATACCGTCTTTTTTTTTTATATAATGAATCTCATATCCGAAGAGAAAGCTGCCTTTACGGGATAACGTTTTTAACCCAGTGTTTCACCGCCGGTGTGCTTCTAGAAGACAGAAGTGACGTTACGGCTGTGACCGTAAACTGGGACAATAATGGTAGAACAGATACAACAAAGGTTCCTATGTAATTTTGTAATCCACCTAACATTCTAGAATAAATTGCACCATTAACCTCAAAAAATGCGTTTTTGCGACGTAGGTAGTTTCTTAAAAAGCGTTCGGCCTTTTTTTTCAAATTCCCGTTTCAGTTAGGTATGCTATAATAGTAGAGCAGCGTAACCTAAAGGTGATTTTTTTGATCAAATAAAAACGAGCAGTTATTGCTCAACGGCCATCTTGGGGTATGGCTTAACCATAGTGTAAACTTTACGCGTGGTTTCCATGGTCCCGCTCAGGAAGTTGGCGGACTTTCATGGAGCCGTCAGCCCCGCAGGAGAAGAGGCGGGCGTTGGCGTCGAGGTAGATCTGAGTGACGCCCTGGCCGATCCCTTTGAAGAAGCTCGAGCGGGCGTGTTCGCCCGGGAAGTTGTACAAGAGCTGGTGGAGAGTCAGACCCCAAACCTGGAACAAAAAAATTAGACAAACAGTCTGTCAATCTCAGTTACTGAGTTTCCAGCTTTATGCCGATATCGTCATCGTGGAGACGTCCGGCAGCAATATAATAATACTAGCTGGGACACCCGTGCTTCAAACGAAATATCAAATTTCCGTTTATCGCCTATCAATAATGCAACCCATGCTTCACTCGGAACACCCATGGCAACCCGTCAACTCCTAACGAAAAACTCGAATTGAAGGCTTGCGAAAGAAACTCGTACCCACCTAACAACGATCTTCGAATAACTTCCGAACGGGTTATTGCACAGAAATCGTTTTGTACTCAACATACAGACACCCATTTAGAATAGATTAAGTTTTTCTGTAGTATACAACATCTAACGAACTACTGCTCCACTCGACGATTGGTATCACATCCACTATTGGATGCCACGGTTCCAACTCCAATTGTACTCACCTTGATGTCACCGTCGGCAGACCCAGTGGCGAAAAACTCTTCGGCCGGATCTGCGGCGAGGCACTTTATGAGTGACTCGTGGGCGGTAAACCTGTGCCGAAGGACCCGTTGACGAACGTCCACGATGCAAACGTCCCCTTTTTTACCCGCCGATATCAACAGTTGGTGTTGAGGAGCGTAAACGAGCGAAGTCGCCCCTTGATCGTGACAGGTGAACGCTGCAAGCCCAAACATCCCTCGTAAATCTCTTCCCGCAATATATTTACATCAACTCGCCAAAAGCAATGACCAACCCGTAATGAGAGCTTTTTTCTGCGGAAGCAGCGTGTCCCACAGAGCGACGTTCTTGCTTTCCGAGCTGTGCCCGGCAGTGGCCACCATGCTGCACGACCCCAGAAACACAAAGTCACTCGTCACTTTGTTGTGGCACTGGCAGGTCTGCAACACGAAAACACAAGTCAGCAGGAAAATTTGGTTGACTAGTTAGGGACAACTTGCTTTCAATTTCAAACCCAGAGTTAACCATCGGAAAAGATGGAAGAAGGTTGCACAAATAGACAGATTACCTGTGTCAGGTTGACCATGTAAATGTAAATATTTATTCCAACCCGTCGCAGTTTCCAACAAGTCTGGGGTAAGTCTCGAGCAGGTTGGATGAAAAATATCTCTGGTTTCCTACCAACGCTCTTATCCCTGCCCCCTGGGTGGAGTGAGATTAGGTGCAAATGCTCTCATTGGTTTGGGATCAGGCGCAAGTGTTCACAATTGCTCTCTGCTCCCTTTGAATGACTGAGTTACGTGATGAATTCCTGTCCGCACGCTAGTGCAATACCACAAAAGTTGAAACCGTAGAAAGTTTTCCTTCAAAAACCAATATTTTCAAGAAATTCACCTCTACATAAATATATCGGTTACTCACGAAGAACGGGCGAGCCGTTGACGATGAAATGCCGACTTGGAACAAACTCAGGTTGCCGTCGCCGTCGGCAACGCCGAATTTATTCCCCTGCTGGGAGAACCTGACTCGGGTCACTTTGGCGAAAGTCCCGCCCTGCCGAGGGGTGCAAACGGACTGACTGTGTCCCCATTCCCACATCTGAACTGATCCGTCTTGAGAGCCCGTCAAATCTGTAAAAAAAAAAAAAAAAGTAGTGTTTGGTCGGGATGGACCATAATATGTACCATATTATAGTAAGTTGAGTGAAAGAACTTACATAGAGGAAGCAGAGGATGAGCACTCATTTTGCGCACACCGTCAAGACGATGTTTCAACACCTAGGGACAGAGATATTTCGAATGAAAGCTGGAATCATTGTGAAAGATATCTTAGTAGTATATTTGAAGTTGAAACTACTATAAGGCTGATGCAATGTCAAATTTCTGAGGTCGTGGTATCACATGCTTTTCATTAAATTTGAAAAGATCGTAATCATCGAAAAAGTATCAAATTCAACAAATAAAAACAGGTAACAAATAAAAGCTCAGAATTCTGAAAGCGAGCTCGTTTCATTCAACAATGAGATTAAACAATCTGTGGACCACTACAGATCATTGGACCGACAGAACGAACGACACAATCCATCTAACAAGATTTTGCCACACTATCACTAGGGATGGGTATGGATATAAAGCGGAAACATCGATATTGCTGCAAAAAATATTAGGTATTTTCAAACCTCCCTGTCCAGAACATGATACAGACAACCGTGTACCGCGCATGCGCTGGTATGATACAGGACTTGTATCATACCAGTTCTGGACACAGCGTGGCTGGAATAGATTTGGAACTGTCCCCGTATTACAGGTGCAACCTGATTGGCCGAGAGGCGCATCCTCCCCCCCCCCCACTTCGTAGTTACACATCCCGAGCGATGGTGGGGGAACCTGTCCTCAAGCAGTCCTCAGAAAAATCCGGAATAACCTGGGACTGGTCTTGAACAGGTCCCAAAGTGGGTAGGAAATACAGAACACTTGGTCCTGGAACTGTCCTCGCGGTGGTTGGAATATGCTCGGTTGTCATAACACTCTAGTGCGCATGCGTTCTTGTCAGTAACCTGTCCTGGACAAGGGGTTGGAAAATACCTATAGAAAATACCTATACATATCGATATCCGTTACACTTGATAGATCGTACATCAATATTTCTCCTTCGATACATCAGTTTTTTGTGTGTCTAAAAACACAGTGCTAAGAGTCTTTTTTATTCCCTTCTAACCTCTTTGATACAGCAGGGAAAGCCCAGAAATGGGCAATGAAATTAGTGACAGACCAAGCAATGAACCAACCGAGAAGAAAAAAGCTGCAAATTTTACACAAGGTGTTTTTTTATTCTTTGATATAGGTTAGTGGCAAAAATTTACTACTACTACCTACTTGTGCAAAAATTTAATTTTGTCAAAAAAAAATTTTTTTTGGAAATTTTTTGTTCTTACTTGAAAAATATTTGACCTCCTGGGATCCTTCAAAAATCCCATTTGTAGCCCCATGAAAGCCCTGAATGATCGGCACAGTGAAATCAGATCGTTCCGGGACCCCCAAAAATTGATTCTACGTCCAAAAATACTTCGAAAACGACACCTAACTCGATCCCATAGCCCCATTTTAGCCCCATAGCGCCCCACGGGTTTGGGCGATCGGGCTGAAAATCTTGCGGGCACAACTAGATGGTAAACCGAGTATTTTCTCAAAATTTCAGATAACCCATTTAAAAAAAATTCCTACTTACTGCCCAAAACAGCTCGGACGCCGGACGGACATTTCGGTTTTAGAATCTAGACCTCTTGAAACAGATATTGTCAAATTTGAGGCCGATCCGAGTCGTCGACCTCCGTATCATCATTCCAAGAATAATAAACCAAAAAAGAGAGCAACATTTTCGTTAGTTTACTTTGTTTGGAGTGTTCTTAGTTCTGGACTTCAATTTGTATTCTGACTTTTTTAGGATTGCAGTGGTAAACTCATTTTTTGCTCCAAAGCCGATTTGTTTTGGTTTATTATTAAACCTCCCTACTTTCCCCTACGGGAGGGGTTATTGAAGGATTTTAGCTATGGGGTCGAGTTGGGTGTCGATTTCGAAGTATTTTTTGACGCAGAATCCATTTTTGGGGCCTCAGAACGATCCGCCTGCACCGTGGGGATCTATGGGGCTTTTGTGGAGCTTTTGAAGGATAACAGAAGATCGAATGCGGTGTTTGCCGAGTAATTTTGAACACACAGTCCATTCTTGGTGATCCAAACACTGAACAGGAAATAAAAATTTTGTTGCTAATGATTTTTTATCAACAGACTATCAAAAAATAGTAAACCCATGTGTAAAATTTATATTTTTTTTAATTTGCAGTGGGTCCAAATGGTATAGATATATCGATATTTTGTACGTCGACACATCCGAATATCGATAGAATGTAAAAAAATGCATATCGATATCCAATATCGATTGTTTCCTCTCACACCCATCCCCAAATATCGCCACCATCTTTGTCCTTCCCAGATTGATACAGTGTCGCCAGCTGAATGGGACAAGATGCAAGTGTAGTCAACAACCACGGGTAAACAAGCAACTGGCCACACTGAGACAAGCTGAAAAGCGTGGCATTTGGTGGGGCCAAAAAATGGTGACATTTCATCGCCAGATCTTGTCATCCCCCCTTACAATCAAATTTTGACAAACCCACTAAGACCTGAACGTGTCTGATAACATTTTCGGTTTCCGCCACATGGCAAAAATTTCAAATGCAAAAAACACAAGGATTGTAGGACCTTGCTTTCTACTATAACTATAACATAATATGCTAGTAGTTAAGCAATCGAGTACGTAATGGACACAATGACTGTAAATTGAACACAAAATGAAGCAAAACTATAACGTACACTTCAGGCAGGACAAAATGTATGCAAAATAACATGAAACTATGCGCACAGGAAATACTGCATTAAAGATAACATATGGGTGAAGCTCCAAGTCTAATTCGAGCACGGTAAACTAATGATTTACAACATGCAATCAAATGAAGCGGAGCGAGTGATTTCTCAAAGACACCTCGTCAACTATTGGGGCAAGAAACTACTCTTGGAATAACAGGTGGTCATGCGTACTGGATCTCTGGAACCTGTTTTGTGATGAAAGCGTAACTTGTAATTACGCTCACAAATAATAAACAATGATTATATTACATTTTCTGGTGCCATATTATACCAGAATCAATTCTAAATCTAAGACAATACCACCAAGGCACTATCATCAATAGCTAAAAATTTCAATAATACATATTCTTCGACCAGTCCAGGAGTCAAGAAGGGGCATAGTGTTGGACAAAAATCCAAAGTTGATGGGCCGTTGAGGTAATGTTTGGGATGTCCTAGGATGTAGAAGGTTTGTGGTGGGGGGATTTTCAACGTATAACTCGAAAACTATGCGTACGACCGAAAAAGTCACTCTTCCCAAAGTTGAGCAGCATTAAATTCCCTTTCAAATTCACTTGTCGAAAGCATGTTTTGGAACAACAGGCCCCGAGATTCGTCCCTTCGAAGCTAGGCGGAATTTCTCAAAGTGTAAAAACTAATGAAAACGCTGCAAATTTTACACAAGGGTTTATTATTCTGTGATATAGGTTACTTGTATAGACATTTAATTCTGTCAATAAAAAAAATTAAAAAAATTTTTTTTTTGGATTTTTATATTTCAAAAAAACTTTTTTGGGGGGATTTTTTTTTCAAAAATGTGTTTTTTCAAAAATTCTTTAATTTTTACTCGAAAAATATTTAACTTCTTGGGATCCTTCAAAAATCCCATTTTTAGCCCCATGAAAGCCCTATAGAACGCCACAGTGAAATCGGATCGTTCCGGGACCCCCAAAAATGGATTCTACGTCCAAAAATACTTCGAAAACGACACCTAACTCGATCCCATAGCTAAAAGCCTTCAAAACACCCCTCCTGTAGCCCCATTTTAGCCCCATAGCGCCCCACGGGTTTGGGCGATCGGACTGAAAACCTTGCGGGCACAACTAGATGGTAAACCAAGTATTTTGCCAAAATTTCAGATTTTTAAAAAAATTCCTACTACCCAAAACGGCCCGGACGGCGGACGGCGTACGGCGGACGGACATTTCGGATTTTGAATGTAGACCTCTTGAAACGGATAATGTCAAATTTTGAGGCCGATCGGAGTCGTCGACCCGCGTCGCGAAAACATAGGTGTATTATTCCAAGAATAATAAACCAAAATGGATGTTTTAGGTCCTTTCAACATTCAAATGAATGGCATATATGCCATTCATATATGTGGCATACACTCCTTCACCACCACTCACCATATCTTCTTTGACCCCCTCCATACCAGAGAATTCAATGTTATTCAACTTTAGTAAGAGTGATTTTTTCAGAAGTGTCCATAGTTTTTTACGGCTACTATACGCTTGCGCCAGTCAAATTAAGAAAATACTACGTTAGCACCGACGCAGACACCTATGTTTCCGCCAGTTTGGGAAGGCAATAATCCTGGGACATCCCTAAACAACCCTTTCATTAACTTCTTCTCAACAAGTTACTTGAAAAAGAGAGAGAAAAAAAAGGTCCCAGAGTCCTGTTCCAATACCGGTTCAGGGGCTATCAAGAATTGGGATGAAATGTATTCGGGTATAAATGGATCTACAGGTCGATACAAAGGTGCTCTGTTTGAAAACTCTTTCTCACCGGCTTCATCAAGTGCCGACTTCGATCAATAACAAATTGACAGAAGTTGGGATCATGTGATCCAGGAAAGTTGAGTCCCTTCATCTGTACCCAGCAGCGCAAAACACAGAATCGCACTCAACCAAATGTTCAAGGTAACAAGTTTTGTCAAATATTGTCTTATTAATTTTGTTTAAAAAAATGATGATAGTTTTTTAAATATATTTTTTTATAACAACGTCCGCCTACAAAACCTCATGTTATCAACTCCCTCATTTACCACTGTGAGAAAATTCGTGCTCTGCAGAATGCAGAAGAATTGCGGGTTGTCTGCTATGGGGCCTGAAGATCATGCTGAAACCAACCAACTCAGGACTGCCACGTCAAACATTCAAGTCCGAACTAATCAAACCCACCTAAGTGTGTCGACAGGCAAACCTCAACAAACCATTGTGGATCGTTCTGTGGCCAACTTGACCCACCCATTTCACGCTTCATACCATTCAATACCATACCACATGACCCTGCATTATGTACAGTGCCAGAAGATCCAAGTGATTATCCCCTTGTGAATATCAAAGGTGTCGTCTAAACAACGTGACACTGATTTCTATATTTTGCATTTGTGCTTGCAGTGGTGCCCGTTCACCTCAGAGATTATGAAATGGAGGTACGATGGGGATTTGGTGTTAAGTAAAAGGTTAATGACATTTCTAATATTGTTACACAACAAACAAGAGAGTACGGATGACAACTGAATTTAGAAAGTTTTTTTGGCGAATGATGAAGATGGCGTTGATGCAGCCACAAATCGCCATATTGGTAACCATTAAAACTCATTGCAACTGGTTAACCCATAACTCCACTCAGCCAACACAACCAACGAGATCTTCCCCTTCTAACGACAATTAAAACAAATTCCAAGGCTTGATAAGGTCGGAGAGAAATGACACAACCTTGACGACAGGGAATGGAAAGACGGATGAGACCAAATAGCCAACGCATAGCAAGTTACAAAGACGTCGTAAGGTGCAAAACCATTCTGCTCCCCAAGCAACAAAGATAAAAGAACAGTAGGAGGAACAGAAGATATGTCACATATAACACCACACCACACTAGAAAGCTCTTCGCCATCCCCACCGCTGTGCCTCGAGGGAGCGACGGAGGCCCAAACCACAGTGAAACTATCGAATTGCAGTGCACGATGAAGAGAACCGAAATCGCGAAGCTCTGTCTAAATTTTTACGTCTGAAATAAAACTAAATATCATCATATAATATTAAATTTTACTAAGAACTTCCAAAGTTGGGCAATTTAATTGTTATTTAATTTGTCTTCAAAGGTGAAGACAAAAAGAGAAGAAGAGAAGAGAATCGGAAAAAATGAATCGACTCTTTAAATGATTCAAAATCGAAACTAAAAGCTGTTCAATGAAAGAATACTAAGTATTATTTCATTAACAAGTCTTGTTAATTCAATTGTTTGTTTAATAAAAATTAATTGTTAAGCCACTTTTAAGACTTAGTTTTTCTCAAATTATTGTTAAACTGAAAAATTGCATACCTACTGCACTTTTTAAAATTACGAACACTAAAAAGGGGTTTGAAACTGAAACTTTACGTATATGTTAAAAAAATTGGAATTAAATTGGATATTAAGATAAATGATCAAATCAAAAAGAAAACCACAAAAACATCCAAGGTAATTTTCAATGCCCACGATGGTCATTTTCAAAATTGGGTTTTCTAGAAAATATTACATATTCTCAAATTTATTTATTAAAGTTTGATATTTAATTAAATTATTTAAATTTAATGTTCAATTTATTTATTAAATATTAATATTTTTCAAAAATTTCAAAATGGATTTTTTCAAGCTGACTTTTCGAAAAATCGTTAGGAATCGATTTCGACAAAAATTTGATACTTGAGTATCAATGCAAAAAACCAGTTTTAATTTTTTTTTTTGTAAAATCGGTGAACAATTCTTGTTCCTTATTTCTGAAAAGGAGTAGGAGACAAAGAGTTGAGTTCTGATCATCATGCACTTCAAAACGGCCAGAAAGATGACTTTCAAATAGAAGGAAAGTTGAAAGAAGAGCGCGTGAAGTGAAGAAAGGTTCTGTCGAAGGTGAAGCTGGTTTTTTCTTGGATTTTAATATTTTCTTACCGATGGGGTCTTAGCCCCTTTTGTACCACTCGCCACTTCTTTCGGTCCCTACAGACATGACACACGTTTTAGTTAAAAATTCAAAATAAGGGAAGAAAACAACAAAATAAAAAACGTGCCGGCCGTCACCAAAAAAACTGATAAGTGTAAAATTGAATTAAAAAGAAACACACTAGTGGATAAGTGATTAAAAAAAAAAACCATGTTAAACATACAAACCTCCACAGTGGTTATACGAAAAGATAAAATCGTTATAATTTCAACTAAACGGTTGGTTATTTGGGGGGGAGAAGATATAGAAAAAAAAAACATCGACTGAATTCGCCTAAATACAACCTATTCGCACGAATTTGCTCACATACTATGGTAATTCCGCTGGAAACCTGGAACCAAAGACATTTGAAGAACAAATTATGGCAAATGTGGGAAAGCCCCAGAAAGTGAACTTTTAAAAATCAAATCCGCCCTCTGAACCCGAAAGTCTTTTAGTGATAAAGGTGGTACTGTGAGGGGTAAGCTGTGTGTCACTTGTGTGACTTGGGGGTCTACGAACGAGACACATTCTACGATCAAATCGAATACGAATTAGTTACGTTCAATTGCTGCTATGCTGCGAAAGACATTCTCATGTAGGGCACGAGATGCCAAAGTAATTGGATTTTACGAACGAGATGGCTGTGGTTTTTAACAAGCGATCCATTGGTGAATGATGGAAAATTAAGAAATCTAAAAGAGAATGATACGTTGAGGTGGGTGTTACAGCCTGAGCAACTTGCGCTGTTTTGTGATTTTGAATTAGGGCGTCACTCTATATAAACTGTCCTAGCCAGTCTTAGTTCGCCTGCTCGCGCTAGGTGCTGCACACCACCTGCATAAAAGGGCTTAACAGCATGGAGGGTTTTATCCCTTCCCCACATCACCGAACTAGTGGGTCATCAAACCTACCCTATGCACTGACCACATCCTCAACGTCTGGTAATAGTTTATTTTTGCAAACTAAAATTATTAATTTAAATATTGCGGCGTTTGTGACATTTGACTAGTAGTTCAATTTATTTCTCTCCACGTTCACCAAGCGATACAAAGGGCTCATTTCCCCTCCAAAGCCACCTCACTCATAAAAATCTCAACGCCATCTCAGAGCAAAACTAACTCCTAAAGGTTTAATATCAAAACTTTATGGTGACATCTCATCCAACTCAATCAGCGGCGATTTGTAGCCATCAAGGAGTAAAGTCGCACAACTGAACTGTGATCCCTGGTGAGTCATTTCACTCGAGCGGTGTAAAAGGAAAAAGTCAGAAATTGTTAAAACAAGTAAGGCTGGTGTTATCAGCGAAATTTCTAAGACACATATTATTAACGAGTGTCGGTTTGGTCATTAGTTTGTTAGGGCATTTGACTTTTATGATAATTACATTGATCGATTTCCAAGTATGAAATTCAGTCCCTACAATACGAAAAGCTTGCTTGCCTACTGTGTGAATTTGGACAATTGACGATAGGAGGTACTACGTAATTTGTTCACCATGTTGACAGCGTCATCGGCCTTGATAATTATCAAGTTAAAAAGCTAAAAAACATCTGATTTGTTCCATATGGAAAACAGGTGGAGACAAGGTGTGAATTACCATAGAAGCCCCTCGTCCAGACTGTCCAGCAAGACCTGGTTGGGGTACGTTGGAGTTGTTAGTTTGAATGGTTGGCGGAGCAGGCGGCTTGTCGTTGGGCGTTTGAATTACGAGGAAATTCGATTGCGTGACTTCCGTTTCCCTGAGATAGAACAAAGTAAAGACAGATGAATAAAAAATTAAAACAAAAATCGCAATGGTAGTTGGTAGCATTTGACGAAGCGTACTTGTTCAAATTGATGATGTCGAATTCGCATTCGTCTTCGAGCCAAGATGGAAGCTCGAGCAGAAGGGAGATGTCCATTTCTTGGATCTCTTTGGTGGTTGCCATCGCCAGCAGGCCGCTGTTGACCTGAAATTGCCAGCGGGAGTTGTGCAATGGTTGGAGGCTGTAGACTCAAGTACGGTACAGGGTAGGATATTAACAGGTATTAGGTATTAAAAACCAGAATAAATAACGATATTTTGTCACCAATATAATCACGATAGAAATGTTGTCTCTCCGATATTATCAGAATTACGTTAAACCATCCCCACTATCTTGTAGTCGAAAACATCGGCTGTACAAGGACTACGGTTGTTGTTACTCTCTTACCATCCGTATCCTAGAATCAATACCTGGTTCAGACAGAAAGCTGAAATCTGGTCTTGATCCTTGTGTATTATCCTGTAGGGCTCCATGACGTGTGCATTCGGCTCGGAGCCTTCCGGATGATCCCCGACGTCGACCGTGGACTCGATGATAGAACCTCTTTGCCGTTTGCCGAACACAGCTTTTATGAACATGTCCTGAACGAGTTCTTGACGCACTAGGAAACTCCACAGCCTCCTGGCAGGAGCGGCCGACCAGTGACGAGGACTGCGAAACAATGTTTGGTTTAGGCGGCGTAAGTGTTCCTATTGATGTTTTCTAAAATAACAATAAAAACTCACTGGAAAGGAGTGTTTCCTTTTTCCAAAATCGTGCGATACTTGTGAATGGCTGGTCCGGGGTTCTGCCCAGGAGGTGTTGGCTCCACGTAGCAACCAGGAATGTACCGGGGAGGAGGAGGTCCTCTCGATTCAACATCTTCTTTTACGATGTCCGTCCAATGCTGCACAACCCTCATCACCCCATGTATGAGAGGGCTAGCGACAGGAAGTTCTGCAAGATACAATTGCACATAATAATTATGTGCAATTATTCTAATTATTAGACCCCGAACGAAGCCAAGGTTCACAACTCGGGAAAGCAGAACGTACCTTGCAGCTCGATCCCAGCAACGGTGAGGAAGTCTTGAAGCTGTTTTTGCATTAGTCTAAGGACGGCGAGTCTCATGACCGCCCAGGAGTAACTCGAAGGGTTGGAATGTTCCGTGTTGTCTTTCAAATCCATGTCGTCTTTACCTTTGGTGGTGTCACCATCAAACACGTCTTCATCTTCTTCATCCTCTTCGTCACTGTGTTCTGAACCTGCAGAGTCGTAATCGACATCCGCTGCTTCGTCAGGCAGAGACGGCTGGAAAACGACGTAAATTTGCCGAAACATTTTGAAAAGACGATGGAATATTTTTTGAACGGCTCTTCATTTACCTTGCTCAAGAAATAGGAGATCATAGACATTTCAGGAGGTAAGAATTGCTCCCTGTAAGTTGGTTTATTCTCCTTTATGTGGCTGGCAGCTGACTGAATACCGAAGGGACCGAGAAGCTTCATGTTCAGCAGCTCCCTCTGCCGTTTGGTGATGGAATTCATCGCTGAAATCCACATACCGGCAGGATCACTTGGCATCGACTCTCTGCTTTCTCTTTCAGACGGCAGCACACTCTGTAGGCAACAAACGTTACTGTCATCAACATTTCAACTAGGGTTAGATCCCAGAGACCTCTGTATTGCAAAAAACGTTTTAAATCGGATATCGACATTTTAAAGATATATTGTTTAAGGGGGAAGTTCGATATATTACCAAAGATGATCGATCTACCGCTTTACACACTTAACTTGAAAAATTAAAACTTGACTTCAAAAGAATTGACTTAGAAAAATTGAAAAAAAAAACAAAAACAAAAAAAAAAAAAAAAAAACGACATAATTAAACAGTAATATAAATGGCTCAAAAACTAGATAAAACAGTAAAATAATCGGCTTATCTGAAATAATTGACTTATCTGGAGTTTACACACTCCCAATCTCCATCCCTTTTCCAACCTTACAACCCTCCGAACATAATATTTTAAACTGAGGATTACTCCGGTTTGAGCGACGCGAAGAAGTTTCTTCACCCCACCGCCAAACAACAGCGACCACGTAGAGTCGGCGAAGTTCTGCCCGGCCAGCCTGTACAGAATATGACAGTCGCAGGTGGCCAACCCGTAGACGGCGAGAGCCATGTAGGTAGCTACGAAAGTTTCACACAGCAGGATGTTGAGGCGAGGAGTGTCATCGTCCTTTTCTCGGGCTAAAAGGCATCTCAGATTTGTCACACCTGAAAACCAAACCAGAAAATTTATCGGGTCATGGAAACCTATTTCTTGTCTGGCCCATTTCAACTTCAAATCACCCACTTACCGGGCCACTTCGACGGTTGCGTGATGATTTGGGCAGGTTCATCTACGGAGTATCTTCGTTTGCGGTTTTGATTCGCTATAAGGTGACTGCTGCTACAAAACGACAAAGATTCTGTCCCAGCTCCGCTGAAAACGTGAAATGTTGTTATGATAGCCTTCAAGAGCGAGAATCCTGTTCTAACACATCAATCAGATCAGAGCTAACCTGTCAGCGTTAAGTTTAACGCTGCATGTATCGCTGTCACAGAGAGATTGATATATGCAGGCGGACAACGCCACCGCCAAGTCTCTCAGTACGAAGACTTCGCTCAAGTTGACGAAGTTGAGAGAAGGAGGAGACCTTTGCTCGATGATTGCTTGAAGCATGTCATGCGCCAGCGCCTGAAGAAAGTCAAATGCGTTAGGGCAAGGAAAGAACAGTAATATAAAAGTTGAAGGGAAATGAGAAGAAGGAAGCAGTAAAGTACAAGAAGAAGTGAATTCTCAATATCAACAGTTTCACACTATTCTTACCTGTAGATGTCGCACAGGATCGGCAATGACTGTTTTGTTGCAGGCGACGCTCGCAGATAGCAGGGGCAAAGTAGTAGGGAACGGCAGAGGGGAGTTCAGTTGAGTTTGAGTCTTTTCCTGTTGGAGTTCTTGAAGTAGAAGTACAAGCTCCATGCGGACTGAAGCCAGGCCACCACCGCTGGCACCGTGGAGCGAGCAGTAGCTTAGAAGCGTTCGCAAGAGAGTTTCATTGGCTATAAAAACAGAAAAACAAAATAATGAATCCAACTTTACCTTGAATTCAACATGTAACAACCCCAATAATAAACAGACGTCCTCACCTTTAAGCCACTTTTTCCTTCGAGCGGCTCTTTGAACCTTGGCCTCAAAATCAGATTTCTCAGCCATCAAAATTTCATGAAGAGTAGGTCCATCTCGGCCAGTCAGAGTCGGCGTGTTGCAATCCCGAGTGACATCTTGAGCAGCCTCAGCAATATCGTCTGAATTAAAAAATGACAATAAATTGAGGAGTTTGCTTTCAAACGGGCGTATGTATATCCAGTATTAATTTTTTCGAAGAAAACGAAAAAAAAAAAGAAAAAAAGTTTGTGCACGAACAAGAAATCATGTCAATTCCAAACCCTCACAATATTTTGGTTTTAGAACAAGTAAGAATTACCCGAAGTTTGACAGGGGGAAAAAATTTTCAATAGGAAGGTACTTTTTCTTAAAAATCGATTTATTTTGGAGGATAGGTCATCCATAAAATAAGGCAAACAAACAATGCCATAATCACATTATGATTCACACTGGCCGAGATGACAGCACGGTTACCCAAGAGCTTGAATGCTGCCATCCCTTGAGAGGGAAGGGGATCAGGCATCATTAGAGATGCTCAGACTATGCTTCTCTCTAGCAGTCTGGTTGGGAACTACATTTGAATAAGCGGCGCGAAATCTAATTGCCAACTGATTGCGAACGGTCAAATACTGGCCCAACATCGAAGGGATAAGTTCCACTTTGCTGGAAAAAATCTGGTCTAAAATAAGGGGACGGATATGTGCCGCTTTGGTTGCAACATCAATGTTTGGCTATTTTTAAGACTGGAAATAAGCCGATTCGAAAGGAATGCCGTTCACAGACGATACAGTTTATATCAAAGATTCTAAAACCGCAAAAAATTGTTTTTCCGAACAATGGATATAAGCCCGTTTGAAAGAATACTTAATAATCGTAGCATCCTATTGAAAGCCATGCTTACAGAAGAAGAAGCAGAAGGAAGAAGAAGAAAAGTGTGCGTATATTTAACAAATTTCAGAACAAAATACTCAAAACAAAAACAGGGGCTCGCCTGACAGATGTTATTTTTTCATTCTAGCCAAGATAATTCTACTTGGATGTCTGCATACTAGATTTTGCAAGGAATAAGGATGTGAGAGCAGGAGCAGGGAACAGTTCCGTCCAGTACAACCACGCCTGTACATCATCAAATAACTTACAGGATTGTTCCGCGGAGTCCATGTCCCCTGGGCTGTAGTTGCAAAGTTGCCTCAACGCTTCCACTTCCCTTTCAAGCCACAGATATAGCTGATATCTCAACTGCCCACCGTCGACTTCATAGCCCGTCGCAAGCGTGGAGAGTTCTTCCATGAGGATCTTGAGGCAGGCGACGAACTTGAGTTGTTGTGCCATGATGTCCATTGGCTCGGCAGGCGCGCCATCTTCGTCGTCATCGTTGGCACCTTTGAAATGCACGCCATTAACGTATAGCTCAACAAGAATAGCACCAAGTGGGACACGGACCAGATCATACCATGCTCTGGCTGTTTGGGTTCTTCGACAGTAGACGACGGTTTGAATTCGAGGCCTCCGTCGTCATCATCTTCCTGCTCGTCGTCGCTCCAAGACAACTCGAGCTTTTCCTCTTTCGGTCCGACTGGCGCTGACCAATCTACGTCGCTGCTGGCAAAGAGTCCGTCACCTGGGAAAGACAAACAAGCCATCGATTATAAGCTCCGCCGAAGAAGAAAAATGCGTTGCCATGATCTTATGTCTGGAAGATACCTCCAGACCCTGGGATTAGTCTGATTCAGATTGAGGATCAAGAACATGGTACATGGTTTTTCCAATTTTGGACCTAACTTTTGAAACAGGGCCAAGTCTCATCCCATGTCCAAGTGCAAGTTGTTTTGAGTCGACACCCCCCCCCCCCCCCCCCCATTCGCAATCTTGTAGGTACCTATCAAGGGATGACAGTTTGGGACACAGAGCTTCAGCTGCTCAGTTATGTCTTCGGAGTGGGTCGTTACATAGAGCAGGCGTACTTTGCCCACAAAAAACACATATCATGCTGAACGATCTCCTTAAATGATATGAACGTTTACATTACCATTTGCCAACGTTTCAGCCGAGTTCAAATTGCTCGTCTTCTGGCTGTCGTCCCAAGTGAGAATACCAGTGTCAATTTGGTAGTCCTGCACCTTTGATTTTGTAGGACTGTTCAGCAAACCTGAAAAATAAATAAACCAAACATCAACTTTTTTGTCTTAAATCTCAATGATTGAAACTTTGGCAAAACAGCAAATTAGGTAACATAATAATAATGTTATGAGCTATAGCTTTACCGCTCGAAAATGGCTAAATATCAATGCGACAGTATCCATAATAGCCATTTGTTTTGGTAGAAAGTGCATTTGCCCGTCACTTTGGAAACCCCTCAAGATCAAGATGCAACATTGAACCGACTGACGTGGAAACTGAAATCTATCGTAGCCGATAGAAAAAACATGACTGGGCATGAAAGGATGCTCGGTTCCTCGTGAACATGGAGTAGCTCACCCTTGAGTAGAACATTCCAAACACTGCAGCAAGATGGACCACACCACAGGCCAGGATGAGGAGCCACCACCTAAGGCCGTACAGGTGATCTGGAGAATACTTTTATACATGCTTTGTGGGTGTGGGCACCAGTTTCGGGTGTTTGTGGATTTGTTGGGGGGGGGGGGGGGGGGGGGAGGTGCGCTGCGTCCGAGTTGTGGCCAACGTTAGTGTTGGAGGAATCTATGACAAGGAATCCCTCAGATTGTCTGTCCAGGGTGGCTACATGGGTCTACAAATCTAGAGGCAGAAGACGAGGGCGGTGTCACTGGAGACGTCCAGATCTTCACCCTGCTTGATCTTCGAACGCGAAGCCATTAGTTCCCGTGGTTTTGCATGGGTTGTTGTTGTGGCACCGGTGGGGGCGGGTGACCAGTACATATTTTTGGTTGGTAGGATACAATTTTATTCCAGCTTCGACCGGTCCCTCAGGACCGTCGGCTCCTCGGGCGTCGCCCGATCGCCCGACCTGCCTATATATCCCCTGTTCGCCAAAGGCAGTGATTGTTACAATTTTGCAGGCAGATCAGAGAAGCGCCAGCCTCACCAAATGTTCAAGCAGTAAAGCGATAATCAAAACCAAATTTTTCGAAAGCACCTTATGCCTCATTGAAGAAAGAGTTCCTCACTATCGCGACATAGAGCAGAACCGACCAGGAATTGACAACGTCAGGCTCAAACTATCAACTAGTCGTCTGATTCCGCCAGACATAACAGGTGCGTCCCGTCAAGTCAACCCGGTAATAAAAGAGAATCGAGGATTTTGATCACATATGTTGTTTAGGAAGACAGCCAAATAGTGGAATACATGAATTGTGTGAACTGGGACCAGGACAGAGCCGTCGAGTACATTATTGCCGCGTACAAAGCCAAATTGCAATTGACCTCGCTATTCACCAACAGGGACCCGTTCCATCTTGAAGCGCAGCGGTTTTGGGAGATAGTGTAAAATTTAAAAAGACAATTTCCAGAGGTTCAAAGCTCTCACGCAAAATTCAATTCCCTTTTTTTTGCCCAACCAGAAATATCGTGGCTTTCCCGAAAAAGGCGGAAGACGGTAGCAACTTCATTTACTTCGGTCTGGCGAACCCGGACCCCAAACTTTTTGACGTAGTGTGGTCCATGAAGATGTTCCTTATTGTGACGGAAGTGGTAACAAGGGTGACAGGGTTAGTTCCATTCACAACGTTCATTCTCGACGGCAAAGGCATGAGAATATCACACGCACCCATATCACAACTCCGATTTCTCAAACGATCACTCTCGTACCTTCAAGTAAGTCTTTCCCAAAACAAATTACGCTATTGTAAGAGAAGGCGGTGAACTTTCTTTTCTTTTACGCCAGGAAAATTCCATATTCACTTTGAGGACAATTCATTTCGTCAACGCTAGTTCAGCCGTGGAAAGGACATACAGTTTATTGAGGCCATTCTTGAGTAAAAACGTCTCAGACAACGTAAGTTACAGAAATAGATAAATAGAAACGATCTGGATGACAATAACTTGTGCCATGTTTTTACAGTTACGTTTCTACCCCGACTGTAAAACGTTAACAGTTGATGGTGCATTGAACCCAGATTTGTTAACACCAGAACTAGGCGGAACACTTCCATCCACCATACCGGAATTGAAAGGTAAAGACTGGAGACACCAACAATTCTAATCAAAGTGAACTGTGCTAACCACTAAAACATTCAGTTGCTCAACCCAGTCATCACCAAAGTAGATCTATTTTCGTAGTGCCACGTAAGATACATCACGAATTTATTACATGTATAGAACAAAGCAATTTTTAGTTAACTGTGTTGTTCACTTCAGCCATCTTGAAGGCGATGGTGGAAAAATGTGCGCCGTACTTGCGACAAGAAGAGGATCAAAGGATCAGGATTTCAAGAAGAAGTACCTCGTGTATGTTTGAGCATGATTTTTCCCTGGTTTTTACCGGGCAGTGCTAGTTTTCCTATAGAAAAATTCCGTAATAACCTACCCAATTTTCCCCATTATTATGTACCAACTCAGAGCGAGTAACCAAGTAAGAACTCATAAGTTGGGGAAAATCGGGTACTGCCAACCCTAGTTTGAGCCAATGGAGCATTTTTCCCCGTTTTATTCTCGTAGTCTAGCCTAATATCCTTGCTGAGCTAAATCCCATGGGTTTTTTTTTTCAACATTTTCTGACGTCTAAAGGTCTCTTAAAATAAAAAGAGATGGTCCTACTAGGGTTGAAACTTAGCAAAATGAAATGCTATCTCTACCTGATCTTCTGCAGAGATGTTTAGGAACTTTTACCAATAATTAGAGCCTGGAATTTCGCATAATTGCATATCGCTAATTTAGTGAGCATATCACATTACTTTATCGTTATTAAGCGTTTCCAACTTCATAATTTTGAATTTAAATGTGCCTATTTTTGCATAATATATAATATTACTAATAATATAATCTGAATAAATAATAATTATATATTATCATTGTTACTATTATTATATTAGGTATTATTAACAATATAATATTATTACATTCCAGTTTCTTGGAAAATGAGCATATCTGACGCATACATGCGCATCTTTTCCCGAAAATCTTGATTAATCTCGAATATTGGGGACAAACACTAATGGTCCAAGGAACTAGGTCAGAGAAATGGGAAAATTCGGCCGAACATAGTTGAACTAGTAATGAACAAAGTACTCAGTACAGTTAGCCCTGAGAAATTAGGTGTCTGAGCAGAGGAAATCACTAGTGAATATTTGGCGTTTTGAATTTTCCCGCAGTGGCACTTTTACTAATCCGCCACAGTGCGCTAGCATAAGAAGTAGAGAGTGTAAAAAAAAAAAAAAAAAAAATGACAGCAGCCAATGAGAGAGTAGCGCCACTTTTCCCTCCAGATTCAAAGTTGAAATTTTCGAAAGTGCCCTGGAAATTTGTAATACACCGTAGGAGCCCAAAACTCACTGCTATGCCTTCAAATTATGAAGTTCTTTAAAAAAAAAGTATTAGTCGACGTTCGGTTCCCGGGCCCAATGGGTTTGAGAAATGAGCTATATAAGCATTTTTTTCTGTTTATTGTAATTGAAAGCTAGTTCCATTAAATGACTAATAATGATACCCTGATACCGCAAAAAAATCCTGATTTATCCTTCAGGGCCTTAAAGAAGTTGGAAGGTTTGAAACCGAAAGGACGGTAAATGACGTAATTTACCGTCCCGAACCCGAAAGCAGACCTGACTGCAGTTCTCCAAATATCCGTAGAAACCGACTGTATCGGTGAAGGACATCCCTAACATAAGCAATCAGCCATCTTGAAGGAAGGTTCAGATTAGCCAACCTTCGCGGAAATGAAATCTGTACATTCGATGCCCGCGTCCATGGTGGCGTTGTGTTGTACTACTTTCGGAAGGTCATCTTACCGCCAAAAGTTCAAACGCTGATTATTTTCATTCTCTCCTGATTTCCGAGAGGATTAAAAATTGTGCAGCCGGTATAAAAACAAGTATTTTACTCTAAAGAATGGGATTCGACTGAAAAAACTGCGATTTTCAACCGTCCTTATATAACTCATTCCTTGTAGCCGATCTTTAGCTGTGGGTGTGAAGGTGAGCCAGATATTTTTTGAGGATGAGAGGGCTTGAAGACTAGCCTCATAGCGTGTTCCATTCAAATTAGTGCTGGGCTTAAGTAACAGCCAACTCTTAACGGTAATGCGGAATGCAATATCTCCAATTACTCGTTTTTACGAGTGTTCAATAATCCCAAAATGGTTCGAAAACCCCTAAACCCGAGTTTTTTCCCCTCTTGTATACCTACACCATACACAAGCCGAACAACCAATCGTTTCTGGAGACTATTCCGTCTTCATCTTCACTCCCCAAGTTAATCCAACATCTTGAAATGGCGAGGATGGCGCTTTGTGGCGCAGTTGACGCGGTTTTCAATCTTTTTCTGTAGGTACCTACCTACCTATTAAAAATGCTCCTGACTGTCAGAAAGCAAAGTTTTACGAATTTGGAAAAACCTACTGTAGATGCATAGCTACAAAATGTAATTTTCATTACATAATTGAAATTATTATTGTAAATAACAATAAAATGTAAATATTGTTTTTTTTTTTTTTTTCAAACTACTTCACCAATGAATCACTTCAAACCCTATTTTTTCTTCAATGCTAAAGAAGTTTCTGATACATTATAATATTATGGATCAGAAACTTTCTTAATATTGCTATAAAGCCAGATTTGTTATCATATAATTCCAGGCTCTAATTAGGTAGGTAATCCAAGTCCTCAGACCTTGAACGGGTGGATGGCCTTCCCTAATCGCCTCTCCCCCCTCAGGTTAAGTCCACATCAGGAAAACGACACCAGTTAAATTCGCACGCACAGTCGCTTCGTGGGACCGGGTTGCCAGTTATCGTGTGACTCGCGGACGACGCTGAACACTGAAAATGACCGGACCCTGGAAACTGTCGGCGGACGAAGAGTACAAGGGATGTCCGGAAGTGAAGAAGTCGGAAGTTGCGATGATACAGGAGTGGCTGGCAAAACAGCCGCACCTACCTCCGATTTCAGGTTAACCACCACACAGAAATAAATCGGTTTGAAGTCAATTCTAACATTCATTAACACGAAAAACGTAGAGTCGTATAGTAAAGTAGGGAAAAGTTGATTGATAACCGTTATTGAGCATGTAGATCGTGCAGGGATTTATGTCCACGTCCTGAACGTTTTGAGAACTCGGTTAGGGCACACTATGAGTAGAGTATAGTAATGTAAGGTGGATGCGGCGAGATAGTGGGAATCCATCTTAAAAAAGACGATTTAAGACGAAATAGTCTATTTCCACGATAAATATTTATCGTGGAAATAGACTATTTCGTCTTAAATCGTCTTTTTTTTAGTAGAGTATAGGATTTTTGAATTATCTATAGGCTTACAAGAAAAAGGCAACAAAACCAAAGATCAGCTCTGGAGTAAGCGAATTATGACATTAAGCTAGGCCCAGAATCACGCTTCAATTGAACGTTAACGAAGAAGTTCGCACGTTGTGGAACACCATGCGATTGTTTTTGTTGAGTGTGATCCAGTGTCTTTGCCCTTTTCCTGTCAAGATTCAAACGATTTGTGACTTTATGCTGCATGAAATCCTGTTTTCTGGGATTTCTTCGGACCCTAAGCAGGCCGTTCCACTGGAAAGAGCGACACATTACTACGGATGCCTTAATAATCCAAAAATGGCTCACATTGGACCTTGTGCTGGAAATTATTATGAGTCTTTAACCATGCCGCACACTATTAGAGGAACACTACATTGAACAAACAAACATGTTGACAACCAAGCCTTAGCACTAGTGTGGCAGCCGATACAGACCCACGTTGAGCTGAACATTGCCAAGGACAGAATCTTAAGCACTCCTGAAATTTCGAAAGGAAATCTACTCCTACCAGGAGCTTCATTTTGCCAAGAGCAGCTCTGAGCTCATCCGTGGGATTTTCCATATTTCGTGGTTACCTGTCAGATTCGGCCGAAGAGCAACGACAACCCTTGCATATGAGCATATGCATGCTGACCAAGGAAGTAGGGTATGTCACCACTTACTGCTACGATCAGACAAGACTGCAGTCACGTCAAAGTAATAAATGCAAAAAAGGCCTAGAAAGCGTGGAGGCCATCCTGGCAAGCCTTGGAACCACCTAAACGGCTAGGGATCAGCTTTGGAAAACTTGGGACCATCTTGGCAAGCCCTTAAACCCCGTGGGACCAGCTTTGCAACCAATATTATTGGTTGCCAAACGTATTGCATTCTCGGTGGCCAAACGTGATACTCCTGCGGTTGGTTGACTCGTCTGCAACGACTTGGACTATAATAGTCCAATAATTGTAATCATTATAGCATCCATTTAATCGAGAAAATAAACGAGTAGGTGGAGCCAGACTTCCCTCGTTTTGTATTATATTTCGAGAGTTTGAACAGACTTTTTTCCCATGTTGACTTGGCAACTTCTCTATTCCCTTGGCTTATTCACTCATTCGCCTCCTTCTTGGGTTATTTGCTTCATTTTGACACGGCCGATTGCCATTAACGATCAAGGAAAATCCAAGCATCACGGACACTGGTAGTTAGAAGACATACGTGCCTGTCAACCAACGAAGATTGGATCATAAAACACTAATTGGACGACCGTTTTACGATTCAAGCCTCAAATAAAAACACGTCAACGGTGTGTTCACAAAACATCTCAGCCATGAATCACACTCAGAATGTTTCAAATGACGAAATACTAAAATAAAGAGAGAAACTAGCCCTTCAGGAATTTCACTAATGTTTATTTTGCAGACAATCTCGTCATAGTTTACCTACGAGCGTGTAAATTCAGCTTGGAAAAGACGAAAGAGGCAATCGACCTGAACTTCACAATAAGAACAAGATATCCGGAGTTCTTCAGCGAACGGAGGCTTGATAAACTCCCGAAGACGCTAAAAAATTTGTAAGTACCTATACGTGGTATCATTATTTACCTGAACCGGAGCTATTTAGGCCGTTATTTTAATCGAAAACACCAGATTCAAGGTTGGCAGTTAGGTGGATTACATGCGGGAAGTGGAGACGGATTTGGTCGAAGTGATGGGGTCTCACGTAACTCCACAAAACGCGATGGGGCACCGTGCCACCAGGTATTTAACTGTTCGGTACCATCACAATTAACGTTAATTGGGGGGGTCTTCAAGTTGATGGCTAGTGGACGAACAGAACGATAGACGTCAAGGTTGAAACTACAAACGATTTCAAAGACTGTGCTGCCACACAGTAGAGATACAGCTGAACGATGAAAACTGCATGTTCATAGTTTTCATAGAGCTTGGTATTGAAAAATTCAATCAGTTTAGTTTCGCTTTTACAAGGATTGAAGAGAGTAGATAGCAAGCACCCTTTTTAGCCGTCCTAGAGCTGATTGCCTTCACAGGTCGTGTGAGTGGAGGGGCCAAGGCGCAACATTCAATATTATTGAATTGACTGACGCCATCGAAATGTAAAGCATGACAGAAGTCAGCTCCAAAAGAAGCCTCCACTGCGTTTTTGGTTTTATATTCTCAGAATAATCGACACGGGACAACAATAAACAAGGGCAGTGCAATTGAATTTCGGATGAAATCGCCCTGTGCTGTGAAAAATGGGAAATAATCACCATCCTTGAGTCTAGTTTCCCTTCTAAGATGCCAGAGTGGCCATCTTGCGGAATCTAGTCACTGGCCAATGGGGAGCCGAGATCCTCTGAGGAACGGGAATGCCGTCAACCCAGCTGATCTCTGGTTCTCGCCATAAATTCAAACTTCGATTTCCCTCTGAATTGCATAAATCCTCATGAACTTGCAATCAGAGTGTTGACCCAAGTTTTGGTCTTATTTGGAAGCAAAAAAAAAAAAAAAAAAAAAAAAAAAAAAAATCGAGTTACTGGCGGACTTTGATACAGGAGGCCTTGACCCCTCGCGAGTTGTAGCGCCATGGAGTAAGAGTAAGTTGAGAGGAGTGTCGTTTTCAAAGTAATTTTAGACGTAGAATCCATTTATAGGGGTCTTTAAGCTGTCATAAAGAGACAGAAACTTTACAGTAGTATATTTTAAAAGTTCTTCTTTTTTAATGATTTTTATTGGCAGAATCAAATACGTTCACAATTTATACAAAATATTAATAAACCCTTGTATAGAATTGTCAGCGTTTTACCAGAAAATAACTCATCTTCTTTTCAGAGAGATTATGCTGGTGCCAGAGAGGGACAACTGCGGCAACGTGGTGCAATGTTTCCGTTTGAAACCGATGGACATCAGCGAATGGTGTTACGCGGACTTCAGCAAATTGTCGTTCATGAGTCAAGACGTGTGCAACTGGGAACTCGGCTCAGCTCCCGGCTACGTGTTCATCCACGACATAAAGAATCTATCTTTCAGTCAAATCATTGCAAGCCCGATAAGTCAAATTGCCGCAGCCCTGAAATTTTCTCAGGTGAGCTACACAACAACATTCGATTGTCCCGAGTTCAGCAAACGCCTAATTCAACGTACGATTGCAGGAAGCCTCAGCTTGTTCAATAAGAGGGATCCACATTTTAAATGGAGGGACAATTTTCGAAAAGCTGTTCACAGTAATAAAACCTTTCCTGAACCAAGACGTTATCGATGTGGTAAGAATCATGATTTTTTTTTTTAACCATTCTTTAATTTTAGAGAGATTGGCTATTTCTCGGACTGAAATAAAACTACTTCGAAAACGAAACCTCACTCGGCCCTCTGCCAAAGTTTTTAAAAGCCTCCTTCTCTATCCACCATAAAAAGAAGGAAAACCGAATATTCTGAAAAAAAGCAGACATTGCATTTTTTAAACTTAACATTTTCACACATAAGGACAAATTCAAAATAATGAAAACCCAAAAGAGGACTGACAATAATATTATGATGACTGACGTGACTCAAATCCAAACAAGCCGTTACACAACCGACGACTCGTGGAGACGCGAATAATTAGAAGGTGTCATGCTACCAACCAAATCCAACATCGTTCCTGCTATGGTAAGTAATAGTTGCCGGGAACCAGGAAATCCCCAGAAAAACGAAACTTCCTTTACTTGTAAGGGGATAGCAGGGAATCACGTGGGGACACAACAACAGTTGCTGTAAGTTCCTGTAAGTGTATCTGAAGGAGAACTTAATATTGACTTTTACTGTTTCAGATGAAAGTCCACTCGAGTTACGACGACCTCATCAAAGCAATCGGAGCACAAGCAGTTCCTAAAGATTATGGTGGTACTGCGCCATCAGTTGCAGAAGGAAACGGTAAACAAATCGTAAAGCAGTTTGAAATAATTCAATACATTATCAATAATTGATAATGAATTATTCTCATACCAACACTTCCAAGATTCTATAAAGAACTCGACTTTCAGAAGTGATGGTCAAACTGATTCAAAAATACCAAAACGCCCTAGTGGAAGAAGAGGGTCAAAGAGCCGACGAGAAAAAGCGGCCGGAAGGGAGCAAAGCAGGGGACTTCGGGATTCAAGGCTCCTTCAGGAAAATCGAAGTGGATTAGCATACAAGGCAAAGCTAACCCTTAAATGGCCCTAGGACGACAAGAAGAATCTGCTATCTGATAGACTCTAGATGGGGAATGCACCATTATAATATTTGAAACAAGTACATACGTTGAAATACAATTTTTTTCGCAAGTCCAAGATAGTGTTCAATTCCTAACGAGTTATATATTTGTGGCCTTCACAAGCACTACACAGCCCCATGGTTTAAATAACCGATAAATAGACCGATTAAATAACATCGGTGCCATGGAAGGCCGTGAAGTCCCGAGCTTCAGTGAAAAAAAAAAAAAAAAAAAAAAAAAAAACGGAAACCCGGGAGACCCTCGATAAAAACCTATTAGTGGGGCCAAATAGGTGGTCGTCAGGTGTAGTTAGCTATCTGGAGACTGACCAGTTTGATATCGTCTTGAAGAAGCAATCAGATACAAAGTTGTTATTTTTCCCTCAAAGTGAAATAATGAAATAATTTCGTTGTAGCTCTGAGTCTGCCAAGACGATTTTTTGCAAATATTCCAAATTTAAATTGCAAGAACCAGATGTTTTGACCCATACCACTGCTCTCACCAACGTGAGCAGTGGAATGGGTCAAGCGACTGAATTCTTGATCGACTTAAAAAGCTACTATTTGCTTCGAATTAGAAGTCTCTATGTTGCGATGAATCAAAATGGTAGCCAATGTGGTTGAAGATGCCGAGTAGGGCAAGACGGGATACCACCAACCTGTGGGGAAAGATGGGATAGGATTGTTCTGTAGCGGAATCGCTTGACGAATGGCTCTACAAGGATATAGCTCACGACTCATGCAGCGGGTTTGAAGGAGATGTGCAGTTCGTCTGCAATTTTCGCTCAACATTAATACTACAAGTGAAATTAAATTGAAATATTTGGGTAAAAAATGGTGATTGGATACGATTTCTATCATTTTCTAGAGGTATCCCATCTTACCCACCCCTATCTCAAAAATGTTGGATCTTTTCACTAAAATTTAGTGATTTAATGTAAATGTAACTTTTGCGAAAAATCGTTAATCGAAATTGAATCATTGTAATCTGGTATGCAGGGTGCATTGAAATTCCCCAAGTTTCCAACGTTTCTCATTAGAATACATCGATGTATGTATGGATCCATACGAATAAAACCGCGTCATTTTTAGCTACATTTGAATGAAATAATTTCACTGTAGTCACAATCGTCCAAAAAAGAGATCCGGTCTAAGCATCATTCCCCTAATGGATAACGTAGGATCGTAAGGAATAGGAGAGGCGTTGAGTCGAAAATAAGGAAAAATTCTGAAGTTGAAGGACTTGGGGAAAAAATAACATGTTGATTACGGAAAAAAACGCTGCAAATTTTACACAAGGGTTTATTATCCTTAGATATACTTAGGTTACTTGTGCAAACATTATTTCTGTGTCAATGGAAACAATTTTGGAAAAACAATTTTTTTTTTTTTTTTTTTTTTTCAAAATTTTTTTTTGATTTTTTTTTTTCAATAAATTTTTCTCAAAATTCCTATTTTTTGCTCGAAAAATATTTAACCTCCTGGGATTCTTCAAAAATCCAATTTTTAGCCCCATGAAAGCCCTGTAGATCGCAACAGTGAAATTGGATCGTTCCGGGACCCCCAAAAATGGATTCTACGTCCAAAAATACTTCGAAAACGACACCTATCTCGATCCCATAGCTAAAAGCCTTAAAAAAAAAACCCCTCCCGTAGCCCCATAGCGCCCCACGGGTTTTGGCGATCGGGCTGAAAACCTTGCGGGCACAACTAGATGGTAAACCAAGTATTTTGTCAAAATTTCAGATTTTTAAAAAAATTCCTACTGCCCAAAACCGCCCGGACGGCGACGGACATTTCGGATTTAGAATGTAGACCTCTTGAAACGGATAATGTCAAATTTTGAGGCCGATCCGAGTCGTCGACCTCCGTCGCGAAAACATAGGTGTATTATTCCAAGAATACTAAACCAAAAAGGTGGTTTGAATATCCGACCACCCACAGCATCAATAGCCGTAAAAATGAGGAGAATAGAACATACACGACGGCTCATAATTTAAATAACACTTCAAGAACCATTACCACGGATGGTAAGTGAGCATGGTAATGTGATATAACCGTATTGTAAAGATCACACAGGCTCTGATGAATAGCTTATTACGCTTTCCGCTTTCTTAAGTCGCGTTAACGGTAAAAAGAGAAACTTGAGCACGCACGGGGTGTTCGCTTCGGAGATTTGTAAAGTCTCCCTAGTAAGGTGAAATACCAGCGAATTCCCCATTGATGCTTTCATCAATTGAAGATATTCTCAAGTCACCGAGAAAATTTATCATTAAATGAAACCGGGTGATGCCCAAATGAATACAGCGAGAAGAGCAAACGGTTCAAGTTTCCTGCTCAACAAGTGACGCTCACTGTTCTAAATCTAACATCCACGCATTCAATCTTGCTTTCACACAAACGGTATAAACCGCTCCTCCGTGCGATTCCGTAACGCGTCCCCTCAAGACATTCCTGCGCCACAACTGTGACGACTGTGAACAGCTCTGGAACGAATAGGAACGAGGCTTGCTGAGCTCATCCTACAGCAGGGCCCGCATTAGGAGGGTTGGCGCAGAACTGCGTGACCATCTCTAGGCTAAAGCCCGACCAAACCAGGAGGCAAAGAACAAAACAACCAGAATTCTACACGAGACCGTTCAACATGGCATGATCGAAGATGATTTAAACCGTAGAAGGTTTTGTGGCAGGTGATAATTGTAAAAGTAGGAACTTAAAATGAGAAACCACGAAGAAAACAAGGCACGAGCCTTTTTCCTATCGGGAGGTTTATTCGAAGGGGCTCAAGAAAACTCCCACAGATCAACCACGCAAAAGCGATCTTTCTGAAGGAAATTTACATCCATTCCGAAAAACAGACGCCAAAAAAGAGAAAGATAATAAAATAAAAATGAGAAAGAAAATAAAATTAAAATCATGATTAATACAGTGAGCAAAAAGAGAACAGCATTAAAAGCTCGATGGTGTTTGGAACAACTTTGGTGTATGTGCCTGTGCTGACATAGATTGTAACTGGAGAGATTGAATCGTGCATGAATTTCTCAGCCTCCATTCATAGGATCATAACCCCAGGGTAGAACGTCTTCATAAAACCAATGTAAGAATAGGTAGATAAGATTTTTTTAAATTCCTCTGATTTTACGAACAAGTACGTTTCAAGCGGTCTAAAATCCAGTCGATTCCAATTCCAGCCATTCCTTCCTAGTCTCGATTTTAAAATTCGCTGACGCCACCAATTTTCAACATAATCAAATGCGTAAAAGTAATAATATAAAATAAATATTATAATATAAAATAAATGTTTTCATAAAATAAAAATGTTATTTATCATGTCATGATAGTGACAATACATCCATGTTCTGTAAGTATTCAGAATATTTTATTTTTCAAGAAACAATCCCTGTTCATTATTTCATCCCGGAAAAAATTGTTCTTTTTTTCCTGTGTTTCAGTTCATTTTTCAGTACATTTTTGTCCATGGTCCAGGACCTCCTGGAAAGAGCGGCGGACCACACATTGGGAATCGCAGCTGTAGGGCGTATTATGAAGTTGCTCTTGAAATATTGCTGAGAGTCACATCTATAGACCTATTTGATATCACCAACCAATGTATGTCACCTAACAGAAAATTAACTGATTTCCACTCTCAAGCCCAAGGGAGTAGAAGGTCGGAATGCAGAAAAATATCGGTACGGCGGTTTCTGGGAGGCTGGCGGCAGGCGCATTCAGGCGGTAGGACGTCAGACTAAACAACAAGGTCAGTCGTTGAGTCGAGTTGAATGCGTGCGGATCCGTCGACGGTGGAACCTCCCAAACTTCCGACCTGACATCGATAACCCCGAAGACGAGCCAAACACTGGATTCGACAAATTTTTACTTCTTCACTGCCGCAAAATGGAAGAGGAGGTACCCTAAAACACTTAATAACCCCCTCGCTTGACGTTCAATTTGACTATGATTTGCAACGAGAATCGGGTTAGTCGATAGGTTTTGAAGCCGGAACACGGCTTTCAATTACCCGCCGTTTTTCCGAAATGGTCACACGAAAGTTCAACACTATACAATAACGCGTTTCACAAGGAAGAACTTCAAACGACTACCACTTCATTGACCTTCATTCTAAGCCCATTCATCAACCTCTGAAGGTTACTCCATGACTTTAACACAAGCCTACTATTAGAATGGTAAAATCGACTGTACTACAAGTGAGTCAATACTGCAATTGAGAATAATCAAAGACAATAGGTAACAATTCAAGAGCCTCATGTCACACAAATAGAGTTACAAGAGGATATAACAATCGAACTTGAACCCCACACTCTACAAGCACTATGGACAAATCTTTGATATGGCGTTTTTAAAATTTATACAATTTAGAATTTCAGGGCAATTTGTATTATGAGGCACATGATTTAATGATCAATAAAATTGCAGGTATTCAAATGGGAGGACCAGAGCTAAGAAATTACATTTCAATTTGAACAGGCTCATCAGGCATGTAAGACATCACATTAATCACATCACAAAAAGTGTCGCGGTATTATTACCATAATTCATCTATTATCGCGGTTACAAAAGTCACGTTGGTAATATCAAGTCCGTTTTGGATGCGTTAGGGTCTGTTAAACAAATGCATTTATTCTCGTCACTTATTCTCCCACTATCGATAATCGCCAATTAGCTGAAATGAACCATCAAACTCCCACTCTCTGCCTCGGATTTCAATCGGCCATCACCACCTAAAATCACGATTTAGCCAATCCATTCAGCAGAAACCACGACAGATGCCACCATCATGGCTCCTTCTACGAACCGCGGCACCATCCAAGTAAGCGAACAAGGAATGTCCAACTTATCCGTTTTTATAGAATTAAAGAAGTTTTGAAAATCAGGCACACCTTTGGTAAAAGCCTCACGGTCCTTGGTCCACGGTAAAGCCTCGGTTCCGTCCTCTACAAAAGCTGAGTACAATCTCTCTGATTTTAAAATTGGTACTTGATGGTATAACTTCAAATCTTTTGTGCTGAAAACGTTCAGTTTATTGCCCATTTCATGCGCCCACTTTATATCAGTCACCAGGTGTGAATGAAAAACTTTATCCCCTGTTTGGTGGTTCCTCCACCTGATTGATAAACGCACAAACTTGAAAAATTGTCGATCACCTAAAATCTAGGTTTCGATAAGCGATTCAGTGGCGCCTTAGATAAAACGGCAGTGGGGAACTGTGTAGATACAGAAATAGAGAAAGTTTTCACCTTCCTTGGTTAATGTAACCCATTTTTTTCAATGAAAATGCAAAAATTGCAGGAAACCCGTAGACACTTGCGGGAGATTCCCGCGCCATAAGTGCAGGAAGAGCTGGGAGGTGAGAATGGAAACTTCCATGGGGACTTGTCCCATCATTAATAAGTGAGTTCACACAGCAAGTTCTAGCCGTTCGGATTCCAATTAGAACTCGAAAGCTTCCAGGAATCAAACTGTCCCCTCTTGATCGTCATCTGAGGACGACGCTTTTTAGTCCGACGAAGTGACCACCACAAGATCAGAGAACGAAATGAAATGAACATTCCCACGGCCTGAAAATTCTAAAAAACCAGCAGAACTTCCAGATTCTATACCGAACGAGTTCTACGTTTGTAGAGGCTTGAGGGCTTCAATCCTGGAAGCCGATGGACCTTGCAAAACGCCCTACTGGCATGCTACGAACGGTTCCAAACTGTCAGAACTGCTCTGCAACCCAATGCGAATTCAAGGATAGCACATAATAATAGTCGAGATATCGATTATCGTGTCAAGATAGGGGGAGACTAATTGATAAATTAGTCAATTCAAAACCTCACTGTTTTTCCAACTAGAATTCATCAAGATAATTTCACATATTTACGATGTATGTCAACATGATCTACAATAAGATAGCGAGAAATTCAAGAGTGAAGTGGCTGGAGAGAGAACCGGAAAATGTTCGATGATCCACATTAAATGTGGATCAAATTTTGTGAGGTAAACATTTCATCAAGATGTTTACAGTTGTTAAACACATATCAAGCAGGATCCACGACGTTGTAGTTCAGAGGGGAAAGCAAGTACCGACAGCGCAAACACTCATGTCAAGGTGAAGGTTATTGCTATCAATTTACATAAATTAATATGCCGATGAGAGTCCACCCACGCAACGAAAAATCGTTACTGATCTCGGCTCGAATTCGATATTAACCTTGAAAGGAAGATTGCTACCAGCAGGAAAATCACAACCTATTCAGATATCGTGGGGAATCAAGGCCGTACACCTAACCAGGGCCAACAAACTGGAAGAATGACGTCATTATCACCAGTGCAGGTATAATGGAACAATAGTAGTAAAGATGTTCCACCTGTTTTGTTACTAATTGACAGCCGTTTTTTGCTCTATCAGTTCCCTAAGTTGAGTGATCCATTACTGTCACTTATAAGCAAGCTTAGGCCACATTTAGAAAAATAAGAAGCAACCATTGATGTAGACGTAGGTTCTACAACAATATCCCCCACCTACTTTACTAATAGAGGGCATCAACGCGTATGGGCCTGCAAGCTCGTTCGTTTACATTACTGAATCGAAGTCGCCACGAGCCATGTTAGCCTCTCACGTGACATCTCGAAGAAGCCCATTACGGTCCAAACATTGGAAATCGTTTTGAACGGCTCGCCCACACTGTTCGGTTTCATTCGACGACGAACCCTTTTGTGCGAATATTGATCTATTACCGCAACTCACAATGCGACGGACCCCGCATTGTGGAAATCCCGGCGAACGTTTTCAATTATCTTGGGGGAGGAAAAGGGAAACTTCGATCGAAAGCTATAAATATGGCGAGAGAACGATGCGAACAACGAACGGGCCGAGAGAGGAAATGTAAACACACACAATACCCATTCACGGATTCACGAATGTTAGCGGAAGAGATGAGTTACGGGGGTGAATATATTATATTCACACAAGAAACCAACGAATGAAGAGACAATTGGATGAAATACTCAAACGTATCAAACCTTTTGAGGAAAGTAACCAATAAAAATGTAATTGGTTGGTATTACAATAATATTGTAATATATTATATTAATTCCGAAAATTTGACCCCTGAGGTATGTTCCGAATTTAATTGTTTCTAAATCTTCAAAAACATATATTATAATATATGTTTTTGAAGATTTAGATATTATATTATAATATTATTTATTATAATATAATAAATAATAATAAAAATTATATTATTTATTATAAATAATAAATAAATAATATTTATTTTTAGATATAATATTATAATATTATTATATTGCAAATTCCATGGATTTTACTATACATGATGCCCATGGAAGTGAAGATTTCTTTGCAAATATTTTTTTACTCAATACTTCCAACCTTAGTTGTACACACAGATACGCCCTGAATTAATGGTATTATACCACTAATAGATCTATAATAAATCTATTTTTGCGAGTTTCCTGTTTACTTTATTGCAGACGAACACTTCACAATACGAATCACCCTATGTTACATTACAACACTCCACCTTTCCGTAACTATAGCAGCGCCACCCACATCGACCCAATTACCAGGGATGACTTCCCCAGTAACGAGCTAATTAATATTATTCAGACGGCAATTGAATACATTTTATTCAAACTGTTTATGGATGTTGAAGGACAAGGAGGGATCGCCCTGGAGCGTAAGAGCTTCGGAGGAGCTGGACAGACGCAAGGAACTCAAACGTGAAGACCTTGACACGATAAGGACCTGGATTGGTGAACAAAACTATCTACCACAAACCGTGGACGGTGAGACATTTTGAATCACTTCATCTTAACTTAGCCTCAAACTGCAAAAAGTGTTGATTTGTGCGGCGAAATGCAATTTTCAGAGCAAAAGTTCAATTTTTGAAAAACAATATGGGTTCGGCCAGGTCTTGATTTTGGGGGAAAATATCAGGTTTTGGAAACAAGATCGATTTTTGAGGAACAGAATTGGTGTAATGGGTTAAAGTTTAATTTAATTTAATTATGAATTTTCTGGAGAATTTGTCGTCTTTTGAAAAGCATATTGATTTCATCGGGAAAGCTTTTGAGGAGGAAAATATTGATTTGAGGAAACAATAACAGTGTCCCATAAGCGTTGGGGAAACATCGATTTTTGGACAAACGAGTCGCCTTCTGGAAACAATATTGACTCTTTTCTAGTTTTAATGAGTTCATGATTTATGAACTTATTGATGTATGCATAAGTGTCCCCTAACGATGAAAACTGCATGCTATCTAGTGGGTACAATGCGAATTATATTCCTTCACAACCTGCCCGCCAAAGAGCGCCAACCCCAACGAAAACCACAGACGAAAGATGGGAAGGCACATTGTTCCTCTTTTGGCACACGTCCCAGTTCGAAGCGCATTGTAAGCTGGTTAAGCAAGAATGATTTTATAGGTGGAAGTCGAACTCTGCCAACCATTTTTTTTTTTCGAGATTATTGAGAAGGACGTTGACAACTAGAATTCACTCGATGCTAGTAATGATGAAGAATGGGCCAGAATTTTATAAGCCAATCATTTCAGTGTCACTTGAGTGATTACCTACTCCTCCAACCCATCACAAACATTACATTTTGAAAAGCAATATACTCCTTCAAGATATTTTTTTTTTTGAACTTTGAGAGATAATGAAATATTTTCAGATGAAATGATACTGCATTTTTTGCACGCGTGCTACTTCAATGTGAACAACACCAAAGCGACGATGGAGCTGTTCTACACGTATCGAACGGCGATGACTGAGTTCTTCACAGATTGGGATCCTCTCAGCAAAGCGACTCAGGAAATAACCAACAATGTGATGTAAGTGGACGGAAGAACCGAGATGAATTGTAATGAATTAGTTACAAGCTAATCAATAAAACGATTACAGGATTGCGGCTCCTCTCCCGTCGACGGACAACGAAGGCAACCGAGTGATCGTATGCAAACTTAACGACGTCAATTCTGCCAACTTCAACTACCCCATTTGCGTGAAATGGCTGCTCATCACGGCCCAAGTAGCTCAATGGAATTTGGGGATTCAAAACGGCTACGTTGTAGTCTACGATGCGACGGGATTCTCTATGTCGCACCTTCTCAAATGTTCGCTGAGCACTTTGAGAAACTACGTCAACTGGGGGAAAGTACGGCCACATTCGTTGAATCCATACATTTGGAAGACATCACACCGTCCTGACCTGAATATACCCCACGCGGCGCTGAACAATTAAACGGATTAGGAAGTAACTTGATCCAGAATCAGATTAGAAAACCCCTGCTCAGCATGACGGTGCGTTGTCGGCAACCCAATATCCCAATGTATCGATTGGCGGTTCAATATTGTCTGTTTTAGAACGCCTCGCCAATCCGAGTTCTGAAGGTAGTTTTCATCAATACGAGTACAGTGGTGAAGAAAATGCTGGCAATCGTAAAACCATTTTTGAACAAGGAGCTTCTACAAATGGTAAATATTTACACCGCTAAGTTTACTGACATAAAATGACAGTTTTGACAAGTAACTTCTTCCGGTAGATGAAATTTTACACGGATACCGACAGTTATTTCGAGTCGATGTCCAAAGACAACATACCGGAAGATTACGGAGGAACAGCACCCCCTCTGCTGACGCTACATCGTAAGTACCAACGTCACAGCAACAACACGAGGAAAATTGCCAGACCATTAATTAACCATTTCAATTCACAGGCGAATTCATGAAGAAAATCTTAGAACATCGACAACATCTCATAAACGAAGAGACAATGAAATCGGATGAATCCAAGCGAGAGGGGAAAATGAAAAAAGACATCAAGCAAGCGGAAAAATCCTTCAAGAACCTGGAAATTGATTGATGGAGAAGCAGAAGCAACTTAGAAGACTGCTGCAATACTCGATTTTCCACAAACGTTCCACGAGTATTTCTAAACATGATTTTAACTTAAACTTATTTTTTATTTAATCGAGGTGCCTGCCAGTGAAAACAAGTAAATTGGCAACGTAGACGCAAGGGACCCCCGCAATGGGAAACTATTACCGTAGTGTGCCTGTAGCAACAAATTGCTGTATTTCTTAAAATTGTTACTGTTATTCATTCTCCAAAACTGGTGAGTTTGAAATCATAAATGTTGTTGTTGATGTGAATTGTTTGGTTTTACTCCAATCCATACATTCTTAACGCATCTGTTCTGTAGGTAATTTCGATAAGAAAATTGTAAAAGAAAAATGATTGTAAAAGTGTGAGAAAGCAGACTGTTGTCAGATTCCGGGAGGTAAAGCCAAAATTACTGAAAAAAAAAAGAAAAAAAAAAACCTCTCGGCGAACCAAAACAACTTTTAGGTTTGTTCCAGGTCCGACAGCAGTTTCTAAACTGGGCATGTCTCCGTCGACTTCTGTTAACAGTCCGTCAAACCAGGAACAAACCTTTTTATAAAGAAGTTCTTGAATAAAGTTGCATAGAAAGTCCACTTCAACTGATATAAAAGGAATATGACGAAGGCAATAATATTTAATAAATATACATATATTATCACTATTTGATGACATAATATGTCATCAAATAGTGATAATATATGTGTGAATAGGTATTCCAATTCAACGTCAGGACAAAATTAAATTTTGAGAGGAAGACGTCACCACGTCGTCCCCCTCCCCGCCCTGCACGGTGTCAACGGTATGCTCAAACATTTGCCAAACTGTACGAGCAAAATTGCAAAAGATAACGAAACTCAAGACTTCCTTTGAATTATTGCTTGCCGTCCATTGCCGCACACCGCGTGAAGCTGGCGCATTGAGGAAGGGGTGAAAGTTTCGTCATGAACATAGCATTCATCTTCTGATTCAACACAGCTCATAACTGTGAGGTCAACTAGCAACAAGGTGAGTTGGACTGATGTGACAACTAACTTCTACGGAAAAGGTCCTCAAAACAAATCGGTAAATTACCACGAATTGAAATCTAAACAATTCAAAAACGCTACAAATTTTACACAACAGTTTATTATTCTTTGATTTAGCAAATTTGTGCAAAAATTAATGCATTCAATAAAAAATTACTTTAAAAAATTTTAAAAAATGAATTTTTCCACACAAGCATTGGATAAATATCGTACCGCGAATAAATGAATTATGCGTCCAAAACTACTCGGAAAATGACACCTTATTTGACTTCCTGGCATCATTCAAGAGTCCCATTCGTAGCCCCATGAAAGCCCCTAAGATTCCCACAATGAAATCGGATCAATCTGGGACCCCTAAAAATGGATTCTACGTCCACAAAACATTTAAAACGACATCTAACTCGCCCCCTTAGCCGAAACCCTTCAAAATCCCTCCCGTAGCCCCACGGAGTTGGATGTTCAGGCTCAAAACCTTGCGGCCACAAGTAGATGGTAAACCGAGCATTTTGCCAAAACTTCGGATTAAAAAAAAATCCTACTGCCCATAACGACTCGGACGGACATTAAATGAAATCTACGTGACATGAAACGGATAATGTCAAATATTGATATTCCAAGAATAATAATAAACCCAAATACTTTGACGATAGAGTGAAAACTGCCTCAATGCGCCTGTTCATTATAGAATTACTTGCCTATCTGTTAACAGAGCAGCAAAAGTGTGGTGGGGTAGGTACCTCCTAAGATCCCTATACCTACTCCTGGAAGTGCTGGTCGTTACTGATATTTTCCAATACCGCTACATCGTCTGCCATTAAGGAACAGCATTGTAGAAATTCCTCTTATTGCTGTTGTTATTTTCAATCAGGTTTTCTATTCAATCAATAGTGTAACCCCCCCTGGCCAGAAGCTAGTGAAAATTATGCTTTGTTCCAACTCCTTTTGCGTATTGAGAAGGTTAACTCACTACAGCTCTAGTCCACATCTTTATAGTAAACAAAAAACAAACAAATAGCACTTACTTGAACTATCTTCATTGCTAGGATCGATGACCTTGTTGGGTAGTTTCGACAGAACGTCCAGAGCTAGCGCAGGACAACCAGCCTTGAAGTGAGCGTGAGCCGTCGTGAAATACAACTGTCGCTCCAGCGGGGTGATAGAATCTTCGACAAGAAGCTGGAAAAAGCGTTTGTCCAGTCAGAACCGCAACACTACCCAACACACGACGATACTGATCTCTACAGAACATACCTGTCGATCACCCTTGTTATTTTTTGCCTCCGTTCCGTAACTGAAGCCGGCCAAAACGATCGTGTGCTTCTTCTTATCCTGGTAAGAAGTGGCGAGGTTGTGACGAAGGAGAAGCGGATGAGTCCTCAGGTAAACGTAGAAATTGAAGACGTTTGGATTGGCTGAAAATGGGACGAAGTGAAATTATAAACTTTTCATCAGGTTTAACAAACAACGTTTACTACAATAACGACTAACCTGTAGCGCTTTCTGCTTTGTCATCATCTTGATACTGAGCATGCATGGTGCCAACGTTGGTTTGAAGAAGTGTGTTCAAACTTCCAGTGGGGTCTTTGAGGATCCAAAGGGCCATCGATCTCAGGAAAGGATCAGGATGCACTTTCGAAAGGTCTTGATTTTCTCCGTTGGCGTCGCACCCGAGAATTTCCTAAGGAAAGGAAATGGTTTTGTGGGGTATGACCTTATTCTGAGCAATGTAGGGCCAAAAATACTAAATAGCAGGGAATCGGGAATTTACCTCGTACAAAAGTCTCTTGAGTGATGGCGGGGTTGAGTCCATTTCTCCTTCGTACAATCGGGCTATCACCATTGCCAACTGCAGATCCTCAAGTTTGTTCAGACACACCTGACAGACAATGAACTTTCTGTATAAGTTTATTCTGAATTCCGAAGGAATGATGTGAAGCATTCATTAAAATTTAATGAATATAATATAATCGATAATACATAATATTATCGAGTTTTCGGTTTTTCAATCCTATTCCAAAGCATGAGAGCCAAAAGTGGTGCCCACGCGATTCCGCTCTGTCCCGACACAGAAAGAATGGCATTCCTCAAAAACGAGGATTCACGTTGGAATGTGAAGTCAGCTGCTAAGCTCACCTCGATGGCATCTCGGAGCGCACCGGCAAGCAGGAAGAAGGCCGCAGCATGATCGAACCTTTGCTTGCCAAGAAGGGCAAACGCATTTTTGAGGGCGGCTTTCCGCCATCTGTCTTGAGAGAAATCGTTGGCAAAGAAAGCCGTCATCCTTTCGTCTCTTCGCGATCTGAACAGCCCCCACACTAGGGATTTTTTCTTCATAGCGAGATAAAATATGGCCGCATCCAGAGGGTCTTGATTAGCTTTGTACGCTGCTTTTGCCACCTGAAATTTGATTTGATCAATTAATTGTATCTTCTCAAATAATTCATGTTGATTATTCATTTATTTAGTTCACCTTTTCTATACAAGTTTTGAGGAGGGTATGATTTCTCAACCACCACCCAAGACCGATTTCCTTCAACGTGGACCATTTGGGGTTGTTTTTGGCGTAACTGGGGACCAACGACAAGAGCTCTTCTTCGCTTTCAGAGTGAAAAGCCCACACGATATTGTTGGAAGTGATGCCCTGCCGTTGGAATTGGGCTCTTTGGGCCAAAGGAAGGCACCGCAGGAGATAATTGTAGTGCTTCATGGCTAAAAGGAACCTCAAACCGCAGTCGTCCAAAGCGTCTAGAAGAAATATCAAGAGATGAGACGAATTTCTGGTGGGAATTGTGTCTGAAAGTTGATCAAATGTCTCACCTGATGAGGCCATCTGTCCTTCTGGAACTCCAGTCAAGTTCTCTTTGGCTATGGCGGTTTTCGCGGCGTCTATAGCAAATCTTTCGGCAAAATCCGTGTTGCACGTCGACACAGTGTCGGCGAGAGCGAGCAGATGCATTTGATCGAGGCTCGACAAACCGGGAAGGTGAGTGTGCGTGAGAAGGCGGGAAAGCAAGCGACCCTGAAATCACAAAACTGTTCATTGCCTGCTCCAACGTAAAAAGACATGTTCCAAGTAGGGGTGTGTCGGTAACGTGGTAGCAGGACTGTACATTAGAGTTGACTGATTGATTCTGAGCAGTGACAAGATTCCTGCCTTCGCCGCTGCAGTTCCCCGGCCATTTATCGGTAACATAACTAATCTAGATTCTAGATCGATTACTTTACAGTCACGTTAAACTGTAACTTGGAACCATTCCTAAGAATAACATGTGCCGACACAACCCTTCATCCCAGAGCCGTTTGTACCTGGCGGGGGCCAAAGTGAGATAAACTATTGGACGACTCGATGTGGGACGACTGACGCCTGTCGGAGTTGCTGTAACCTCCATCTTCCTCATCAATCAAAAGGTCGTCAAGCTTTTCATCCATCATACCAGCGTCCGCATCAAAGAGGTCGTTGTAATGCTAGAACAAAGATGAAGAACATGAAGAAAAAGACAAGGGAACAGGAGCAAAAAAAAAAAAAAAAAATGCAGCCGCAGGAGAAGAATAAGGTAAAAAGAAAAAGAAGAAGAAGAATGAGCACAAAGAGGAGAAACCAACAATACCAGAAAAATATAAATGTAGTGACACAGCACAACATGACAAATGAAAAAGATGAAGAGAAAAAAGTTGACTTTGCTGCGGAATGAGGCAAACAGTAGGGCAGAGAAGAAAAGCAAAACAAAAATAATAGAAAAATAACTATAACAGCAAACTGCGTCTACAAGGTAAAAAGGATTTGCCCCGTAGTCTGATCTCAATACTTACGGGATTTTCTTCACTTTGCACTTTGAGATTTTCCTTGTCGGCGGCCAGCAGTGTCCAGAGAGGTAGAGGAGGAATGGACGTGATTTCAGCGTAATCCAAAGTGAGCTCCTCAGGAATGGCAGTGGTAGAGCCTCTCTGTTCCAAAGGACTGGTGGTTCCTGAAAGACAATTCGTAGGTGAAAACAACATTCCACCTGAAGTGGAATCCACCCGTATTTCAATGGTTCCTATTCAAGGTTATTTTCTGGCGGAAAATGTAAGTAAATTTTGCATACGTTTTGATATTTTGGAAAGAAACTTACCAATAGATTGTTTAGATAACCAAATCTCGTTAAAGTTTAGTTATTTCACTAAAGGCCATTCGATTCACCCGAGACAGATACATTACAGCGAAGCCTATTGCGGACATCGTAGCGATCGTAGAGTGAGTTCGTTTAGGAACTATCTAATGTCACGGAATAACTTCCAGATTATCTTACCTGCACCGTAACTAACGGATAACGTTCTCGACCGAGACCATCCTCGCTGTTTAGTGAGATTCTCTTCATCGGACAGTGAACAAACGACCGCGCCTTGCTGTACTGTACACGTCGTGGAGATGCACCTGGAAAACAAACCGAATCAACGTACTATTACTGTAATTACTATTCTACAAATCCAGTGACAGAGGATTACCTCACTAAATGAGCCAGGATTGCTTTGACCCATCTGATTTTTCCCGAGTTCAAAAGCTCCATCAATTGTTTGGGGTGGTATTGGGGTAGGACGGGGCAAGCTATCCTGGACGCTTCGAACAGACCATAATCAGGCATGTAGGAATCCACACTCCCACCGACTTGCTGTTGATCTTGACCAACCAGAGTTCCTGAAACAATCGAAGTGTTAGCGGAAAGATGTAGTAGTCAGCGTTAGGAATCCACGTACTAGAAGCAAAAACGCTGCAAATTTTACACAAGGGTTTATTGTTCTTTGACGTAGGTTACTTGTACGAAAATTGAATCTGTCAATACAAAAAAAAATTGAAACAAAATGTTATTTTCATTTTTTCTTTTCACTCGGAAAATATTCGGCTTCCTGGGATCCTTCAAAAATCCCATTTGTAGCCCCATGAAAGCCCTAGAGATTTTCACAGTGAAATCGGATCGTTCCGGAACCCCCAAAAATGGATTCTACGTCCAAAAATACTTGGAAAACGACACATAACTCAATCCCATAGCTAAAAGCCTTTTAAAAAAAACCATCCCCCATACCCATTTTTAGTATGCCCCTAACCGTAGCCCCATTTTATCCCATAGCGCCCCACGGGTTTGGGCGATCGGGCTGAAAACCTTGCGGGCACAACTAGATGGTAAACCGAGTATTTTGTCAAAATTTCAGATTAAAAAAAAAAATTCCTACCGCCCAAAACGGCCCAGACGGCGGACAGACATTTCGGTTTTGGGACCTCTTGAAACGGATAATGTTAAATTTTGAGGCCGATCGGAGTCGTCGACCTCCATCGCGATTACATAGGTGTATTATTCCAGAATAATAAACCGAAAGGGACTCACCACTACTAGCGTTCGCTTTCTTTTTCTTGCTTTCAGCCGAAAGCATAGTCAAGTTGATAGAACTGACTCTCGATAGGTGGGGCATAGAGCTCACGTTGGCCAGCCTTCTCTGTGACGTGTCCTGCAAAAAACAATTGACGCAAACCTGATTGTTGACCCAAAATAATCAAATTGAATCAATGGTGAAAATCCGAACCTGCGCGAGATTACGAAGATCCTCATCGCGCAAATTTCTCGTATCGGGTAAGTCTTCGGATTCTTGATATGGTAACTTGTAACCGTGACTAATAGGATCTTTGGCTCGAACTGAAACAGGAAACCTGGTTAGACAGCTCATCACATCAACTCAACAAGTCGGTAGACAAAATACTGACATCCTTCGGGTTTCCACTGGGAGTAAACGTGCATTTCACTGTCCATCCCGACGATAAATATGCCATCCCTGACCCAGGAAATTTGCATAGGTAACGGAGGGAGACCGTCTGCTGTGTGAAGTTCAATTTTTCGTAGTTTCATCCACCTGAAAAAATAAAAAATTGAAAATGTATAATTAAAAATAAAGAAATGTCTAAGAATTAATTGTAAGCAAAATAAGAACGAAGTTCGGGATATTTCCCAGTTGTTCTTCTCAGACATGGGTGGCCCTCCACATAACGACCCCCCCCCTCCCCCGCCAATAGCAACTAGGCATATTAATATTTCTATTGGCGGCAAGGTACTTTCAAAATGTATTTAAAAATGTACTTTGAACGCCAGTTGACATCCTCTGCAAGAAAGCAAAACTCAAGACGAAAACCTGAGGCCAAAAAAAAAAAAAAAAAAAAAAAAAACATTCACGGAGCCCATTACCGAATTTCATCAATGAAGTTGGGTGCGGCCAGAGACGAAGCTTTACGCAGAATCGGCCGGCTGTTGGATGTTTGCGATTCTTTCATTGCTTTCATATTTGCTTGGGCAATGTCGCTTGACACTGGTGTAAACAGCATCACCTGAAAAACAGCGATATTAAAACCAGCTATTAAAAAAACGACAAAATTGTTGTTAACTACAAAAAATGTGCATATTTCAATTTTTTATTGTATCGATAAATAAAAGTGATTGAAACAATAATAATATATACCTTGCTGCCAACTCCGACTGTTAAAATGTGCGATCCATCTTCCTTTGAAACCCAATCGAGCTGCACCAGATGTTTTTGAGTGAGTGGGCACGTATTCCCATTTTCAATAATCGACTTTCTCAAAGACTGCAACGTACTGAAACTGGGGACCGCCAAAAGACCTGGAAAACACGATGGCATTCAGAATGTTGAACACAAGCAGATGACACACCGCAATTAACGGCAGCTATACGAGTCAACGACAAAAATGAGCGTAAAAAAAAACGTGAGCTGTGTCGAAAGTTTGCAAGATTGGTAATAAGTGAGTAAATAAACGGAAACGTGTCCTTTAGTGAGATAATCCTGAGAAAGTACCTATGGAATCTAAAGGCGGCAAATAGGCTTTGACGCCACCATTAGCTGCAAAACAAAGCACTTGAATGTGTTATCAGTCCCATTGAGCTTTGAATTGACAACGAAATAGGGGTTGATGATCTTGAGCCTCTCACGCATCATTAGGAGCTGGTTCAAATTTCGTAGAAACCTACCAGTTGTTTTGGCCAAGGTGTTTCCATTGTCGGACATCCCGTTGAGTTCGCCGTTGCGAAGAGGTGATCGGCTGTCCAGGTCTTCCGACGAGATCGCCTTCATGAACGTGTTGGTGATTTTCTGTTTCTTGGAGAAAAAGCTGTGATCGTTCAAATAGCTCATGTCCAAATTAGGGTCCAACTGGATGCGAGGGAGGTGAATGTTTTTCAGGTAGATGGTGTCTTCGAGAACCCATTCGGCCCCTAAAGTGCAAGAAAAAAAAAGAAAGAAAAAACCGGACTAGAGGTGAATGACTTCATAAAAGCGTAAATTATCTTGGTCCGATAGTTTTGACGTCGGATCGTCGAAAGATAAGTTTTTCAGTCTGTCTGCAATGACATTGGTAGTGATGGCAACAAAGTATCGTTATTTTGCTTCCCATATATCGTCATCGATATTTGAGCTTCCATATTATCGGACCTATCGATATTTTTGTTCAGATATATCGGTACCTATTTTAATTAAATAATCGGGGGTCACGAGTTTCAGAGGAAAATAAAAGTTCAGGGATCTTCCAGCCAACATGGGGGGGTTACTCCTTCTACGTGTTCTGCTTCAAGGGATAAAATCACCAGAAAAAATGGCACAAATGGGAAAATTCCCTGTTTTTTGGTTCTCTCGTCAGCTGCTGGGAGCGGTTCTGCCCATTGCCGACAGACTATAGCTGCAAGTTATGCAAGCACTTTGCCACTATCGATAGATTCGATTTACGACGGGCAGAGGGCATCAGCTCTTTGAAAAGGTCGGAGGAAAGTGTTTTTTTTTTTCTTTACAAAACAGCTGTAGCCTCTTTTCTAGGATATAACAGTTCCTTCAGGTTCCTTTAACCAATTGAATCGAGCTCAACAACCTTAATGACAGAGACTAATGAGTCCCGTGGTATGGGCTTAGATTTTCGATGTTTCAACAGTAAAAGTAGGAGAAGCCTCATGGACTTCGCAATGTCGAATGAAGAAGAGTTTGATGAGTGAAGTGAGCCCCTAATATCGCTGATGTTGTGAACAAACCTCCTGTGCTCTCGCACTCGTAGATGGCAACGCACAAGTTAACAAATCTCGACTCAGGATCTTTTCTCGATGGCCTTGTAAATGATTTTCCGTATTTGTAAGCGCACGCAATTCTCCCGCTGTAGGCAGCGCTGATATTGAGAGGTTGGCCTGAAAAAAAAAAAAAAAAAAAAAATTAAAGAGGTTGATCACAACATAACAAACTAACGACAGGAAGAAATAGTGTGAAACGTACCTGGAATTTCTATAAGTGAAGCTTTGTCTTTTCTAAGCATTTCCCATTCCCTCCACTCGTAATCCAGTTGTCTTTTCTTATTCACCACCTGTTCATCGACGTGGCACCGCCAAAATCTGAAATTGAGGCAAAAATAGATATCATCCTTGAACTGAAACAAGGCGGGCTCCCTGCCAGCGGGCATAGGGATGGCCCTTCGTGGATGAGAATCGCACTTACCTAACAGTGCTGTCCGAACAAGCAGTGACAATAATGTACGGTGCGAAACAAGCTGGATATATGGAAGCTGAACTGAGGTGCCCCCCAGCGGGAGCAGCATGTATCACATCGACTCCGTCTGGTAGTGGAAGTTCTTGAGTGCACACCTGTACAAAGTCAACAAGGTCGTGAGAAGAACAAAATACAAAATTGAATCATGTAGGACAAAATCAATACAACGAAAACGTACTTTTGTGGTGGATATTGACACGTGAGGGGTGTGGAAGTTTGGATGGCGATCATCATTTTCCGCTCCTTGTTTTGAACTTTCTTGATCGTCTTCGTCTTGAACGAGTTGACTATCAGGCACGTACATCATGCTTTCAGTCAGCTCTGAAAGGGGAAATAAAAGAGGACGTTACATTCGGCCTACTAAAAATGAACTAACTTCTGGAGTTTGCTTGAAAGATTTCCCTCACCGGTACACTCGGGTTGACTAGCAATGACAAGTCGCCACATGTGTAACGTCGTGCCCTGTGTCGTTCTCTCCAAAACGACCAGGTAAAAAGGTTCTTCAAATTCAGCGGTCGTCTGTAGATCCACCATAGCGTTCAAATTGTTTTCCATGAGGCCCAACGTGGTTTTGTTGTACTGGTCTTTTTGGCCACAAATGAGCTGCGATTGGAACACGTGGAGCAGTTGGGTGTTTTGCCAGTCCTGAAGACAACGAAAAAAGTGTTTCGTGAGGTCTCAACACAGAACGTTTCAAATTTGGTAAAATTTTACTACTAACGTGAGTCGCATCGGCGATGGCGTCCAACTGTATGACACACCCCGGCCGAGCTGTGGACTGCTGGGAGACGATTTTGATTCGATCGTGGAGGGAATGATGCTTTCCACCATCTTCCGACGATATGTCGGTCGATAAACTGTTGAGAGAGCCCTGAAAACGTTTATTGCAACGCTATAAGGTATGAAAAGGTTGTTTCAGGGACGTTGAAGAATTTCTGGGGAAATTGTCAACATCGTGACTAAGTTGGAGAGAATGCAATAATCAAGAATATTTTACCATGATGCGGCTACGCCGTTCGGACGATGAAACCTCGGCGAGGAGCGTTCTCGCGTCTATGACGGCTTGATAGACCCTCAAACTCTCTCCGTCAGAAGCCACGAAACAGGCAGACGGTGAGTTTGACAAGTTACCGAGAGTGGTGCTGCGGCAGAACAAAAGATGAAGTCGAATGTTTGAGACAAAAAGAAACGCAGGATTTCCGCAGGTCGTACTTACCTTGGTAGTAATGTAGGTATCCACGCTACGTTGGAGAAAGCGGACATTTGAGGTGAATTGATCCTGGCAAGCTCGCTCACACCGCCGGACTTGGACAGCGGACCGACAGCATCAACTCTCCAAAGGATCAACTCGCTGCAGAACCCCTAAAAATCGACATGAGGGAGTTAATTGACGGTCAATAGCTAGTTAAAAATACGAGGAGAATTGACACTGTACGAACAGTGGGGGCCAATGGGAGAGACGCTGATGGTGATGTTGGGGTGACGACAGTCCCTTCGGGTAGATTGTGATGGGAAGTGGTGAGAAGTAGCGGCAGCACTGGGTGGCATGTAATGTCATTCACTCTAAACCTGTGGCCTGATGCTCTCGAGGCGTGACCAATACTTAGAACCTTCACATTCAATCACAATTAAATTGCTCGTACAAATAGAAGTAATTGCAAATTGTAATATCCATTATATCATACCTGAGAGAATTTAGTCTTATCGGCGAATGTCAATTGCCACAGGTTGAGAGTACCGTTGGAATGTTTGGTGACCATGGACAAGGTAGGGCAAGGAGGGGCTGACAATATGTCGGAGGCTGAAGGTGTCGACCCAGTTTTGCAATCGCTTGTGCCAGTTGCCTCGCCTTCGCCATCTTTTTCACCTTCTTCTTCCCCTTCCTTCATTTCGGCATCTTCCTCTTCCACAACACTCGGCAAAGGAGTAGTAACGTCCCCGTTCTCGCTCCCAGCAGCACCAGCTGAAATCGGCCGAGTTGTATTTCAAGCAACGTCAAGAATTTCAAGCCATTAGAACCGATTGTACCTAAGCCGTTTGGAGGGGATCGGGCAGCGGCCGCCGTTTTTACCACATCCCTGAAAACCAGTTGGAGGTGGCATCCGGAGGTATGGTAAAGGCAGATGTTGTTCGACATCGTGATGGCGTCCCCGAGAGGGAACGCCGATGGAATCCTTGTCGAGAATGAGACCTGCGCCTGGCGAAACGACCCGGGGTGGTATTCATCAAGCCAGTCCACAACCCTAAACCAAAACAAGGCCCAATATAGTTTAGTAGGGCCAACGAAAACAACAGAAGTAATCCGAAGGAACAGTTTACCAGATAAGGAAGCTTCCATCTATGGGATGTATAGCGAACAAAAGGTCGGGGCTGTGATGCCAATCCCGAAGAAGATTTTCGATCTTCACGTCCAAAGAATCCGGCTGGTGAGCTGCATGCCCGGTATCCGTAGCCAAGGAATTGATGGAAGTAGCATTGCTGCAAGAATACAAAGCCTATGTCGATTATACCATCTGTAGAAACTTGGAGGGATTGTAGTCTTTTGGGCAGGGAGTCAAAAATAGGCAGGCTATTAATAGGTATGCTGTAACCGGGTTAGACAAATTAAAAACTGATTTCTGATCACTGAAGGACCCTGAAGGCTTCATGGCCCAAGTTTCTTCGTAGCAGCAAGTACATTCAGCACGAGGCCCTCTAATCTGGGGTCCACAGGTCACGTGGATTACGTTTATGGTAAATGCCATCGCCCCGGTATACGATAACTAGGCTAAAAAAAAATCATCCATTTAAACACATTCCAGTTCACTTCAACTTCAAGGACACACACTGACCAAGCCAGTAGCTTATCATTAGTATCTAACACATTTGCGGGACAAATAGGCCAACAATGGAACTCAATAGAGACAACCGTTGACTTCAGGAAACGCAAAGGCACGAGACTCGAACAGGGTTTGAAGGAGTGAAACGCAGGATACTTCAGGACACACCAAACTCGATCAGCAAACGTGACCTGGAGGGACGGTTTTTGAAACCTTACTTCAGCCCTGTTGGCCATAAAAGATGAGCCTTAACGATGTTTCTCATTGGTCAACGCCAGACTGGACATGGGGTGGGGACTGACAGAGAGATATCTATAATATAGATTTCGATATTACCTATCCATCTTAGAACCATCGTTCTACAGAGGTCTTCTTAGATCTGTTTACAGAGGTTTCAAAAACTGGCCCTAGGGGAAAAAAGTATTATGCCGAGCTTGAGTTCCACGCACAAGGAAAATAGAACGAAACACATGGTTAAAAGTTGCAAGCGGAGGGTTCAGAGGCTTCACAACGAAATACATACTAAGAGTGCATTTTCAGTTCTTCAGCTAGGAGCGAGTAGATGCTAGGGTCTACACCTACAGTCCGGCTATTGACAACCAACAGACATTTTAACTAGGTTTCATCCAATACGGAATACAGATGAAAAACTGGAATAAGAACGGAAATCACAAGGTTATATGCGAAATTGTAACCTCAAAGTTTGATGGCTGGATAGAACGCTCCCAGGGGGGTGCTCTTCACTGCCGCCACTCTCGTCCTGGGAGGCAGATTTGGCCACGCGATTAGTCCTCTTTTTAGTTGCATCTGAAAGACGAGGAGAGAACTTATTCGGGAGCCCCGTGAATGAAGTGGGATTGAGAGGATGATTCTGAGGTGTACCCAGACAATGAATACAAAAGGGGCACTCACAAACTGATTTATCGTCATGCTCTGAATCGTGATGGTCCGACGACTCTTGATTGCTGTTCTCAGCACCGCCGCCTTCTTCCTTTTCAACAACCTTCCTTGTCAGCTCCTGAAACCTCACTGGAATGAGCGCAAGCTCTACCCAAATTCATGGTTTTGCAATGACGTAACTTACGGATAATATCTTCTCTGCTAGAAGAGAAAAGTGCATTTCCTTGTTGTTCAACCAATGCAGAACAAAATTCGGCTCCCTGTCAGGATCGCCAGTCACTAAACTTGGGACTAAGGGAATATCTGCGGAACAACGATATGTTCAAGAAATAAACTAAAGCCAGTAAAAATCCAGTAATTCGAAACCCATAGAAATTACCAGTTTCGGCGTTGATTGAGGCAGCCAAATGGAAATGTAATCCAGGTATAACCCCAGTTCCGTGGAAGCCATAACTATGAAAATCATGTACGCTATAGGTAGAAGGAAGAGTTGGTATTGTTGGTGTATTAGAATGTAAACCGTTGGTTTGATTCTGCTTCGCATTTCTTCTCAAGTGAAAACAAGTCCTGTCAAAAACCACATACGATTAAACTTCGTAAGAGATAGTGCGCCAGTTTACGATCAAAATTATCGCCAACTATACGTACTTCATGTGTTTCAAGCGTTGCATGAATCTATGTTTGTGGCGATGTGTACGGAATTTCGGGTTTTGTGCAGCTGTGGGATCGAATTGATTCATATTGACTAGACCATCATCCGGCAAAACCGTCTCGACCCAGATACGGCATATGTTGTCTCGACAAGATGTGACTAACATGTTTGACACAGATCCTCTGAAAACAGTAATTTCATTTAAAGCAGCTGCCAACACAAGTCACAATTGTCACAACAAACTATTAGATATAACACTCGCTCAAAATGGATAAATTACGTTTAAACAAGCTCAGTAATTCTGTAGATTAGTATGGTGTATGTGGTTATGCGAATCATTAAAACCATTGAGAGTGGTGCAAAAGAAACATCGTTCTGCTTACTTGGGCATGTATTTGCTCGTTTTCCGCCAAGACAGCTGGGTCACTGCTCTGGGGTGTGAAATGTATACGAACCCGAAATTTGGATCATGATTTGAATGTTGACTATACGTTTGATCGACGCTCTTCGACGATGGGAACAACACTGAAACAAAACTGGACTGTTCAGCAAAATGCGAACATAGATGATACAATTGAAGCTGCGGATCGCTACTTACGTTGTTTGTTCTCGAACCAGATTTTAACGAGCCGGTCGTTATACCCGGCTGTAGCGAACAGCGTTCCGTCAGGAGAAAAAGCCATGTGGAGGACCGGCGTGGCGGTGGCGCATTTCCAAACGCACTCCCATCCTTTTTCTCTCTCTTCTTCGTGATGATCGTTGGTCGTCCCTATGCTTCCGATAGCATCTTCGCCGATTTCGAACGTCACGCCGCTGGAGGTCATTCCTGTCAAGTGATGGCAATATAATATATTCAACATATCATGTTGAAGGGTATGGGATTTTGACCCAACCTGAGCGAATTTAGTGTCCCTAAATATATGGTATTCTTGTGGTTGTGGTTTGGCCGAATAGCGCAGGTATTCAAGTTATTGAATGAATCCGACATGGAAACTGGGAAAGGTTTTCCAGGTCGCCTGCCGGAAGGGCTCGAGTGGCTTCTTGGGTCTTCAGTCCCAGTGGAGTTGGAGACAGAGACCTGTCTTCTCAAGAGAAGCGCCAAGATATTGGTTTCCACGTAAGCCCTTGGGTGGGAACTCTCTGGTTCCACTGGTTTAGTTCACAATAACGAGAGCTGCAGTTCCAGTCATTGTGGTGGAAGAGGGTCTGATTTCTCAACGTCCAAGCTGACAAACTTAAGAACAGAAAAGGGGCCTCAGGATCCTTGGCCAGGACAGGCTCCCACAGAAGGTTCATCAGGCTCCTCAAGTCACGCCAAAAAACCATTTCAGCCATGAGGATGCGAAGCAAGTAGGTACGAGAGAACATGGGGGAAGTCACCCCAGACCAGCTGATGGTTGAGTAGTGAAGAGGTGACGCACCTGGCTGTTGAACCCTTCAATGAAGGGGGGAGTGATGCCTAGCGGTGTACAGGTGGACTAGGCTTGAGCACCATGAACAATCACTGACTCGCCACAGTTGAATGGGCTACAAGCTTAGCACGCAGTCTTTGGATAAAATCATCATTTATCAAGTACCAGGTGGAGCCGATAAAAAGCGTTCCAATCAGTGCCAAATTACATATAAACGTACCTATCCAACATCAAAACTACTAAAACTGATATACCTTCATTATCTTCATCATTAAAGTTGCCCGGGTCGCTTTGATGCCAGAGTTGTATAATGGCGCCACCCGTGAGGAGGCGGGTGCCTTCTAAATTCCATGAAAGGGCGGTGATGCTGCACTCCGTTTGCCATTTTCCTGTCTCCACCCACCTATAATCCAACTGCTGCAAAAATAAAATATGTAACACCCGAATTAGATTGACCACATAGTTTCCACAATTTGTGGAACGGACTTATTTGGACCTTGAAAGGAAAGGTAGTCGGTAGAGGTTGAATATCAAGATGAATAATAAGTCTTATCCAAATACTTCTTCAATCCCATTTGGGCGGTTACTCCAAAAATTACGTTGTGCCCCTTGAAACCTAATTTCAGCACTCAAGAAGAAATGTAGATGTTGGCATTCGTGAAACTAACGAAGATTTCTTCAAAAATCCCCCAACATTATGTTTTCTTGACGCAATTAGTTTTTTTTTCGTAGGATGTGACCCAGAATACTAACCGCCGAGAAAAAATTAGAATAACAGATAGGAAAAAGCGCAGCACAAAGGAGCAGTCAATTTTTGAAACTACTAGCCAGCCTGTAAACGTCGACCTGATTACTGGCGCCCACTAAAACAGTTTGTTGAACTTGCATGGACGCAGCTCCTTCGTCAAAACTTACATGAGTGCTGTTGGTTTGTATGAGGGGCGTAGGCTCGAAAACGCAAACTTGGTTTTCATAAGCGGCCGCAATCTTTCCAGTGTCCGTCGAGCAGTCGACGCAGCTGATCCGGACATAGTTGTGGATGGCACCCGGGATTATCTGGACCCTCTCAAACGTGCTGGCTAGGATCACTATGTTGCAGCCAGCAGCATAAGCCTGCGAGGAAAATGTAGACGTTCAAACGAAGTGGCTTGATGAAATTACTTTCTAGGTACATAGTCGGTTTATTTTCAGTAGGAAACATCCTACCCATCGGGCAACGGTAAATGTTCGTTTGAATAGTTCAGTTCATTTGGTGATGATTCAGTATGACATACATTGTAGTAGTTTCAGATGGTTAAACCGCCGTAATACATGACTTCATCCATTATTATATAAGGATAGAAATAGTAAACATCCGAGGACTAGCTATAAGAATTACCCAAGTCTAGGAGAATATGCTTAAGGTCACATTCCCATCCACGAAGGTCCTATTGCTCCCCAAATTGCAATAAAATTGATCGTTTATGTTGTTTCGTTGATTTCATCATCTGCTCTACTTCTACTGGATAATCAACTTATAGTCAATTGATTCTACTGGATAATCTTCTTTTAGTCAATCATTAAATGATTTTTTTAAACCAACTTCAATAAATTCGGATTAACTTATAATTTACTTGACACTTGACTTCCATGAAATCTTGCAAATAAACTAATTTCCAATGTATTCCTTAAAGTCCTAATCTTTCACACTTGAAGATTAAAAAAATATGTATAAACATGTATTTAACAATAAGTCGTCGAGTCTGCCTCCACTTTGTTGATTCGATCGTTCCGCTGCACTTCGCTCTCTATGACTCGAACGTTCTCTCCGCTTCAAGCAGTGTTTTATTGCCGGGAGTCCTTTTCAACGATGCTGAAGCCCCAGCTGCAACGCCGCCCATCGTCAAACCCTAGCAGGTCATCAGCGCTCCGCCATCTCTGCCGAACCCCCCTCAAGCACATGGAAGCTAAGCGTACGATGGCAAACGATAATCGTGCCCTGAGCCACCCCTTGACGATCCCCTGGTGCCGCTTCCATTTGTCTGCCAGTCGTTCACCTGAGCATCGATGAATCGGGTCATTTGGGGTGCCAAAAGTTCATCCACTGTGCTGACCAGTGGGGTGAATGAACAGTGGCGATCTTGGCACGCAGGTAAATACTTCTGTTCTTTCTCTTCCTCTGCCGAAGTGAGAACTGATGCCATTGGACGGGAAACATAAGAGGGTGCATCAGTGCCTACGACACAGACGTCAAATAATGCGTCCCTCTGTGCAGCTACAGTCATTGGCTCTTTGCAGCAATTTCCCCAAGCTGTATTCATTGATTCCCCCAGGACGTGTTTTACTTCATTGTGACGCCGTGTGATCAACCCCCCCCCCCCCATAACAGAGAGCATGCCTGATGGAAAAGGGGGTATGACCACAGCCATCACATTTGTTTGGCATATCTACTGGGGTTCACATTAAATTGTATAGAATTGCGATTCATCACCCTCCATTTTTCGCAATATAAAATAGTTTTTAGTCAACTTAACAAAAGTCTAAGGTAAGTAGTAGGTATTCTTCGACTTGACTCTCGTGTCTGTTTAGTTATTTCTGTGAGGGATTTAAAATATTATAGTGTAACAATGTCACGTACGTGCTTAAATTGGAAACTCCACCTAGAAACAACTCATTAACGTAAATAAGAGTAAAGTTGAAGAAAAACTACCTACACTTTGTTAATGTGGACACGAACTATTTTGATAACTTTTTTTTTTTCAATGGAAAACTTTGTTTTTCAATTATCTCAGATACTGCCAACATCCTTAATAGGCGATTTCATAGTTTTATCACTTTGTATACATTAGTGAGGAGGCGAAGAGATTCAAAACTGCTACACAAAGTCGATGACTCAATTAGGTAGGTCATCAACATGGCCTAAACGCTCGAGTTTCTTCATTATATTTACAGCCGCTTCGTCACTCCGAACTGTCTATACGTATCTTATCTTATGAATGCCTTCTTGGTCATTTCAAGAACAACCACCGCAACCGCTTACTTCGAGCCAAAGGAAGCTATCGCTAGTTTGACAACTAAGAAAAACTTCAAAGAACAATAAACCGCAATATCTCAAGGATGTAAAATCTCAAATGAATTGAGAAAAACGCTCAGAATTATTGAGAACATAGTTGTAGTGATACAACCCCCGTCAATAATTGCTATCAATTATTGATAGCAAGTTCAAAATTACCTTGAAAACCACCCCACCGGCCAAAGTCCTTTTAATCAATACTAAGTCTTATAGTACGCAAATATGAGTAATTAACATTGATAAACTAGACAAGTGAACAATTACTCAAGCATGTTGGCCCAACTATATTGGTCAAGGGAATGAGATCATCACAAACTAAAAATGAATTGGCAATTCAAGATAGGTATCGACTAAATGTAATTATCAGCTAAACAAACGATTTGACTATAATTCATTGATCGATTATAATCGATAAATAATTATTTGATTCACCCCATAAATCAACATAATACCTCCGATGATCTCGTTATAGCTCCACCCTGATAACCTATTCCATTTTGTGTAGTAACACAAAGAATAGATGGTAGAAGAAATCACAAAACTTAATCCTTGTTTTCTCAAAGCCAAAAATGTCTTGAGAAATTAGAAGACACGACTCGACGCTAATACGGAAAAGATCATCTTAATCCCAGTTCAAAAATGTTTAAACCTGCCACATGAAGCTTTTTAAAGGACCTACTTTACTTTTTTTCTTTTGCAACGGTCGAGTCCCCCGTCAAAAATTTTGAAATTTCCCCACCTTCGGCCCCTTTCCAGCCGGAGCACGGAATTTTGCCGATTTATGTGGGCAAAAGTCTAGGAGGCACGTATCTTATAGGAAATTTCTCGCTGATCACGAATATACCCCACACGACGGTCCTTAAATCACTCCTTCACATTGTTTTACGTTTAAAAAAAAAAAAAAAACTTTTCAACCCGTGTTCCCAAAAATTTCTCCAAGGTTGCAGCACAAACTGAATTCTATAGAAATATTTCCTATAGTATTGAACAATCAATCTCGTTACATTAAATGCATGCTCCGGGTACAAAATCTATTCAATTTTTCATCAATAATTAGTTAACATCTTGTATATAATATATACAGGATATTATCCTCCTAGGCTTGTCTGGCCGGCTGGGTGCTGTGGGATTATACGAGGTGGTTTGAATGATGGCCATAAAGACAAAGACTCATCATTCAAACCACCTCCTATAACCCCACAGCACCCAGCCGATCAATAATTAGAAATTGCACAAAATTATCCGATCGGATGGTGACCTTTTTATCCTTTGAAAGGTACCTGACTCAGAAAAATTCCAACCAAAAATGAAAAGCCACGGTGGAGATGTACGTAGTCAATTTCTTTGAGGGTTGATTTTTCCGACAAAAATCGCTAACCCCCTCATTTTAACGAAGAGACTCACTTTCTAAGAAGAAACTTTGGATCTTACGTGAACGAGGGTCATTCTAACAGAACAATCTGTACAGTATACCATAACTAAAAACCAGATTTGAAATAGGTAATCTTTCAATCTGATTTACATTTGTACGCCTAAATCGGCCACTGTGCGGAGCTCCACGAGATGGGTACTATCGGTAGGTATTAAAACCTTATTGGACGCACTGCGAGTTTTGTTCCAATTTATTCGTTCCAAAATTGATGTCAACGCTGAATTGAAATAATTTAAATTATTTCAATTGTCGCTTGTCGATGATCTTTAAACAGTTTAAATTAGTTACTAATTCTAATTATTAGAATTAGTAACTAATTTAAACCGTTTAAAGATCATCGACAAGCGACTTAACGTACGGTGACAATCAGAGACGCTGGCGTCATATAAACATCCACGCTTTTCCTCAGTCAACCCAAACTAAAAGGGAAAGGTATTTATAGTATCGCTTCGTGATCCAAGAATGATGCAACCTAATAAACTGAACCACATTTTACTACCAAGCGCGCGTTCTTTACCAAATGGACACATTTCAAAAATGTGTCACTAAGCCATGTACCGGAACCAACATTAAATTTTGTCGGCATTTCTAAAAAAGAAAAAAAAAAAAAACCCGGAGCAAGGAAATGAGCTATGTGGGATGTTTTCTCCGTAAAAACGCAGGCAGATTACAAATGTAAACGCCATTTAATCTTCATTGAGATAATAACCAAAGCAATGTCAACTCGTTAGGTATTTGCTATTATCGTAACACTGATCGTCCTTTCTGATACTGCTAACGCTATTGCGCAAAAGGAGCAAATGCAGTCACTGGCAGGACTGCTGAATTGGCAGCAGTGCTCACACATTTTTCTTCATTATCCTTTTCTTCATTTTTTCAGATTCTGAACAGGTGTTGAGAGATGCAGGACTGCCAATAACTGGGAGATAGTGAGGTGTTGATCTTCCAAAATGTGGAACATTCAACGTCACTTATAAGACTTAGTCTAAATACACTTATGGTATAAATACAATTGTAGACATTATCATTCTGTATAAACATTAATATGTATCTACACTAAGCATCAAAACGTTCAGAACTTGGAAAAATATATACAGCCAATAATTGATTCAGTGTCCTTGAACTTGCCCCATTGACCTAATTCTTGAAGCGATGAAGCTAAACTACGTTATATAATGTAGGTGTATGTGTTCAAAGAAAAATTAGCCTCGCACAGAATTGCGGTTGGTCGACTCGCGAATCCTTGGCCCATCAATGGAGGGGGCGGGGCTCTGCTTGGAGTCGCCTTTTTCCGAGTCGAGAAGACGACCAAGAACGACTGTATTACACGGTACAATATATTGATGAACTGTGATGGTTAGAAGTCACGTACTGAATGACAAGGAGATAATATTGGACGGCAACGCGAGAAAATCGGTTGAAAAAAGGGAAAGCCTCAACGTTCCCAAAACAAATCGGCCTTCGGATTGCATTTGACAATCTAAGAATCCGCTGACTACATCAGAACGGCGCAGTTTGGCGAGACATAATTGTATCATCGCCTCAACGTCAGATGAATGTCGACGGGAAAGTCCTTCGTCTTATCAATTAATCAATAAAACTATGAATACGCCAGACGCATTGATGAACCCGATGCCACCCTCATTTCCGCTCTGCTCGGAGGGCGAAACTAACAATTTCCAGTCGCGAATTCGCGAATAGATAATCACTAGCGAAGATAATTAATTAAAGGCCACTTACCGTAAAGGGGATCCCTTCGACACTGCCCACTGCAAAACAATGGTCCCCAGCGTTGCACGCTCCGCTGAGGATTTGGTGGCAATTCATGATGGGGAATGTTGAGAAGTTGAACCATTCAAAACACTATAGATATTTGTCTACACATTGCGAACATCGCTAAAATTATTCACACATTTCACTTATTACACAGAGCTTCCATTCCTGCGACGTCTAATCAATTTGACTCCAATATCAATCCGACCACGGTAAAGGTTTTTTGACAAGTTGGAGAGCATCACTTCTCCGTGAAGGAATGACAGTGTTGCCGGTGGACAAGGAAAACGCCGCTAGAGGCGCTAGCAAACTAGGGGTTCATGTTGCTTTCCAAACGACAACCAAAGTCAGCCGAGACAACAAAATTTTACCAACACCAGCACCAGCATGTGATAAAAGCGGTAGCGATGGTTCGTTCCAAGTATTTATCTGTCATCGTTGCGAACGTCCAAATGAAGGCACCTGGCACCATTATGGTGGTGGCCCCTATGATAGGGTCCAGGAACCTTCAAGACACCCTAAAAACTGAAAAAGGGGCACAGGACTCAACCCCTTCTTGATCGGGCTTGTTTAACAGGATTCATCCCGGCCTCAAAAAACCGAAACTAGCCCGTTGGCGTAACGATCCAACTTGATGAAAATGATGAAACAACGCTAACGATCAAAATTATGAAAAAAGCTCGCATACCGAATACATTTTGATATACCTAATAATTTTGATATGCACAATTTACTCTATATCAATAGTTTATCCAAAAACTATGCATTTTACAATTTGAAAAATGATTCTTGGTGTTGATGATGATGACCGTTTAGAAACGGTTTAGAACAGTTCTAAACCGTTTATAGTTACTATAACCGTTTAGAACAGTTCTAAACTGAATAGTTACTATGACCGTTCAATGAGTGTTGACCGACCATCAACAACTATCCACCCACACTCAATTTAAGCTTCACTATTAAATTTAATAGTAATAAATTTGGTATAAATACAAAATTTTGTATACATTTATACAAAAAAAAAATCCAAACTAGGAAACTGTTACAAATTTTTTCCGCACCACAGAAAAACATTGAAGCATGGATATGTACATATCAACTACATAGCAACACATAGGTTTATTGGTATCGCGTCACAAAAAAACGTCTTACGAAATTTCGCATGACCCCCAGCCCAAAAACATATCCATGTTAATTTGAATTTCACTTTTCAACAAGGTCTTTGAGATTTTGTTGTAGGTAATGTTGTTAAAATATAATTTTGTAATAGCGAATAGGTACACAGAACAGTCCCTAATTTCAAGATTCACAAGGGTTCATTATTCTTTGATATAGGTCACTTGTGCGAAAATTAATTCTGTAAATAAATTTTTTTTTAAATGTTCTTTTTCTAATTTTTTTTTTTACTTGGAAAATATTTGACCTCCTGGGATCCTTCAAAAATCCCGTTTGTAGCCCCATGAAAGCCATATAGATCCCCACAGTGAAATCGGATCATTCTGGGTCCCCCCATGGAGGAATAGATTCCTCCCTATTCCTCCATGGGATCCCCCAAAAATGGATTCTACGTCCAAAAATAGTTCGAAAACGACAAAGTACTAATAATTAGTTAGTTAGTACTAATTATTAGTACTAACTCGATCCCATAGCCAAAACCCTTAAAAAAAAAACACTCCCGTAGCCCCATTTTAGCCCCATAGCGCCCCACGGGTTTGGGCGATCGGGCTGAAAACGTAGCGATTAAATAGGTGTGGGTATTATTCCAAGAGTAATAAACCAAAATCGCTTATTCATTTGTCGGACTTATAAGCGACTGTCCCCGGGACAGTCAAATGTGTGAAACTTCGTGTTTAAACTGGTAAGTTCATTAAACTTTCAAATTTAAAATTAAAACAATAATATTATTAAATAATATTATCACTGATTCTGAAATTTTCAGAATCAGTGATTTGGTTTGGTGAGAAATTCTCACTGAGAATAGCCCCCATTGTCCACGGAGCATCCAAATCTGCGTGTCTACCCCTGGGAGATGCTACTTGGCTTGTTTTGGGGTCATCTGACACCATAATAAGGGTATTAAATAATATAAATTTTATATTATGAAAATTTCAGTATTTAATACAATTCTGTCAAGTTAAAATTTCCGTTCCGAATGCCTCTGAGTTGTCACCGTTCCTGGAACAATCCTGCAGAAGGTTTACTGTTGGAACCGCCCACCCCTAAATGTATGATAAGCCTTGTTTTGTTTGGATTTTCTGCCGAGGAGTTTTTACCAATTTGTAGTAACTACTAACAGTTAACCCCTTGGTTTAAATATTTTTTTGCATATTAATTTTTTTTTAGCTGAATATACGAGCGAGTGATGAGGCTCTTGCGCCCTTCGACGTGTGCTGATTGAGCCGTTACCGAACCTGAACTTCGTGGTGAGTTCACCAATAGGTACCACCTTTTGAATAATTACAATTATTGTAATCCCTTTAGTCTTCCGCTCAGCGGAATCCGCTGGAAGCGTTTTCGAGCGACCAAGCGACTGGGAATAATTCCCACTTGAATTATTCAAGCACGAGAGGATAGCTCCTCCACACCAGACGTCCATTAAATGGCCAGACGTCCATCAAATTTTGTCTGTCTCATCTCATTTTTCGCATTGATCACCTCTTCACCATCGATGCACAGGGTCACGTGTAGGGTGATTGTTGTCTACCTATTGATGTCCATCCTCAACACTGTACGGAGGACTAGGATGGTGTAATTTTATGCCCAAAAAACTTAGTTTTTCAAAATTTTAGTAAGGGTGAAAGGGTTTTGCATAGTTTGTCATTGTTATGACTAGGGTCGAATAGGTACTGTTCCGGATAGTTTATAATTTTCTAATATTTATACCAAGTGTTCCTGTTTTCATGTTACCTACCTTAATTGAATCGGTCATTTTGAAGAGGGGTTATATCGTATAGTTAAAAATTGGAGATGGCCCCTTTTCAAAATGACTGATTCAATTATTTTCCTTCAAAACATAGAAGAAGCACTATTAGTTCGGATGGGTATTTAGAATAAATCGTCACTATCGTCGTCAATTCTTTAGTCACTATAACTTTTAACAATTCAATGCGGTAGGGGGTGGGGGATTTTGTTATTTATAATGCCTTATAAGGCAAACTTCATAAAACCCATGGAATAAGGAAGAGGAATAAGGAATAAGGAAGAGGAATTGTCAGTTGATAGGATGAGGTGGGCTTCCCGCCAAAGACTGCCGAGAGTAACGCACTCTGAACGAGTATCCTTTGTCACTAATAAGTTTACCAGGAGCCCGCTAGGTGGAGTCCGGCTAGGTGGTTCGGGAGTTGTCGGCATGTGCGGTTTGGGAATATTCGGCGTCTGCCAGACCCACAGAGTAACAGAGAAGAAAATGGCCAGACCCATGACGCTACGGGTTTTCGACTTCCAAGAGATGGGTGGTTCCATACATTTTCATCCCTGGTTCCAAAATTTGGAACCATTTAATGTTCCAGTGACACCAATATGGTACCTAATACTCCCGAAATCTTTTCTCCAGCCAGAAATAGTTAAATTCGAATAACATTCGGATTCAAACGATAGGAGAGGTTTCAGTTAAAATAAAAATTGAAATTAAAATTCAGTTAAAATCCTACATCAGCGCTCTCCAAACTTGTTACAATGTCAATGTGACTTTGTTAGTCTACTCACCTAATTTGTCGTTGCGGTAGTGAAGTGAATTCTTTTTTCTTCGTGCAATTTATTTTTTGGCCGGTTAATGATTAAACTGACTTGCAAAATATTTTTGAGTTGTTTAAATAAATATCCTTTTCTTCTCGTTCAATAAATTCTTCTGTCGGATTGGCTTGTTCAGTCGTTAGAGTTATTTTAGAGTAGGTAGTGAAAGCGCTAGTCGGGCTTTCACTTTATTCTGGCGGGTGATTAAATTACAGGTATTCTAACATATTAAATATTAATAACATTATTAAATTTTAATAACATGACTTAAAGTTTTTCACTCAATTGAAGTTCGGAACTTGAAATAATAATCGCCTCAAATTTCAAGCAATTACACCTACCAAAGAATAACAAATCATTTTAACAATACCTATTAAAACATCTGCATTTCAGTTTAGTGTTTGGAAAGTTTTTGAACCCCCAAAAGTAGATTCTACGTCCAAAAATACCTACCTCGAAAACGACAGCTAACTCGACCCTATGGCCAAAAACCCCTCCCGCTTACCCTATTTAGCCCCACAGAGCCTCACTGGTTTGAGCGTTCGGGCTGAAAACCTAGCGGGCACAACTAGATGGTAAACAGAATGTTTTGGTACCTAACATTTTAGAATTAAAAAATAATCCCTTCTACCCAAAACGGTCTGGACGGCGGACAGCACGCTGCGGCGTACATACCTACCTACAGCAGATGGGCATTTGATTTCGCGACATGAAAAGAATACCTAAATTAGGTATTCTTAATATATTAAATATCTACTATTCTAATAATAATAAACAAAACCGGAACTGTAATGGAAGAAGGAAGTTGTTTCGCGGGACTCTGTTTTATTAACACATGGAGCCGGTTCCATGATTCTCACCACGTAGCGGTTCCACTTGGAACGTCACATCTCTACTGCTTCGCTAAGCGTCTTCCTCGTTTGTTTACCTGTATCATGCTCCTACTTATTCGATTTATGCGTAGTAGAATTATCATCCTTCAGTCATTAGTAGTCAATTAATATTATCAGTGAGTTTAGTACCCAGTAGTGATAAGTGATTCCCTTTCAAGCTTGCCTTTCGAGGCAAGCAAAACGAAACTTAAGTGTTCAGTAACTTGGTGCGGCCGGTCCGTCAACCAAGCTCAGAACATTTCCCTTCACTCTCCTCCAGCAGATCTGCAGAGGTAAGTTTATAATTAATAATTTTCACTTTCAATTGTTGCCTTTCAAGTATGAAGTACCTAATTGATAGACGGCGATTCATTTCAGACAAAAGAGCTGGTTGGATTTTATCAATGAACCTCAGCTGAACGAACGCTCTACGGACTACTCAATCAAAATTTGATTGTAAATACGAAGTTATGTGCGAGTGTGCTCTGTTCACTTCCAAAGCAGAGATTTCCGTACACCAAAAGTATCTTTCCTTACGCCTTTCCTTCTGTCCGTCAGTTCAAGAACGAACCCCCTTTTGATAGTTCGGTAGGTTTTAAATTGTTTCCTCAGTCATCACTCATCACTCTTTCAATATCCCCACCTCACATTCCTCTCCCATATCAACCAAGCACTCTCGAGGAAACTGTCGACCGACAGTGAGTATTTATTTCTTTAATTATTATTATTATTTTATTTTTTTCGAACCACGGTGGGGATGTGTCATAAATTAATGTTTCTTTTTATTTTTCCAGTTGATTCGTTCTCACACGATGTAGGTAACCCAAGTATTAATACGACTCAGACGCCTGTATCATCCAATTCGGGGATGAGGAACGTTCCGCGAAGGTCCCTGACATTTTCGTTGGAAAATTTACCATCTACTTTTGCTACACCTGCGAGTGGTAAGTGAACTCGTGTGTGTACTTTGATATTTTAAACTACAGTTCGGCTCTGACTACAGTATTTTATTTCCAGATGAAGAAGGTGCTTCATCGAACATGCTTCATCGAACATGCATCACATATTTCTACACCGAACCGTCCTGCTTCAGATATTTCAAGGGCATACCCCCCTGCACCACATATATCAAATTTGGCTGCCCCTGCAAGTGGTAAGTAAACTCGTGTGGGTAACTACTCGCAGTTTTGACATTGTAAATTGGAATTTGGCTCTGACTCCAGTCTTTTATTTCCAGATGAGGGGCGTGATTCATCGAACGTGCAACTTATTTCAACTCCGTCTCCTCCTGCTTCAGATTTTTCAACTTCGCGCTCTCCTGTTGGTAAGATGGTTTTTCTTTATACATACTAGGTATCTTCGTAGATTCACATAATTCGAGTAGGTATAAACAATTCAGCCTCTCAATAGGTAAGTAGGAAGGTACACAAGTCTTGGGTGAAATTCGCTGCGTTTTAATTGCACTGGCTAAATATTCCTGTCTCATGAAAACCACCTTAGGAATAGGTCGCAACTAGGGGTCGCAATCCCGCGGGATCCCGTGTGGTTTCTAATAATTAGAAGAATTACTCGTAAAATAATTTTGCATTAAAAAAAAATGTCTTTACAAAACGCTGCAAATTTTGCAAAAGGGTTTATTATTCGTTAATATAGGTTAATTGCGCAAAAATTAAACTTAATTAGATGCTAAACTGAGTATTTTGTGAAAAGTTCAGATTAAAAAAAAAAAAATGCCTACTGCCCAAAACGGCACGTACGACGGACGGACATTCTGTTTTTGGAATCAATACATCCTGAAACGTATAATAGCGCCCCCTCTTTCCGCTCTGATAGATTAGATAGTATCTGGATCTATAGATAGGATAGTATCTACCTATAGATACCACAAGAATAGCAAAAGTATTGTGAACTACAGGCATGAGGAGGACTTATATGAATCATTGGCAATGAGAATGTGATTCACAAGACAGAAAAAGCTGTTTTTTTTTTTTTTAACAAAATAAATCCTGCTGTATACCGCGTTGAGAATCCCGCATTTGCAAGATTGGAAAAACACCGCGAGATTGCGACCCCTAGTCGTAACCTACATGCTAAGGGTTTTGTTTTTGTTTTGGACCTGAAAAATGCTAGGTAATAATACCTACAAAATTTGAATCAACGTTCAATGTTTCCAGGTGTGATAAACAATTCACGAAGTACTAAAGAAGAAACTCTACGTAAGAAGTTGCTTCAGTCTCAAAGGCACTGCCGCCTGCTGAAGAGGAAGTTGAGCCGAGCAAATAAAATAAGTATACACAGTAATAAATAAGTATGCACCCTCGTCTTTGATGAAATATCATTGAAGGGGCTGGATACTGAATATCTGGTGTTCAATTATTTTGCGTGAACACTTGGTTGCTAACTATGGAATTCATGAAGACTTCATGACTTAGTCAGGACAAGGTTATTAAACCAAGATTGTCTTGAGAATGCATTCTCCATAGTTAGACAGCAACACTGGTGTTAAGATCATCCAACCCCCAATCAGTTTGAAAGTGGGTTGAAGTCATTGTCTCTTTCGTCAATGTCTAAGCTTCCAAGCTCTGGTAATTGTGAGGATGAATTGGGGAAAATTTTGGTCTGCGTAAGCAAGCTAAAACCTCCAGCAACACCACACAATTACCAGAGCTCCACCAATGAATGTCATGAGGAGCAGGAAGACTGGATGGAGGAGGCTGTTGGGACAGTGCCAATGGGGTCGATTGAGGAGAATTCCTTTCATTATTGTTGTGGATTTATAATTAAAAAGTTTTTGAACCGCCATAACTGTGGCGAATGTAAAAACGTATTGCTCAGGGGGGACAAAATATTGTCGGAAGATTATCAACTCTTCGCCTATTTCAAAGCTTTCAGTGACGTTTTAGGTGAAGAGTTTGGCCATTTAAGCCTTCCGACGCAGGCTGCTTACATGTTTTTAAGGGCTTGTAAGCTGTTTTTTTTTTCTCTCGGTTTCATACCGTCCTACATCGTCCTGGAATTTCACAGATGTTCCAGGAACATTTCAAAAAGAAGGGGTGATCAATAAACCTGTGTGGTTCAGCTTCAGAAGAGAGTTTTATTAAAATATTTTTAAAATATTGAATATTTTGGGAGGTCAGGTCCCTAAATAGGAAATTGGGGGATCCTGAATCTGCAAAGAGAAGTTCTATTAACAAATTGAAAAAAGTAGTAAAATAACCTAATTGTAAAATATTTTTAAATTGAAAATAGTAAAATAACCTAATTGTAAAATAATCTTTGTAAAATATTTGTAACATAATTGTAAGTAATTGTAATTTGTAAAATAATTTCCAAAATTTGTAAAATAATCATTGTAACCTTGCCTACTAATTGTAAATACAGTTGCCTTACGTTTGAAATGATGAACTTCATTTACTCTCCCTACTTGTTTTCCTTAATTATTCTCCTAGAGAGATCGAAACAACCTTTTTTTATTTTGTGAAGACATTAAATGTCTTCACAAAATAAAAAAAGGTTGTTTCTATGAAATTTTCAAAAGGCGGGCTGGCCGAAAATGACAAAGGTTCATCACATGAACCAAATTGTTCCTTAAATGAAATCCAATTTTGAATATTTGGGCCCAAAAAAGTGAACATTCGAAATTTAGCGGCAAGACGGTAGTGGGTCTAACCTGGCGCGATCTGTGGACGTGGAGGCAAACTCCTTGTTGGGTATTGGCCCTGAGTAGTATCGAGGATACTCGCGGAGGTGTCGCTAGCAGTCGAATGTGGGACAAATGGGGGGGATTCGTTGAAAAGGAGGGGAGCTTTTGGGCACGGCTTCTAACGCTGAGTGGCCCTTCCTCTATTTCTTCCATGCATAAAACCATTATCCACAATTTCTTAATTTTGCGTAAGGCTGTGGGTTACCTAGCTATTTGTCTCAAAATGCGTTGATGCAATATGAAGACCGTTAAAAAGGCGGAAAGTCGGGATTTTTCAGTTTTTCATGTGTATTGGGTTATAGGGTGTACGTACACTGCAGTACTGCAGGAGGTTTATATTCCTGGTCGCTCGTGAAGTGGCCTCTAGTGGAGGACCACGCTTAACCAAAATACTCGAAATACTCTGTTCAAGTCGGCGAAACACCTCTGGCTCGTGCTAGATGATTTTTTTTTTTTTGTGGAGAAAATACCTTCAACAGTAGTCTGACGTCTGAGAGACTGGCAGAAGTTGCCGACGTTGACAGAGGACAGTGATTGTTTCGCGTGTCTACGTTCGATTATCCCTTTGTTGCTAGCCTGTTTCAAAACGAGGTTCCTGATCAATTTTTTCCTTAGGTACAAAAAAAAAAAAGTTCACGTACAAACCAGTAACGACAATTTTTTGCTGAAATGCTCATTTTTTTGCAGCGTTTCTCTCCCAAAGTGAAAATCTCAGAAACTGAAAATCCGCCTCTAATGCTTTAGATACTGCGCTCCTTTGGAGCACTAATCGAAGGTTCTTTGTAATAACACACCATGTTACTTCTACAGATGGGCCCAACACCGTACTATTATTTGGACTTCGGTTATTCCTTCGCTGGGCTCAACCCTGAAGTGGGCCACTTGGATGCCATCACCATCAAAAGCCTCCTGCTCGCCAACTTGAAAACATTCTTCGGTGACTCTACTGCCGGCATTGGTTTCGATCTTCTCGTTTTCCGCCCCGGAGACCATCGTGGCATCATCAGGTAACGAAAGATAATCGTCATGTCTTGGCACTCGTTTCCTCGTTGATTTTAACGTCGACCAATTTTGTTGGCAGGTGCCCAGCGACGATATACGTCAAAGTCCGAGCCACTTTGACTCTCCCGGCGCATTTTGACCAGGAAATCGTTTCTTTCCGCGTAGTTAAAGCCTCTCCCCTTCTCACTGCCCTCCTTGCTGACTCGAGGACTCACGAGCATAAGAACTACTTCACCGCCAAGCGCAAGCTCTGCATAGAAAGTTACAGCGAGGAGGACGACGAAATGGATACGGACGGTTCGTGATGCAACATTATGGTTAGGATCGCTCTGGACAGTCTTGTCTGATGGCCTAATGTTTTGGGGATTGTGTGGACTTCGAAGGTTCAGTGAAAGAGACATTGGTGGTTGCAGCGGGTTAAGGCGAACCAACTTCGCCTGATTTTTCAAAAAATCAGTAGCCCTTTTTTCGAGAATATTGATCTCGTTAATCATGCCGTTAGCATAATGATACCGATGGTTATGGAAGTGTTTGCAGTATTACTTCAAAGCTAATTCAAGTGACATTCATTTTGAAAGTATACGTTGGTCGAAACCCTCGGGTTAGATTATAATCTAATATTATTACCTAAGTTTTTTTTTTTTTTTTGCAAAGCTCCAATGTAAATGTCTTCATTTGTAAATGCCTTGTGAAATTCTTGTGTATCTTGAATGAAACCCATCCGGCTACCAACACCTGATTACAATGCAGTATGATAAATAGAAAAACCATGCTGGTGTGGATTCAAGGGTGACATTGAGATGGAAGCTGAGCTGGTGGGGTACCGGTGAAATGGATGGATTAAATTTCCCATCACTTGGCAATAAGTTCATCAACTTTCTACTACGTGTGACAGTTCACAGTTAGTATGTAATGATTCTTCAAAATAGGTCACAGGTTGATGACATGATTGCTAGATTATATACAAAACTCAACAGGGGGTAATAAATAGAAGACACACTGAAAACAGACCGTCAGATTTTTAATAACTTCGTTCCCAAACAAATAACAGCTTTTCCACTTGTGACAGGGGAAACTTCTTTTATACATCGAATAGTAAATTAAAAACAAGAAGAAATTTTTTTTTTTAGGAATCCGCTTAAAAACTAACTTTAAATTTGTATGGCTTGGTACCTACTTTCATACCAGCCTAGGGATAGCCTCCATGGAGTGAATCGCCATTTATTTTCTGAAGAGCCATTTCTCATTTAGGTGTGCTAGTTTTTTTGTGACATGCATCAGACATAGGGTTATTTCGGAAGATAAGGTTTCCCACTGGGAAATTATAAGAACCTCAGCTATATCGACTCTTTCATTCACGCAATGACGTCATAACAAGATCTTCGGTAATGTAGGAATAGAAGTACGTTGTCTCCTTGAGTTTTGTGAATACATTTTCATATATTTCCTTTTTCAAACTTAACAGTCTTATACACCATTTAAACATGCCGTTTGAACATATAGGTATAGTTCTATGCGTTTGAACGATACTGTAAAACAGTGTTGCAACGTAGACAGTGCTGTCATTGCTCAGTGCCACATTAGAAAACGTTTATTCATATTGTACATGCTATAAAAGGTTATTGAACTAACCAAGGTAGCTGAACGGACCAAATTGCACATTTTTAAGCAGGTGGGTTTTTTTTTGACTAATTTGTTTTTCGTGGAAAGATTTGCTAGGTTTAGTCCCATCTGGCGAATGGAAGGTGCTCCTCCCTCGGGATTAGAGGGTAATAATAGTACCTAGTCCAATAGAACCGGCAAAGGTGAGGTATAACATTGAAAATAATTTATATAAACAACATCGTGTTCTACAACAGATATAAATCTGCTCAAATAACATGTAACATTGATTTACACATAAATGGTAAACGCATAATGTTTCATTTGGTATTCGCTTTATTCTATTTACAAAGTCTACAATAGGTTTTTAATTTCCATATTTACAAAATTAAGGAGTGAAGGTGACATCTGATGGTGGGGGTGGGGGTTCTTAAGTTTGTAAGGTATTTCAGCAGGTGATCTATTTCTGCTCTTTTTGCAGTCTTGGCCCGTTGGGGTTTCTCTCTAGCTGAAAGTGCGAGTGAAATACGATAAAACTTGAATAACTTTCAGGAGCTTGGGTTTTAGATTGTGTTTTTGTAATGACCTCAACCGTGAATGATCAGCAAGTACGCACTACTATCTATACAACTTGTTTTGGACACTTGGGCAGTCGGCGGTGTAGATCGATGGATGATTATTATAATAGACGTAGTGCTATTCTATAAATACCTGTTACTCCTCCCAAATGAAACATAAGCTACGTATAATATGTTAGGTATATTATAACGCAGGGTGAAAATAAGTTTTCCCCGTTTTTATTTTAAAATTAAAATTAAATTTTAAAATGAAAATTACATTTAATTGAGTAAATTTCACTATTTTTTGTGAGTTCCCAAAGCTTCCCACTTAACAATATTGTACTCACTATTTACTCCTGTTGAGTCATTTGACTGTGATTTACGAGGCAGCCTAACCGGGTCACTGTTGTATGACAGGATTACGACTGTTTGCCAAGTTCCAACTTTCCCTGCGGCGCTGCTGATAACAGCTCTTGACTAACTAACGAAACAAACTCCTCAAACATGGCCTCACTGGGGTCAGAAAACCAAGGGTTACCCCTTGGGGCCAAGAACTTTCTACCCGTTTCTAATGAGATATTGTGGTAGAATTTGATTGCGGGAAGACCCCCCCCCAAATCAAAATGTCAATAGCATTTGCACTAGATGTCATTTGGCTTTTGAAAGTGGGTTGTAATTTCTCTAACATTGTACAGCTCAGCCTTAACTACCTCCCCAGAACAGGCATACGTTCCCATTTCTCGGTAAAAATCTAGTGGAATCAATTAAAGTAGACCTGCCGAATTTAAAGCACAGCGTCAGTGTGCTCTCTAGTTTCCAAATTTTTTAGAATATGTGCTTCTCCATAACGCAATCATTAAGTGCGTATGTTCGTTAAATGAGTGTTTTCAACGTATTAGTTCTGTACATCATACTGGGACGTGTACTTATTCTAAATTGTGAAAAAACAAAGATTCTATCTTTACACGGGACATTATTCAAGTTTTAATGTATTTACACTTCTGACACTGAAATGTGAGATGTCAATGAAAAATCGCTGTGTGAAATCCCTTTTAACATCAGAACTTGTCGTTGCGGAAAAATTGCAATCTGAAGCACGTGTAAACCCTGATAAATACGATATTTTCTTCGACGTTTAATTCAAATATGTGATTTTTTGTGTATCGAGAAAATCTTATAATAAAGATTTCGTGAAGAGTAGGAGCAAACAGAGTAGAGAAGATAACGTGGTTGCAGCTCGGCTTCGTTCCAAAGTGTTTTGGGGGTGTTGGGAGCTCTTCGTTTTGGCCCTATGTTGAGCCCGACGGTTGCTGAAAATCGCGTTCGACTGGTTCGTGGGGACAGTGACGTTGCAGTACATTTCGTCGCAGCAGGAGACGCATATCTGAAACAGGGAGATAATTTTTTGATGGTGCTCGTAACTGGGGGAGAGTACGGAACTAGAGATAAGCTACGTGAATAGAAGATGATTGGGATTCGTCTCATGATTTTTTTTTTTCAACAGAAATCGAATTTTGTAAATGTTCAACTGGCCACATTAATATGAGGTATTAATGATGATTACTGATTCAGACGGTCTCTTTGGCTTTTTCCACCTGAACGGGTTCTTCTTATCGATACCCAGTCTCTGCCCTATGTTCATTTCAGGCCTTCCCCCTCCCTATCTCAAGCTGACCTTTGGGATCTCCAGTCATCCTCATGAGAATCTTGAGACCGCCAAAACTTTGCAATGGCACAAGACTCCACGTAAGAATACCTTATCGTTTATTCAATTCCACATCAGTCCTGATACAATCTACACTCATTCGGTGTTTTCATTGCTTGATTTCAGATCACAGATTTACTGCCAAACCTTATAGAGGCAACCGTGATCACTGGAGTAGGGAAAGAGGAAAGGGTTTTCATCCCTAGGATCCCAATTTGCCCCACCAACCTCCTGTTCAAATTCAAGAGGATACAGTTCCCCATCAACCTCAGCTTTGCAATGACAATAAACAAAGCCCAGGGCCAAACTTTGAGTACAGTTGGATTGGACCTCAGGAATAGCTGCTTTTCGCACGGACAATTGTACGTCGGGTGCTCCAGAGTGACGTCATCGTCTCAACTCTTCGCATTTACAGATGATACTCAATGTACTCCGAACATTGTGTACAAAGTTGTTGTGACTAGATATGAAAAAAAAGCTGTATGATGAAATGGCGGAGCGTGAGCCGTTTTAATTAATAATTAATAGGACTGATAATGAACTGGTATACAGCACAGAGGGCGTTCTACGGCCGAGCGAAGCTAGACCCCTCCAATAGGATGGCTGGTTTCCTATACAGCATCCAATGTTTTGCCAGATTTGGATTCCGCACTAACTTTTACTTCTGATACGTTCATCAAGTGCATAAAAATTTAGTCTCTTCCTTGGTGATGGTCCCATTGAGCTGGAGCTTCCTCTTGATTCCCGTTGTTGGTGGGTTTTACTATGACATTTTCAACTACGGTGACATAGATCAGGACAGGCAGGGTTAGATTGGGCGCAAATTGGCGAGCGAGGCGAGTCATAACGAACTGTTAGGCTCAATATTTGTCCACCTAAACTATTCGAACTAACCGTTTGCGTATCGACCAGGACACAACCAACTCCCAGTGGCCAACATTCGGTCGAATCGGCACATTTTTTGTTGACGACGACGCTGGCGCCAGTTGAGTCCATAATGTGCAAGGTGTGACAGAAATCTTCTCCTGAAACAAAATTTCGAAGTGAGAACATTTTGATAGTAATAATATTATTCAGAATATTCTCTCTAGCTGATTGACAGAATCGCAATCAATGACAACAAACTCGTTTTACACCGGATCGTAATTAGTTATCCTCCATTAGGTAACAACATATCATTTCCAACACACCCATTGTTCCCTGTGGAATTGAAAACAACGAGGTCGAGTACTAACCCCCTCTACCATTGTAGACAATTGAAAGGGAGACCCGTTCTATGCCAAGAAGAGTCAAATTGTATTGTTCCCCTGTATTGTTCCCCACGGCCATTTTCGTCGACGCGAATTATATAAATTGCAATTCACGTTTTCTCAACTGCGAGTCCTGCCTAAGCATCCAACTGTGTTGAAAGGTGTTGGTTGGGGTGAGAAAATTAACATTGAGTAATTTCTATTTTGTCATTAGGTCAACAAAAATACTAAGGTAAAAGGCGTACTCGCGCGCCAACGGGTCCCTTTGTATTTGACTCAAAAACGGGCCTCCGTTCGGAACCTCTACAGAAGTCCACTCTCATCGTATCACTTTCAAATTTTGTGTATGTGTTCCTCTTATAATGCAGATTAAATAAAGAATAAACCATAAATATCCCGGCACAAGAAAAATTTATGCTCGCCTCTGAAAAGTTGCTAAAAATCTTACTACGTTTTTCCGTAAATAGAAAAATTATTTCCCGAAAATCGATTTTTGGTCAATTTGGCGTGCGTGTCTCCCCTTAATGAATTTGGTCTCGTAATAACTTACAACTCTGGTACCTACTTTACGTAGGTTCAAAAATAGATGTGAAAAAATGGGCCCGGGAACCGACCGTCGACTAATACTTTTTTCTGAAAGAACTTCATAATTTGAAGGCATAGCAGTGAGTTTTGGGCTCCTACGGTGTAATACAAATTTCCAGGGCACTGTCGAAAATTTCAACTTTGAATCTGGAGGGAAAAGTGGCGCTACTCTCTCATTGGCTGCTACACGGCCGCCATTTCCGCCGTCACCTCCGGCAGATTCCCGTCGGTCCCTTCTTATGCTAGCGCACTCTGGCGGATTAGTAAAAGTGCGACCGCGGGAAAATTCAAAACGCCAAATATTCACTAGTGATTTCCTCTGCTCAGACACCTAATTTCTCAGTGCTAACTGTACTGAGTACTTTGTTCATTACTAGGTAGTTCAAATATGTTCGGCCGAATTTTCCCATTTCTCTGACCTAGTTCCTTGGCCCATTGAGCCATGAGTGACATAGTTTCATGGCTGCTCGCCGGTGAATTTTTCACAGTTCCACCAGGATTCACTAAACTACCATCACCCTCAAAAGGGGCCAAACGGCGGTATAAAACGTGTAAAATAACTATTCCTACGCCAACACAAGTCGCACAGGTCAATTTATGTCTGTGAGGTGGCTGTTGGAGCCTGGAAACCCTAAAATATTTATCTGCCTGGGCCCGTTGGTGGGTTGCTAGGGATGCCAACTGAGCGGGGAAGGCCTGCGGACTGAGTTGGTTTAGATCAGCCGTGCTCACGTAGTAGGCCGTTGTTGAGCCCTCTTGGGATTTTTGTGTGCAACTTTTGTCAAATATAAGGTCTGCAAACTGATCCCCCCCCCCCTTGATGTGTCAAGCTCACCGAGACGAGGACTTCTCAACCATCGAGACGACGTTCGTCTATGTAGGTAGTCAAATGACACCGCTAGCATAAACTTCAAGCCAGTTTACCCTAACAAAGCGTATACCAAGCTAAAATGTACTTTTTCTTGCCAGGAATCATTATGAAGAATCATTATGCCAGCATGAATCAATCTTCCATCCTCCTGAGCTGAGAGTGAAATTTGTTTCAACGCAAAGTTATATTTGCCTACATCATTTCAGCTATAATAGAAGCTATTTTTGAATTTAGTTCACTTTACGCCATTAAACAGGTTTCTGAATTTGTCCTCTTAGTCCTCAGACCTAAGGGAACATGATTTAGCTAGGTATCCAATTTAATTAATTTTGCAAACTCTAAAAATGGCTGCTGTTTTGTTAAGGAGATGACGCCAGATGGTTAATTCTTTCCTTTAGGTAGACCTAAAGGTGAAAAATTGAGCCCTCTTGGTATGCTTGCCAACCTTCATCCAAATCCACAAGCCTTCCACATTGCCTTTTTAGGCCTAACCGACCACTACAATCCTACCCTATCTTCGCACAATTTACTGTAGTAAGCTTTCGCCTAACACTTCAAGTGTTTTAATACCCGTGGAGTGGGAGCTAACTCGGATGTCTCATTGTAGCCCAACTTCCCACTTCTTCATCCTAAAAAAGCCTTTTCCACATGGGATATTGTAGCCCATCTCAGACCCTTTTCAAAACCTTCCTAAAACACCATCCGGACAAACGGTCTGAAAACCCGCTTGTCCAGACAAAGAGATGAAAGGTAAACTGGCTATTTACTGTTCGTGGGGTGGAGCATTATGGCTTGTTGTAAAGAAATGTTTTTGGCGTTTAGCCCTCATGAGAGGCGGCGAGCTTCAGAAGCTGAGATACAACCGGAGGGTGTATTTTTCTGGGTCAAACTTTGCAAAGCTGATGGGGAAGGTACGAGTGGCGGAGATTGTCGACTCACCAGATCGTGGCATGTTGGGACGGGTATTCCAACACTACCCTTGTATGAAGTAACAGATTACCCCAGCCCGACAGGCCCGTAGTCATCATAGACCCAGCTGCCCATGACCCCGAACTCCAGAACAATCACCACTTACCCCGAAAATTACTGTTTATCTTTGCTCTATATTGTCTCCCCCTCAACGACCCGGCGCGCCATGGACCTGTTCATGGACATTCTCTCTTCATGCTAGATCTAAACTAAACTACCACTGGTGTGTGTGGTGTCCCTCAGTCGTAGGTAATCTGTGGCGTAGCATGGCTCTGGAGTTCAGGGTACTCCTCTCACCTCCACCTTCATGGGGCTTTTCCCAAATTTCAATAGGGCGACAGGTGTTTCGAGACTGCATTGGAAGCTTGGAGGCACATTACGGCGGCGATCTGGAAACAAGAAGGCTGGACTTTTTTCAAGTTTACTGGAGGTCTCACTGCTTGGTCAAGCAAGCTAGAAATGTGTGAAAACATCCACAACGTAGGCTGAAGTGGTTGCTCCAAGTTTTACTTTATTGGAAGCTGTTTGAATGAAAAGAAACCTTGACGAATTGAATTATGGGTCGGCGAAGTGTTGAACGTGGTAAACCATAGCGTGTACAATTGCTGAAGAATCTAGTTTTCCCTCGCCGGACCAAGCATAAGCATGGGCTACGCTTCAAGTTCATCATCAAATTTTTTCGGGGGACATTGAAAGTGAGCCTATTCCGACGGCTGACCGAGATTCTGTTGATCAATACTTTTCCGAAACGACGTTTGGAATTTCTTTGCTGTCTATTAGGTGTTTGTGCAGTACCACATTTTATGGAACTGCTGGCGCACACTATCATCGAGGCTTCCCCAGAGTGGGGTTTCTTCACCTCGCAGGGTCCCTCGAAAACCAGGATGACGTCAGGAAAGACCTGTTCCAGAGACGTCTCTTGGCCCATCCATCCTTAGCTGTCCGGTGACACTTAGTAATGGTTGATGTCTACAAACCAGTGGGACACCCACCTCTCTGCCAACACTCGGAGACCTCCAGTAGAACTCTTGATCCACTGGGGTACGCGCAGTTCTTGTATTGGGATCAAAGGATTTCATGAGGGGCCATTCGCAAAAGGACTTCTCCCATTTCTCGCGTTTTCTTACTACACCCCTTCTCCCTCAAATGAGAAGATACTAAATTCGGACGGGCCCCCCAAATGTAAAATGACCGACGATGATGATGATGATGAGATGTTTTTGACTTGTGATTTGTTGAATGTTAGGACTAAAACTGAACTCACTGGGTTTTGGTTTATTATTCTTGGAATAATACACCTATGTATGTAATCGCGACGGAGGTCGACAATTGCGATCGGCCTCAAAATTGACATTATCCGATTCATGACACGTAGACTCCAAAAACGAAAATGTCCGTCCGTCCGTTTTGGGCAGTAGGAATGGTTTTTTTAAAAAAACAAAATACTCGGTTTACCATCCAGTTGTGCCCGCAAGGTTTTGCGGGCTTTCAGCCCGATCGCCCAAGCCCGTGGTGCTAAATAGGAGCTACGGGAGGGTTTTTTGAAGGGTTTCGGCTATGGGGTCGAGTTAGGTGTCGTTTTAAAAGTATTTTTGGACGTAGAATCCATTTTTTGGGGTTCCAGAACGATCTGATGGTGTTCTACTATCTGGTGGGCTTTCATGGGGCTACAAAAAGGTATTTTTGAAGGATCCCGGTAGGTCTAATAAGATGTCGTTTTCCGAGTAATTTTGGACGCATAATCCATTTTTCCCACATCTGTCCAAACATTATGCAAAAAATCTTCTTTTTTTAAAATTGTTTCAAAAATATTTTCTTAATGACAGAATTAAATTTTGCACAATTAACCGTTGCGTAAAATCTAAAGCGTTTTTCTTTCTATACAACGCGAACATGTGGCCACATCATATTCCTCACAATATTGTAGGTTTTCCTAACATAAAAGAGACTCAAAGCCGCAGTCCAAGTAGAAGTGTGAAAAGTTTTCAAATGGAACGTCACATCAGTCACATGCCAATCGCGTCGGATTTACCTCGGCGTAGATATTTTTGCTATTCTCCGGAGAGATCTAAGGTCGGGTACTCGTTTCCCCGACACTGTAGACGTGGAAACACAAAACTTATATCTATCTGCGGATACATTTCCCCGGTAAATCCCAGACGGTGGTATTCTAGGGTAGGTATCCCATTTAACCCCCGGAATAGGATTGAAATGGAATCTCTGGAAGGATGTTTGAACAGCTATAATTCCTCAGGGGCTCTCTCAACTGCGATGAGCTTGGTCGAAATTCATCTCGGGGATGTTACGACTTGAGGTTGGAATAGAAGAGGTTTTTATTTAACTGCAGTAGCTCAACTCGTATTAAACAGCAAAATTTAATAATTTTGGTTGAGTTTTTTGCGTTGACAGATCAACTTCAGCGAATAGGAGGTCTATCAACACGGATCAATAAAAATTTAATTTCTATTTCCGGTAACCCTGCGCTTTTTAGCAATATTTAATATTGTTTAAAGCGCAGGTTTACCAGAAACAAACGTGTAACTCCAACATGTCGAAGTACTTGGTCGGATTTTTTTTTTTTTTTTTTACTGGTTTTGTTTGGGGTAAATGGCTTGAAGAGCAGGACACGTCTGCCTTGTAATGACGACCCCACTTCATTGAGCAGCTGCAATATTCTTGGCTACATCGTCCCAAGCCTGTGGCTCGTCACCCCATCCAGCTGACTTCCATAGACGGGGTTGACAAATCCTGGACCTTCTGGGTTGAACCTGAAGGTCGAGAGTGGGCGAGACTTCCCCTCCAAGCAGATGGCTAAGCTGAGTCAGGAGGGGTTGAAGACTCAACTTGCACACCTCACCACACAACTTGTACCGAGGATTCTTATTTGAGATGAAGAAGAGGACGTTAATTTCAATCTTTTTGAAAAGGATCGTTTGTAGGCAACCCTATGATATACTCAGCAATCTCTTAGCTTGTATGTACCTACCACGTAGCGACCAACCTGTTCTGTTGAACATGAAAGTGTACGCTCAGAGGAATCGAAAAAAAAAACCCGAGAGCATAAAAACGAGCTTGAAAAGGTACCCTGAGCCTCCTGCCTATCTGCCTGCAAGCATAACAGGTCGTAGTTGGGAAAAGGGAGTCTGGCTTGGTTCTGGTCTTGATGGGGCGGTGATTGATGGCACTTTGGAAATTCCACCGCTGCACGCTACGAAGTTTTTTTTTCTTTTTTTTTGTTTTGTTTGCCAAATGATAATAAAGAAAGGGGGAAAAGACTAAAAAAAAGAAAAATAGAACGACCATAAAGGTGATTTATTGCCGATAGTGATCTTTTCATTGTATTCACTTTTCTATGGATTTTCAAAACACTCTCCGTGAAAGCTTTCTAAACGGTCTTTTGGGGACCTGGGAACACTCCAAACTCGATTGATTCAAAAGGACTATTCCCTCGTTTGGAGCTAGCAACCAAATTGGATTATGTATTTATGTGAAATGACGATGAAATCCTTTATGATAATTCATTACATTTTATACTGGGCGATGATGTCTGTTTCTCTATTCTACCGCAGAACTTCACGCTCAAGCGATGCGGAGAATCTCCTTAGAACCCCTTCGGTTTATTCTGTGGTTTACAAATTGTGCCCAATGCGGTAGGTTGGCGCTAATGTGAGTGATTGTTATTTATTTACCAAGATGAAGGAAAGCCCCTTCGGGGAGAGGGGAAACCTTTCTAAAAGCCCCTTCCCAACTCTCCTCGTTCACCTTTTACCACCTTTGCGCCTAAAACAACCCCGCTTTAATAGCGCTTTATATCTTAGCGTTTCCGGCGAAAGCAAATAAAAATGAATAAACAAATAACCTCTAATTGCATACCTGCAGGGCAAGGACTGTCGATGGCGTACTGGTTACACATAAGGTTGTCTGACACGTTTACACAGGTGTAGCAAGTCACCCCTCCTGAAACATGAACCATAATAATATTATGGTAAGGTATACCTATAATATCACAAAATTTAATATCAAACTCGAAGATGAATTTCGTTTGGGTAAACGTTATCATATTGAATGAAGTATAATATTTAGCCCTGTTATTTAAAAAAAAATCAGGTAGGTACATTCAGGCCATTCTGGACAGTTTCGCGCATGCACAGTGGGTAGGGTTACCACGAAATGGTTTAATAAAATAATATTATATTGTTTCGTGACCAAAACGGCAAAATGTAACTATAGTACCGCTTGGGAAAATGTAGACTTTTATAAATAAAACTACTTTATTTTAATTGGCAGAACATAATATAATATATTATAATATAATTTATAATTGATAATATAAATAATAATATAATATAATTATATTATAATATAATATATTATGTTATATTATAACGGTGTGAAGAGATCAAACACTCAATTTATTCAATAATTTGAAACAAAAAAGGTGTTTGCCGACGGGCTATTCCAGAGTGAACAAAAAGTGACTCAGGTTTTCTCAGTTTAGTGCTCAACCAATTCGATACACCCAGACCACAAAGGAGTCGTCGCTCTCCTTAGTCTCCCACGATAATTTATTTATTAAATATAGGTGTATTACATTAAATGTATATTTAATAAATAACCCCAAAATTTTTATAATACTGGTCAATTTTGGGATTTTCGATTTAAAATTTTTTAAACTCACTTGGAATGACTATTAAATAGTTAAATGTTAACTGTTAAATTTTAACACCCTAATTTATGTATTTTAAAACTGACCAGTTTCGAGCTGTTAAGCTCATCACCCACTAAATTTTAGTGAGTAGACCAGAGTTTTTGGGAAGCAGAAACTGATTTTTGAAGGAGATGACAGTAGTTTTTGGGCAGCAGAAACCGGTTTTGAGAGAGAGAACAGGAGATTTTGTGAAGCTGAAACCAGTCTTGAGAGAGCAAAAGCCGGGTTTGAAGGAAGTGATAGCAGATCGGGAAGCAAAATCTGGTTTTGAAGGAGGAGACAGCAGTATTCGGGGAGCAGAAACCAGTTTTGAGGGATAAGAATGGTGGATTTAATCTTTTTTGCGGGGAAATTCTGCTAAAATCCTACTATATTGTATCCCGAAGTATAGAAGGATACCTACTATGCATATGAACTGGAAATATAATACATAATATGTATTATAGTAGATCCGGCCACCTTAACTTTTTCAGGATTGCTCGAAAAAGGTTGTGGCAGTTCTGCAGTTTTTTAAAAAGAATTTCTTGAACAGATTCCTTTCTGCAATCGTGAAATGTCGCGCATGCTCATGATCTCTTGGTGGTCTCTTCGTGGAACTAAAAAGCTGGTATTGTATTCAGTGCGAGTGAGCTTTATCTATACCACTGATTCTCATGAAAACTTGTTTAGAGGTTCCCGTTCCTATCTGTGAACTTTTGCTCCCTACTTGAGAAAACTGGGGTGGAACCCAGTCATAAATAAAACTAGTATCGCGGCCCGGTTTCAAGTTCGTTACTTTTCTTAGCCTGCTGAATTCCTTCAATGAAATGCTTGATATGCGTAAAGCGTAGGAATGAGAGTGTAGGTACATTTCAACGCACCCTCCCTTTCTCAAAGTGCCGAGAGCGAGTAATTTATGTATACCAGTGATACATGGGCGTTTGTAGTCAACAGGTGGGTGTCTTGTCCGAGCATTAATGGTGCGTAAACATTGAGGTGCCATCAGGCGAGATATTGATTGATTTTTAAACATTTATTTTTCTAAGTAGGTACCCCAGAAATTGAATTTTCACCTGGAAACAGATTTTAGCGTCGGTCCCTGGCCAAAAGCGACAGGAATATATCGATAGTGAAAGTCTAAAAGTTCGAAATTTTAATCTTTGGTATCTTACATGATATCGTGAGAGTGAGCTAAAACCTGGTTCCAAGTTTTTCTAATTTTAGGCGTTAGGCTTTAAGTGTACCTACTAAGTACACTGTATTGTAAGACATCCGGGGGTGGAGAGGGCGTAGCCCCGCTGAGGCTCAAAGCCAACGTCATAATACAATACACATTTATGTGTATAAAGGTGTAGGTATAAATTTTATACCACGCTGAACCAATAATAATTTTTGTTCTGAAAAATTTTGAATTATCAACTCGCATATTTAAGATAAATAATGTTTTAACCTACCTACGTTAAAACATTATTTTGATGGTGAAAACGTTTAGAGACCCGAAAACAATTTTATTCCAGCTCCAACGTTGAGTTCAGTATCCGCTTCCATTTCAAGTAGGTACCCACATTGATCCCCTCTCAAATGAATGCTAATGGGAGTCGACCGAAAAAAGAAGAGAAAACAAATTCAAACAAATCGTTTTGCGAGATTGTCGAAATTCAATTAGGGTCCCCCCACCATTCCCTTTCGTTGCTCTCCCGGAGAAGCCCCTTGTAAACCATGACCCATATAGAGAGGGTAGTTATCTCAAGGGAAAAAGCTGATCCAAAAAGGACCAGGCTATTTGGCAAGAAGAGCGTAATTCCATTAAGAAAATGGAAAACCCGAGTCTATTTTTTCGATTAAACATTTTTCTAAACGGTTCTCGCATGTGTGACACCCTTCATGGCCCATAATGCCACTGAAGCAATTGTACTCAACGAAGATTTACCGGTTTTTTTTTCAGCTAATATTCATTGCTGTTTCTTGATTAGTGAATGTTCCAGTAATTCCTTAGCGTGCCATAAATCCGTTGCTCCAATAAGGGGAACTCGTTTCTTACCGTCAGCAGGAACAGCGATACAATAAATTCCACCTCCTTAGCGTCAGGTTCATACTTGCCACCGCACTTTACCGGGAAAGTTCGAGCTCTAAAACCGTCCCAGTGTTGAGATTAATAATAAAATAATGAAATATAGCGTAATACTTGGAGCGTGGATTTAGAGGTGTTTTGAGAGTGTGAAAGGGAGCAAATCAGAAACTTCGTAATATAGGGCGGTGTAAGAAAGGTGGGAGCGAGAAGAAAAATAATGGAATAACTTCCTTTTGTCTTAAGGATTTTGGAGAGTTCATTAAGGGCTTATTCTATTGGGGACGATTTAACAAGCCCTTGGGCTACAATGTAAGTCTTCCTTTCGATATGTGTCAACACGAAATTTCATTCGTAAGTTGGTTATTTTTTATTGATTAATTTATCCCGATGTCGCAATGAGCGTTATATTCATCTAATGAGTAAGTATGGGGTGTGTTTTGGAGCAACCTGGTAGCAGGGGTGCGCAATGAGGCCGAGGTCGACCTCTAATGAAGTGAATTAATGAACGAAAAATTCCGGGCCCCACAAGATCAGAATTGCTTACTTTGTCACGACTCTTTGTTGGGTCGTGACTAAATAAGTAATGACTTCATAGAACATGGAAAAGTCATTTATTTCGAGCAAGAAGTAGGGATTGTTAAAATTGACATATCCTTCACCCTGCACCCTTATCCCGCCTTAATTTTTCTTCATTAAATGATAAATTTTATAAGTCCTATATTTTGCCTTTTCTATAATTGCACAAGCACATGTTAGATAATTTTCTCCGTGTGGTACCTTTCTTATGGACACCCTTTGAATCATATTCCCTGAGCTTTCCGAGCAGTGCTAGTAATCAGTATAAAACATCCAATTATGTATGGATTCGGATTTATGTTCACATTTAGGCACATAATGCAGTGATAGTTGCGGTAATAACCTATCAAACCGTATGGGTTCCCAGGATCTTCGTTGGTCTTCATCCCCTCAAAAAAAAAAAAAAAAAAAAAAAAAAAAAAACACGGGCTAAAAAAAGATGCCAAGCATCAAAACCTAGATATCAAGGTTGTGCCAACCATTCGATTCAAACTTAACATTTTTTGAAAGTTTTTTAAAAGTTGGACAGGATGGAGACGATTTGTGAAATGTGGAACCTCCCGGACTTGTGCGTATCTAGGGTGGAATTTCTCCTCCCATACTACGGTGGTGGGTGAGCACGGTAGTGTAAATTTCGTCCCCAGGACACGTAGGGTTGGGAGTGTGAAAGTTTCCATTCGACCCAACGCCCTTGTATCGCCTCTCTCCACTTTGAAATCCCGCCCTGGAGCTGAAAAAAGAACTTTTCGCTTTGATCACATTCTTCTTCTTTTAAGTTCACTTCGCCGATGATAACACGACCAAAAAACTGCCTCTCTTATGCAACAGTTGCATCAGTTACTGATTTCTACAGATTTTGGGGCGCTGAATCCAGGAAAAGTAGCCAACATTTTCCAACACGTCACGCCGCCTTGCAAAATTTGATTTCTTACCCATTAGCTAGGTACCTAATTGATGTTCAGATAATTTCTTTTCAGCCGACTGCAGTTTATTTTCTTGGTCCAAAATAGAGGTGGTAATGGTTAACTATTAAAATGTAATACTCCCTCATGATATTTTAAAAGGTTTTACTCAAGTATCACTCAAATGGCCAGACGATGATGTTTTCACATCGAAAGCGCTCGCCACCACCACCAAAACAGCCAGTGATGACGGACTCAACCAGAGGTATGAAATAACTTACTGGCGGACTCACTAACCCCCTAACCCTTCACAGTCAATAATTTTGGATTATTATTCTTGGAATAATAAACCTCTCTAAAGGTCGAAAATTCAGATCAGCCTCAAAATTCGACATTAAGTATCCGTTTCAAGAGGTCTCGATTCCAAACACGAAATGCCCGTCCGCCCTACGCCGTCCGGGTCGTTTTGGGCAGTATTTTTTATTAATCTGAACATTTTACGTAATACTCGGCTAACCATGTAAATGGTCCGCCAGGTTTCAGCCCGATCGCCCAAACCCGTGGGGCTCTGTCGGCTAAAAAGGGGTCACACGCTAATTAACGTGTGTTTGGCGAAATTATTTGTGCGTGAGGTTTGTTTCGGCTGGAAGTTGGATTGTCATTGACGAGTTGGTAGGCAGTCGATTCCTTCAAAAGTTCCCGAAAGTTGATGTTCTAGTTGAACGTGCGTTTGGGGTCAATCGACGACATGAGGATCACAAATTTAATTATCTCGTTAAGCCGATCGGATAAAACGGGAAGTTGGGTCTCGGTGGGTCCCGTTACCTACTCGGAAAAACATGTCGAAGCCCGTTTGGGAAGCTCAGGGGAAAACCGTTCGGGTTTGTTGAGGGGAACCGCATTTTGTTCCTCATAAATGTTCAGGCCGGGCTAAACACTTCCTATTCAGTTTTGCAGTTTGAATGTGACCAGAGGGGTTGTGGAAGGGGTTCGATTACCAAGCCGAGCTACCCCCAACAAATTAACTTTTAGAGGGGTACTACACTCAACTACAACAGCTGTCTTCACTTTCGGAGGGGTTTGCCCTTTACGCTTCTCCGAATCCGCAACATGGCGTGCTGCGTGGGATCAGTTCTGTGGTGAATGTTGAAGTAGTTCTCCCTGGCTGGGCCTCCTAATTGGTTGTAACTTTCATAATCAACGCAGCCTATACTAACAGAAAACTAGAATTGAGCAGTTGAGAACTGATTGTAGAATTGCTTATGAAAAGCTGATGTGTTCAATCAATGAAATCTGTAACCCAAAACTATGCAATTTCTGTTGGTGAAGGAATATTTGAGGATTTTGAAAACTGTTATGACGCAAACTGTCGGACTTTCATATTCAGCATGGATCGAGAAACCCGGTTCTACCTCGCCCATGACTCGCTTTATGGGACGAAAGGCGTATTTACTCTCCCACTTCTCGCACTGTAGGACGAAAGGCGTATTTTCGCAGACATGGAGCCGCGCATTCCCACTGGCAGCGGGGGTTGCAACTTCACTGTAAAGATAAGAATTTTTGTGTATTATTCCTGAAATAACACACCAAAGCATGACCAGGCAGCAGAAGACGCACGGGGATCGTTCACCCCCCTTATTTGCTCAGCCGACGCGTCGCGACGGCGCCCTTCATTCTGAGTTCCAGGCCTTCGTGAGAAGAATGGCCATGGCCCTCGCCATGGAAAATGGCCATGACCCTGGCCATGGAAAAAGCCCTATAGGGTGGACACGGGTTCGCCTGCAGGTGGCACTCATAAGGCGGACGGAAAAGAGTGAGATCATTGGGAATGGAAGATGGCGGTGCCCTCCCATGGATTGAGGAGTGAAGAGTGCCAGGAAGAAGATTGTTATTGTTTTGTTTATGCCTATCCCCGAATTTTGTTTTCTTTTTTCTGATTAATTTTAGTTACATGGGAACAAATAAAATATGGATGTTCTCATTTAAAATACACCACAGTATAGCATCATAGTCCGAATTTCTTACAAATTACTACTTCTGTTTTGACGCAACTTTCGTGACTTGAAATCGTCTCACATTTTTTTTTTCACTTTTAACGGGGAGACCCACCGCTAAAACCTGTTTCCAGTTTAAAAATAGCAATGCTTCCGCTACCTTAGGTATAAACAAAACACGTTTTCTCGTTAATTTTTCAGTGTGAAAGCCGAACAAGCATTTTCACGAAGTTTAAACACGGAGAAACCCTGTAGAGCAATAGATTCAGTGTCGATTGAACACCATGCACTTGAAAATCCCTTAAAAATAAGAGAGTACAAATTAAAAATTTTCACATGATGGATATAATGCTTTCCGGCCGAAAAACTACCACAAGCGTGGTTTTCCGTCATTGCTGTAGGTATTTTTCACTAAGTAATAGGTGGGAACGTCGAAAAGGGATAAACCGGCCCATTTTCCACGGATGGCAATTTTTATTTTTATTTTTTTTGTCTTTCCTGTTGGTACCAGACCGGAGGCATTTTTAAAAGCTTCAGAAGTACGACCATATTTCAATAATTAGGAATGGAAATGCACCCGAATTTCGGGTTGAATCATCCTGTACCATGTTGTTAGTTCTAACTAACACTGACAAAGTCAAAGAGGGAAAATACTTACATCATTTTTGTGACAAAAAGTCTTTCACGTAGTTTATAATCATCCTAAGTTGTTCTGGCCGATACAAAAACCGGTGTAGGTGACGTCAACTACACCGGTTCCGGTTTCCAATCAAAGACACCAGATTGCAGGTCGATTTTCAAAATTGTTTCTTGATTTTCTTGGTGGTTGGCACTAGTGACACTGGAGTAACGCGAAAATGGCCGTGTTCGTTGTTGCGAATGTGATTGTGCGTATTGACTCAACTTATTCGTGATATAAATTAACTTATTCGACGTGAACGATCCTTCAGTTTTTAGTTTTGGTTTATTATTCTTGGAATAATACACCTATGTTTTCGCGACGCGGGTCGACGACTCCGATCGGCCTCAAAATTTGACATTATCCGTTTCAAGAGGTCTACATTCAAAATCCGAAATGTCCGTCCGCCGTCCGCCGTCCGCCGTACGCCGTCCGCCGTCCAGGCCGTTTTGGGCAGTAGGAATTTTTTAAAAAATCTGAAATTTTGACAAAATACTTGGTTTACCATCTAGTTGTGCCCGCAAGGTTTTCAGTCCGATCGCCCAAACCCGTGGGGCGCTATGGGGCTAAAATGGGGCTACAGCAGGGGTGTTTTGAAGGCTTTTAGCTATGGGATCGAGTTAGGTGTCGTTTTCGAAGTATTTTTGGACGTAGAATCCATTTTTGGGGGTCCCGGAACGATCCGATTTCACTGTGGCGTTCTATAGGGCTTTCATGGGGCTAAAAATGGGATTTTTGAAGGATCCCAAGAAGTTAAATATTTTTCGAGTAAAAATTAAAGAATTTTTGAAAAAAACACATTTTTGAAAAAAAAAATCCCCCCAAAAAATTTTTTTTGAAATATAAAAATCCAAAAAAAAATTTTTTAAATTTTTTTTATTGACAGAATTTAATGTCTGTACAAGTAACCTATATCACAGAATAATAAACCCTTGTGTAAAATTTGCAGCGTTTTTCAATGGTGGCCAACACGTCGACCCATAGGAGCTGACTTCGGGTTTCCCCCAAAATTCAAATAGCAATTTTTCCATAAATTTTATAAACTTGCTGTTTGTGTTTTAATCCCATTATTTGGACGCCTTCTATCGATTAAAAAAATAATCCAGACACGTTTCCATTCCTAATTAAAATTATTGTGGAACTGGCATGAATTTAAAGTCATTTCTCGGAGATGAACGAACATAAATAAAGTGTTCAGGCGTTTTAATTGCACCCAAATATATGAGAATCACGCTACAAAGTATCCAGACTTATTCCAATGAAAATACAGCCCCACGAAAAAAATTAAAGTTAGTAGGGCCTAATTTCAATTGGACATTTTCAGGCCTCTAAGCAGAGTTGCGAACCTAATCTTATCGGAAATGCACATCCAGGGCTTTATTCTACAAGCATCTAAAGTAGAGTAAAGTGGGGGGCATAAGATTCCACCCAGTGAGGTTAATTAATAGAGAGTTCCTCCTAAAGAAACATCCGAGATACGTCGGCCGTTAATTTTTATCGCCGTAAGGGATTTGTCTAGGGAGAATCAAAGAAAAGCTAACTTCACATAACACCGTAACAGAGATACAATCAAAGACAGATCAAAGATAACAGAGGTGTTATCAAAAGTCACGCTAAATTTAAAGTTCCGCTATTTACGTTACCTATACCTACTGCTCGAAATTAACGGCGTCATCCTTAAGACCGTATCTTATCGCCGTAACTGTACGGCAATAACGGCCGACGTTATGCATAAGGACGTAAGTTATCGCCGTTATTTCTGCGCATGCGCGAAATCTCGAGTTACGTCGACCGTAACTCATCGCCGTTAGGCAAAAAGTGGCTTTAGGAACTCTCTATTAAAGGGTTAGAGCAGCCTTAGTGGAACCTTAAGATTCCACCTCGACTACCTGCAGGCAGCACAGCGTAACATTAAGATTCCACCCCGAGCCTTTCTGTTGAAATCTTAAGATTCCACCCCCAGACTGGACATGGAAAACGTATTAAGTGAAATGGACATAAAATTCAGCAATGTTTATTAACAAAATTCATATCGATCGAGTCCTGTGTACTAGGAACATGTCTGGGTTCAATAATTGAATGAGTGTGAATTATTCACACAACATTAATGAAAACATTATTTATGGCCAACAGTCTCAGCATAAAGCGTCGATACATTGAACTATAGATATTTGTTGGGTGACGTACAATTCTATTTGGTTTTGGAGTGCGGTTTTGCGAGCGGTAGTACGGGGATCATGAAATCTGTGGGTGGAGTGTCTGCTGTTTAACTTTACGTATACCTCATTTCGGAATGTCAACAGAGTATCGGTGAAAGTGTAGATATCTGGATGAGACTTATTGAAACAGTCACCTACGTGGAATGACTACTCACAGCAGTTAGTAGTTTTATTGACATCAGAATTAAGCTCTGCCCATAGATTTGATGGATATGTCGTAGCATATAAATGTAATTTTTCTTTAAATAGTTGACAAACTTAGTAGAGGCACTTATAATGGCGGCAAAAAGATGAGACAAAAAAAAAAAAAAAACTTTTTCAGCCAAATACCCATATATAATAATAATAATAATAATATTGGTTCGGTTTAGATCATCAGTACTCAGTCCGGAATTTTGGATAGTCCTCCACCAAGCTTGGCAAAGATGGAAACGGCAAGCGAATAATCGCCGTCTTAAGCCTATCTACTTCCAAATCTGACAACAGTGTCGATGGATTCAAGCTGAAGGTGTGGACGGAGCAAATATCAGCAATGACCCTGGCTGGGTGGAATCATAAGGTTTGGCTTCAACTGGCCACAATAGACCGAGTGGAGTCAGTGAGTGGCTCAAATCCTTCGAGAAACACGGGGTGGAATCTTAAGGCTCCCAGTAAAGTAAAGTCGATTTTATCGTGGTAAGCATTCGGTTTTCACAAGGGGCGGAGGTAACGCCATCGGCTCTGAACCGGACTTATACTTTATACTCTGTTCCGGGTCCTGAGGACGGACCGAAATTAATCTAGCCCGCTGAGAGACTCGAACCCTCTCAAACACCACAGTCGGCCGCGGTCTCGACTGAGCTACGACTCGCCTCTCGGCCTCCTTTCCCATTTGACGGAGTAAGCGAACCCAGGGTGACTCCCTGATTTCCCACGTGAGCTAGTATTCTCGATTCTTTCGGTTACGATGCCATTTAATGCAATTTTTTGGGATCTGCAGCGTACTCCAAACCCAATGCCGGATTCTGAGGGTTCTTTTCTTTTCCGGCAAACACCGGCTTTGATTGTACGAAGTCTTTTTAAAATAGCTGAGTCGTTGGGCCCGCAGCAGCTCTAGTTCTCACCTAAAACCGCCGAGAACGGCTTCTCTTCTAACAGTTCAGTAGATGTATCCTATCGAGACGTTCCCGTTGAAGTTATTTTGAACAAACCTTCCTCCTCCAGCGGAGATGCCCTAAGACTTCGACGTCTCGAATGATGCCTGTGAAACCCAACCTGGAACTCCAAGTCATTTCCTCCAAAACAAACGGCAAGAACTTTTATATAACATTGTATTCAATAGGTACTATAGGAACTATAGGAACGCCTCCTCACGTAGGCACATGAAATACACACGCTGTCGGTACAATTCCGATACAACCATTGACAAGACTTGTCAAAACTAAGACAAGACTTAGTGAAAAATTGGAGTTCGTAATTTGCTTATTCGATAAGGGGGTAACTGATGGTGTATGATACATAAAAGGAAACCTCAAAACAGTGTAATCCACCATGTTGGCGGAGTTGAGTTGGGCTCAGCTCATCTTATCCTATTATTTCTATCTCTACGACCTCCTCTTGATGCGTGCGGCGCATGTTTCTGGCAAAGTCAACACTATTTGGTAGGCAAAACCTCACGCCACCTACCGCATACCTTTGGGGTGTTGGAGACAGCCGGTGACGCCAAGTTTGCGACCCAACAGGCCTAATGCACGTTATACATCCACGTCACGCAGGTTTGCATTTCCAACGAGTTCCGACAAGAACGATGAAGAGATGGACGAGGAGAGATTCAATGTAGGAACAATATTAAATATCTGTTAACAATTATTTTGCTCCTGAACGAGTTCCGACAAGAACGATGAAGAGATGGCCGAGGAGAGATTCAATGTAGGAACAATATTAAATATCTGTTAACAATTATTTTGCTCCTGAAGATAAATTTTATCTTCAGGAGCAAAATAATTGCTAACAGATTAAAATCATTAACAGAGCAAACGTCAAAGAAAATACAGAATCAGATCAGAACAATATTTCAAAAAGTCTTTGATGCAGCATAAGAAACGCCCTGAGCGCATAGGTACGATTAATTATAATTTTGGTAGTGGCTCACTAAGGCACACTAGTGTTTCAGGTAGATATGTGGAGCACAAGCTGTATGTTCCATACAGTTTTTAAATAAGCCATTCAAATCGTATTTATAATAATAATTTTGTTATAACAATCACCAGTAACCAGCCATCTTTTCATCGTCCTCGTAAGGATCATCCTTGCACACCTTCCGCCACCGAAATTCAAACATTCCCTCCTCGCACGTGATATATTCATGCTGTAGGAAGAAAAAAAGTGAGAGCTCCCGATATTTGCGTTCCCGAACGCGTCAGGTGTGGAATTAAATCGAAGGATTCCCGGTTTCCTCCGAGAGGATTAAGCTGATATTTTAACATTTCCCAAACTCCCTCTACGTAGGTACCTGACATTACATACTTCAGCTCAGCACACAAGTATTCGTAAATATTTGCAGTTCAAACACCAACCTCCAAGAACTCATCATGCACGTGAATGAAACTTACACTTCGTTGTTTGGAAGGGAGCACTACTGTAGTAACAGTTCTGCGCAAAGTCGAGAAATGCAGTTAATCCCATTTTGCAGTTTCGCGCCGGTCAATATTTTCCGATGGTAAAATTCCGAGACGAGTCGTCCTCGGGGGGGGGGGGGGGGGGGGGGGGGGGCTGCCCCATCACAGCTTACAGGTTTACTGGACTTTCTTTCAGGGTTTGCTCACTTAGGAGATTGCCTTCCTCAGGGCTACAGAGTCTCTCCTGCCCCTCGCAGTAGACTCCTCCTGGCCAAGCTTCTGGGCGCCGCCATTCTGAATGCTCCTCCACCGCCTGGTGGTAGACAGGTGAGTCCTGCTGCCAGCTCACCCAATCCTCCTGGCCTACTCCCAGGCAGCCCAGGAGGACCCACATCTCAAATCATCAAATCGATGCGGATTGCGAGTTTCCATTCCAAAATTTGCTGGGGCACTGCCCATTGTGGCCCAAAGGAAGGACCGCCACTGCACAGTATTTTTGTGCCATCTGCAGTATTTTTGTCTGGTGCGGAATTGTAACATTCAAAAATTCACTTCCGCGCGGAAGTGGTACCTAGGTAGAAAGAGTGCCTTGGGCAGAACTGCAGTTCTACCATGGTACCCACTCTGGTTAATGCGATAATTGACCATTCCAGGATAGGTAATATTTGAAAGTATAATGTCAAAATAAAACATAAGAAGGTTTAATATAAGTATAAGAAAGTATATTATACGCTTCAGACACATACATGAATATGTTTTGAGGGCAGAAGATGGGATACAAAAGGAGAGCCGCAAGTTTTCCTTCGTCCACCCACTTCTTTCTAATCTCCGAAGTAGACGTAACAAGTTGGGCCAACTGTACTCACTCACTAACGCTCAACGTGGAAAATTGATGGTCGGCTTTCCCATCTGGCGAATCATCGCAAACACGTCCTTTTCGCGAGAGGCCCAGTAGTGATTGATTTCAGGGAAAACAGTCAAGTTCAATAAGGAAAATGTCGAGGAAAGCAATTCATGAAACAGCATAATTATTATGCTGTTCATAAATTGCTTTCCTCGACATTTTCACGCGAATGAGGTTTGCATTCATGGTCAAGGACGTGTTTCAATCGTCGACGAACACGAAGTTGACTATCACCCCCTAGCCAGCTGCACTACCCGCGCATTTCGAAACACCATATTCGTACTCTAACTCTCTTCATCGTACATGAGTTGAAGACGAGAATTTATTGTCCGAGAAGTGCCGAGCCATATTGCACTCGTCCATGAAAATTATGCGAACATTTGCGATCTGAAACTCCCAATACGTAAGGATACAACGGGTTGATTGTTCGGGAAAATCATGGATGTCATGAAATTTTGGGATATTTAATTTTCTTATGACCCAAAGCTATCAGATGTATTCATTACGTTATCTTAGCAAAAAAAAAAAAAAAAAAAATGAAAAAAAAAAAAATTTATTAATTTAATAGGTAATAATAATAATAATAAAAAATTATATACATAGGACCTACCGATAATAGTTGATGCTTGAGGGAGACACACCTTTTTTTTTTTTTTTTTTTTTTTAAATTTACGTTTCGAGGTAGGTACGAGGAGTTTGATACTTCACGACGAGTTGAAGGTTGCCACGGGTCTTCCAAGTGAAGCGTGGGTTGCATTATTGATAGTTGGTGGACGGGAATTTGATATTTCGTACGAATAGAAGCACGGGTGTCCTAGCTAGTTAACAATAAGCAAAACGAAAATTCATTTCTTTGCATTATTGACATTTTATGTCTTTGCTTTGGCACATAAACAAAACACAGCATCTTTATTAGGGTGTGACGTTTAAGAAAAAAACGCTTGCATACGAGTCTGCAACACATTGGGACATTATGCATTATGTCTTCACAAGTTCCATTTCCCTAGAAACGGCTTGGGACAATTTTCGTCAACAGTTTTCCTGACGATTTTTTTGTTTATGTGCCAAAGCAAAGACATAAAATGTCAAAAAACGTCACGAAAACTGTTGACGAAAATGGTCCCAAGCCGTTTCTAGGGAAATGGAACTTGTTTAGACATAAAATGTCCCAATGTGTTGCAGACTCGTATGCAAGCGTTTCATAATTTCCTTGATTTGAATCAATTTGCTCCAAGATGATGTGAATAATTCCTGCTGTCTTTTAATTGGAAAGTAGTAAAAAACAGGTCCATTTGTTTGCAACGGTAAACTCAGATGTAAATGACCTAACTGCTGAACCAGGCATGTTCGGTATCGGCCCTTCTTTAATCATCCGATCCCCTGGAGCCCGATCCATCGTGCCCCTTAAGTTAGCTCGGCCGCATTAGAATTACAACCACGGGAGGTTCCCTTCGTGTTGAATAGTAGAAGGTAATAATCCGGTAAAACATGGAAGGGCCGTTTCGTTCGGCCGCAAAAACGTGGGAGAAATTACGCGTAAAGTAATAGCCGGGGCCGCAGGTAAGGGGATTACATCTCAATCTGTTCGCCTCCCTTCTCAATATCTCCCGTGTGTGTAGGCGGGAACACTGAAAAGGGATATTGCGGGTTTTTATCTCCGCCTTTTTTACGGCAAGAGTCGAGTGACTTGAATTTTGATTCATTGGCGCCTTCGAGATGTCGTGTTTTATTCTTCCCCCACGTATGGATGCTGTTTTTGGGAGTATAAATAGAAATTTCTATCGCGCTGCCTTATGAAATGTGTGACTGGAATCTGAAACGTTCACTGTTGAACGAGTCAAACGCTGTGAGCTATTTGAGTTACCTTGTTGTTTGGGAACAGGCTGAGGATCTGAGGCTGCTTTGACCATCGTCGCTAATACGAACCAGCTAACGACATACCCCCAGCATCCATCCACCATCACTAGTCATCAATGCAAGTCTCTGCATCACCTGAAAACAAAAAATATACATTCTCATGAAAATGGAATGTACCTATACGAACAAAACGCTACATTACTGGCTGAGCAACTAATGACCTACAAAAAGTATTCGACACATAATTTCATGTCCGAATCTTGAAGTGGTTTAAAAACGGTTTGAAGGGGCATGCAACTGGATTTAAAAAAAAAGTGAAACTGGTTGGAATGGCCTTCAACCTAAGGCAATAATTTGATTAAACCTGCTCAGACATCCTTGACCTGAGGTTTCAAAAAACAAAACAAAAGTGTTCATAATATGCGGTTGTGAGAGATAAAGGTTGTTTGATTCATGAAAAGCTTGATAAATTGAAATCATGTTGCATGCTTTGAATAAATTAACGACTTTAATTTTGGCTTGTATTTATACATATCTTTTTTCCAAATAGATATAAACCAACATTAATCAACGTAAGTTTAATCTATATAAAAAACTGCACGAAATCACCGAAATATCTCCAACATCCTACTCAACTAGGCCTAACAAAAAAAGATTTATTGCAAAAAAAAAAAAAGAAAAGAAAAAAGATACTTACTCATCATAATATTAATGAGCTTTGTAATGTTCCACTCTGTTTTTTTTTTTTTTTTTTTTGTGTTGTTGTTGTAAAAACTCGATTACTGTAGAGCTCTGAAAAGAAAATTTCTTTTTAATGGGGGGGGGGGGAAGATAAGAGTTGACAAAGAGCTAAGGAATATGTGAATAACCTTGATTTGCCACTTAGTGGAGGATTTTTTCCAGCTTTTCCCACCATACCGCCCCGCCCTACCTTAACCTAATTCAGTGGATAATCACAATTTAAATTCAAGATGTTTACCGCTTAGTTTGAGCCCCATAAATTACTCGAGTTTTCACAATTGGGTAGCGCCGCTATCAGGAAACAAAACTCCCAAGGCAATTTATCACTCCGACAAACCCCTTCGTCCAAACTCCTAGAAAACGGGGCGGGCCCTTTCTGTCATCGAGTTTATTCATCACCCGAATGTGTTTAGAGTTTATTCATCACGCGGACGTATTTTAGAATCTCCCACGTTACATTATTCATAATACTCATCCTGGTGGGTTCTATTTGCTCGCTCCTTGACGTTTTGTCAGTTTGGCGGAAGGCGTGGGGGCGGGTTGAGCGGGAAGACCCCTCGACGGATATGTGAGTGGTGCTTTCAAGCGAAGGTACTAAGTTTGAAACTATTTCAGGGGTGTTTCGAGAACAAAATGTGTTAAAGTGGAATGGAGGCGGGAAGCATCGTTGTGTAGGTTTCCGAGGATATTAGCATTTCGGTGATAGTGAGAGGGAGACGATACCGGATAGAAGAGGAAGGAAGGGAATACGTAATTCGTAGGCCACTATTTTGTACGTGTTATAACACGTACAAAATAGAGATCTACAAACGAACAGGATTTCTTGCACAACGTACGTCCAATACCTGGTTTACTATTTGGAAGTCGAGTGAGGGGCATTTTTCGAAGTAATTGTGGACGTAGGGATTCATGAGGATCCCAGACTTTACTAGATCATAGAGCTCGGGGGGCTTCTAAGGTTTTTTTTTTTGGGCCAGAAAGTGTAGTGAAACGCCGATTTAGTTATCGGGCTCATTACAAGGCAGGCGCATGATTTTCGCGTGATATCTACCATGCTAATTGACTGCACACAGGCGTTTGAGGGCGTTTGAAAGGGTTTGAGACACCAACCACTGACACCCCTTCAGTTCCACCATCTCAAGTAATTGAATACAAATTATTAAATTATTTAAATATTTAATTTTTTCAAGGGGACTTCTCTGCAGGTTTATTTTGTTCGTTATTATTCGAAAATCCTCTACTACTCCCACTGTTCAGCTTTTTTCCATCTCCACCGAATCAACTCTTAGTTAGTTTAATGTTGAATGAATCTCGGACAGATTTACGGTTGGAGAGGGAAAAGGTCGGAGTGGATTCCTCGTTCTTTCTTGAAAGTTCCTTTTAAATTAAAGCGATGCTCTAAGAAAACAAATTGCCTGCATTGCAAGCTATTAACGTTTTAAAAGCATTCACCTATACAGCTTTTTTTCAAGGGCCAAAGTCCACAATTCGTTGACTTTTACTGTAAAATGTAAAGTGGATTTTCTTAGTGGGTACTTACTTTTTCAGTGGGCCAGGAATATTCTTATCGCAGCTTTTACTTACGCTCTTTAGGTTGTCCTATTTATTGTGTTGGCCGTTTCAATTCAGTTTGAATAGCGCTTTCGAATAACAGTATAGAATACTGAGTTGTTAAGAGAAAAGATTGTATTCGGTTTTAAACATTCCCGAATTTTTATGAGCGATAACTCAACTATAAAATTTTTAGGTGCTTGTCTCAGGTTGGTGTTATGCAAAACCCTCACAACAAGTAATGCATTCTTAACATACCGAGCCCCTGATCCACAGGGAAGTCATTCAAACCTGCGTTTTGTCCTATTTTGGCTAGAAGTAACGAAAAATCATAGACCTATGATAATAATAATAATAATAATAATACACCGGAGGTCGACAATTCTAATAGGTCTCAAAATATGACATTGTCCGTTTCGCCATTCCGCCGTACGAGCCGTTTTGGGGCGTTGGAATTTTTTAAACAATCTGAAATTTTGGGAAAATACTCAGTTTACCATTTAGTTGTGCCCGCAACGTTATCAGCTCGATCGCCCAAATCCGTGGGGCTATAAAGGGGCTACGGGAGGTTTTTTAAAAGGGTTTCGGCTATAGGGTCGAGCGGGGTGTCGTTTTCGAAGTATTTTTGGACGTAGAATATATTTTTTAGGGTCCCAGAACGATTCGATTTTACTTTAGGGATCCAAGGGCCTTTTTTGGGGCTACCAATGAGATTTTTGATGGATCCGACTTGTCACGGAATTCTCTACCGACTATTAAAAACCCTTTTTTCCCTACAAAATCTCTTCCCTGACTCATCTGATAAACGAGGCCATTTGTTCAAATTTCTTTCCTTCAGTTTTGAAAGTCGCAGAAGTGATTCCTTTGCACAAGAAGGGGGATACAGATGATATGTCCAACTACCGGCCTATTTCTAAACTCCCTTTGTTCTCGAAGGTTTTTGAAAAAGCTATTAATAGGCAGATAAAAGATCACTTCGAGGATAACAATCTATTTGTCTCGGATCAGTACGGATTCAGAACAGGACGGACGACTGAGCAAGCAGTTTTGTGTATTTCAAGTCAAATTTGTGAACATTTTGAAAGAGGTCACTATGTTTCAGCAACAATGGTTGATGTTTCAAAGTGTTTTGATTGTGTGCCTCATAAACTGTTGCTGGCAAAATTACGATCGTACAAATTCTCCGCTGAAGCCGCAACCTTGATTAAGTCTTACTTGCATAATAGAGTCCAAGCTGTCCGCCTAAATGGTACTGTCTCCGAATTGTCACAAATCGGAGACTTATCCGTAGTTCAAGGTAGCGTTCTAGGACCCACTCTCTTCCTGATATTTTCAAATGATCTTCCTCAACATTCAAATAAAAGGACTGTTATGTTTGCGGATGACTCAACGGTTCTTTCATCAGATTCTTCGTTGGCTGCCCTGGTAGAAAATGCAGATAGTACTGTCGGCGCTATTCGACATTGGTTCCATAAAAACCGTCTCGCTGTTAATGATTCAAAAACGGAGGTGATGCATTTTGGATTAAGGGACTTATCGCTGGCAGTGAGTGTTGGTAACCCTCAGTCCGTTAAAATGTTGGGTGTTGTACTGGATCCGAAACTGAGTTGGAGGCCTCACTGTGAACAGCTGGCCGCTTCCTTAAATAGCGTTTCCTTCCTTTTGCGAAGACTTTCCGACAAGCTTCCCAAGACCGCCGTTCTTGCTGCCTACTATTCAGTTTTTCAAAGTAGGGCTGGATATTGCATCCTTTGCTGGGGCCACTCGCCACACAGCGCCCTTGTATTCAGCAGTCAAAGGAGAGCTGTCAGAGCTATCATGGGCCTAAACTATCGGAAGGACTGCAGAGATGCTTTTCAGGAGCTGGGAATACTAACAGTACCAGCCCTGTACATCCTCGCTTGCCTTACCTATGTGCGGAAAAACATCACCTCATTCCCCTCAGCCTCACACACTCACAATACACGAAGTGCCAGTCAGCTTTCGTTGCCCCACTCTCGTTTGGACGTCAGTAGAACTTCTACATCGTGGTGGGGAATAAAATTTTTTAATGCCCTTCCAAAATCTGTCCGAGAAGAGCCTTTGCCAAAATTTAGAATCTCATGTAAATCCCGACTGTCACAAATGGTGCCGTACTCATTTGAAGACTTTTTTCTCAACATCAATCCAGTGAAACGTCTTTAACGTGTACATGCCCTTAATTCATCAATTTACGATTGAAATTTAATGTTACCATCTTACTTAGTATTTTCAGGCCTAACTTTAATTAACCGTGACCATTGTCAAAAGCACTCTGTGTAATATGGCAAATAAAACGCTTTCTGATTCTGATTCTGATTCTTCGTAATTTCCCTACGCGTTAATTTCGATTGAATTAAAAATATAATATTGATCAGATTGATAAGTAGTGACTCAAATTTTGATTTCTTCGGCGCCTGCAAAATTATATCACTTCAGCAGCTGGTGCGGAATAAGGATTTGCATTGGTAGTCTTAAGGCCCTTGAGTTACACTATAGTGTAACTCAAGGGCCTATAGGAACAATTTACAATTTATTGCGCAGTTGCAGTCTCAATAAGTTAAGATTCAGTAAATTTTTCCCCGTTTACAATAATTTCTTTAAAAATATCACAGGAATAAAAATACTTCTACTCAAGGCTTTCTTCAAATTCTTACAATTTGAGTTCCTAGTTACTTGTTGGAAGTGAGCGTTGGTAGGTGGGGAGGTAACTTGAAAACAGTCATTTATCATAGGATATTAAAATTAACGCAGTCGATGAAATTAAAAAAAAAGAAGAAGAAGAAGAAAACTTGGAACGTAGCTAAAATAGATAAATGATAGGGCAAAAAGAAGAAAAATTGGGCAAACTTATACGAAAAGAAAAAAAGGTAGATCTACTAAAATCAATCAATTTTATTGGAATTATCGTGTTTATCCCCCTTTGTCTGAAAATCCCTACGTGTTGTGTAGGGATTCCCTATGCTTCAATCACTTCCAAAATTCCCTACTTGTAGGAAAAGTCCCTACACCTGGCAGTTGACACTGCAAAATTATGCATTTACCTGCATATGCTGCATATTTCGATCGATCTGAGAACGTTAGGATGAAGCAGAAAAAAAATAAATAAAAATAAAAATAAAAATGAATCCATGCATTATCAACGGAGTTATCGAATTTATAAGGCGAGCGCTCCAAACGAGAGCTTTTTTTAAAGTATTGGTCTTGACAGACTATTTTTTCGTCAAAATATGCACCCTGCCACCATTCGCGACGCGTGCTAGTCATGCTTTAATTATTGAGTGAGTTTCTAGAATACTTGCTATAAAAAAAGGAATTTCATCTGACAACAATAACATGACATGTTATGACAAAATAGTTAAGCCAGCGAAAGAGCGTTCTAAAGGTTAGGAGGAGTCTCTAATGCGATTTTCTCACCGTTAGGGCACTTACGTGCAATAGCTTCACAAACGGTGCTTCTCGTTAGTTTAGGACGTGTGAACATTTCCACCTACTCTCCAGAGTCGACTATTTACGGCTAAATAGTTGTTACTGTAGCTGCTCGTCTGGGGCGGTAATTTCGACTCAAACGAGAAGAACGCGCTTATAAAGCCTTGTCGAGAGAAAAGTGGTGGAGGGGGAAGGGAGGAAAAAAGGGTGGGGTGTATCAACCCTCCACAGTGGGGAAGTCTTAACAAGTGAAACAGGGCGCATTTAAGTGGTGGCAGAACATTAATTTTCTTTGTGGGAGGTCTCGGGAATTCTGCCTCGTTTTTCCGCTAACGAGTTGAGCGTTGGAGAGGAAACTTCTTTGGATTTTAGGAATATTGTGTACTGACTGATGAAAAACGTCGATTGAAACACAATCCACTTATTGGTAATTATTGGTAAATGCCATTTTCAGGACATTGCTTGATGTTGCCTCGCTGCCGTCTCGGGGAAAAAAAAGGTGTTTCCCCTCGTGGCATCAACCTTTCTGCCTCACGTCCTCGTTTTTCCAGTCCTCATTCCCGGAGGCAATTATAGTCCCCCTGGGGGCCCCAGAAGGTGTTATACGGTCCCTTTAGTTCTCTTGACTGTGTTTCTTTGCAAACTAACTTCTCCATCATGTTGCTTCGTAGAAAGCCCCCCCCCCCCCCCTCCCACCACCCAACTACCACACACTTCGCCAGAGTAAGTTTTGTCGACTTTCGAAAAGGGGTCCTGACCGCAAATTAGTGAGAACCAAGACTGGGCTGGGTCATTTGTTGGTTCGCTTATAAGCGTCCTTTTCAGACAAGGTTCAGCTTGTCTCTGGAGAAGATTCTGTCCTATTAAGAAGGGTTTGATCGGGCGTAAGTTCACAAAAATGCGCAAATCCAAGAAAATGGCTGAGCGAAACAAGCCCCCCCCCCCCCCCCCACCCCCCCGAGAGTGAGGCGCCTAATCGTTTTCTCTTATCAATAGGTAGGTACCTCATAACTTTTCTGTGTCTGTCAAAAGTCGTCCTTCCACATAGACATGACCCGTTTTTCCTCCTTTAAGATTCTGAAGTTTTGTGAAATTAATAAAAGGCCACGGACGTAAAGGGAGCTGGGAATGTCCTGAGGCTTGCGTTTTTTTGGGTTAGGGACGAAAGTCAAAGGGTGGTGGGGGCGTGATGGAGAGTCTTAAAGATCAGAGGTTATTCGGTAGGACGAGGGTCACGTCAGGGGACTGAAGGCCTTAGAGGCAGTAGGGCATCCGTAGACCTAAGCAGGATGGACCACGATCCGAAAGCACCTTAATAAAGACGACCATTATGAATTACTCTTTTCCTAATGTTTTCTCATGTTGTACCCGACAAGAGTTACTCTGATAAACATCTTTTATGGTTACATAGAAGGATACAGGTGCTTTGGTGTCGGCCATTTATAGTCCTTTATAGCGTCCAGGTCCATGATGGCAGTGCGTGAAATACAAGAGGCTCCACAGTAATCTCCGAGTGGTTTATCTTCATTTGTGAGCGTAAATAACATAAAAGCGTATCTGCTGGATTTCCACATCGCCCGACAAGGTCTTTCAAATCCTCCGGTTCAGCGGAGTTGAATCGTCGCGAAACACCAGTTTATTTGCTGAGAAAGTCCGTTGGGGGTTGATTGACGAGCCTTGGACCGAGTGCCTACCGTACCGCTGTGGTAAATTTAGGTTACAGCCTTTCATAATGAGCGACTTTTTTCTAAATCTGCTGGAGGTTTTTTTTCAGTTGGTTGATTCCCTTGAGAGCAAAAATAACCTCCGGAAAGCTGTCAGGCCTGGTTTTAGAGCTCGCACCTGTCGAGCAGAGCCATTATATTGAACAGTAGGAGAAGTTCTCCAATAAATACCTTCGTATCATGAAATATGCAAATGAACCAACTCTCAAAACCCAATAAATCCTTATTTGCATTCTCTATAAAGGGGGGTTAATCGAGATAAAAACGTCCCTGGGAACATGAGAGAAAGTTTATGGACATACTTAACTTGCGTTGATGTAACTTGAATACTTGTACCGTATTAGACAGTTAAGTAAGCAGGCACTTTCGTAAACTCCTGATTTCTAACCACTTTGAATCCCGAGTTACCTCAGAGGCGGTAAAATAAAGGGGAATCCTCAACCAGCAAACTGTTGCTATTAGCCTGTAGCCAAGTTTATAATCTGATCCAAACTTTTGAACGACATTGTTCAAGCGGTGACTGACCCCAGTGGGATTGAAGCCTTCATTAAAAACAACTTTGACGCCCTGATTGGATATAATTTCCGTTAAGGGATGAAAAAATCATTTTTCCCGTGGGTGGTATTTTAACGGGGAGACTCTTCGATTTCCCTAATTATTCTCTGACGTCAGCGATATCAGTCGTCATTTTTGTTTTTACTGTCCATGTCGAGTTATTTTTAAAATGGCCTTTTCTGAACGATGGTAACAAAATTTTTGTTCCGCTTTATCGTTGAGCCCCTTAATTTCCGGTGTCATTCATAACTGAAAAAGAGGAACTCGGTATCACACTGACGTGTCCTTCACAGGAGCCTTTATTCTAATTCCACCTCACACATTTCAAATATAATTAGGGACGAAAAAATAATTTTCCCCGTGGGTGTTATTTTAACGGGGAGGCTCTTCGATTTCCCTAATTATTCCCTGACGTCAGCTATTATAGTAAACACAAATATAACATCAGTCGTCATTTTTGTTTTTACTGTCCATGTCAAGTTATTTTTAAAATGGCCTTTTCTGAACGACGGTGACATTTTTTGTCGCTTTATCGATGAGCCCCTTAATTTCCGGTGTCATTCATAACTGAAAAAGGTATCACACTGGCGTGTCCTTTACAGGAGCCTTTATTCTAATTCCACCTCACTCATTCCAAAGCTAAGGGCCCTTTTGCGCCGAACAACAATAGTTAAATTATTTAACTAATTTGAAAAAAAAAAAAATTAATAACCGTTGCTGGTTGCTATCACCATCAACTGCACCCGCTTCCTAACATTATGAAGGAACAGTTTGAGGTAAGCAACTTTAGGTAAGGCGGGTAACTGTAGGGAAGTTACAATTTTAATGAATTCCGAAAAACACTCATGATATCAAATCACGTTTTCCCCACTATTTCATTTCGTGACAAACGTACCATTCTTAATTATCAAAATGACCAACTTTTCTACTTCCGACAATTTCTATGGTAAATTTCCAAAAAATCATCGATTTATTTAATTTTGTCTTAATCACCATTTAATACACCCCCCCCCCCCCTGAACATACGAAAAAAATATATATACACTTTTAGATCAAAAGAAAGAAATAGCAGAAGTAGGGGTTGAAAAATTCGCAGAGAACCCGATGCGGCTCATGCTGTGAAATTAAAGGGGGAAAAATAATTTTGAATAAAGTTGAATTATTCAACTTGATTTTGTTGGGTACCTATTTATGTTGTGTACATTTTGTGTAAATGATGTAAATTAACTCAATTTACAACACTCTTCATTTAATTAATTCTCTTAATTAAGAGAAAAAAAGATGAACTACAACACTTGATTTTGTAAAAATGTTTTGTATGTTATTTTTTATTATCACTCAAGTTAAAGATGTGTTGTATTATTTACAATATAGGATACCTACTACACTCCAAATACATGCAAAGTAGCGATCATTTTGGTTTATTATTCTTGGCATAATTGTAATCGCGACGGGGGTCAACAATTCTGATAGGCCTCAAAATTTGACATTATTCGATTCAAGAGGTCCAGATTCCAAAAACGAAATGTCCGTCCGCCGTCCGAGCCGTTTTGGGCGGTAGGAATTTTTTTTAAATCTGAAATTTGCGCAAAATACACGGTTTACGATCTAGTTGTGACCGCAAGGTTTTCAGCCCAATCGCACAAACCCGAGGGGCTCTGTGGGGTTAAAAAGAGGCTACAGGTGGGCTTTTTGAAGGATCCCAGGAGGTCAAATATTTTCCGAGTAAATTTTTTTTTCAACATTATTTCTATTGACACAGGATTAATTTTCGCACATATAACCTATATCAAACAATAATAAACCCGTGTGTACAATTTGCAGCGTTTTAATTTTAATTTAACTACTAGGGTAGCAGGCAGCATGCATACCTGCAATATTTTTTAGCCCCCCCTTAAAGGAAGGCCCGCGAACACCCTTGGGTTGAATCACATTTCCCGCCTCTAGGCTTTTCAGGGAAGGATCTCGGGCTCAGATTGAACAGGTTAGCAAAAATAAACAATCAATTTACCCAGGTGTGACGTAAACTGAAAATGTCCCAAGTCGACGACTAATGCATCACCTTACCCCGAAATATATTATCTTAGTAGTTATCACTGGGGTTTGTCCACGCGGAGCGATGAATCTCGGAGGGACAAAAGTTTTTGAATCTCACGACGACGAGGGAACCATAAACTGCTGATATATTGCACTTGGCTCCGACCTGCAGGTTCATCTCTTATATTTATTGGCAGAGTTCACTCTCCCATTTCCCCGACCAGGTAAGTAGGTGTGTACGAATGGTAACAGCAGGAACAAAAGCGGGCCCCATATCTCACGAGAGCCGTTGGAGGGGAAATTTATCGACCTTAGCAATTTCCTATCATTGCTTTCACTGCCTTTTGAGAAGACATCTTGATTAATAGTTGTAATAATTTTGTAGGAAGGGCGATTCTGAGGGGGTTTGACCTCGGACGCATCCGATGGAAAACGTTTCTCCTTAAAGAGGTGTAGCCCTCTAGCAAGATGAATAGCGTATTATTTCCAACGCCCCTCCCTCTTTATGACCGCAATTTCTCTTGAGGTCTTTTTCTCCCGCTTTTCACGACAATCCTCTTCGGTTTTCGCATGTGATATATTCTTTGAAAGGGGGTGTTTAAACGGTAGTTACATTCAAGGTCTCCTCTGATTGCTGCGGTTTCACCGAGTGTTTTGCGGTGGGGAGGGGTGGGGTACCTAATGACTTTTGAATGGTCAAGCACTTTTGGCTGTTAATGCGCCTGCTAGAGAAAATCAATAGGCAGGTCAGTGGTACTGGTGTTTGAGGCCGACAAAATGAAATTTTCATAATTAAAATGAAAAGAATTTTGATTATTAATTTTTAAAAGTTGATAAAAATAAATACTTTATTTGAAATTTATCAAGTATTTTATCATTTATAACATAAAATATTAAAATGATAAATTTCATAATTTTCACGACAATTTATTTTTGTGCCATACCTGCAAACGGGCGGTGGCAACCTCTTGCTACTAACTTCTGTTGAGCGTGTTGACCAGTAATAATTACTGGTTGTCCTGTAATAATTATTATTACAGAAGTAGTAGGGACCTACTTACTGTGTGTAACGCCAGCTCCGACCGGCAAAGAGAACGAGAGGCTTTACTGGGCAAGATAGGTACTCCATGGTTTGCGATTTTCTTCCGAGAGGTGATTGTCAGCATAAGGAAGATGTCTAGCGGCTGCTGGGATCGAACCAACCACCTTAGACGCAGCAGTCCAACGCTCAAACCACTGATTACCACGCCACTTTTGTATTAGGCAATCAAAATTTTCTGACCAGTGGGATAGAAATGACACAAACCAAGGCAGCGCATTTTACGCTAGGGTTTATTGCGCGGCTCGAAATATCGTTCCGTTCGGTTACCTCGAACCGTTCCGATCCATAAAAGAGCGAAAAATTATAATTTTTAGGAAAATTTTCCGAATGAGCGAAATTTTAAAGTTCTGAAGGAACAATATTTAATCATTCGGGTGGAGAACGTTCTTCTCAAAAAAGTTATTTTTGTTCTGAAAAGAAACGTTCTGACCCGAAAAATAAAAATTGTTCCTTCAAATTCTGTTCCACTCATCACTTCCAGGAATCACAATCCCGAAGCACGGGGGACAAGCCCACCGTCATGGCCATCGATGGTCATGGCCGATATATATATGGTGTCCCTTTCTTCATCCTGAGAGGATTTTGATCCACAACGGCAGTGCGGTCCTCAAGTGGGCCGATTGTACGCGATTGAACTTCAGATTCGACGCATCCATGTGTTCATGTCCTAAGTCCCTAGGCCAGGCTTTATCTCATACACACGCCAAATTGGCATTGCCAATATGAGACAGAGCCGCCGGAATTGCATGTTTTGCCACTTTTTTAAATTATTGTCAGGAAGTTCAACGAGAACTGTGAAAAAGAAAAGGACAAAAAACCAGACAGTCTCGAACTCCAGAACCCTGTGTGTGGACCCGGCATTATAACCACTACACCATCAACGGTCCCCCCCCCCCCCCCCCCAAAACTTTATTAACTGATGTGAGACTCAAAAAATTGATTATACGCAAATAAATACTCGGAACCTTTTTCGACTTCGTGGCATCAAAAGCTACATTAAATGGAGCTTCAAATTTTATAGTACCATGAATCCCAATAGATCCAGGGTGAGATTCCACAACTGAGAGGGAAATTCACAAGTTTGGCTGGCGAAAACGAGGGTTGATTATTATGTGAACTAGCACTCAGACATAAGGCCTCTCTTTCCTTGTCGCTCGGCCAACCACTTTCTCGGACGGATTTAACGGACGTAAAATTGGCCGGAGATAGAGAGAACACATTATAGAGAATGCATTCCACACAGTAATTTCGGATATATTCTGATGTGTGGGGAGGCGATTTCTCTCTGTATTCCCCGTTTCCCAAATTTTCCCCCCCAAAGTACCCCCTCACAATCCTTCCAAGGTCCCTGGCACCCTCCCAAGACACCCGGCTAACGCGCGCGGGATTTCTTCAAATCGTTCAAATTAAACTCGCCGTCTACAGTAGCCGATCGTCAGAATTCGTTGATCAGGCGTTTCGTATTAAAATTCGGATCTCTAGGATACAGAGGAAACACTGGCTTAATCCATAAACAACGAAGATACTGAGAGTGGCGCGGATTTGCGTTCATCGAAAATTTCGCTCTACCCGCTTATCGGACGTAAAATTGACCGAGAAATCCAAATTCGCCAAAAATTTAGGAGTTCCCATTTAAAATAAGAAAGTTGGGCGCAAATGCGCTTATTTGCGCGCATCTCAGGGGGGGGGGGGGTGAGCCTGAATGTAACATTAATGAGAAAAAATGAATGAGGAGTATTCTCTCCAGCTGAGGATATGTTTAGGGGCAGGATTCGAGCATATTAAATAATATTAATATTATTTATTAATTAAAATATTAATATTAATCATATTATGCAAAATGCAAACCACAAACAATTTTTTTTTCTCTGTACTGCTGTATTGTAACATTGAAAAAAGCCTTTTGGTAATATTTTCACCTCTCTGGGACCAAAAGAATACCTAATTCTTTTAAAATTAAAATTATTTAAAATTATTTTAATTTATCGGGCTTATAAATGTGTAAAACTGCGGCCTTCAGAATAAACGCATATAAATGAGGTTTTTTCATTTAGGCAATATCCTGGATTAGGGGAAGTTCGGGTTTGAAAATTCAGTGGTATCCATTAAAATTTAAGGATTTAATCCTCATGAATTCTACGAAAAAGAAAAAAATAATAATTTTTCGTTCAGGTACATTGTATACACAGCTTAAGGACAAAAAAGCTTCCTCGTCTCCTCGTCTCCTCTCTTCCTCTTACAAGGAAATTCCGATTGTGGACTCAAATAATTTTTGCGCCAAAAAAGGTTTTTTCATAGGTATATGAAAACAACTAATATAGAATCTATAGTCATTCAACCTATACTATGAAAAAAATCCAAACACCTCGCACTATGCGCGAGAGACGTGGAAAGTCGATAGACAAATTGAAACGTCAATAGGACAAAGTACAAATTTGGGAAAGGGAGGAGCCATTAAATTAAATTCACACTGAAATCGAATTCTAATTATGAATTTATTTAAGTTATTACAAGAAATCAGAAGGGGAAGGCCGAAAAATTTATTGGGCCTCATGTGGGACTCGAACCCACAACCTTCGCATTACTAGTGCGATGCTCTACCAATTTCGCTACTGAGACCAGCAGTCATGATCGAACATCGGAGATTGAAGGCTCAACCGTCCTCCTGCCCCCAACGCTTGATTCGGCCTTCTCATATTGTTGCTTATTTTCCCCCTCTGAACCCTGATCTGATATTAAGCCAGTAGACATCCTACTTTTGTCCCTCTTCCTAGGGGTCCCTTAATTCCCCAGGAGGAGTAGTTTCATTACTGGAATGACTTGAGGGAATTTTGAACTGCTTCATACAGTGTTTTATTTGGGGAAGGGAGGAGCCATTAAATTAAATTCACACTGAAATCGAATTCTAATTATGAATTTATTTAAGTTATTACAAGAAATCAGATCATCATCATCATTTCTTGTAATAGCTATTTAATAGCTATTGTAGTGTCTATAGCTATTTAAGAGATATTCTTCGTGCATATCGATCCGAGCCCTAGTTATGTTTATCCAGTTCAAAGTTGTCAATAAAAGCTCCTCGAGCTTCTATGAGCTTTCTGGAAATGTAGGTATGTAAAAGGTTTGATCCCGAGTCGGGTGTAATAGGTGTACATAAGTGTTTTGGTGTTGCTACGATTTTATTACATTTTAAAATCGTGTTGTGTGAATAGGGGGAAGTTGGAGGCACTGCCGCCTCATTGTTGCCACCACTTGTGTTGGAGAAAATGATTGGGTTATCAGGAGTGTATCAAGGCCCATTTGAGGCGTAGAGTGCATAAACACCGCTATAAAATGCTTAGGTATCCTACTCCACAATCACAGGACACTTCAATACCATGGTGTGAATTGTGCACAATTGCTTTAGGACAAATAAGTCCCCTTTCAGGATGTAGTCGACTAGGTACAGGTGGTGTACTCTGTGGAGCTGCTGTTTTGTGGAATTCTAGCTTCCGAACCCCATAACAAAAAAAGTTTTCATTAAATTAAATGAATGAAAACATTGTAACTAGTGAATCAAACAGATGAAAACTACTCACGTATACAATACGAACCACTGCATTTGACTCGACTTCTCAGCTGTTTTGCCAATCTGAAACAACATCGCGAATAGTTAGTACGTAGGATGCAACTTGGATTTACGGGCCAAGACCCGTTCGATCACTCTACAACAATGTTTGGTTATTAAAAACCTTCAATTCGTATTCAATTCTAAACCTACGGGTAAGTGGCAATGTTTTCATTTCATTTGTGTCCTCTGTCCCACCAAGTTATATCAAATTGCCATGTCAATAACAATATGTCCATTGGCTGGGGTTTGCGATATTGGTTGAGTAGGTACACGTTGAGCAAATAACTGAGGCTAACTAAACGCTTGGAGATTAACTACCCTTATTTACGTTTGAAATATGAATTGTGAATCCAAGAGACATATCCGATAGGTATACGATTGTGGGTGCATCCTCAAGTTGACTTGTGGTGTAATATTATTGAAGCACAACGGTAGTTAGTGAATTTGCTACAGGTGAACATGAGGTGCGGACGTGGGATGCATCGCTGAAATAACAATCTGTATAATTGAATGGCACCTGAACTTGAGGCCTAGATCTATTGTCGTCGCTCAATAGTCCCGTGCATTGTTGATCGCAGAAGCCGCCATTCAGGGGTTGGGATCCTTTTGTTGTAAAAACCTTTGCAAATTAGGCTTTATTAGTCACAATAAGCGTGAAATGTAACATTAAGAAATTTGGAGTGAAGACACATGCCAGTGTCTAACAACTGGAACGGTTATAATAAACTGGATGATCATAACATTCTTCCTGCCTTTTAAAACTTCAGTTCATAGTCCTTTAGGCGGGCAGGCGGACGTCGCTCTCTCGTAGAACGACGCGGGGAATTTTCACGAGGTTGCGAAGAAACTGACTGTCGGGATTTCTGGGGTGCCCTCGGGGTCTTCCTGGTTTTCTTCCGGTGTAAGGTATGCTGGAGGTTCGATGTCGTGTTGCTCAGTTGTCTCAGCTTCCACTGATTCTGGCTCAATCATCATACCACCAGGAGGTGCCAGGTGTTTCAAAGACACCGTCGTCTCCCGTCCATCATCGAGGCGAACCCTGGCATACTGTGGGTTAACGTCAAGGATATCGACTTCCTCGACCAGAGGATCGTACTTGCTTATCCGTACTTGCTTTTTCAATAGCGCTTTTTTCGATGGTGAAAGCCAAGTCGGAAGCGAAGTACCATTAGCTGATCTTCTGTTGTGGCGGAACATCCTCTCGTGAGGCGTTTCGTTGGTTGCCGTGCATAATAGAGATCGGATGGAATGGAGTGCATCCGGAAGCACCGATTCCCAATCCGAAGGGTCCAATTTTCTGTGCTTGAGAGCAAGAGACACTGTGCGCCAGATTGTGCCATTTAGCCGCTCGATTTGGCCGTTTCCCGTGGGGTTATAAGGGGCCGACATGGAAGTAGCTACTCCTCGGGTATGAAGAAATTTCCGTAGCTCCTTGGATGCGAATGAGGTTCCTCGATCGGTGTGAACGTATGAAGGTAAACCAAAAGTGGCGAAAAGGTTAGTAAGGCAGTCAATTACAGTTGACGAGTTCATGTTGGGACAAGGATAGGCAAAAGGGAATCTTGAATACTCACCGACGATCGTCAGGAGGTATTTATTTCTCGACTTCGACGGAAGTGGGCCCTTGAAATCCATGCTGATTCTCTCGAACGGATGCATGGCCTTCACCAGAGTGAACTTTGAATTCTTGTAAAATTGAGGTTTCACAATGTTACAAGACGGGCATGAGGCAGTCATCTTTTTAATGTCCTCGACCGAATAGGGTAAATTACGAGTTCTTACCCAGTGAGTCATTCTGGTCACTCCGGGATGGCATAAGTCACAGTGTAGGGAGTATAATAAGTCTATCTGTGTGGCGTTACATGCCCTGGAGAATATATCCGCTACCTGATTCTGTTTTCCCGGCCTTCTTTCTTTCTTTCTTTCTTTCTTCATAAAATCAGTATCTTCTAAAGAATGCTTTCGAGACTTGGTGACTATAGGCTTGACATCGTTAGTTAGGAATTCTATTTTTGCTGGAGCCAGGTAACTGATAGTCAATGGGGGTTTAGTTCCACCAAAGGAGACCCTGAGCTCAGAATGCTGCTTTAATAGATCATGTCCAACTATAATGTTAGCACACAAATCGGGTAGAACACTGAGCTTTGTTTTAGCGTAATGGTGACCTAACAGCTCCAAGTGTGCAACACAGTAATTCGAAATGGGCCTAAATAGAGATGTAGAAGCCATGGAGACACTACCAGTGGTGGGGTACATTTTCAGCTTACAGTTATCCGCAAAGCGCTTTGATATGAAAGTCTCCGAGCTCCCCGTGTCTATCAAAGCAAAGGTAGGAGTGTTATTTACCTGTACCGGCACCGTAGCTTTATCAAGGACGGCTGAGGCTGCGATGAGTGTTGCTGATTTGACGTTTTCAGTTGATTTGCAGACCACTCGCCAGTGACCCGTCTTCTGGCACTTTCCACAGGTATCATTTAGAGCGGGACACTGCCGACGAAATGCATGCCGCTGCCGACCACAAAAATAACATTTCTGATATCCAGAATTGCTGGGCCTGGCCGCTGCCAAATTCGCTAAATCTTCAGATGAATTTTCATGAGGCAAACATGATGAGGCATTTAGAGTTAGTTCGGAAGAGTATGAAGCTGACTGGTTCTTGGCAGATTCCAAAGAACGAGCTTTTTCAACAGCTTCATCGAGAGTTAGCTTGTTGAACTCCAATAGTCTCAGCCTAATTTGATGAGAATTGAGACCACGGATAAACGAGTCACGAACGTACGTCTTCCGATGAGTGTCAGCATTGACGTCCGCAAACTGACAGTTTTTGCTTAATTGTTCAAGAGCTTGATGGTATTGGTCAATTGTTTCATCGGGAGACTGTCTACGTGTAGCCAGTTTGTGTCTAGCAAATATTTCGTTTATTGGCTTCACGTACGTTGCTTTTAGTACTTCAATAGCCGTCCCATACGTTTCCTTGTCGGCAATCAAGAGGTACACAGAATGTGAAATGAAGTTAGTGAGCAATCGTAGCTTACTTTGTTCGTCCACCTTCCCGAGTGATGCAATAAAGTTCTCAAACGTCTTTAGCCAGTAACTCCATTCTTGAGTAGCTGTAGGCGCGTGTGGATCACCGTCGAACTTATCCGGTCTCAAAAATTTATCCATTGTGACTAATAAATTGTTGTAAAAACCTTTGCAAATTAGGCTTTATTAGTCACAATATGCGTGAAATGTAACATTAAGAAATTTGGAGTGAAGACACATGCCAGTGTCTAACAACTGGAACGGTTATAATAAACTGGATGATCATAACACCTTTCAACTGGGATGTGAGCTCTAGAAGGTCTTGAGCTTGCAAGAACTAGTTTCGCCAGTGATAAGAATGGAAGTACCTATGTAGTCTTTGCGCGAAGAGGAATCTTATGCCCATTGGTGAAGATGAGCGTGAGCCGGATATAGAAAGACCGGAAAATGGGAGAATTCGTAGGTATTTACGCGGAGAAAGGAACCACATGGCATCCGATATTGTGAAACCACTCCGCAACCAGAAAGCTAATCCACAACCGAATTTCGGACTTTCTCCATACGCCAGAAACTCATCTCAGTTTGCATATGAATTGGGGTAGGATATGCCCTTGTAGCCTTCTCCCTCAGACCGTAACAAAAAGACTCGGTAATTGGACGGGTCTCAACTAAATTATGTCTCTGGAAAAGCAAACTGAACGCCGACCCTGTTAAACCCTACTATAATTTTTTTTTTATAGTGCAAATTTTCCTCAAGCATGCCTCTACTAGAGTTTCCAATATGACACCTCTGAACTACAGTATTTGCAGTATTTGTACGATGGGTGGTGCAAGCTCATGAGCCTAACTGAAGTAATTTTTATCATGCATGATAAACATGCATGCCGAACTTCTCCACTGTCAGCAAAATTTGCTTGGCGTCATATGATAACCTCGTATCTCAGAAAAACCAAACTTTTCAGGGGAGACAAAAAACTGATTATAACTCAGAAATGTTGATTTTTATTGCACCAACCGTCCATTTGTCTCAATGGACTACCGTCTCGAAGTATTTTGAGCTCCTTGTAGCCATAGAAACTAAAATAAATATTGCAGACCCGATTTTATTTCTAGATACGAGGTTATCATCATAGAACAGCCAGAAATACGCCAAATGTACGTGGTTATCATATGATAACCTCGTATATCTGGTTGTTCTAAAAATGATAACCTCGTAACTATGGAAAATTGGTTATCAAAAAGGGCGCTAGAGGGCAGAAAAATGCCTTTCCGCAAACATTCAAATACTGGCCGATGAGATATGAGGATTTCATTCAGAAAATGCAATAAAAAGAAAAAGGCCAAAAATTGAGATACGAGGTTATCATATGACGCCATCATTTAATGTATGAAGGATTTTCCTGGGAAAACGGTAGTAGGTAGCTCCTACCTGTCGAATTGTGTATCAAGACTTTCACCGTTTTCCTCAATAGGAACAGGAAGTTTGTGGCGTCAAAAATGAATATGACATATTCATTGTATACATTGTATACAGGAAACGGTTTGACGGTGCATGAATGGCTGAACTCTGATTGCTGTGACTCTTCCGAAACAAAACGGTTCACCACGTTTGAAAACGGTCGTTGAGAATTCACTTCACCCGGACGTGACGATATTGGGGGCCCTCCGAACCCCAAAATGGGACCCCGACGCGGATGCAATAGGCTTCAACACAAGTCTTTTATCGGACCGGACACAATAACTCCCCAAAACGTCGGGAGACAGGTTTTTTTCGGGGGGCTTTTTCGGAACAAAACAGACTCCGTCCAGTGAAGTGGAACAAGGAGATACTTTATCGTCCCGGACCAATTGGTGGCAACCTTGATTAGAACGCAAACCTCCCTTTCCATCACCCGGAGTTTCACTCCGCGGAACTTTCGCCCAGGGACCGTCTAGTCTCCCCTTTAAACGGAACAACCGGCATATTTCACGATCAGAGTGACAGTTTTTTTTTTACTGGGTCGTCCATCTCGTGCATTCGTTAGTGGAAGTCAAATGTGTAGTGGGAGAGAATGAAATATGGAGGAATATTCAGTTGGTAGAAAATGTAGGTGCGGCCTGCCGGTGATCCGCAACTAGAGTTATGTGGGACGAAGGCGCCTTTGAAAATGTCAATAGGTTGGAGAATCTTTCTCAACTCTCTCAGACTTACAGTATTCCGAATGTAAATAAGACTTGGCGATTGAGGATGACCTGAAGACCTATAGATGGGGTGTCGAGAAGACTGAAGCTGGGATAGATGGCGATACTTCATCAATGCCCTAAGCCCAGAAAGGATTGACTGGACCAAGCCAAGTAAGTCATTCCAGGTGGGGCAATTTATCACTCTACGCACTCGGGGAGCTTCTTAAATGAAAAGTTCTCCCAGAAAACTGGAACTGGTACTGGAGTTTCTAAGTCATTGAATGGCCCTTGGTCAACTTTTCTGGCCCTCCTTCTGGATGCCACAAGATCTCCGTGTTTGGAATCTTCTCCTTGAAAATGGCCACTGGCCAATGGCATCTCTGACCACACTCTACCGTTGGGAAAAACTAAAAGGTGATTTGTCTCGTGGACTAAACAGCCCAATGCTTCTGAAACCGGCCAACTGTGTTACACATCACCACGCAGCTCAGAGCTTCGCCCCAGCATCTGAAGGAGCGTTCCTTCTGCACCCTACGGGATTCAAAGCAGCGGGCTGGCTCCAGGAGCCTGATCCCCACGGAGCGAAAGAGTTTTCGTTTACACATCCGTTGATTGTTATCATAATTCTTGTTTAAGTCAAATGTCACATCAGTCATTTACAAACCACTAAAATTATTTTAGTGGTCATCTACAATCATTTTTTAGTCATCTACAACCAATTATTGGTTGTAGAATGTCAATCAAGAAATATGAGTGGTTCAGCCAGAAAAACCGTCAGTCGCTCGAACCAACTTTACCATGTGGAATTTGGAACGACAATCAGCGAAACGCGGAACACTTCGGCAAATGGAACGAGCTTTTGCAGACCCACAAAGGAGGTTTTGGCAACTCGGAGTACCTACTCTGAGGGATTGACAAACTTCTCGTCGGTTTACAGTCATTCAGATTACTATAAAGCCGACGAACAGGCGGATTCTGCTTTTGACGCCAACAGAGACTACATGCATAAAAGAAAATCTAAAATATCGCCCGAATGATCACTCTTGGACGATTATGCCGATGTGACTGAAAAACCGTTCCATTTGAACCCCAACGCCAAACCGTTTACTCCGATGGAATCCGAAAAAGACTGACAAATCCCGCTTGTCGTCCTCCCAACATACGTCATTTTGGGTTCTTCCATGGAAGAAGGAGAACCGCCTTCTTCCATGGGGTTCTTCAAAATTAAAAGGATGAATTAAAATGGCTGGAAGTGGTGGCAGCGGTGGGATTCCTGAAGGAGCGTCCCTTCTGAACCCTACGGGCTTCAAAGCAGCAAACTGGCTCCAGGAGCCTCATCCTCACTATGTATGTTTGTAGGAGCTCCTCTATGCTGACCTCAGCTTTCTGGGCTCAGCCAACTCCAGGAGGATGAAAATCCCGCCAACGGTTTCCCACGTAGAGGCCGATGTTCATGACAAGGAGATCTCCTGTCTCAGGGCCCCAATACAATGTGATGAGGCTGCCATCCGTCCCGTTAAAGCCTGATAAATGACCTGATTTTCGAGGCGTCGCGGAGTGTATTTCCAAAACATACCTACTACCTGAATCAATTTTGTGAAAAAATGCGTTGCTCTCAAAACGTACCATATCCTTCTAATTTATCCAAAATTTAGTTAAATTTATCGTCTAAAATATGTACCTACTTACTCTAGATCCGATTCTGCATTATAATATTAAAATATGTACCTCAATGAAAGTTTGGTCAAAAAATGATCATCTCAAGTTAGGTAAGTCGAAATTCAAAAATTGTCTCTCCTGAAAAATTTTAGGTTTGTTCCAGCTTTGACGGACTGTTGACAGAAATCGACGGAGACAAGCAGTTCAACTGCTGTCCACCGAAAACGGACAGCTCGAATGAGTTCGGTTGGGTTCTGTCGACTAGGATAACCCTACCCAGTTGAAACCTCTCTCATAACCTTCTCACTTTATTTTGGTGCTCGGCGCGTCAAGTTGTACTCACGTCCTCCCGAAGTCCTCGTAAATACCCTCAAACACATTAAATGACTCATTCCCGCCCTTATGATACTCCTCTTGAAAAAGGTTGATTATTCTGAATAAAATAAACCAAAAATTATCACTTGGATTTTTCCATTTGAAATTTACTGTCACGTGAATCACCATGAATTGTGTAGCATTACTTCACGGTGATTCACGTGACTTGGTTTATTGACAGATCGCGTTCCAGGTCAGTAGATGGCCTGTTCGACAGAACTCAACAGCGATTCAGAAGGCATTGGGACTGCTGTCGATAGCTGTCAACTTTTGTTAACAGACGCAGTTAGACCTGGAACAAACCTTTTCTAAAACGGATATACCTAGTAGGTTTTGGAAATACACTCCTCATTTTTTTAAAGTTCCATTTGCCGATTTCTTGTCGGTGAGATTCCATTTAGTATTATTATGAAGAGTGCATGTTTTATTTACCTTCTTACTGTTTTCGAGGTTTCTCATTTTATTTAAAACAAAAAGTGTTTTGAATTAAAGAAATAATTGTTGTGTTATCGTCCCGATTTTCGTCCCAATTATGATTTTAAGGAGAGAAGTCTCAATTCCCAGCTTTCATTGTCCCGTTTTACTTTGAACAGATATGAGATCCCTACATGGACGTAAAGATAGAATTTTTGAATGAAAATGGGACCTTTTAAGTTTTACGAAGAAAATTTCTTCATTTAATGTTCTCATATCGTCGTCCTATATCCACTTCAAGGGAATCAATTACAGTAAAGTAATTTAATTTTCAATTATTCACACTAAATTAATGATTCATGAATGTAGGGGGAATTTGTTACTTGATTGTCCCAAAATGAACTCCAGTTTAGTGATAAGGTTAAATGACGAAAAGGTGTAAGTATATAAAATAGCTCCAAGGGCTTCGGGAAGTTATTGAGGGCGCTCGGTGAATAGTTGAAAATTCAGTAATTTAGCGGAGGGACTCGAGTGAGCCTTTCACGTCGGGCTCGTTAACTTTCCCGCCACTCCCTTTTCACAAAGTCAGCTCCAAGAAGGTGATGAATTTTCTTCCCCGTTGACTGGAATTGAACGTTTTCCTACGAAGACAGAGATCCAACGGGCAATTTAACTCGGTAAACGCGGCTTATGAAGGCCGGAGGTTTGACGAGGGGAAGGCCTTGAAGGGGGAGGGTCTGGCCCGTGAAAGGATGAACAGGGGATGAATATTCAACCGACGATGCCGCAGAGTGTGCCCTGCTTCAAGATCCAGGGAAGGTAAGCTATCAATCATACCGTGCCACTTTCAATAAATGTGACGACGTTAGGGGAGGCGAGGCTTGGAAGGCTTCTGGCAATCAACGGGCGAACCTTCCGAGGGTCTTCCTGGCTGAATGAAGGGCTTAATGCATTAGATACATGATCTATCTGGGTAGCCTGTGAAGGATAAATTCAATGATTGATCAACCTTGGCGATAACAGACTTCAATTTCTGTATGATGACAATCGTTCTACTTATATGATATATAGAACGATTGTCATCATACAGAAATTGAAGTCTGTTATCATACATTGTATTTAAACAGTGCTAACACATGGCAAGAACGGTAATCCAGACACTGATAGCTTGCGCTGGGCTTCCTACAGCAATCCTTCTTCATATCCCCTCAGGTTTAACTAATCAATAACACGCTAGGCAAGTTGTTTGCTAAATTCCTTCTCACATGTAAAGCAGAGGTTTGGACGTCATCAGTAACACAAGAAACATATCATTTACGCGGTCGTCCCCACCGCGAACTGCCAAGGTACTGGTCAAATAAACAGACTCGAGTGTTTCTCCCTAACGAGTCCACCTCACCGGGTCGATCAATCATCCGTTTTACTCTCTTTGGGGGCCATGGACTGGAAATTGGGGTTTCAAATGCCTCATCAGCAACAAGGACTTTTCAAACGGCTTTATTCCACTTTGACATCTCAGCAAAATGACGTGAGCTCACGGTACGTCGACCGATAATTGCCTTTCGGTTTGATTTGTGAAAAGAGGTATTGCCCCAGAATGATGGGGGTTACCAATTTTCATACCCAAATTCTTCGGCCCCCAAATAACCGAATGTAAATCATTCGGCCAGTTCTTTTCAAACAGTCCACCGCGTCTTGAAATGCATCACCATTGTTACCATAGTAACAATCCATTAGGAATTCCGCGGAACCAAAATAAATATGATTATCATAGAAACTACCCCATTGAGAAAAGGAAGCTAATTCCGGAGACAAGAAAGGCAAGAAAAAAGTGGCCAAGAATACGCACAAGATTTAAAAAATAAAGTTTAACCAACTCAGAAATGACCTCAAAGTATTTTGTCTGGTCCTCTGCAGACTGGTCGTTGAACGAAGTGATCCGACACCCCAAGAAGCCTACTGCACCGATTGATGGGCAAGGAGCACAAGAGAAGAACATGAGCTGTTAGCTGATCAAGCCGAAGAAATTTTCTCCTCATTCAAAAGGCGAACTGATGTCAAAAATTCTTCAAGGTGGTATAGCCAAGCATGAGGACGTAGACATGGCCCCCGTCACTTCCAAAGGTTGGGAAAAAAAGAAAAGGTGCCTGGCAAACTCTTGATCACAGAAAATATTCCAAAATAACTTCCAGAAATTTGATACCAGAATGTAATGTGAATAATGAACGCATTGCGTCGCCGGAAGTATGTCCCACGGCAGTGGAAAGTAGGTGAAGTAGGCTAAGCCTGGAAAACCAGGAAATCTTATCGCCTACCCTTAGGGTTATGAGACCCACAATGTGGGTCCCCCACATTCTACCAAGTGCACAGAATTAGAAATGTAAATAAAAAATATGTACTTACTTGAAAAAAAAAAATTTGCTCAGCAGTTTTCCCCAACGTATCTCAAGCGTGTGAACATTTTGGCACAATGATTCCTAGCCAAGAGACAAAAGCTATAGACCGACTAATAGACCTAGTACTATAGACCGACAAAGTTCTACCTTTAGGAAAAGCAAGGCGAATATTTTAGTCAAACTGTATTACGTAAAGCAAGAGTTAAATTTTAATGCTTACAGAAAAATGTACTTCAATCGTACAAAGTTTCTAGTGACAGTTTCTGGATCTTTAATTATTGAGGTTTTTTTGGGACATAAATTTGCAGTCACCTCCAACTTTTCTTAGGTGGTACTTTTTACATGACAGAAAGGATCATAATGTTGTGAAAGGCAGTAAGTAATTATGATTCTTGAGGTATTTTGACTTCATCCTGTTCTTGAAGTTTTAATAAACAGTCGATTTTTGAAGAAGATAATATTATATACTTAGTGTTATGATTTTCTGAATATTTTGGGCCAAGAATCCATTTTCGGGGCCTCTCGAACCCTTTACAGGTAGGTAAACGGTTTTTTGTTACCGTTAAACGGTTTTTTTGGTACGTTAATAATTAACGTACCAAAAAAACCAAGGATTTACGGGTATTTTTGAATAAATTGTGTAACAATGAATAAAGAAAGGAGGGAAGTTCAAAGAAAATTCTGTCAATAGGTGAACAATAATTATTGTTCACCTATTGACAGAATTTTCTTTGAACTTCCCTCCTTTCTTTATTCATTGTTACACAATTTATTCAAAAATACCCGTAAATCCTTGTGTAAACTTGGCGAAATTCATCGACGTACATGAACTTTCAAGTTTAAAGCACAATTTGCCATTAAGATTAAGTTCCTGCAAATGTTTCACGTTTCTGCCGCCTTTAGCGAGGCAGTCAAAGTGCTAGTGTAGGAAATGACTTAGGTAGGTGATCTATGAGCTACTAGCTGAGAAGGAACTATGAAAATGAAGTTACTAGATGTAATGAATTATACTGCTTCAACAGTGAAGAGAGAGAGAGAAAAAATAATTGTTTCTGTTGGACACGTATTCATTACTTTTCGTGATATACTGTACGTTTACATCAATTAGAAGTAGGATATACAACTCCGCGATAGAAACCGTTTTTAGAAACTTGAAAAGAGGAAGCAAATGTAATAATAAATTACCGAACGAACGAAATTACAATGAAACCGCCCATTTGTGTTACACCATTCGGGGTACACACAAACACTCCATTCAAATGAGGCTTGAAGGTGTTTCACCTTTCCCGTTCGGGTGTCACTTCTCCACAAAGGTCACAGAAGCCGCCTGGCACTTCAAAGGGCTCCAACTTCCCAGGGCTCATAGAATTATCCAATTCAACCGCACCCCTTCGCCCAGATCCTCGCTTGCAACTCCGTGTTGTCTTGATAGAATGATGATTCATTACAGGACGAAGGCAAACGTTGGTTTCGCGGTTGGCCTTATAAGTGCGTGCGAGCGCATTCGTGTATAAATACATATAATTTATAAACCTGCGACAGGAGTTGGGAAAATTGAAAACGGCACCGGAGCCTCTAATAAAGCTGTCTCGCTCCAAACCGCCAACAAATTGGAATAAACCTATTCATTTCATTTTCTTCGCCGAGCATTCATGTTTGAGTCATTGTTGCAAAAAAGTGATAACATCACCTATGAAAGCATTTTATGAACTGCCGCCAGCGTGTTCAGGTCAGCCCCGTAGAGAGGGGGGGGGGGGGGCACTGGACCCGTTGCCCCCGGGCCCGGCCTTCGTAGGGGGGCCCGGATTTTCTTGAGCATTTTTTTATTTTTTTATTTTTTGTAAAAAAAGGGGGTAGGAGAGGCAAAATGGCTAAAGGGACAGATCAATATAGGAAAAACTTTCATACCTTTTTTTTTTTTTTTTTTTTTTTTTAAGGGGGCCCGATGAATTTTCATATTTTTTTTTTTTTTTAGGGGGCCCGATGAATTTTGCCCCCGGGCCCGGATTTTCTCTCCACGGCCCTGGTTCAGGTTTCAGAAAGTGTATTTTGATAGGTACAGTTGTTTGGTCTGGTGGTTTCCTGAGTCCTGTTCGCCAGGTCCTCACCTGGCGCGGACACCTTGGAGTCTTCTTCTCCAAAATCTGGAAGCTTGATGGAAGGACGATGGAACTGCTACCGTGGAGACTTCAGCTTGGGGGAACAGTAATCAGAAACCTGCCATCGTCGACAGTAGCAGCCATTGTAACTGCCATACTCCAGCCCAAGACAGAATGGTAAAAGACGAATTGCGACACACGATTTCTGGCCATACCTGGACTTATACCTGGCCTTCTACCTGGGCAGTCTCGAAGACCCTTCGCTGCCAACGGGGTAATCCGATTTGATGAAGGCGAGCTGTTTATGACCTCTGCCAGAACCTCCTCAAATGGTCAATACTCACTGGCTACCCAAATTCAAGTGAGAAGGCCGGCTGCCCGGGGTTCAGGATTGAGAGATACTGAATCGCAGTAAAATTAAACTCTGACTTACAGGTCATCACCAAAATTTAATTACTTATATGTGAGTTCAGCGCTAATGAATTACAAATTTTTGGTTTCTTTTATTATTATTCTTGGAGTGATACAACGATGTATTCGCGACGGTGGTCAACAATTTTTATCGGCTTCGTGGTACGTAACAATAATTATTAGGTATACCTAATACAATAATTATTAGGTATACCTACAATGTAATATATTGTATACATTGTATATATTGTATTATAATATATTGTATACAATATTATTGTATAACGCATGTTCGTACAAAGCGCGGAGAACCGTTTATTCGATCCGAGCCAGAAATTTCTGATATGGTACAACATTTTCTGTTCAAACCGCGCATTGCACAACATTTATGTACAGTGCCGATTACCTTGATCTTCGTTGTACGATAGGTTTTATACAGTCAGGAAAAATTCAATAATTGATGTAATTCATTTTAAAAAATGCTCAAACTCAAGTTGAATTCTATGGTTAAAATAATATTGTCGCTAATTACTTTATTACAATAATTGTAATTATTACAGTAAAACGAGCTATATAGATGGCTCCAAAATAATAACTGGTGAGGAGGGGGTGTGGAGTTATTATAATAAGACCCGGGAATTCAGAAATCAAACAAAGTGGAAACTTTGATGTCAAAAAGGCAGATGTGTATTTATCTAACTAGAACAAGAAGAATAAATAATTATCACTAGTTTGTACAGTGGTGACTGCTTAAGTCACACTGAAAGCAAATGTTGTGAAATTGCCTTGATCGACTTGGTACATTTTGGTTTATTATTCTTGGAATAATACACCTATGTTTTCGCGACGGAGGTCGACGACTCCGATCGGCCTCAAAATGTGACATTATCCGTCTCAAGAGGTCTACATTCTAAATCCGAAATGTCCGTCCGCCGTTTTGGGCAGTAGGAATTTTTTTAAATCTGAAATTTTGACAAAATACTCGGTTTACCATCTAGTTGTGCCCGCAAGGTTTTCAGCCCGATCGCCCAAACCCGTGGGGCGCTATCGGGCTAAAATGGGGCTACGCGAGGGTTTTTTTTTTTAAGGCTTTTAGCTATGGGATCATATTACGTGTCGTTTTCGAAGTATTTTTGGACGTAGAATCCATTTTTTGGGGTCCCGGAACGATCCGATTTCACTGTTGTGATCTATAGAGCTTTCATGGGGCTACAAATGAGATTTTTGATGGACCCCAGGAGGTCAAATATTTTTCAAGTAAAAAACATTTTTAAAAAATACAAAAATTTTTTTTGATTTTGATTCATTGACAAAGAAATAGATTTCTGCACAAGTAACGTATAATATACGTTATTATCAAAGAATAATAAACCCTTGTGTAAAATTTGCAGTGTTTTTCTGTTCAATCTGCGAATTGGACAGCAATGCCTGCACCAAGGCCGAATATTGTACCGCGGTTTGTGCATTTTGCGGTCGGTCCAAAACCTATCATGTAGCGAGCAAGGTAAAAATCATTCAATGATACAAAATAAATTACTGACTATGGGAATACTTTTATACGGAAGGAACTGACAACAGTCGGCGGTCGGGAGCTTTGTGAACGTGGCGAACGGCTTCAAAGGAGCCGATTTTGGAGATTTCCCCAACGGACAATGCAGGTAATGAAGGGTTATCATGACATTGTCAGCAACCTCCCTTTATGGATTAAGTCAGAGTAACATTTACTAAGGAGTGGGGCATCTGTCCTGAAATTAACAGTAAACATGAGTTTGGTAATTTCATTTGCTAAAGAAATTTTCGAAGTGTCTCAGAAAAATCGTTGTAGCCACCATGTCTGAAGTTGTGGAAAAAATTTTATCAGAAAAGGATCTTGAAATGTCGAACCTAACTCACTATTTTGGTTTATTATTCTTGGAATAATACACTATATAATCGCGACGGAGGTCAACAATTCTGATCGGCCTCTAAAATTTAATGTGATGTTATACGTTTCAAGATGTCAAGAGGGGTTTTCGAAGGTTTTCGGCTATGGGGTCGATTTGGGTGTCGTTTTTGAAGTATTGTTGGACGTAGAATCCGTTTTTGGGGATCCCACAACGATCCGAAAAATTACATTCCCCGATAAACTCCTACCGCACAAATGCCAATCCAGACGAATCCCAATTACTGAAATTTCTCTCATCAGCATCCCATTTTTACAGCCACGTCACAAAATAATTTTTCATTCCGTAGTATGTTCAGGTCAGTGGAGACAGTCCGATATTCACCTATATAAATTTCCTGTACAGATTTGCTCTTGTTGTTCTTAACGACCTACTTCTATCATTTAAAAGTAATTTTTATTAATAGGTATTTCTCTAGGGTAGATCAACTTTTCTAATAATAATTATTAGAAACTACACACACTTTACAATTATTGTAAAATAGCTAATTTGTAAAATCCAAGGATACGTACCTTCTGTAAATTTAGAATATGTAATATTTAGGTACGTGATATACAACGATTGCTTGACTATTAAGACTTTTCTTTCCCAGTTTCACAACGCTTATTAATAAAATGTGCTCATTTCATGACGTTTTACCCAAATGAGTGTGATACTTATTAACGTCGAGCTTTAATTTATTGGTAAAACCATTTTACAAATAAATTAATGCTCGACCACAGATTTTAGCACAAAAGCACCTCAAATTGAAGGCTAAATCCCTTGCAAACTCGCAGATATTATACCTTGTAAAAGACACCAATAATCCTCGAAAAAGCCTATTTTTGACCCTTTAAAAGCCCCTTTACTAATAACATAGCTCCTTGTTACTAATAACCTTTTTATTATGTTAGAGGAAGAATCGCTATAGCTTGGGTGAAAACGAGGTCACTATAGTAGTCTTGTTTTCACCCATATAGGCCTACTCATAATACAGCTTTGCTTCGTGTAGTGGGCCTAGCTCACAGAGTGTCTCAAAGGATCATCGCAGGTAGACGGATCGCTCATTTTTACGACCGTGCTAATGACGACTTCGAGTTCGAAGCCTAATCCGACCCTTCTTGGGTTGGACCTACGGAACCCCGAAAATTATGTGTCGCAATTCGTCCCAAGCCGACAGAATATGGGGGAAGAAATAAGGTCAGCAGAAGGAAACAGAGCGGGCCTGCTGGGCCGAGCAGGAGAGCTACTCAGAAGTAATACCGTACAAGTGGAATTCCGTAACCTGAGGATGGTTCTTGGTGATGGTTTCAAAGTGGAGGAGGGCCCGCTGTACTCCCCCCAAGGGAGTGCTGAACATCAAGAACAAGAAGAAATTTGAAGAAACATAAGTGCACTTCCCCTGGGGGAAGAAAGCGAGCAAGAAGGTACGCAAAAGATTGTTATGGGCCAGAAATGGCCTTAGATACAATCTGAGAAGCTCGGTACAGTGGGTTTCAAAGTGGAGTTTTAGTCGGTGAGAGTCAGACATGTCATACATGTCCGTATACGGGGTAGAAGCGGTCGTGGATTCCCATCGCGAGAGTTGATGTGCCCAGGTCAGCTGAGTCTGGTCAGAGTTTTTCACTGGATTTGTCCTGGTACAACCGTCGATGAGAGGAAGGCCCTCAAATAGACTTTCTTTTTAAATACGTTGAAATCGTTTGAAACACCTCAACTAGAATGTTCCTAGAATGCTTCCACAACGTTCATTAATGTACCTAGGTACATTAATATCCCCCCCCCCCCCCCCTAAGGGTATTTTATTTCAGATCAGTTGCCTTAAAATGTAAAATGCCACATTTAATGTTTTGGATGAAACCGTGATTTCTAACACGGCTTTGAATTTTCAAATTCATTATTACTAATTAATAGTTGTAGACCGATTCTTTGCATCTGCTGTGTAATTTCATTGCCTATCGCCTTCCCGCTAAGGAATGCGTAATATCGTTAGCAATGGAATAGAGCAGATGGTAATACAACCCGATGCCATGAATCAAAATGTAATGTCATCTGCAATTATATTCAACATTTTGAAACAATATGCAAGAGAAAGAATCTTCCTTTAAATTAAACTGAGCGAGAAAATTATTTTTTAAAAGATACCAAATTAATCTCTCGTAAACCGAGTGCGGGCTTCAACTCTGTGTAGCAAATCGATTTAAAATGATTCAAAGCGTCTAGTTACTTTTTTAATTGCAAAACTTACCGTTCATCGCCTTTATAAGGAAACAATTTGTATCAATCTTGGTGGAAATTTATAAACTGATTGGGCGTTAAAAAATAGGTTCTTGGGCAACTTAAGGTGTTATTGATCTATTCTCGAAAAGAAAGTAGGTAAATGAACTCAAAGTAATCTGCTTCTTCTTGAGCTTTTAATCGCAATTCATTCTCCTTCGTTTTCCATCTTCATTATATTTCTTTATTCAAGACCGTGAAATTACTTCAACCCCGTTTTCATTTTCAAAGCCTTAATCTGGATTGGGAGGAAGAGGGGACGACAGAAATTAATGAACTCTCCCCCTCCGTCGTCAAAACACTTCAAAATATCTATTAATTGGATTTGTTGGAGAGGAGGCTTTGATGAAATTACGGGAAAGCAGGTTTGAATTAACGTTGTAATGAGGAGGTAGTAAATAAGACATTGTAATCAGGGGAAGTTTGGTTGGTATGACGAAATGGTATTATTTTCCATGTTTAAAATTTCAGGTCCGAGTTATACACGGTGCGATTCCGCAGGAGACGAGGAAAGTTTTCATGCCATTCAAGAAGAAAACGAGAACGGAATGAAAACTTGGAAGCTGTGTAGAGAATTTGCATGAAAAATTGCAAGAAAACTTCGCTGACTTTGAACCTGGAATTTCAAACTTTCGTTATAATAAAAAGAAAAAGGCATTTTCTCTTAAGCGCGTTGAGGTGGATTTTAAAAATGGCTGAAATGTTTACGACTTGAGCGATGAAGTGAATTTTGAGTTCAGCTCTTGATGGTCTAATTTCACAACTCATCGAGGTCACAGTAGGTAGCTCAAAGTAGGCACTTCTACTCAACTACCAATGGACGAAATAGTTGGATGGCCCTTTGATCGGTCAGCCCTGATCGTAGAGCTGGAATTTCGCTCTGGTCTCCAATTATTCTGGTCGGTCAATTTCCATTGTTTGATGTCAGTTCGCTCGGATGTGGTTTGTCTCTCAGCTTCGAACCAGCTGCGAAAGGCATATTTATCCTGCGAAGTAAGCCTGATCAGGGCCATTAGTAGTCAATGGAGTCCACGCGTACCAGATCAAATACCGGTTATGCTATTATAATAGTCTATAGAGCGGCAGTTTTTTGTTGTTGTTGTTGCAAAAATTGTCTTTTAAAATAAATTACTTAGTGACTATTTCCATTAGGTGGAGCTTAATTAAATTGAATTTTCTCCAGTGATAGTAAAGAAAGCTAATGGTTACTTTTGAAGATTATTCTAAAAAAACAGAAAAGAACAACCTGAAACCTGCGATTTCAATCTGTTCATTACTTTCGGAGCCATTCCCAGTTGAGTAATTAAACTCTGATAACATCAACAGGTAGAAAGCCAAGTCCCACTCTTTTTAATTTCTCTAAGAGGAAGCTCTTCAAAGCTGCTGCCAGGTAGATCAGGTAGAATGATATAAGCGGTACCATCTGTACACGGACAAAATAGTCTGTCTGAGCGGGACCTACGCTACTTTAGCGTAGGTCCCGGTCTGAGCCACCAGAAAATGTGAGGGTGCGACCAGGAGTCCTCCAAACACCCTCCAGCACTACCTGGTTCGACGACTCGGTTTTACATGAGACCAGACTTTCAGGAAGAACTCAGCCCAAACTAGCTATCCCCTATGAAAATTTAACTTGCGAAGCTGTGAACGGAAATGAAGAAGAAATCCTTAGGTTTTGAGGACTGACTTTCCATAACTTTCAACATTGCACGAGTATGAAAACGCACAACGCATGATAGGTAGAAAATTCGTCAGGTGCAACGAGACTGTTCACCAACCTACCTGAATGACATAAAACATCTCAAGTTTTATTTTTAAAACATCTCAATTTTATTAAGTAAACATTTAATGTTCGGCCGATCGCGTTGAAATGTTAGACAGGCATTTTGGTTGACGAGGAAGAGGTCTAATAAAAATTTGGAATTGATATTTCTCTTGGGAGAGTCGCTGGAAGAAATTCTGTGTATATCGAATTCCCGATTTTTAGTTGCCAAACTTTGAAAAGTTGTAGCTCCCTTAGCATTAAGTTTTGAGTGACGCGGTAGGTCTCATTATGTTCAATAAGTTTTACTCTTTCACGCTTAACCCCCGATTTTGGTTTATTATTCTTGGAATAATACACCTATGTAATCGCGACGGAGCTCAACGACTCCGATAGGACTCAAAATTTGACATTATCCGTTTCAAAAGGTCTAGTTCCAAAACCGAAATGTCCGTACGCCGTCCGAGCCGTTTTGGGCAGTAGACTTTTTTTTTTTTTTTTAATCTGAAATTTTGACAAAATGCTTCGTTTACCATCTAGTTGTGCCCACAAGGTTTCAGCCCGATCACCTAAACCCGTGGGGCGCTATGAATGGTTTTTTTGAAGGCTTTTGGCTATGGGATCGAGTTAGGTGTCGTTTTCGAAGTATTTTTGGACGTAGAATCCATTTTGGGGTCCGGGAAATTCCACTTTTACTGTGTGGATCTGTAGGGCTTTCATGGGGCTACAAATGGGAATTTTGAAGGATCCCGCGAGGTCAAACACGATTTTTTTTAAACGTCAAATTTGTTTATTTGGTCGTATTATCCGATTCATCAAAAATTTTGCAAAAAAAAAAAAAAAAAAAAAATTTTTTCTCCTAAATGTTTTCATTGACACTGAAATAATTTTTGCACAAGTAAGTAACCTATATCAGAGAATAATAAGCTCTTGTGTAAAATTTGCAGCGTTTTTTGTTTCATCGCACACTAAACACACCACTGAACGCTAGAGAACTCGCACTGTAAAATTCTTCCTGAACGAGCCTACACTTAACTTTCCTGTAGATTGCCTTTGCTAGGCAGGCACAAATCTCGAATGGGAGTGCGTTGAACAGCCGAGATACCACCTGAATAGGGTCGCAATTCAGGGCCGTGCTGCCGAGGTCTCCCAGGTGAGCGGTCGATCAAAAGAGCACTACGATAAGCAGTGATCGGGCGGAGTCCAGGAGGTAAGATGAGAAAATTTTGTGGAATTAACGCCGTCGGATGACGAAGAAGAAGGACGATTCATGAAGTTCGATGACGTCGACCTCCACCACATTGTCATTCCACATCTCCCTTCCAGCATCCTGGTGATTGATGTGGTTTTTTCGGTACAATGCCAGAGTGGAAGACAGAAGACTCAAAGAGGGGGGGGGGGTGATGATAACACGGAGCCAAAAAGGAAGGCAAGATTTTAAAGTCAAAGCCATTACGATGTTGTGGCACAGGAAGGGGCGAGGGTGAATTCTGCGGTGTGGCATAGAAAGGCGAAAGAGAAAGAGGGGAAACACACAAGAGACACATCGATCTTTTGTGAGAAAGTGAGAGAGAACATCCCCTCCCCTTCGTCATTGTTTCACCTCCCCTACCTCCCACTTCCTTTTTCCCGCCTCTTCCTCAATTAGATCTTTTGTCTCATCCCCACAAAAAAGGGTTAAAAAAAAAAAAAAACGCCTAAAGGGGGAGAAAATATTAATTTGGAAAGAGCAAATAAAACAACTCATTACCGTGAGCGTTTGTATCATCTCATTAAATTGTTTTTTCTGCTCATTATTATAACAGGCATCGTTAAACCTCTGCAATCTAATTATAACTGATGTTGGACTCTTACCGGAAAAGCGCTAATCTCGTGGACCCAAACATAACCTGGGCACTGGTAATTAGAAATGATAAATTTCACAGTGAAAGTTTGTAGAATTCCGTAGGAAACGTCAGACATAACGGGTTAATCGGGGTCAAAGAAGTCTAAATAAAAACAGCATGATTGCATAATGGAAATTTCATTCCGTTACCCATTATCAGAGTTCATTACCCTTTCGACCCAGAATGATGGTTTTTATGGTAAGAAAAGAACGAAAAAAAGTGGAAATATAATCTTGAGAATGAGTTGAGGGGTTCCGAGTTGTGAGGGACAAGGACAGTGAGCTGCGGAAGCTTCTTGCAGATGAGATTGAGGGCGCTGATGCGTGAAAGACTCGTTTAACTCACCCAAGAGGAAACCCCCACGGACCTAATGGAAACAAGGTGAAAATGTCTGTAAGTCTGTGGGAAAAACCTGCCTGAGCCACCGTCGCCTAGAAAGGTAATCAACGTTTTTTTCTTCTCCGTGAAAAATAGTCGTCGGACGCTGGGACGGTCTTGCAAGAGTATCTTCCATCCTCCGGTTGTTTCCGAAGGGATTTTCTAAAGGCCTGCGAGGGTGCACAAAATCCATTCAGCTTAGGAAAGTCGTTAGTCATTTTTTCTTTGCCACGAAAGGTGGAACCAGCAACGTCTTGTTTTCGTGGTAAACGCATTTCCGGTAACACAAATTCGAGCTCCACGCGAGATCAGCGTTGTGATGTTTGCCTGAACCTCCATTGCTTTGGTTAGCTTAGAAAAAATCAGAAAAATGATGATCGCTTTCAATTGCGTTAATGGTTTGTGCTGTTCTTACAAGATTGGGATGTTGCAAGACGGCGACCATGGCCTGCAGACAGAAAGTCCATCTTCTGCTTCATGGGGTCATCTCTTGCTGGATGGACTCTCTGGATCATCTTACGACAAGCACTTTTTGGCCATTATTTCCCCACTCTGCTTCTCTTTAGCAGGTTGAGGAGGTGACCAGAGCAAGACTGTTAGAAGGCCTTCAAGTGATTGCAGCTTCATTCAAGATTGAGCATCTTCCTAGCTCTTTATTTGGAGAATTTGATGGCCTCGCCTGCCTCTTATTAGGGAACCTTGCCAGTGCAGGCCTCTTGCATCTCATTTCACTCGGAAAAACAAAAAAATTCACTCGAAGAACACTCCTGGTCGCCCCTAGAAATCGTTCAGGACCAATGGGGAGATGCGCTAAGCCCTTCTTTGCAAGCGCCTGGCCTTCATCGCCCTGACGCAAGATTTACACTGAGTGTAACTATGTTAACATAGTAGATAATTATCTCCTAAACGAGAGCTGCACACGGTTTCCCAGTCACCACGAGGTTATACGAATACATAACTCACACACAACGTATTTAGTATGGCCAAAATACTGCTGTTACAGTTGAAGGGAAGAGTATCCATTTCCCCCTCACAGATGTGGTTGAGGCTCAACAAATGTAAAGGGAACCCGTCAGATCGGAAAACCACAAACCCGGTTTGGTGGAATTTCCCAACCACTTTCCCTTTTCCCTTAACATGCCCTCGCCCATAAGTCGCTTCCTGGCGATATTTCTGGTCGTAAATACACAAAAGACGAGGGCTCCTCCTCCTCTCCGAGGGGTCCAGTGCAAACAGGGACGCAAACCCGAGTTATGAAAAGGGTTGGGATGATGGAAGATAGAGGAGATGAACTTCATGAACCTTCAGTCCCCTCGGAGCAGCTACCAGCCTGTGCCGTGCCCCCTGCCGTCCAGTCCTAAATCCCCTGCCCACCCAAAGCTCCATCCTGCCTCCCATCGACTCTCCTCCCAGCAGCCCTCTACCCAGGCACCAACCCTGCCAACACTTCCTAAAGTCCTAAGGTTTTTTTTTCCCACAATATTCTGAGTACTAGTGAAATGAAAATGCACGAAGGGTGTTATTTAATACGGCCAAAGAGTGGAACTATTGGAGTGACCACATCAAAAGAACCTCCTCCCGGAACAGCGTTTTTTTCACCTGACCTTTTTTTACCCGACTTTCCTTCGGGAAAGAGGAGGGTTTTGAATGGGCCCACACCCTTTCAAACGGAGCCCTTCAACCTCTAACCAATAGTTATCCCAAGGGCCGACTCAGCCTTCACCACAATTCCCTCAAGATGGACTCCCAATGTTGTCCCTGCAAAGGACACTTTTTTAATGCTATGCGAGAGGCTCCTTTGCAAACAGGCATCGATCATGTTTCCTGCTTTGAAAAATCTGCTGATTCAAAGGTAATTTTTTCTCATGTTTTCTAAAAAACCGAAGATGATGAAGAACCCTGATGACAATGTTGATTCTATAAGATGGAAACATAGAGCCCGACGAATCTCGCAAACTACAAAAATACAACCCAAGTAGCACCCAACGATTGGTCAACAATAACAGTTATTGTTGCCAATAATAGTTACTACTGACCAATTATTTTGGGGTAACAATCGCAAAGAAACTTAGCAACAAAATACGAATAGCAATCTTGCTATTTACAGCACACAAACTGCAAATGCCGACAAACAAGAGAAACAAGCCATCAATTGAATTGAATAGATGAGCGCAACCTTTTTGTTATTACGAGAGAAACTAAGAAACAGTAGGTATCTAGCGACCAAACTATGCCACACAGCACAACAAAAATATCCACGTGATGCTCATTACGTAAACAACTGCACCCTAACGACCGATGCTTAAGAAAACCTTATGCCGATCAGAGGTAACGAACGGCTCAGGCTGCAAAAATCGTTTTGGAGTCGTTGGAATCAGCCTAAAAAGCTCATTCCATAGACCCTTGTACCAACGAAATCGGACAAAAACTTTCGTCCCCCTATTGAGGCCTCCTTAGTTACACATCAGAGATAAACAACTTTCGTCGTGAAGTACCTCCCGAAAACCGATGAAAGGGATGAGGGAGGAAAAATCAAGGTAGCCTATAACCACCCCACGAACTCGCTGATCACAATGAGACCACCCTCATGAAAATCTGTTGAGCCGCTCGGGCGTGATGCTCTGTACACAAACAAAAAAAAAAAAAAAAAAAAAACATACATGTCGAGGAGGTGAGCGCACCTTTCCATTTTTTGGAAAAAGGTTGCGCTAAAAACGCTGCAAATTTTACACGAGGGTTTATTATTCATTGATATAGGTTACTTGCGCAGAAATTAATTCCGTGTCAATAAAGAAATTTTTTGAAAAAAAAAAGAAAAAAGATGTGGACCTCGAAAAATGGATCATGCGTCTAACTAACGGAAACCTTCGTATCCCCAGAATCTATTTACTCAACTCGATATACTAAACTCAAAGGATAAAGAAAAACATCGTCTATATAGTAGCCATGAGCTAGTTCTTTGTCTTACCTTCTTAATATACATCTGTTAACATCGTCTTCCCGCCCGTACTTGGGTTGTTCATAAAAAGACAAGATATAGTTATATCGTTATTTTTAAAACATTCTGACCATGGAAACCCAGCAGATATGATAGAATAATACATATAACACTTCATATACATTTAAATAAACATACGTATTTATAAATCAAATCTAGTCAACTCAAATGTCTATCGTCAAGATATATCCAAACCTCAATAAAGTTAGGCCATGCACTGCAAGTTACCCCCTACATCATTCCATGAAATTACATTGTTAATAATTAACATTGTAAAATTATTTTACAATGTAATAATTACATTACAATTATTCTAGTCACATGTCATGTGACTATAGTTTCGAACTGCATAAAATTCTCTCATAGGTTGATGCGATGTATGTGACAAGCCAGATGTGATCCTGTATTGCTCCGTAGACGATGATTGTTATTTTATTCAATCCATAATTCCATAATTTTAAAGTAAGACTTGATGACCAGCAACTAGCCTGATACCATCTTTACCTATGCACTTGTAAGGTACCATGACCCTTTGGCATGTTTGTAGGGCCTGAAGAAGGGTTCTTAGCCAAGCCCGAAAGCTTGACAACTACGAATTAACAGCATTACAACAACCCGGCCTTTTCATCCAAGACGCCCAATTTTTAGAAATGTGCAGCGTTGTACAGTCGGGGTAAAGAAAAAAAAAAAACTTCTCATTATTCAAACGATAAAACATGTCAGGCCTCTTGAAACACCTCTGGGTTATTTATTGGTGTCATCGGGCGGGCATAGAGATAACTGGTCCCCTGGAGCTCCACTCACATCAAACGCCATTTTCTCGACAGGTGATACGTCTCATGTTTTATGTATTGGTTTCGCCCCTTTTTTTGCGACGAGATGTTCATAAGCCATTTCCCATTAAACCACAGCGGTTGAGAGGCCTTTACCGACATTTTGCCGGAGGGGTTTTTTTTTTATCGGGGTTTTTATTGGGAAGATCAGATTCCGCGCGATCGGATTGTTGCTAGTGAGAGGGGGGAGTTTGGATATGAAAATGCCAAAGTGAAAATAATTGAATGGGGAATGCTAATCAAAATTTTTTATCTTTTAAAAATTTTTTAATGAATAGTACTCGATGAGGAGTTTCTAAAATGATGCCGACCTCATCACACCTCGTCAAAAAAAGGCAGGGGTTATTCGTATAAGTAGAATTACTCGGGGTAGGTAATCGCCTCGTTTACGTCACAGATTGGGTCCTCTGACGTCGAACGAGTCAACCTTATCTTCGCTTGGATAACCTGCTTGGAAGAACCGCGTTCTACGTTAGAAGTTCTAACTTAGAACTTTTAACCTTTACCCGCTCAACTGTTGCGTTTGGGTGCAAGTTCATTGAGAGCACAGAGTAACAGAGAGCAAGATCAACAACAATTTGAGACTCGCCTGTTTGCATCGGATTTTTACTTTCTTCGGGAGTTTGAAGTACCTAGGTACTTTTGAAGGCGACCTCCGAGAACATCCCTGTGGTGGACGTCGAAATGGTTCAGGAGTTCTATATGAGCTCCGTGCAGTTTGCGTCGGAGATTCGAGGAGCTAAGAATCTCCGGTACCTAGGTAAGTTTTGTTTTTTCATCATGATCGAGTTGATAAGTTTCGAGTAGGAACTGTAGGCATGGCTTAGTTTTCGTAGGTGATTTTGAAATTTGGAAAGTCATGACACGATCCAGTTGTTCAATGGCAGTTCTTCATTATGAAGAGTGTGCGTTGTTGTTTCAAAGGAATTCTAATGTCTCGTTTTCAACAACAACAAAAAACAAAACAATTCATTTCTTTTCCGGTGGCATGATTCTAGGTAGGAACACGACCAGAGAGCAAAGACGAAGAACACGACGAAGAAAAAGATTTACCTTTTTTTTTCAAACAAACCCACGCCGAACGAAGGATTAACGTTAACGTCACTTTTCCGAACTGAACGTAAGAGCCGTTGAAAGGTGAGCTTGACTCGTTTGACGTCAAGGGACCCAATCTGTGACATAAACGAGGCGATTACCTACCCCGAATAATCCCAATTATAAGTAGGATTATTCGGGGCTGGCAATCGCCTCGTTTCGTATAATTCGAATAATCCCTGACTTTTTGGACGAGTTTGCCACCATTTAGAAACTCCTCAGCGAGTACGTTAAAGTTTTATAAAAAGGTAAAAAAATTTTGATGAGCATTCCCCAATGGGAACTTATCAATATTATATTTGAACGGGGTAAATCCGTCAGCCAGGTGATGAAACGCATCAGCCTTCTCCTGGTTTTGGTGCATTTGTGATTTATCTTGTCCATTGCGGTGGCTGTTGAACTATCGAATTCTTCACATATTTTCCTGAAGAGACACGCACCAAGCCATCTGCTAGATTGTGTTCACCATCCACGCAATCCACTATCCACATCACGAAGGACTTTTTTTTCTCAAAAATGATTTTGTCCTCACTTTTTGACTTCTTAGAAGTCGGCCCAGGATGCTTTTATTTAAAATGCAGACGCACGCCCGCTCAGTGGTGGTAAAGTGGGGCGACGGGAGGAGTTTTGGAAGCATTTCGGCTATTTAGGTAGGTATCGTTTTAAAGTAGGTATTTTTGGACGTAGAATCCATTTTTGGGTTTCCAGAACCATTCGATTTTACCGTGGGGATCGATGGGGCTCCATAAAGGGCTTTCGAAGGATGTCAGGAGGTCAATCGTTTTCCGAGTATTGAACGCGTAATAAAATTTTCGAGCTCTCACAACAGTTGTGGTTACTATGAAAACGTTTTGTTAAAATACCTAATGGTTTATTATTCTTGGAATAATACACCTATGTTTTCGCGACGGAGGTCGACGACTCGGATCGCCCTCAAAACTTGACACTATCCGTTTCAAGAGGTCTAGATTCAAAATCCGAAATGTCCGTCCGCCGTCCGGGCCGTTTTAGGCAGTAGGAATTTTTTAAAAAATCTGAAATTTTGACAAAATACTTGGTTTACCATCTAGTTGTGCCCGCAAGGTTCGATCGCCCAAACCCGTGGGGCGCTATGGGGCTAAAATGGGGCTGCGGGAGGGGTTTTTGAAGGCTTTTAGCTATGGAATCGAGTAGGTTGTCGTTTTCGAAGTATTTTTGGACGTAGAATCCATTTTTGGGGGTCCCGAAACGATCCGATTTCACTGTGGCGATCTACAGGGCTTTCATGGGGCTAAAAATGGGATTTTTGAAGGATCCCATGAGGTTAAATATTTTTCGAGTAAAAAAAAAAAGAATTTTTGAAGAAAAAATTTCTGAAACAAAAAATCCTCCAAAAAAATTAAAAAACAACCATTTTTTAATTTTTTTTTTATTGACAGAATTAAATTTCTGCACACGTAACGTATATCAAAGAATAATAAACCCTTGTGTAAAATTTGCAGCGTTTTTATTCGCAGAATCAATTTTTTTACAATTTATCAATTTGTAAGAATAAAAACCTTTGTGTACATTTTTCAGCGTTTTTCTCCTGTCTCTCAGTACTCAATACTTCAACGTTTTCGCCCCAACTTCACACCTTCTACACACTATTAGAAAGCTCCATAATTAAATTAAAATATTAATATATAATGGATATAGTTTATGGAGTTTTTTTGAGCCGCCTAAAGTAGGGGTTCATATAATATGAATAATTGCCCAAGTTATGACATACTTATTTTGGAGGGAGAACCGACCCCAAACCAAATCGAATCAATAATGCTTGCTATTTGAAGTGTTATTTTACTCAAACAATGCGAGAGTTCACAAAACTCACCCAACAGTCTAAACACTCTCACGATACATTCTCTCGAGCCGAAGCCCCATAAATATTATCCCATCGTATATATTTTGGCTCCTCTAAAAACTGCACCCTTCACGGTCACAAGAAGTAAGTGAAACTAGTCCATTTTTGGCTATCGGCGTGCCTTTTGTTATTTTCCTCTTAGCACGTCCGGGACGCGTAAACAAGAAGAAGGGTCTGGCGCCAGGGAAACCTCTCATCCCCACACCTGTTTTTTTTTTTCTCTCTCTCCCGCTTTTCCTTTTGGCAAACCGGAAAAATATTCACGTGGGTTATTATAACTGGCAGGACTTGTGGATCTGTTTGTGGGAAAGCGAAAATGGTTTTGATTTCTTTCATCGTTCGACGGGTTCGCCTCCTTTTCGCCTTTCTTTTTCATTATTCGAGTTTTCGGTGAAGTAGAGAGAAAAGAGAAGGAGAAGGCGGAGGAAAGGAAAGAAGTCGTTATCTTGGAAATGGGGAAGAGATACGTGTGGGCTGGATTCCCATCCATACCTAGGAAATCTCACTCTGAGCTTTCTATAGAACGTGAATACGCGAGCAGATCTGCGAAGATATTATGTGGAATATATCAGATTTTTATCATCCCATCAGGCGAGAACATACCTACATGGGGTTTTCAAATTTAGAACTCATTTTTTAATTAGAGCGAAATTTCTTATCGGAGTAGTGAAGTGCCCAGGTGCTAGATATATCTTGAACTCTGATGTGTGCAAATGCCACCACCAATGCCAATAATTGGCATTTTGCAATTACCGCTCCAGTCCCCGCTAAACCTGTGGGCCTTAAAACGGGAATACCTACCACCAGCATTAGCCGAGCCAACTTGTCAAACAGCATGTACCGAAGATAAAATGAAATAAATTAAGTCAAAACATACAAGTACCAATGAATTATGAACTGTGGGGAATCTTTCAACACACATGAAAATCCCTAATATGCCTTAAAAAAAAAAAAAAAAAAAAAAAAAAATTAGGTAGATGTATCAAATTATACATTAGCTGGTTAGGTTACGGTCCAGTTTCATAGTTTTCTCCTCCTAATGACCCAGACGAGTGACAGATACGAGACGTGAGCCGGTAATTTATAACGCTTGTACAACAGAGAATGGCCATTACAAGGCCGATAGGCACCCTCGGCTACCCCTAGACTTTCCATTTATCGGACCGTCCATTAGTGAACATTAAACTCCTCTAATGGGCCAGTTGTGGAGAAACTAGCCGGTTTTATGGGTTATTGAAGGGTTTACGATGGCCGACAGTAGACGAGGTGATTCACCAAACTGGCCCAAAGAGATCAGTTTCAAGTAGTTTTTCATTCCAGTTGGGGTCAGTGATGCTATTAGCTTCCAATGCGTTTTACCCTGAAGGGGTTGAAACACTGTGTTAACACTGTTAACGGAGCGCTGCTCCGAATTGTGTCCTCGATTATGAATATAAATCAATCCTCCCTCCCAAGCGGAGATTATTCAAATCTATCACAACTTGCGAACAGTTCACGCTAACTAAGACTTGGGAGTCAGCTAAACTCACCGGTGAGATTCTCCCAATTGGTTTCCAAATTCCAATTTTAAAATAATTTAATAATTCACTACAATAGTAGTTGTTAATTATTAACTAGTTTGAATTAATTAAATGAACTTGTATTATTTTTAAGTATTAATTTGAGATGATTCATTGATAAAAAAATAATTTTGGCATTTAAGCCCTTTGGTCCCCAAAGGTGTCAACTAATGTTCTTCCATCTTGACGGCCCCCACATTATATAAATTCATCTGAAAACTACCCCAATTGTTACGACAGAGTGGTGGGGCTTATTCGGCCAGATCTGGGTCCCTGGGGGATAAATCGGATCGACGTCCACGTATACTGCTAAAAAACATCTTACTTGACTCAAGAAAAACCCCTCAGAGCCGGACGATGTGCGTGAGGTCCACGAAGTATGTACCAGTAAAATTTACTTCAATTTTATTTAAACGGCTCGCTTCGCAATAAAACGCGGTCTGATTAGACTGAACAGCTCAGCCGCTAAATAAAATCCTCCGACGGTCACTACAATTTTCTAATGACAAAAAAAAAAAGAAGGAAAAAACTTTCCCCGCCGCTCCCGACGGAGCGAGTTGTTCGACGGGGCGGAAATTTCAATTATTGTCAACTCTTCGGACCCGCTCGGCGCGAACCGCTAAACCCGTCGCGGGCTCCCCGTGTGAAGGATCAGCCGGTTGAATCCAAATTAATTCGGCGGTTTACCAGACATGAAGAAAAGTCCGATGAGCCGCGGAAGTGTGAAATAAGTCGAAACCGGTAGCGGCGAGAGTGTGAAACAAGCGGAACACTTCCAGGAACCGCTGAATGAATTAGGGAACGCACTGAATCAAATGGATCTTTCATTGAACAACCTCGATCATTAAAATCACAAAACACTGCTGCACCCATTCACCCAGGGCACTTTTGTACTTTTGCTCTGGTTGCTCACTATGCCAGAATTGTATAGTCCTTGGTATATTGAGAATAGGGAGAGGCAGATAGAGAGGTGCTTGATGAAACCCAGGCCTCTTTCTGTTTCCTGTTTCCCTTCCGTCTCACTATCTCTCTACATAACACTCTCTCTACTTGCCACCTGCTCCGACGTGAAAAGACCTTCAAGGTGCGACTGTCGTTCTACAACAATCAATAAGCTCCCTTCGCCTCGGGATCCTCTTCGCCGTCGCGTTTTTATTAATTTCAACCATCATGTAGGTTTGGGATTATAAGGCTAACCGAGGTGAGGAGTTTCTCGTTGAATTCGGCGTGGGCTCGTTATTGCCTTTAGGGCCTCCTTACACCAGGCTCGCAGTGCTGAAGCTTCAAGGTGGAAACACGAAGACCTGGGGAGGCAGGCAAACTAAATTTCCCCGTTGTCATGGAAAAATAAAAGGATTTTTGAAGAGCGGAAACCGGGTTTGAAGCATCCAGCAGATTAAGGGGGTCTTTCCCAAACTGCGACCTGGTGGGGGGGGGGGGGGGGCATTCTGATCCGAGGTTTACTTTCTCATCCTCATCACGGGCAGATTTAGTGCGTTTTACGTTTAACTTTCTGAGTTTTCCGGGTATTCTGGGCGTTTCCCCTGTTTTTCGTTTTTCTTCTTTTTTCCATTTTTTCTTTTCTAGGCATTTTTCCGTTTCTTCGTTTTTATTTCCGGGCGTTTTTGGTTTAACTTTCTTCAACAGCAAGTTGAACCCTCACATCACGTGTGATGAAGGGCGTTTTAGAATAATTCTAATTATTAAGGTCAAACGTTTTTCATCATCAACCACTAGAGCTAGTAGCTAGTTCTACGATCGCTCTTCGCATGGGTTGTTTAAGGGCAGTTGGTAAATCTCGGCACTCCCTGGTCCAATTTTGTTAATTTTTTATTTTTTATTTTTAAATATGAAAGGCCTTCTAAAGATCTAAAAATTTGCGGAAACAAATTTTGAAAATATAAACCTGGAGATTTATAACAGTGGAGCAAACTAGACACTTTTCAATGGCGTTCCGACGTCACTTGACCTGTAGTACACAAAAAATATTGCATAATTTCAAAAATCTCATCCGCACATTTTGGTTTATTATTCTTGGAATAATACAACTTTGTAATCGCGAAGGAGGTCGAAAATTCAGATCGCCCTCAAAATTTGACATTATCCGTTTCAAGAGGTCTGTCTAGATTCCAAAAACGAAAATGTCCGTCCGCCGTCCGGGCCATTTTGGGCAGTTTTTTTTTTTTTTTTTAAATCTGAAATTATGACAAAACACTTGGTTTACCATCTAGTTGTGCCCGCAAGGTTTTCAGCCCGATAGCTCAAACCCGTGGGGCTAAAAAAAGGCTACGGGAGGTTTTTTTTAAGGCTTTCGGCTATGAGGTCGAGTTAGGTGTCATTTTCGAAGTATTTTTGGACATTGAATCCATTTTTGGGAATCCCAGAACGAAAGTTGGTGAAAGAGGCCCTCAGGGCCTTAGCAAATTTGACCGAGTTCCGAACGGTTCTTCTCCCCCCCCCCCACCCTTAGCGATAGCGCTTAACTAGCCCCGGGGCGGGTGACCCGAAGTCGGACGGAAGGCTCACATTTTCACGCGGATCCATTCACCTATCAACAGTTCCGCCGAGGTTCCCTGAGGGGTTACACACTCAGAAATTGGTATTTGTGGTAAAGGCCACATTTTGAGAGGTGGCGGATATTTTTGGAACACGTTCCCGAGCATTTTGGCACGATTTTCATCAAAGTCGGTCGTATAAGGAATAAGGAGCACACTTTAACCCCGAAACCTCCCCAACCAATCAAATTTTTCGACTTGAGACAGAGACATTCCGACTCGTAAACTCTTGACCACACGACCTCCATTCTCCGTCACTGTTAGGGTTTCCGGGCGGGGGGTTAACTCGTGAGATCTCGTAACGCCTTGTTGCCCTCCGCTCGACGAAGAGCCCTTTTAGTGATAAATCCTTCAACGTGGGAAAAAGCAAGACTGGAAAAACTCGACCCGATGGAACTCCAATTTCTCGGCCGCTGGCCCAACTACAAAACCCATTTGTTCGTTCAGCGTCGTGTCATCTTTTCAAGACCCCCCCCCCGTATTAACGTGAGCCCCCAGAAACATCCTCAGGATGCACGATAAATCTTTTAAATGGGAAGGTCCTTAGCGAAAGTGGATCTTAGAGCTTGGAAAAATCCTTAGAACAGAGAAAAGTATTTCCAGAAGTCCGACTCTTGCCGATGTAATTATGAGTTAATTCCCTTCTTGGCTCTACTAGTTTGCGTGGAGGGGTCTTACGTGAAATAATTCAACGCCTCCCCAAAGGCTTTTTGACTCGGCATCTCGAAGCGAAATCTGGCGGTCTCGCCGCAACTCAATTAATAACACTTGCTAAGGATGGTAGTTAAAGGGGAAGGCGGTCTTGAAGGAGGGGAAGCTCCTCGATGAAGGTAGAAAATGCCTTTGAGGGTGTTAGTCCCCTTCCTTCAAGATGGATGGCGAGGAGGCCCGAGGAGATTAGTCTGCCCCTCTGAAGCCGACCCCTTCCTCGGTACTTTCGCGTTCTTGTCACTACAAAGCCGCGGAAGCCTCAGCATCGCCCTCAGGGCGAAACTGGACCCGAGACGGCTCCCACGACACCGAACCGCAGATTTATCAAAAGCCCTTGACAATTGTTATTAACCCTCGGCGCCTCTGCATTTATTTGATAAGGGGGATTTTACAAAGTGACATTACATTGTGGAGCTCTAATTGTGAAGATTTTACTTCTTTATTGGCATCAGGGCCCAGCAACAGAGCGCCTGAAGGTGAGCGGTGGGGCTCCGTATTGATCTCCGCGGTAAAATCGAATCGGTCTGGGAGCCCCAAAAATGGATTTTACGTCAAAAAATACTCCAAAAACGACACATAACACGATCCCCTAGCCAAAACCCTTCAAAAAAGCCCTCCTGTAGCCCCTTTTTAGCCCCACGGAGCCCCTCGCGTTTGGGCGATCGGGCTGAAAACCTTGCGGGCACAACTAGGTGGTAGAGCAAGCATTTTGTCAAAATTTCAGATTAAAAAAAAAAAAAAAAAAAAAAAAAAAAAAATCATACTGCCCAAAACGGCCCCGGCTGCGGACGGGCATTTGATTTTTGAAATTTACGAGTCTTAAAACGTAATTAGGTAAATTATTGTCAAAGTTTGAGGCCGATCAAAATGTCGACCACCGTCGCGAATACATTGGTTTAAATTTATTGGTGTGAAATGGATTCAAAATTCTAATCGGCAGTTCGTAAAAATGTATAGAACTTGGGGACAATCGAAGATTTAATTTTTGGCGGGAACCAGAGGCCAGTGGCTTTGTTTGTGAACTGAGCTAAAATCCGTAGCCGTAAAATTTGAAATTACCGTGTGAAATTAAAGAGTATACTCGTTAAATTCACATTTCTAATATATTAGAAACGAGTAGAAATAAGTAAGAACAATTTTAACAGGTTTTGAAAACAGTATGTCTATACTCACTCCGGTCATTACGTATAAATAATAGGAAATTAATATTATATGAATAATATTCATATAATAAGCCGTCCGGTGTGGCGTTGGGTAAACTACCGTTTCCCTCGGTCAGCGAAGTTAAGCAACTTCGGGCGTGGTTAGTACTTGGATGGTTGGCCGCGTGAGGAGCGGGGTCACCGATACAAGTATTTTCTGCGTTCAATTGGACGGCCAACTCCTCCCAACCCAGGGGGACGAGGCAATGGGGAGCCATGAGCGCAATCGTCAGACAAGTTCCGATCCTCCTTGAGAAGGACGGCTGACGATGTCCGCGACGGCAGAAGCCAGTCGGACGAAAATTCAGGGTGAAATTCCCTTGTTTCGTTTCGTTTTTTTTCGTTATTCATATAATATAAATGTCTATTATTCATACGGAATATTAACTGTTATTTAAGTAATATTCCTTTTCTTATTTACCAAAAATTCCTTTCTGATACGACTTTGAACTCGATCGAACAACATGGAACCCACCATGGTGGTTTCTCTGGGAGGTATGAATGAAGTGCCACAAGTGTGTTGGAAGTGCGTGAAAGCGTGAGATGGTCGTTTGAGAGGAGGTGACGGAATCTCATCACGCTCAACATCTCTTATTAAACGCAGATTTTGCTTTTATTCTGCGGCCCCCTCTTGTCTTGTAGGACAGTTTTGAAGAGTAAATTTACAACACAAAAAAGAAAAAAGACTTACTTATTTGATGAGCCTCCTCCAACGAATGTGAAGACCTGAAACAGAATGATTACAATTATTTTAACACTTTAATTTCTTTGCTTTGGCTCATACGAAGGAAGAGGAGGACGATCATCAACTGGTTTGGCGATGGATTCTCCGAAGGATGTCGACAGGGCGATCAAGAAAAGAAAAGCTCTGAATTCACAAGCTCGTTGCTTGGTTTTCCGACTGAGGAAATTCTTCCAGAAAGAGAAAGAAAACATTGGTCTCATAGTAAATGTCAACAAGGTGAATGAGAGAGTTTGTGCAAATTCAAATTCGTGGAAATTCAACTTTGAAATTAATTAAATTTTAATTCATAGTCTAATTATTGAAAATAAAATGTTTACTCACAAACTTTCCTACTTTTAATCATGTTTACCACCCTTTTTATAACTAGGAATTTGATAAAACAGGGGCCTTGGTACAGTAGGTAATGTTAATACGACTAGGTACCTATGTAGGCACACTATTATGGCACAATAATGTCTCTGAATCCGCCGCCTCGGATCCGCTGTCTCTCCCGTCTCGTTCCTTGGAGAGAATATTTTCAGAGAGAATATTCCCGGCATAGACACCACTGAAACGACCAGAGCGCATTGCTCTCTCGTTGGGAGGGGGGGGGGGGGGGGGGGGGGTATCTTCCGTCTCATCTACAGTCCTTGTCACCCAGTCCCCAGGTTCCATCTCCTGTACTATAGGCTATGTGGAGAAAACTAGTTTAAAGAGAGATGCGCCTGTAGTGAAATGTAACGACACCTAGACGACCTAGAAGAGTAGTAAGTAGTTGGAGTAGTGATTTCATTATGTCTGAGATGTTCTTTTTAGTCTTGCCGCAAAACCTGGTAGATCTGCGATTGCCGCGACGAATTAGGTGTTCGTGTTTCCTTCGGCCTTCTCCGCCTCTTTCGTGTACTGTCTCTTGTATTGTAGGTACCTAGTTGGAGGTCTTTTGGAGCACACCGTTTCTTCAGTCCAATTCAAAAGTTTTTGCATGGTGCAAGCTTTTTCTGTAAGAGTAACTTGGTCGGCCGGTTTGCTGAAGTCATCCCCTTCTCTCCATCAACTCACTTTTGGTATGTTCTGTGCATCTATGGACGACGACTCCCCCCCACTCCGTCTACAACCCAGGGTTGCCGAACAAACATCACAAAAGTACCGACCCTTCCCTTCTATATCATTACTGAGTTAACTCCCATCCAGGCGACTTCTACCTGTTCAAGCGCTGGCAACTTTTGCAGTCAACCGTTTGTTATAAACGTTAGGTTGCGTGAAGTTTGTCTGTCTTTACCTGGAAGAACTATTTAGCGTCCCCCCTTCTTTCGCAACCATAAACCGATTTGATGAATCACAGATAAGTAGATAATTTGATGATCTTGAAAATTTATTTATATACAACTCGTTTTTAAATGAGCGTGTTCGGCATACATAATGTTATTTGCTATCATGTTATTAATCCTTGATGTAAACTGAAATAATCCGGGGGTCTGGGGTTGCCCCCTAACAGTCACAAATACAATGATGCTGGTATGTTTGTTAGGGATTTTGATTGTTAAGGTTGGACTAGCGATTCGTGTCTGAAATGCCTTCTTTTGAGTTGCCCGAAAAACCTAGCGGATCCATCGCGACGCACTAGAGGAGATTCGCGCCCGCGCCCCTAGACGCAATTAGCACGTCAATGTTCGATTTTGTTCATGTAACTTTCGCTCCACGTTTGAGAAGTGACGGAATCAAGATAAGTAATTTGAATTTCCCCTCTCAATAATATTATGTTGAATGTTACACTAAAAAGGTGCAATTTCATTGGACGATGAAGTTGTTTGCCGTACACTTGCAATCAAATTATTTGATGACAACTTTCAAAAAAAAAAAAAAAAAAAAGGTAGGTACGGATGATGGAAAAAACGACTGAATGAATTATTAAGTATTTTAAATTAAATAAATTAACTTATTACTATTTTTAAGTACCTATTCATTAAAATTTATTATGGCATTTAGGCCCTTTGGTCCCAAAAGGCTTCAATTATGTAATAGACTATAATATAGTCTATAAGTAATAGATATTATGTAAATTTTTAATCGTATGAAAATTTTCTACATATTCCCGTATAGAGTTTGGAGTACTAACTTTGGACAGAGGTGGGTCCCCTGAAAAATGGATTCTACGTCATAAATCAAATTAAGTTAGATTTCACAAGTTGCTTTTGTGTCCTCTCTACTCCTCCTACCGTTCCATTTTCTATCGATGTCGGGTGTCGAGCCGGGCAAAGACAACACTAACACTTCCGCCCCGAGGGGGCGTCAAAATATTGAACTACATCGTAACCGACAACCTCAACAAAGTGTGTTTTGTCCCCCTTCGCTCCACCCCTTCCGCTTCTAACCGACGAGTATACAAAACCCTCTGACAGAGAGTAATATGGAGATAGCTGCGAAGTCTGCATTACCCTAGTCGAAGGGACTCTACAGGTACAAACCACAATAAACCGCACGATCTACACTATTCAAAGTTTCCACCGTACGAGAACAATTGAGCTGATCTCACCGCACATTATGTCACTCCTTGTTTTGTAAACATGAATACTAGTTTCGTCTTGTCGCTTGAAATTTAATCATGCTTCATCACGCACCGCCTACCATTTTGGTGATAATGGGCTTTTTCCCGTTTCTGAACTGATTAAACGGGCTTGAAAATGTCGAAATTTCGCTTATCTAACATCATATTAAATATTCGAATTTTGAATTTAGCGCTCTTCATACCCACTTACATAAACTTTTAGTTCAAAAAGTTCGTATAGTTATGTGCAGCGTTGTAATAGACATTTTAAAGATTTTGAACTGAAAGCATAATATGCTTTCAGTTCAGCATAATATTATTACGTCACGCATCGAACAAGGCAACACTGCCACGTCTCCAAGAACTGGCGAACGCTACCTAACCTGAATTCCATGTCTTTGTCCACGGCCGGAGTCACTGTTGCAGTTTCCACAGCTGACTTGTCAGCAATGGGGAATTCCCCACATTCTCCACGTTCAAAAATACTACGGAAACGACACCTAATCCCACAGACGAAAACCTCCAAAAAGGCTTCTCGTAGCCCCCTTTTAGCCCCACAGAGCCCCACGGGTTTGGGAAATCGAACTGAAAACCTCGCGGACACTAGATGGATACCAAGTGTACTTTGTGTATTTTTTCAAAATTTTACATTAAAAAAAAATTCCACTGCCCAAAACGGTCTGGACGGGGAATGGTCATTTCACTTTTGGCATCTACACGTTTTGAAACAAATAATAACAAATTTCGAGGCCGATCAAAATTCAACTACCGTCGCGAATATGTAGATTGATAATTCCTAGACCAATCAACCAAAACGTATGAATCTTCTTAAAATAAACCAACAAACGTGAAAATTGGATTTGGTGGAGCATACCTGTAACGTCCCTGGAGTAACAAAAATAAAAGTAATACCTATCAAACGTAATTAACACTCTACGGCCTCTTCCAGGAATTTTCCATCAACGTTTATTTGAGTAGCGAGTAATACCCGGCAATAAACCGCTCCAGGCATCGCATTCTTTTACAACTCAAATTTTTACTGCCGGTATGAGTGAGCGGTGTCGAATTTACATGCCCTTTGAGAGAGAGAAATTAAATTTCCCTCAATAACAGCCTCCCTTCGGACGTTAGGCGTATAATTTCGCCGTTACGGGGTTTGGCGAGGGATTTTTTTTTTTTTTTTTTTTTTTTCGGTGAAATGCGTACAGCTTCCCTAAAACCCTCCCGAGGTGTTTCATAAAGTAGTAAAACTCGGGTGGATTTCAGGCTGTACGAGTGATAAAAAAAAGGAGTTTAACGGTCGGGTGAAACCCGGTTGTAAGGTGGTAAAATTTACTTTAATGGGATTAATAACGGCTAACTACGCAAATCAAACCACCGGTATGTAGTATTTATGACATTGAAAATGTAATTAATTTTTTATCTGTATTCTTTTTATTACACATAATATGTGTAATAAAATATAAAATATCTGCCAAAGATATTATCTTTGGCAGAAAATGCGATAGAAGTGAAGGTCGACACTTGCGATCGCTCACACTTGACATGACGACGTCATCTCATCTGATAAGGTGCACATCAGTAGTTTAATCTGTGCCTTCCTGTAACCATTAGGAGGTGGCAATAATTGCCACCTCCTAATGGTTACAGGAAGGCACAGATTAATTATTGCCCCAATCAAAGCAAAAATCGTAATACGATCATAAGTAATTTATTACTGTGCCATTGTATTAGGTAGTGAGGATTAATTTATCAAACGTCAGATCGCAAACGCCCTCTCCGGACCAGAGGGCTGTACCTTCCCCAAACGTCACAATAGACAGTTGTGGGGAATTTACCCCATTTTCTCTCTCATCTCACCAACCCGCCAGAGTTGGTACCGACCATGGTACCGCTGCAGCGTGAAATGGGTCGTGCTATGGACCCACACGGCCGTGCGGGCCCCTCTTCTCCCGCCTGCAAAGCAGCCTTCCCGTTCGATGACGGGAGGACTTCCCCCTTTAAATTAAACACCTGTTAAATTTACTATCGAATCGATCCCACTGATCAGGCCTCACTTGGCGACATTTTGCCAAGGGAAGCTGAGTCAGTGGGAAAGATCCCGACGCGTGGGTCCACTGCCTAGGCCTTTTTTGACGACGATTCATCTAAGGGAGCCACGAGGGCGTTCCCATGTGAGACTGTGTCTGCTGACCAGGCCACCTTTATTGACAATAATTGTCAATTATTCGTTTTAGGTAGGAGAATTGACCGTTCAAGGTAGCTGCAGCAGCTGACTCCAGTATAACTGCGATCCCAGGGAGAATCAATACCGACCACAACATATTGCGTAAGGCATTGTATTCCCCTCGGTTCCCTTCCAAAGACTCTGCCTCTCCACTGTATCCTGCCTTATCAAGTAAGCCTGGAGTAAGCGAGTCTTTCACTTCTGTGGCTGCATCTTCCCCCTGGCCTGCAGATCATGGCATTAATTCGTGTTATGCCCAGGGTGGAAATCTTTCCATACTCCCTTCCTCTTCCTCCAAAAACACCGGCGGCGAAATCGTGGAATGACGCCATAAGCCTTCCGCCAACCACACAACACATAAATTAAAGAATCTAAATGCCAACTTAGAAACACGAACTCATGTAAATACACAGTGTGTATTACACACCCATCACTCGCTGCATGGGGTCCCACACCAAACATCCTCCATAAAACCACATTCTGTGGTTTTGTACAAAGTGATTTTGTGCCCATGAAGTCAGGATTGATAATCTAACATTTTTCCTGTGTTCAGTGTTCGTCAGTCGGTTACATTGCTGGTAATGCCCAGTTTTCCATCAGAGCGCTCTCCTTTCAGTTCCATGCACGAGCCCTATAAACCCTTGTGTCAAATTCGCAGTGTTTTTGAATATTTTAAATATTTTATACGGCCTTCCTTATAATTTGCAGGTAGCCTTTCACTTAAGAAATTTCTTTTACGGTAAATTTTTGTTCTACCGTAAACGGTGCTACACGGGTCGTACGTTAACAATGGCGCCCATTGTGGAAACAGTTGGGAGTGCCAAGTGTGATCTCAAAGGCAAGGCAAAATGGCGACAACGGTGACAGGCTCTTGACGAGAGGATTAAACCAAAAACGCCTCCCTGTCGTCACCTCGCCGATATATCCCCCCCCCCCCACCATAATCCGCCACGACCATCCTGGTTGAAACGCCCGGGAAACGGAATATTTCATGAACTGACACAAACCCGCGTACGGATCGAAACCCCGTTAAAGGAAATGAGCTATGTAAAGCAACGTAAGCTCCAAGCGGAGGGCAAGTTTCTAGCTCCACGTAAACCGTCCAATGCTGCAGAATCCATACCTATTAAATTTTGCTCCATATTCTTGAAGTTAATTACCAAGCAATGAAAATACCGCGAAACAAACAATACCAAAATGTAAACAAATTCTATAGTAATTTCGGCTCCTTCAAGCCTTTTGCGGGCTGTTTTGTTTGGGGATTCAAGTAGCTTCACTGTCTTTTTGAACATTTGGTGCTCCGAAAATGGACAACAAAAACGCGCTAAGAAAAGAATGCCAGAGGACGTCGGACTTTTACCGAACTGGAGACCTCCCTCCAAGATTTGAGTGCCCTCGTAAGTATTCTTGTATGCTCAGCTCAACCAAGAGCGTACATCAGCGTACCTACACAGTCTTTATTGCAAGCACTCCTCCCGAAAGGAACTCGGAGCGAACTACTTTAGGTATTTAAAGTTTTCTGATTACTTTTCTCAATCTTTTGATCAAAGAAGCCGAAAAGTAAGAAAAAGTTGTGTGAAATTGGGCGAGGGGGCTTCGCGAGCTTCGGATTTCTTTGTACGAGAGTCGGCTTCGTGTAATATATTAGCCAGCGAGTTGGAGCTTCCGTAGACCTAATAAAAGAGCTGAAACTTTCCAGTCAGACCATAACAAATTCTATGCAGTTCCGCAAAAATAAGGGGGAAAAAATAACGGATTGTGAAGCTGAGAGAAAAACTGGGAATAAAATTGCGCATTAATGCATAATTGAGGAGTGTACTTTCAAAACGGCCTATATCCAATTTTCCGTTTTTTTGGCATTTCCAGAATCCTTAGGATGAGCCCCATCGATCTACGCGTTGTGTTGTGGTCGAAAGTGTTTTTATCCTAGTTAAACAGTGACTTGAAAAGTCAGTTTGTGACCAAAACGGCTTTCATCCTCCCTATGTAAGAATTTGCTTTTTTCACACCAAAACGGTCCTTATCCATCTGAAATGCAACGCTTGAGATTTTTTTTTTTTTTTTTTTTTTTTTTCAAAAGGGCTCTCATCCAAATGAGTGGTTTCCCTCCGAATTTTCAAATAAGTTCACGGTTACCCAGTGGATGGCAGCACAATGCAGGACGCTGGAACTCAAACCTCAACTTCCGCGCCAAACAGCTGATTTTGTTTGGCGCGTCTTTTGCACTCAGGTTAGACACTGTGCGTCCTCGTTCTCGGGTCCCCATTTTTCTAGGAGCGCATCGCCCGTGTTTTCGGCCCTTTTCCCCTCGGATTCCTCCCTGTTCCCACGGATTTTTCTCGCGCCTTGACTTCGCCTTGACTTCTCGCCCACTGAAATTCATTTCTGATGAAATTCTGTGACTGGTGATACCATTAAAACGTCTAAATCCTGTTTCTAATCAAAATTTAGTGATCTCAAGTTCATCAATCATTATTCTAATATTAATTTAGTCACACATCGTTCAATTCACGTGTGCAATAATAATAAAAAAAAATTAAAACAAAAAAAGGTACTGACTTTTTCATTTTTTAGCATTTATTCGGGTCATGCCACGGTGTTTGCGCGAAGGGTCAATTAAAAATTATACGGGGATATGTTATTTCTGTTACCTATATACTTTGAAATATATAAAAATGTTTGGAGAAATATTTATTTTTGTCAGGTTTTCACCCGTTTTTCGTTCAAAAGAGCCTCTATCCAAATTTCACACCAAAACGGCTCTTATCCAAATTGAAAATGGCTGTAACTCCCTGAAATATTTTTTTAGAAATCTCACGTTTCGGGAACTTTCTTAGAGATCTAAGACCGAACTAATTTGGTAGTTTTGAAAATTGGATCAGTTCTATCATGCTCGTTAAACGTTTTTTGCGATTTCCCAGAAAAAAGCAAAAGTGGATATAGTCCGTTTTGAAAGTAAACTCCTCAATTATGCTGTTTTAGAAATATTAGAATGAGCCGAGAAATGAAGGATGGCGGCAGAGTGAATGATGAATCGGTACAAAGAAAAATTAGAAAATAATTTGGAGGAATAAATAGGTAATATGTCTGGCCTAATTCAAGACCGGCTTAAGTGCGAATTTTGCGTTTTTCGGTATTTGAGTCAGTCTTGCACAATTTTTCGTGCTCTTTCTAATGGTATAAGCGGTATTTTTCTAACTGTACCCAAATCGCCGCCAGAGCGCACTTGTGGCATTCCACACTGAACGCAATCTCTACGAACCCCAATGCAATAGTGGGCCACTGTTCAGTTTCGCGTTGACCTTGGGGAAGAAAGGTGTGTTTCTCTGTGCAAGAGTGTCTCAACAGCATTCCACTACCCGATAGTCCCGCGTAACACCGTCGCATCTGCCACCTAAGACTGTTTTACATGCAAAGGTAAGGTTATTTCCATTAGTGTAATAATTACACTATTATTGTGAAAACTGTCTTATCTGCACTTAAGACAGTTAGGAGGAGCTAATTAGCTAACAGGAGCTCAAATCAACTAGTATTAATTTTCATGCGAGACAGTCCGTTGCTTTTTCTGGTTACAATTCTTTTTTTTTTTTTTATTCTTTTTCAGTTTTTTTAAGTCTTTTTTTTCAAATTCACAATCTTAACAATGACTTAATTTTATAATTTTTAAAATTTAATTTTGGTTTTGTTGATGTTTACTTTGAGCTACAGATACTCGCCCTACCTTCATCTGCACTTGTGTATAAGAGAAAGTACCTACCTGTATTAGCTTCAAACTGCCGAAACTATTCTAAGATTGCTTGTCACGTTCCTATTCATGTGTTCGATACCAACTGTTTAAAAGACTGATTTAACTCACATATTCGGTGATACTTGTTATGGTTTGTGGAAAAATTAAATGATTTTACATTATTCTCTCAAAACTTCTATCATACCCCAATTAAAACAATTCCCAAATGGATTTATAATTATTATTCAGATATTATTTACAAATAAGTCGCTCTTGCACGGTCTCAATTTTCAGAATAGCTCAACATATTCAGGACAATACTGCGTTATCTACTAATTAACTCTTTAATTAACAGACGAAAAAAGCTCAAATTTGCAGGTAAGTATGCCAAGACCATACTGAGTTAGTGGTCAAAGTTTCAAGGCGCTGGCTGCATTAGCTCCAGAGAAAATCAACATTGAATTCACAATGCATTTTTAAAAGCGCTCCCTGAAAAATTCGTGAATTTGCACTTAAGCCGGTCTTGAATTGGGCCAATATTATGACTCATGAAATTCAGCTATGAATGATTTAGTTCAAGTACCGCAACGAATCCTGTAATTAGTGGCTTCCAGTTTCTGCACCGAAATATTTAAGTAAGATGTTTCGATGAATAAAGTTTTAGGAACGTGTAGATTTCTCCATGAAAAATGTTCATCCCGTTAATTGGTCATTACTTCCCACCATTTGAGAAAATTAATGTACATTGCCCAACGAAAAAAAAAACCATAGAAAATATCCCGCGCTTATCCATTTTTTTCTGAATTGCCGATTTATCACGTCTAGTGAGTAAATTATCGGGGGCGGTAATATCGTTTGCCTTCCGTAACTGGCTGAAATTGCAAACCCCTTGATCCCCCTTGATCATGCAAATCTAATTAGCTCTGTGGATGTTAAGTGTTCGTAACGCTGATCGGATCATTCCTCGCTACGCCGGCCACTCACACACGAAGGATTATAAGGTTCCTGGTGAACGGCGTTAATTCGACGGTAGTCGTTTTTGAGTTTTCGAGGGGGAAAAATAAATGAGGAACTTGCATGCCTTTGTGTACAGCCTATCGTATTACGCACAACTGTAACGTCCAGATTAAATGCAAATTCGTATTCATTAACGTTGCGATTAAATTTGAAAATTGCACGGTTCGTGGTGCGTGTAAATTAATGAGTGGCCTTTTTTTCATTACAGAAATTTTCAGTCATTACGGCTGTCAAGACAAAGACCCACGTCATCCCCAGTACCGGACGACGAGCATGGCCTACGGTTTCAGCCCTCCGACGATCCACACGGTTCCTACGGCTTACTACCCGCGCATGAACACATTTACCAAATCCAGAGGATCCGGCAAAAACCGAAGATGCACTTTGAATATATGAGGAATAAAATTGGGTTGTCGTGAAGTTTAGAGAGTGTATTCCGGTGGGGGCGCTAGCGCAATTCTGTTTCTGTATCGAAAGGGTTTAGTACTAGATGATGAAGTGGATGCAGAACTAGAGGAACTAGTAATGGTGGTAGAAAGAGAGGAAGGAGGAGAGGCAGAAGGAGGAAAATGCTGTCGAAATACTGCAACCTCTTTTGTTTTTTATTAGCAAAACGGGAAGCAGAAGAGATTTCAGTTGACAAGGGACTAACAATTGACGCCGACAGACAGGAAGAAAAATAGTCAGAAAAAGTTAGTAGTGGAAGCGAAAACTAAGAAAAAGAGGCAAAAGAATATTCAGCAGTAAACGCTGACGAGGAAATAGTAATAAAGGCAGAAGGAGAGAAAGGAAAAGGAGTAGAAGAGGTTGCCTTTGAGGCAGAGAAGTACTTAGCACTTAACAAAGAAAGAGAGGAAGAAAAAGAGTCTGATGAAGAGGTAGCGGTTGAGACAAAAAGAAAGTAGTAAAGGGGCTGAAGAAGTTGCAGCAGTAGATGCTGAAGAGGAAGTAGAAGTAGAGGCAGAAAGGAGAGGAAAGAAAAGGAGTAGAAACATTTGAGGCAGACGAAGGAGAAGAAGTAGATGGAGAAGAGAAGAAGAGAAGGAAGCAGAAGTACAGATAGCAGAAGAGCCAGCAATATAGAAAAAAGGAGAGAGGAATCCTGGTAGAGATGGAGCATAAAATTTAATGCATTTAATGCTCCAAAAAGCTGCAAAAAAGAGAGTAGGAGATAGATAGTACAAGCAGCAACAGAGGTTAAAAAACACAAGGCTTCCGCTGCTTCGCAGATTCGGAAGCAATAGGGAGAAGAAGTGTAAGTAATGGTTGAAGAAGAAGAGGTAGCAGCCTTAGTGAGCGACTGGCTCAAGTAGTGGGCACGAACGATAGAAACTCAAAGCGAACTTTCACATTGAAGAAGAAGAGGCAGAATAAGGAATAGCAGTAGAGGCAAAATATGAAGCTACTTATCCTCATTTTATGCAAACTCTTGGTATGCCCACAATTTCCTACCATTTTCTACATTCTCTCTGACACCAAAAGACTCCCCTTCGCCCCGTCCAAAAGTCGTCAAACAATAAGCAACAACCCTTCCCACCTTCGCCAACCCAATTGGAGCAAAATCGGAACAATGTTTTCGCATTCAATCGCGAAGCGGGGAAAGGCTTCCGAAACTTCAATCGGGTCTTTTATTAAATTTCCCCAAAATGGGACGCCTGGGGAGATCCGTCATGGCTACTTCGATATTGTCTGCCCAAAGGGTGGAGTGAGGTGGAGGAGGCAAAAAAGTTCTACGGTTCTTTGAACTGCGTCTTTCCCTCTTTGTTCATTTTGTATAGGTTTATCTTTTTTCCGTTTCAATAACCTTTTTTTTTTCTTCTTTTACGGGCTCGACTGGATTTTCCGGACATCCGCCGTGTAATATGACGGGACGCGTCATTCTTTTAAAACACATCTGAGAGAGCCTTGTGAAAGAAGTTTTTTTTTTTTTTTTTTTTTTTTTGTCAGAGAGAGCGGACTCTTTTTATAATTCATCGGTGCACCTGTCTTGAATTTCAAACCTGCGCTTTAGCTTAGCTGGCACAATAATCCCTTCCCGACAGGCTTTTTGATGATTCATGGTCTTTTATTATTTCTTCCATCCTTTGTACAAAGTCAGGGTACACGTGAGTCCACTGCAGTATGATTGGGCTAGTTCTCGAGTGCTGTGGCGGACAATGGAGTAATAATTTCTTTGTTATATTTGAGGGAATTTCCAGTTGAACAGGACTCGCCAGCATTCCAGGTTTTCCCAGCCGTGACATGGCTTTGTATGCTAGAAAGGCTTGTAGAAAATTGTTCGACTTCTCCATGTTACTAACATGGGTTCCTTGGAATGGTGGACAAGAATAGCAACGTCTTCAGCTCTCCTTGAGATTACATAGGGATCTGATAAGAATTAGAGGAGTGCACTGCTTTCTTCATTTCCATCGAAACAGTTCCCAGATTTTTAAAAGGTTGTTGCCTCATGAAAACGTTTGCCCCATCAACCCTGAGCTCGAGACATGACAACAAACTACCAATAGCTGAAGTTGGCTTCTCCGACATACCAATTCTGAAATGATGCAGGATTAAGGGAAAAGAGTGGTAATCAGTGGTGCCACACATTCATCCTACCATCACTACATGGAAACTTCTGCCCGACAGTTCATTCCCGAGTGATCATTTTCTCATTCTGATCACTCCTCTGATACATTTTTTGTATTTATAACCACCCGATCCATGAGGGTTTCTTTGAACCGACTCAAAATAAATTCCAACATTCCGACCAGGACCAAATGATAAACCCCGTACGTTAGCGTTTATACCTCGTGCGTGGTGGCCTCCTACGAGAGGAATCGCAATGTTCGCTGAGTCGATAGGTAACCCTGATAGCCTCGTGTGTACACAACGACTCAGTAAATTACACACTTAGGGGAGAGAGTGGGGTCGTAACAAGCAAACCTTTCTGACCCGAAAGCCTTACACGAATTTCCGTTCCCATTTCTCCTCCACCGCAGAGATTCAACTCCTCTACTTAAGAGGTAGGCACTAATGGCCGACTCGCATAGTGAAGTGTGTTGTGATAAAAGTACCGCGAACAGTGAATGTGTGGCTAAAACATAAAACATAATATGTATTATACGAGGAACATTGTGACGGCATGACAACTCTGTCACACGCTCGTAGCCTTTCAACCGTTACAAGAAAATTGAATTGAGCGACTTACGCTTCATCTACTTTCTTTACTGATTGCGTCCCCCTTTTTTCTCTTACCCAAAATTTCAGTCATGTGTGCAAAGGGAAAGCCACTTTGGGGCTCGTTAGAGACTTCTCCAAAGCATCCCAGCAACCTCAAGCCACACGCCTTCATCATTCCATCGCGCTTGATTTTTTTTTTTTTTTTTTTTTTTTAACTCCTTCTGCTCATTCTCATGGAAAAGAGAATTTGCTCAAAGCCGCAACCTATCGAACGGAACCCCCTTTGAGCTTTTATGGGGAAATACTGAAGGGATGTGATATAGAAATTCGTAAATTCGTTTAATAAAATCTCCTTTCAAAGGAATACCGTATGATTTTTTTTTTTTTTTTTTACCCAATGCAAGCAAATACACCGAATATAGTATGCAGTATGCGTGAAATTCAGAGATGTCGGTGGCACGAAGTTGGGTGAAATAGTTGATTATATTTCTACGATCATCGTCATTTTGTTGCGGATTTGTATTTTGCGGGTGGTGAAGCAAACATTTGATTGATTCAATACCAGTAGGCATACCGCGTAGATCCATTCATATCGATGCTGCTCAGTAAAAATTGGGTTTGCTCCCTTCAAACTCGGCTTTGCTCACTAAAAACCCGTTTCTGCTCACTCAAAACTAGCGCTTAATTCGTTGAAAACAACGCCAACAATGTCGACAATAACATGAACTTGAGGCAGCCACATCGTTTTCTGCCTCTGCTAATGCTTCTTTGTCAGTTTCCACTAAGTTTTCATATCAATTTGTATCAACTAGGGATGGGAAATCGGTAAGAAATATCGATTTTTTAATTCATCTGCTCTTCATTGGCACTTCGTTTTCTCACAATGTTCTCGCATTTTCTCTTCAGTTTCCATTCATTCTTTTTCACTTGCACGCTCCTCACACACGGCCCAATCTTGCAGTTTTCCAATCCACGGTCTTTGTCGTGTATGAAATGAATAATACGCTTGAAATTGAAACGGTGTAATTCCTGATTAGCATAACTGAATGATAACAGCGCAGTGTACCAACCCTAACCTGAATATTACTGTACATGACAGTCTTCCTTTCATCCACGGTGTCACTCCATTACACCAAGACGGCCAACTCTGAGCAGAGTCCTGGTGAATCAGTCTGTATGAAGGCCTCTCTGCCTTTACGCTTCATGCCTTCTTTCAGAAGGCCCGACCTGCCTATCCGCCCCTCTGCACCATGGAGGAAAGGAAAGGAGAACTCACTAGACCCCCCCCCCTTTTCTGGCATTGTCACACCCAAGTTGAATTTCAGAGCTTTTTTTTATTTTTTTTATTTTTTTAAACCGTCCTTTCAGGGCCTGAAGAATTTTTCCTGGCCTTACTTTCATTCTTAGCTGATGAAAAGTGCTGAAAGAATGACGAAAACCTGGAATTTTCCCCACATTTTTCGCAAATATCCCATTTTTGCCCCATGAAAGCCCCATAGATCTATGGCCCCAGGGATCTATCCCTACGGGGAAATCGAATCGTTCTGGGACCACCAAAAATGGATTCTACGACCAAAAATACTTCGACAACACCTAACTCGACCCCGTAGCCTTAAAAAACCACTCACTTAACCCCTTTTTAGCCCCACAGAGCCCCTCGGGGTTGGGCGATCGGGCTAAAAACCTTGCAGGCACTAAATGGTAAACAGAGTAGTTTGTCAAAATTTGAGATTTAAAAAAAAAAAAAAAAAAAAATCCTACTGCCCAAAACGGCTCTGACGGCAGACGGACATTTCATTTTTGGAATCTGGTCTTCTTAAAAGGTATAGTAAAGTCAAGTTTTGAGGCCGTTCAGAATTTTCGACCTCGGTCACGATTACGCACCATATCTGGTTTCGTTTTGGCCACTAACCAAAGATAATTTGTTTTGTGCCAAAAATCAAATATTTATTTTATAAAAAAAATAAAATTTTCAATTTTATTCAAAGAGATACCCTAATATCTCCAACAATATTTAAGAATTTAGAAATATTCTAATTTTAATTTTTATTAAAAGAGATACCCTAATATCTCCAATAAATTTAGAAATATTCTAAATATTTTGATTCTCGTAACAACATCTCGTAGGGGTCGCGCTGCAGTTGCAATCCCCCCTCTGTTCCACCTCCGGGCTGGCGTTTTGGGGACGCTGTTTAACACAGGAGTGACGCTTCCTTTCCTTTATTCCATGCCACTGGACATAAGATGCGAAACGTGCACGAATCACTTGAAATAGGAAACTAACAAACTTTTTTTTAACGACGAAAATCGATTCACTATTTATACAAAAATTGGTAGTGAAAAATCGGAACCCACAGACTCAGAAAATCGGTAAATCGTGACGAAAAATCGATTTTTTGGAAAATCGGAAATCGATTCCCTCCCTAGTATCAACTCAAGTGTTGAACCGTATGCAGCGTGGCTAACATTGTTTTGAACAATGATAAATGCGCAATAAATCCTACCCAGACGTATCAAAGGCCTGAACGGTTTTTTCAGACATCGTAGAACCTCAGTATGGGGAGTTTCATACCGCATTTGAAGTGGCCATGAAAATTTATAGCTCTATCGATATACATAAGCGAGCAATCTGTCATCATTTCCCTGTGAGCCTTCGAAGCCTTTAGGGCTTATATGAGCTATAAATAGGCACCCAAGTGACTCCATTAGTTTCTTTTGTGGATCCGTGGAATAAATTATGGGGTGATAAACGTTCTGAATGATATCACGCTTTTTATCAAATATCAATATCCTGGGAATGGGGGGTGAAAGGCGGGACTGTGGTTGGAGCCCACTCCGGTGGAATCTCCTCCTCCACAACCGCGGCATCCTACAGTACAATGGGATCCTCCCGGACCGTCCACTTAGTGATGTATGAAAGCCAGAAGATCCATTTGTCTCGTCAGAGAGGAAAGTGCGGGCGAAAAATTGCAAATTCAGGTGACGTCGCTGCTCAGGGAAGGAGATGGGAGATGGGTTCCAGCGTGACACGAAAAGCTCTTATCGCTCACGTAACTTATCCTGGTGACAAGAGCAGGGGGGTGATTTGGGGTTGGTTGTGTCCTCCAAACCCTGGATGAGGTCACGACTTCGGTCCCTCCACGTAGGGCAAAGCAACACGTGACGTAGATAAATTTCAATTAGCCCTCACAAGCTCTCGCTGCAAGGGCCATTTGCGGGGATTAGAAACCCTTTTGGATTCATCCATTTCGGTTGAATGGGAGCAGAGTAGGTTTTACGCCTAACGAGACATGGAAAGAGAGTGAAACGACGGGAAGAGTGAAAATTTGAAGAATTTTCTTGGAAATGGGTTTTACTTTTTTGGCTTTCACGAGGTAAAAGAAAGACGTCAGGAATGTCAAAGGGGGACGGACGTCTGTTGACTAATTAATGAGCATTGGATATGCCTACCTACTAGGTTGGCGGTTGAATGGGGAAATTGCATAAATTTTTTTCAATTTTATTTTCGAAAGTACATCCTACGAGAACAAAAAAAACGACAGTCAGCCGTCTAGAATCGCTTCCAGAAAATTATTATGATTTAGAGAAAGTGGTGACGTTTGAAAATACGCGGGAGTAGAATCGATCAGCTGGGTCAGTCACCTTCATTACCAAATTTTGGTAATGAAGGTGCTACCAACCTCGGCGGGTTGCCGAAGTTGTTACCAGTGTTGCCATCTGACAGCCCATCACAACGAATGCTACCGAATCAAACAATCTGATGTAATAAGACGTTAAACTATAAGTATAATATATTCTGAATTATTTATTCACTATATCAAATGATAAACCTTCGTAAATTCCTTCTACAAGATGTAGACACTAGCGCCCCAAGTGAGAGCTTTGCCTTGTTTGTGACGTAGATTAGTCAGCCTCGCGGACAGACCCGCGAAAATTCGAACTGCACTACTCGTTTTTGCTCTTCTCTCCTCCAACAATAAAAAAAAAAAAAAAAAAAAAAAAAAAAATGATTTCAGTGTTTCTATAACATAATAATATTATGTTATAACATATTATGCTTCAGTCCTACAATACAACGGTAGGGTTAAATTTAAAATCGTAAGTTTATGCAATTTCCCCATTGAATCCAGGGACTGTTTGCTGTTCTGTAAATAATCTTTCTAAAAAGGTTGCGGCACAGTTTGGTATCAGATTGAAGCTTCATTACAGCATTGAAGCCCGTGGAATTGTTCGAGCTGTGGATCAGGGATCAGGGACCAGGAGACTGATGAAGTTGACACCTGAAGGCCTGTGAATGATGGGCCCTCTGCGGAGCAAGTTGGAACGTGGTTGTCATGGCAAGAAAACTAGTGCCCCCAGCAGACGTAGCTACTGCATGGGGGTAGCACCTTTTGCTACCCCAAAGTGATTAGTAAGGGAGGGGGATCTCTCGCCGAGTAGAAGAAACTGCTTAACAGTTCCTTATTATAGGTTTGTTCCAAGTCTGACGGCGTCTGTCGACAGAAGTTGACAGCTGTTCCAATGCCTTCTGAATCGCCGTTGAGTTCCGTCCAACAGCGCACCAGCAGACCTGGAACGACGAACGGTCAACAAAATGTTGAAGTGTTACCTCACGGTGATTCACGTGACTTTAAATCTCGTACAGTTTTAGAAGTAGGTTTCTATAAATCCTATTTTTGGTCGAAGAATCAATCCTTGGGGGTCCCAGAACCATCTGATTTGGGGACCTATCTGTTTTTCGTCATCATCATTTAATGGTGCTTTTGGAGGGTATCAGGAGGTCGAATGACGAGGTCCCGCTTTCCGAGTAATTTTGGACGAACAATCCATTTTTTGGGGGTCCCCCATCGCTCCAAACATTGTACAGGAAATTTTCTCTTTCATTTTTTTTTTCAATAATTGAACTCAATAATAGAAATGAAGTCAATTATTGACAGAGAATTAATTTGTGCACACAGTGATAGGTAATCTGTGCAAAAATTTATTCTTCAAAGAATAATAAACCCTCCTGTAAAATTCGCAGTGCTTTGTAATAGGTACCTAGGTATCTAATTTTCAACTGATAACGGAAAAATCCAAAATTGATAAACTCTTTGGTTTATTGTGTTCAGAATAATCAACCTCTTTTCAAGAGAGTAGTCATTTAAGGGCTTAGATACCGGGTATACTAAGTATCTATGTATAGATCTATACATAGATCTACGAGGACGCGAGGGCAACTGGAGGACATGATGAGCGGACAACTTAACGCGCCGAGCATCGAAATAAAGTGAGAAGGTTATGAAAGAGGTTTCAACTGGGAAGGGTTATCAAGTTCGACAGCTCCCAACCACACTCATTCGAGCTGTCGGTTCTCGTCCGACTGCAGTTGAACCTATAGACCGACCTCGAACAGGCGGCAACGGTGGTTGATCGCCTACCCGGAACAGCAGTTGTCTCAACTGCGCATGTCTCCGTCGATTTCAGTTAACAGTCCGTCAAACCTGGAACAAACTACGTTAAGCTCATTTCGGAATATTGTTTCGGTGAGTTGAACGAAAACGTGCACGAAAACTCCGTCAACGCATTGGTCGATAACTCTAATCAGGCTCTCAAAGCAGACTTTGGATCAGGCTGTGAATTTCTTGGCCTTGACGTTGGATTGGCTGACTCATGCTCTTGTGCTCAGGTTGACTTCCTCAATTTACAAGATACAGTTACAGAGGGTGGTGTCAGGTGGGGTGCTGCTTTTCTTTTACCATGCCTGCTTCGCGAGCAGAGGAAGTTAGGCACTTCATGACGTGCGAACCAGGCAGCAAACTTCTTCAGGCTGCAAAAGCGTGTTGTAAGAATCCTCGTCTGTCGTGGAACGACCCACCCTTCAAGGGCTTTTTGAGATCGGAGGTTGCAAACTGAGGTCATGGAACTGTTGGATACTCTCAAACGTGTGCGTTCACCCACTCAAGAAATGCCGTCCATCACTAATCCTTTTGAGGTCCTAAATTCAGCCAATGAATTTTTCTCCATCGATTTCTACCACAGATTCATTCCACCCCATCACACCACATTTACTGATAGAATAAAATTTTCCCGCGAGTATTTTTTTTATCAAAACTTGAATCTCTCGAGTTAGCGTTTTAGAGTTGAACCCGTAATAGAGTTTCCCGGGTGGAACTAATTACATTACGAAAAGCAGCTTTTCAGAGCGCGATTTCCCTTTCTTCCCCGCTAGTCACAATTCGCTCCGAAGGCAAAATTTTCGACGTCAGACATGCTTCTTTCTTTCTCCCCATTGAACAGAGATTGAAGGGGAAGGCTTCTCAAGGGCGGGTGAAAACGTCAGGAGTTCAGACGACGGGAGAGAATGGTATTCTTTCGGGAGTGAAAAACAGGTGGGCTGTTTGTTTAAAGGCATTTCAAAGTTTTCTTGGAGGCCTTTCAAAGGTTTTATCCTCTTGAAAAAGGAGTCTAAAGGTTGACAAACAACTTGAAAGGCCCTGCGAAGAAGGACGTGTTTCGGACCTTTTAAAGACGAAGTCTTACAAGAAAATTACTATTGTAATCCGATTTTTTCTGTCGGGAATTTTATCAGGGTTTATTGAATAAATAGTTTCGTTAAAATATCACCTACAATTAATTTGAACGATTGTTAGGTAGGTACTGAAATTATAGAAAACCTTTGAACAGTTTTTTCCTCTTTTTGTGCATCCTTTGCTCCGTCACATAAAACGACTCCCTTCGGAACTGGTCAACGGGTTGTTAGGTCTTCAATACCCCCAGAACCGGTGACCTGCTGGACGGAGAGTTGGACTAGTTCCAAATGAGCGAGTAGCGATCGGTTTCTGTGTCCAAAGGAGGTGGTCAACTGTTGAAAGAAAATAGCTCGACCCGAATTGCCCGTGCAGAGGGAAATGGCAGTCGTTGGAAGATAAAGATGATGCTATTAACCATGTGCTCAATGTGGCTGGGTTAACCTCGTTTTTTCGTCTCAGGCCAATGGACAATGTTTGCCTCTTTTCTTCTTTAATGACTTCATTCTTGATGATTGTCGCGACGGCAGCAGCCAGTCGGACGAAAATTCAGGGTGAAATTCCCTTGTTTCGTTTTCGTTTTCTTGATGATTGAAGATTCTTCAATGAAGAAGAAAAATGAGAACTGCAGCCAGACTGGTGAGGTTCTGAACTTTTTGGCTTGATTAAAGTCTGCAAGTTTAATCCGGAAGTATCGATCTAAGTTTGTCAGAATCCTATTAGGACTGCAGCAATTATGCATATTTAGGCGGTAGCGTCTTTCGGAGTTTATAGAGAACGTGCACTGGGCTGAAATGAAAGCACTCTGGTGGAGACACACGTGTTACAGGGAGACATCTCTCACCAATAGAGTCATCTCCCAATTGGTTTCACTGACCTGTTAAATTCGAACCGATGTTAGGTACAGGTATCGTGGCGCTATATATGTAAAAAACTTGAAGATTATAGTTAAATAAAATGACGCCAGAGGGCAGGCGACTCATGAACGAAACAAGACTCACAATGTTGAAAAGTTGAAAATTTTTAACTTGAGCCAATTGGCATTCTGGCGGCATTTCAATAATTCCGAATTATTAGGAGACTTGGAAACGGTAGATTTTCAGTAGTACCTGTGCTGAAACAGTAGAAGGTGAAGATGGTTTGGAGTAACTGTGCAGGAATATGCAACGAACACCATATAATAATATGGTATCTCTCCCGAAGATCCTGGCAGGGTGAACAATCCGAGCATCTCCAGTGACACTACACTCCTGTCTTCTGCCTCCAACTCTTTTGGGACTGCATATCCTGGAAGCCACTCCGACACTTTGGACAGGCGACCTGGAAAACCTTTTCCGGAATCTCTCGTTCGCTCCATGTACATCCTCCAACACCCAGGCGCCTGCCAAACCACAACCACAATCACGAGAACTAAAAACGTGAACACACCCGAAATATACCCTAGTTAGGTCAAGAATCCGGAAAGTTTCGTGTGGGTTTCCTGGATTTGACCCAAATAGTTGACATAAATCAAACCCTAAAACTGAAATCAAAATTTGATTGTGGTGGGGATTGTGTTGATTCTAATCGAAACGCTATCAAATTTCGCTCCCAAATAGTACTATTAACTGAAAGTTTTTTTAATTTATTTTTTTATGGGGTTTCCCTGGCTGCTTGGTATCATCCACGAGGAGGTTCTCTGGTGAAATCCTGTAGATCAGCCATGTCTTTTGAAGTCATGTATTTCCCTAAAAATACAGTGTTAACGTTTCTGCCCTGACAGGGAGGGCCCTATTCATACCTATAGACACAGATTGTGCATGGTATCAACTAAGGTGCAAGGTGGTTATCACAAGAGGATCATGGAATATATCTGATATCATCATCATACAATAATATAAAATTGTGTTGGCCGACGGCGTGTGGTAGCCGTGTGGTTTGTTGGTACGGGATAACGCGTTCCCGAATGAGTTTTTTCACTTTCCGCTCGCTGGCCGTTTAGGGGGTCGAAAAAATTACGAAAAAATACGAGCCGTATAGATCAGAACTGGAGGAAGACGTCGGTCAAATCGTAAATCCGAAATTCGCCCGGGAAATTCGTCGAAAATTCGTCGAAAAATCGTCTTTCTCGCGTTTGTCCTACGTTTTCCACTTTCAACTCGCGCCAAAGCCCGTTTCAGGGGTCGAAAAAATTACGAAAAAATACGAGCCGTATAGATCAGACCTGGAGGTAGACGTCGGTCAAATCGAAAATCCGAAATTCGCCCGGGAAATTCGTCGAAAATTCGTCGAAAAATCGTCTTTCTCGCGTTTGTCCCACGTTTTTTCGGGTTCAAAAATACCCAGTAAGGAGCCATTTTTTGGGTATGGTATCCGCGAACCAAATGCGCGCCAAAATATGGCAAATCCGATTCCGAAGTCGGATTTCAAAAAAACCGAGGGGGAGGGGGCGATTTCACGGTGAGAAGACAATTGGATCGTTTTAATTCGCGCGGGGCCAGGGAAAATTCGTCGAAAAATCGTCTTTCTCCCGTTTGTCCTACGTTTTCCACTTTCAACTCGCGCCAAAGCCCGTTTAAGGGGTCGAAAAAATTACGAAAAAATACCAGCCGTATAGATCAGACCTGGAGGAAGACGTCGGTCAAATCGTAATTCGGAAATTCGCCCGGGAAATTCGCCGGAAATTCGTCGAAAAATCGTCTTTCTCGCGTTTGTCCCACGTTTTTTCGGGTTCAAAAATACCCCGTAAGGAGCCATTTTTTGGGTATGGTATCCGCGAGCCAAATGCGCGCCAAAATATGGCCAATCCGATTCCGAAGTCGGATTTCAAAAAAACCGAGAGGGAGGGGGCGATTTCACGGTGAGAAGACAATTGGATCGTTTTAATTCGCGCGGGGCCAGGGATCTTAGAAAACGGAGGGTCCAGGGAACTTTGATAGATGGAGAGGCCTTTATTTAAAAAAAGTTGAATAATTCAATTATTGAATTAAAAATAATAATTTCCTAAACGGTAAGCCCTAAAAATACGCCGATTTTTTCTATCGTCTCTGCTACGAATAGGAGGGGCCGAGCGGAGCGAGGCCTTATGTCTGAGTAGGGGTTTGAACGTGTCCATCGATGCTACGCACCCCACAGGCGGCAATACACCCCACAGGCGGCTATACACCCCACTAGGGCAATACCCAGTAAGGAGCCATTTTTTGGGTATGGTATCCGCGAGGCAAATGCGCGCCAAAATATGGCCAATCCGATTCTGAAGTCGGATTTCAAAAAAACCTAGGGGGAGGGAGCGATTTCACGGTGAGAAGACAATGGGGAGTTGGCATTGTTTTTTTTCTATTTTTTTTCTGAAAGTACTCCCTGAGAATGTAGGGAAAACAGTAGTCAGCCGCCTGAAATCGTTTCCAGAAAATTTAAATAATTTAACGAAAATTACGGCGTTTGAAAAACCGTGGCCATGGAGGGAGCGTGACGTCAGGTCCTCAATACAGCTGAAGAGCGTCGTCGATAGTGTTTTGTTCTTGACAGGTGAGGGGATTGTTCCGCCCAGTGTTGCTATTCCACTGCTCATCACTTAATAAAATTCAAGTGAGCCGTAAATCCTTCTGATAAGGCTTTAAACTTCAAGTATCATGTATTATAATTAAAAGTTAATTATGTTTTCCGTCGTATCAAGTTATAACTGCTATAAATTCATCATATAAGCTGACGACACTAGCGCTCATGGTGAGAGATTCCCTGGAACTGTGACGTCATGTCCTCAAACAGTGACTGGTGGGAAACGCCGGCCGATTCAAACCGTGCGTTTCGTTTTTTCGTTATATCTCCTACAATGATTTTTTTTCGTTGGTATTGGAGTCTGTGCACGTAACGTTTTAGCGATATTATTGAATGGTAGGGAAGATTTCCAAATCTAAAATCAATGCGAACTCCCCATTGGATCGTTTTAATTCGCGCGGGGCCAGGGATCTTAGAAAACGGAGGGTCCAGGGAGCTTTGATAGATGGAGAGGCCTTTATTTAAAAAAAGTTGAATTGAATTAAAAATAATAATTTCCTAAACGGTAAGCCCTTAAAAAACGCCGATTTTTTCTATCGTCTCTGCTACGAATAGGAGGGGCCGAGCTGAGCGAGGCCTTATGTCTGAGTAGGGGTTTGAACGTGTCCATCGATGCTACGCACCCCACAGGCGGCAATACACCCCACAGGCGGCAATACACCCCACAGGCGGCAATACACCCCACTAGGGGAGCGAGCGAAGCGAGCCAGAGAGACTAGTACTTTTATAAGCTAGGGGTCAGGGTGGCCCAGTGGACTAAGGCGACAGAGCTTCGTCTGTTTACCAATCAGTCGGAGCGTTGATCAGCCTGGTTCGAACCCGGGGCCGAACACCAATGTTTGACCAAAAGTCAATCACGAAGTGATGTAATACCTGTCTTGTCGGCAGACAATTCACCTCTGAACGCAAGTTTATGTGAATCCTTTCTCTGGGGCAAGAATTTCTATAGCATATCTAAGTACAGTGCGCGGTCGGCTCCTGCCCCACTTGTGAGAACAAAAAAAAAAAAAAAAAAACTAACTACTTTACTTACTTTTTTAAGCTAGGTACTAAAATTTAGTATTTTTCAATTTTTCTATTTTCAATCTATATTTAATATAAGTAGATTGAAAATATTTACATAGTTAACTGGAGGAAGAGGTGGCATTTTACCTTGGGAGAGGTAGAACTCTATCACAGAATGCAGAAGAGAGAAAAAAAACGCAGTATAGACATTTACAGATGATCTTATCACAGACTGTAGAAAACGTTTTTGGTGATTTTTAATTTTTATTATGATTCTACCTAAGTAAATTATATAAAACCAACACAACATCATGTTATTATAACCTTCACTTGTAACCTTAAAAAAAGTATATCAGATATATTCCATGATCCTCTTGTGATATCCATTGCACCTTAGTTGATACCATGCACAATCTGTGTCTGTAGGTATGAATAGGGCCCTCCCTGTCAGAGCAGAAACGTTACCACTGTATTTTTAGAGAAATACATGACTTCAAAAGACATGGCTGATCTAATGGATTTCACCAGAGAACCTCCTCGAGTACTACGTGATCGCCACGGTGTATTTTGAAGTCTCACTAGGCTGGTTTTCCCTAAAACATTGAAACGTACGATTGAAAACGAGATTGTGACCCCGTTGGTCGTTGAAAACGACCGGCCAGGTGAGATTTCGTATGCAGATGAGAATGGTTTGGTAATGATTTGGTCATCCACTCATTTGGTCATTTGTTAACTGAGGGCTTCAAAATGGCGTATAGGTATTCCCCAAGGCTCTCACGCCTTAATTGAATCCAAAGTTGTGCACACGCGGTAAACAGAGTTATACTACAAAACTGTTTGCATAGTATTTTATTCCATTTTGGTGATAGAGCTCAGAGGTGATAGAGAAAGGCATATGTAAACAAGGAAGTGATCGACAATTTGTGTATTCTGTGTAATATAGGGAGAGGGTTGGCCTGGCGGAAAAGGTATCCGGTTATGAGGGGAGGATCCCATAGACATCATAATCTACAGGAGAGCCTCTCCATTCGCCACTTCCTTCCGCTCCCTTCCGTTTCCCCTTCGGATGGAGCTTTTCCGAGCGTTCCTCTAACGAGATTGAAAAATCAACGCTCTTTTTTCCAAGAAGGAAAAAAAACTTCTCCTTTCGCAGCACGTGAAATGGGAATTCGCCTTTGGAATTTAAGACATGATTGACATCAAATACAGACCTCCTCATCTTCCATACCTTGTAATCGGAAGCCGTGTTCAATTTTTCCCCGTTCTGAGGGGGAACCGCAAATTTGTCCATCCCCGAAGTACAAAAGCCTTCGCTTTCTACAGTTTTGAACTTCTAACCCTTAATTATCCCCCGCACGGGAACTCGAAACTGTAGTTCAAACCTGTTAGGATCTGGTCTCGTGCACGTCTAACGTCGTTGTGGAAGTTTGAATTCGTCCTAACTAGTAAACCTCGTCCCCCTTTTCCTCCCCGTCATAATTCGATAGCTTTTACACGAGATAGAAAGGAAAGGGGGGATGCGCCAATCAGAGGATAATTGGCGCAGTCCGGGGTTGGCGGTTGATTTTCAACGACTACGAGAGACCCCCATCAAAAGCACACTTTCAAAATGAAAGGAAATTCAGTTTAGACATAACACTAGGCGGAAACCTAAATAATTTAGGTGAAACAATAATTGTCTCAGAAAATAACTTTAGAAAGGGAATTTTGAGTAGGCAGAATATAAATCTACTTGGTTTCATTAATGATTGATTATTATTGATGAAATGAGACTTTGATGTAAATATTTTCCCGGGGAAAATATCTCTCCATTTTCTCTCTAAATAGTTACCTAGGTACTCGTAAAACACTTAGCAGAAAAAAGTAATTAAAAAAGAAAAAAAAAAAAAAAAAAGGCCCGAGATGGGAGATCATGGGTCAAAGTCGGTTAATGGACCTGGTAAATTCAGGTAAACTCAGTAAACTGGTAGGTTCGCCATTGGGGGGTCTAAGGCGTCAGTTCTTTTTAGAAAAGGGGTCTCCTGCTAGAAATAGTTTGGGAATCCCTGAGTTAGAGCATTACTTCTTCAGGCAATTTTCCACAAACTTCTTTCACGAGAAATTCAAATTTGACAGAAGCGCGTAATTTTCTATAGGAAAACGACCCTAACTCAAAATCGACTTGACCTTCACAGTCGATAGGTACTATATTATCGGCTGTATAGGTACAACCGTGTCGTTATTTTATTTAGGAAATTGAAAGTCGCATAGTTAGTCACGTACTTCCCAATTTGGGTCAGTTATAGATTATTCGGGTCACCCCTTACAAAGAACCATTGTTGTTGTGAAAAGAAAACCAATTCATTTCACACTTGGATTCTACATGAAAACCTGACTGTACTCGTATGACCTGGAACGGTAAGCATTGAAGTTGACCCGTTCTTATACGTCCTTAATGAGCCAGAAGGAAAGTAGTACTCGTCCAAATGGCTTCAGGGGTTTTTAGTGCAGTCCATTTGTGACGAATTTTACTGCTCTGCTGCTCACGGATGGGGAAACTTCAATTTATTGTTCTTCCTGAATGATTACATTGCTTCCGACCCGGGGAAACCTCTTGGGAGGCGAAAGGCGGTGAAAATGGGAAAGAAAACAAACTGGGATTGGCGGTAATTTGCACTGATGAATCACGAAACGGTTCGGCGTTGAGTGGGAGATCTGATAGGGTGGTAGTTATACCGTTCCTTACGCACCAAAAAGGGAAGAAAGAGGAAAAAAGAGAAGGAGGATTCGGGAGAAAAAAAAGAAGGTTCTGGAAAGGTGGATAATGGTCGGGTAAAGAGGAAATAGCCGTAAGCCGCGTTGGAACGTTATCGGTGAAGGATGTAGCCCATTCAGCCTGTCCTCCCTGATCTGATCAATAGAATGTGTTAAAGTGGACATACCTGCTCTTTAACGTACCCCCCTCCCTTGAGGTTGAAGGTGCCAATTCAAACTGATTAGAATTTCCCTGGAACGTGCAGGCGTACACGAAAATTGCAATTCCCGTTCTAGTTTGCGGTTCATGCCAGATGTAGGATATTTGTTTAAACGGCACAATCCTGTAATAACAAGGTGTAACCACCACTTATAGCATGTTTGCTGAACGCCTTAACATTGAAACCGTACACTACGTATTTCCCTTATTGAAATAGTATCTGTATAGTACGGGTTACAATCCTATAGATATTACAAACCGTGCAGGGTAAATTTAATTTGTCCAAATTTAAATAATATTTAAACAGATTATGTTATGGAAAATTTATTAAATTGAGTAGTAGAAGGTGGGTCGTTACCGTGTTTTTGAGGATATTGGCCATCGAAAGGGTTTCCCAGGTTGTCTGTCTGCAGACTCCCGAGTGACTTCCTGGATCAGCAACATCAGTGGAGTCAAGACACAGAAGACCGGAAGCGCCCGAGTACTTTATCCAACTGCTGTCCTCGGAGATGTATTCAATGGCTCCCACGGGCTGCAAGGGCGAGAACTGCCATGGGTTTCAGTGATAATACAGAAGACCCTGGCAGCGGTACCCAGGGATTCTCTCATTCAATTTGTCAAGCACTGGACAAGATGAGGACTCTGTGGGGAGGAATTCCCACAGTCTGGAAAGACTTGTTTTCCGATAATCACGAGTCTCGGCAGTAAAGATGAGCGAAAAACAACCTTCTCCGAGATGACATTGGGGGGTCCCTCCAATCGAAGTTGGCACCACCTCGGGAAGCTGTGAGTGAGGCCCATGAGGCGCAACCTGTCGGTTAGTTGCGGAGGATAATGTGGCACGGACACTTTGATACGAGTACGATGGTACGAGTACTCTTCAGAACCTCTAGATTGGGGCCTACGCATAACCAAAAAATAAAAATAAATAAGTAGGTAAAAACTCAGGCCCTGTGAAACCCACGTCCACTGCACTGAAAGAAAAAAACGCTGCCAATTTTACACAAGGGTTTATTATTCTGTGATATAGGTTACTTGTACAGACATTTAATTCTGTCAATAAAAAAAATTTAAAAATTTTTTTTTTTGGATTTTTATATTTCAAAAAAATTTTTTGGGGGGATTTTTTTTTCAAAAATTCTTTAATTTTTACTCGAAAAATATTTAACTTCTTGGGATCCTTCAAAAATCCCATTTTTAGCTCCATGAAAGCCCTGTAGAACGCCACAGTGAAATCGGATCGTTCCGGGACCCCCAAAAATGGATTCTACGTCCAAAAATACTTCGAAAACGACACCTAACTCGATCCCATAGCTAAAAGCCTTCAAAACACCCCTCCTGTAGCCCCATTTTAGCCCCATAGCGCCCCACGGGTTTGAGCGATCGGACTGAAAACCTTGCGGGCACAACTAGATGGTAAACCAAGTATTTTGCAAAAATTTCAGATTTAAAAAAAAATTCCTACTGCCCAAAACGGCCCGGACGGCGGACGGCGGACGGCGGACGGACATTTCGGATTTTGAATGTAGACCTCTTGAAACGGATAATGTCAAATTTTGAGGCCGATCGGAGTCGTCGACCCGTGTCGCGAAAACATAGGTGTATTATTCCAAGAATAATAAACCAAAAGGGTCTATTCTAGGTTATTTTTCGATTTTTTTCTAGGTTAAATGCTGCCAACCTAGATTTTTTTTTGGTTTTCATTCTAGGGTGGAACAATTTAGTCTAGGTTGAATATAATTTAACCTAGATTGAAAATACTGGTGAAGTTACCTTCCTAAAAATGCAAACAACCAAGATTTAAAATACGCCACCCCCACACTTTAGTTCTAGGTTAAGTTCACGGTGTGTGCCGCCGCCTCCATCCATTTACAGTCTAGGTTAAAAACATTAATGTCTTGGTTGTCTCATCCTGGTATTCAATGTTTTTCACTTTCATAGACGGTTGATTTACCCTAAAACAAAAACGTTCTCACCCCACCTCAAACAATTTACAGCCATGGCGCGTTAACCTAGAACCCTTTTTTCTCTAGGTTGTGCCCCTTTATTTACGAGGTTGTTTCAATTACTATCCCTGTTGTTCCAGTTAAATTTCTAGGTAGCTTCCTATTCTTTTCAGGTTGATCCTAATAAATTACTAGGTGGTCCACTTTTCTTTCTAGGTTAGCTCCACTTCCATTGCAGGTTGTTTCTATCAACTTCAACTATCTTTCTGGGTTGTCTCTGTTTCCAACTCAGTACGAAAATTTGAATGTGACGTCATATTATGACTGCACATAGTGACTGAAAATAGATGATTAGAATTAGACAAAGATTTGGCCTCAACCCCACCGGCTAAATAGCAGGGGTGCCAAGACAAGGAGAATTAACTCCCACCGCCTACAGTGGCGCTCTCCGCGGCCGCTTAGCGTCCTGTAGAAACAACCTGGAATTTATTGAATGAATTACAATCACTGTTATTTAAACCTAAAACTATTTGTGGTACTACGGTAGTTTTAACCGAGACTGAAAGTCTAACTTTTTCTTCTGGGTTGTTACCTAAAGTAACAATCTCGACTTTTAAATCTCTCGGTTGTTTTCAGTTGTACAACCGAGACTTTAATGGAGGGGAATTATATGGAAGGTCAAATCATTCAATTCTAGGTTACCCCACTTGAAAGTCAAAGGTAGGTAATATATTTTCTAGGTCTTCACAATGTCAACCTAGACCAAATGTGAAGTTCACATTTGGTCTAGGTTGACACTTTTTTATTCCAGGTTGTGGTCAGAGGGCGGGTAATAACGGGTTAGGTTGTTTCTATATGGGTCTAGGTTGTATTAATATTTTTCGATGTTACTTTAACCTGGACCTATTTTTTTCTAGGTTGAATCAATTGATTCTAGGTGGTTTCAATTTCTTTTCGAGGTTATTTCGGATTTAACCTAGCCACTAAAAAAATCTTTTCTCTCATTGTGCCATGACAATCCACTCCAAGAAAGCTGGACATGTCACACCTTTCAATTTTATGAAGCTAAGATCCCACCCGAAACAAACCACCCATCCCAAAAACCACCCATTCCCCCTAAACCCAAACCCAAAAGGGACCCATTCTTTCCAAAAGGGAGCTATTTGGAGATGATCGATATTGAACGTAACAATCACTCCACGAACTTCAGAACGGACGCCCGAAACGTAGTAAACGTCATTCTGACTTGATCGTCTAAGGTAGAGATTATTCATTGTTCATTAGACAACTAACCGTTTCGGAAATTCCCGAAAAATCGGCGATCTTTGAAGTCTGTTGGCCTCGTTATCGAAACATCCCTCCTTCAACTGTTTTCAGTTCTTTCCATAATCAAGTTTTTTCTGTCTGTGTAGTAGTATTTATTATTTGTATGACAACCACTGACCCCTTTGGTTCTGCATTTGACACTGCTTTTCCATGTTATATGATTTTTTAAATGAATTAGGTAACCTACTTAGTTCATGAATTAGGTATAACCTACTTAGTTCATCTAGTTGTATACTTATGTTGTCCACTTATTCCCCTCGTTTGCTGTATCATACCACTATTCAACTCCATGTTGAAATGTTGGTTTTGATTGCTTGTACTAGGGCCTCAATTTTATTTATTTGTACCTACATCTTATTATCTTTTTTGGTTTATTATTCTTGGAATAATACACCTATGTTTTCGCGACAGAGGTCGACGACTCCGATCGGGCTCAAAATTTGACATTATCCGTTTCAAGTGGTCTACATTCTAAATCCGAAATGTCCGTCCGCCGTACGCCGTACGCCGTACGCCGTCCGCCGTCCAGGCCGTTTTGGGCAGTAGGAAATTTTTAAAAAATCTGAAATTTCGACAAAATACTTGGTTTACCATCCAGTTGTGCCCGCAAGGTTTTCAGTCCGATCGCCCAAACCCGTGGGGCGCTATGGGGCTATAATGGGGCTACGGGAGGGGTTTTTTGAAGGCTTTTAGCTATGGGATCGAGTTAGGTGTCGTTTTCGAAGTATTTTTGGACGTAGAATCCATTTTTTGGGGTCCCGGAACGATCCGATTTCACTGGGGCGATGTTTAGGGCATTCGTGGGGCTAAAAATGGGATTTTTGAAGGATCCCAGGATGTTAAATATTTTTCGAGTAAAAAATGCGGAATTTTGGAAAAAAACACATTTTTGAACAAAAAAATCCAAAAAAAATTTTTTTTGAAATAAAAATCCAAAAAAAATTTTTTTTTTTAAAATTTTTTCATTGATAGAATTAAATTTCTGTACAAGTAACGTATATCAAAGAATAATAAACCCTTGTGTAAAATTTGCAGCGTTTTTTTTAATTAGTTTTATTTTTATAATTAATTTTTTTAAACCGGTTTTCTTCCTTTTTCTCTTCTTGGAATATAACTCCAGTTCTGGAATAAAACCTCTTCACTTGCTGGCACGTCATTTCACATTCAGGTCAAGCAGGGATTCCCGCTTTCTGGTAAATTAATGGATCCGATCGGAATGAAAACTCCAAATAAGAATGGAGCAATATGGGACTTACCTCGGACGCAATAAACGTTGAATGCTCGGGCCGTCCTCTAGTCTGCAGGGCTTCCCAATTTTCTCTTCATCAGCTTCCCTAAACACCAATGAGTTTCCAGTGAGTATAATTTAGCTCAATAGTGGTAAGAACGCCAACATAAATAGGCCAGTATAGTCATATTAAAGGTTAATCGTGACGCCCTAAACCACCTTTCTGGGGTTGATAGTATTTCAAATGATCCCATAAATCGGCCCAATGAACTGGAAAGCATAGCTGCGATGCACCCAATTAATATACATAACACTGCAACGCTCATAAATTACATTGAGGTGGAACGATTACCTCAGAGGGTCCTTAAGCGCTGACCCCCACCGAGGACGATAAATTATTTGCATAATTGAGCTCAACTAGGGATGCAAAGTTTGTTGAGTACTTTCGTCGGTAATGCAAATTGATGCCTGCTGCGTCGACTTTAGCCGCCACACAAATAATGTTCATTAGAGATATTATGTTAACGTTGACATCGGATCAGGAGTGTTTTGGGTGGGGTTATTTTAGTTGAAATGGTGCGAATGGCCACTCAAGCGTGAACTTTATAACTTTATCACCCGCCTGGGTTTGTTGAAGAGCTTTTTCAGGTGCGGTCACAGTACTTTTAGTGCTGCAGTGCCACATTATACCAATTACGGTCGAAGAAAAAGGAAGTTTCTTGGTACAATTCAGGGAAGCTGTAAGGACTACCTTAGTCGGTGATATTCCGCCCTCTAAACCTGCACTTCTCCTTTCGACCTTCCACCGTCACGTACTCCGAGAAAAAAAGGACCGAACTTGTCACCTTCGGATCAATTCCCCATTTGAATTGGCCGTTTTCCCATCTCACGTGTCCCACCTTGTTCTTTCCTCGGAACGTGAAAGCCCTCCGTATGGGAAAATCGTCAGGTGAAGTCGAAGGTAGCCAGAGGCTTGAATCAGGAGATGAAAATAGAAGGGACGCGAATTCGAATTGTGCCGGGCTGGATTTTCACCTTTTTTCAAGTTCATGAAAATGGTAAAACGGGTGTTCTTTAGTAAGTACCTAATGCCCCTCACTTTCAAAGTGAGATTTTTCCTCCAAAACCTTACCCTTTTTAAAATTTAATGAGTGATTTCGAAACGTCAAACCACACTGATTAACGGAAAACCCATTGAATTTAACATTATTAAGTTTTTTTAATCAAATAAAAACTAGGGGGCTGTACTAAAGAATTTCCTGAGGGAAAAACTTTAGAACAACAAACTTTGGATCAAAATGTCTATTTCTTGTTTTTGAGCTTTATATCTGAGCTCATCGAGGCACTGAATACTCCTTGGTTCATATTAGAGAAAAGTTTCTGAGTTGTTGATACATTTATAGGGAAAGTTGAAAGGTCAAATCACGAATTACTGTGAGATAGCCTGATTGACGGTTTTTTTTTAATTGGTAAATATTAGTGTCGGGGTCCAACAAATTGGTAGGTTAATTGATGAAACGCAAGTAGGCAGAAGAAACTGAAATGCAAGTGGCAGATTAGTGGATGGGAAAATTTCGGGTTTAATGGGTTTTCGGTATGATTGAAAGGGAGATAAAAGAGGGTCTGTTTGGAAAAGGGATGCAAAGGCGACCCTCCTATCGATTATAACCAATTAGCCGATCATATTGTGCAAAATGAATAATTCATAATTATTATCTTCAAGAGCGTCAATCACTCATTGAATTTCGTCGATCCTGATACCCTCGCGCATTCACAAACTATTGCAACAACATGGCGTTCCATGAAAAGAACACTCGACGGAGGACTTCGAACTGTGAGGTGTTCGTGATCACGTTCTTCATTCATACCTTTTTTTTAATAAATGGAGGAAGAATGTTCGAATTATTCGGAAAGATAAATTTTTTCTTATTGTGCGATGTTGTTTTCGACTATTTTTCTTGATTCATGCCGTGGGGGGCAGTTCTAAATTTTTTGCCTCGGGAAATTCTTCAGTACTGCCCCCCAGTTTTTTATTTGATAAAAAACACTACCTACTTATGCGAAATTCAATCGGACCCCAGCTGAAAGCACATTAAACAGTGCAGTTTGACGTTTCGAAATCACTGATTAAATTTTCAAATTAGTAAGGTTTTCGGGAGAAATCTTAATTTGAAAGTGGGGGGCAGCACTAAAGAACACCCGGTAAAACCAACGAATCGATATGATACGTCAAATTAACCAAGTTTTTTACGACAAATCTACTCTGGCGAATTTATGAAACTACGATTCGACAAATCAACGATAAACGAACGATGAAACAACGAAACGACGGACGGCAATCGGTAAACGATCGATGAACGACGAACCACGAATCGAGTGTTGACCAACGACTTAAAATAATCGTGAAGAACGATCGACGATCAACGAATGACGAATCTACGACCGACAAATCGGCGAAATTTAACGACTAATTTTATGAAGATTAACAAAAAAAATTATATATAGGAACCTACTATATACTTACCTGGCCTAGTAGTATTACAAGAAGCTGAAAAAATAGGAAATATTTCTTTTGGCTCTTCTGAACAATTAAATTGTTGGTGTTTTGACCAAATTTTGGTGTTTTTGAGTTGTGTCACTTTTCTCGCGGGCCCGCGACATTTTCAATAGTTTTTAACATAGCCTTCGCTCTATGTCTCAAGATGGCTCTAATGGCCAACATTACACAAAGGCTCTAGAAGCGTGAGAACATTCGTAAGTCGTAGTAACATGAAGCCGCTCCGTAACGACATTTCACGCATGTCGTTCATTAACCTGAATGAGCGTGTAATCCCTAGTAACGACGCTATTTGACCCGGCTTTTCGTCGCGAAGGAAAGCTTCGTTCTCGATGAAGGAACTGAGTTCGCGAAATGTACTATAGCCTAGACTAGGCTGCCTAGTGTCTAAATCGGAGCACGCGGGTCAATTTGCGCCCACCCGCACGGAAATTGGTTCAGCTGTTCGAAAGTTTGCTGTGCACATACATACTGACAGACATACAGAAAGATAATTTTATAATATTAGTATACTTACATAGAAATAAAACTGAACAGTTTTGCACAGTTTTTTGTGTTCATCAAACACATCTACGCATATCGTTGTCTTTCATTTGAAATTCTTGTGCGTGGCAATGGTTCGCTTCCGTGATAAGTGTTTGTTCAAGTAAATTTCGAAAGGGAAGTTAAAGGAATTGAGTTAGAATACCGTTATAAACTTCGTCCCTGTAGCAGAAAGTTCGAAACCCGTGGCAACTGTAACAGGCAATGGGGTAATGACGTTTAATGAGCCTAATTGGCCTCATTGTGAACACATGGCGTAGTAGCCATGTAACCAACAGTAAAAACGCCCAGTACCTTGGGCGTCCAACGATCGATTTTTATTAAAACACACGAGAGGACCACATCCTCGGGTCATGAATTTTATACGTGTCGCGGAGAAGGTCTCGTCGTTAAAATAAGAGCGGGCTCACCGGTTATGAACAGGTCCATTTTGAAAATAATGGCGAGCGGTTTCCTTAACGCAGGACCTCTTTCCCCTCTCTTCCCCTCCCATTACACTGAGGCAAACTTCATTTCTGGTGCGAAACGACCCTAAATCGAGGGCGCTTATGTTAGGGTGTCCCTTCGCGAAACAGAGTTATGCCCCGGGAGCTTTTCACGACCTACATGTGTGTTATGAAAACCAAAATTCACCACGTCAGCTTCATCTATCACAGACTTGAAAAGATTCGTATAATCGCAGGATGTAATTGACGTAACCACGACTGTTCCAAACAACAGGTAGCCTTCCAGAAAGAATTTCAATTATCCACATATTTCGATGAGAGGGTTTTGAGTGAGGGCCTCGCCGAATGGAGATAAATGAAGTCGACCGTATTGAGAAAGATATATTCCATCCCGCAAGGGGGCCTGTGTAGTCCTACCAGCTACCGGTCTCGGTTAATTAATCCCCGCCATGAATAATGGGCGGCCACATCAAAATCCGGACATTGTGTTGAAATATGGGATCCCGCTTGGGAGAGAAGTCTAATAAACGGAAAATCTCTTTCCAGGGTTAGCTGAGTTGGACTGGAATTTACTCACCGGTGTTGGTATGTGCAAATATTTAAACAAAGAACGAAATCGAACAGGGCTATTGACAATGTTGTATAAACGCGAAAGAAATTTTCCATAAAGGAATAATTTTTTTCTCCTTGTAACCATCAATTCAATAAACATTAAAAATTGTAAAATACTTAGGTTATCGCATGGTAAATCCTTTTTTTTCCGGAAGTAAACTGTCTCGAATAGTAGAATTCCTGTCCTCTAATGTAACCTAATCCATAGAAATAGAAGAGCAAGTTACAGCCTCAAAGGTCTTTGCCCCACACTGGGAGGTTGTGAGTGGGGGAGCATTCCCTTGCAAGCTCTGCAGACTCAGCCAGCCGGGTCTTCATGGCCGCCAGGGCCAGGGCCACAGCCAGGAGAGGTTGTTGGATTGAACATCTCACCAAAAATTTTCATCCGTCTTTAGTTGCAAGCTAAGAAACCCATAATTCAGCAAATCAGCATTCAGAAATTTCAGCATTCAGAAAAAAACGCGTATGATTCAATAATTTAAACCGAAGGCTTCATGTAAAAGGATCCGGTGGCCTCAGTATCCCCCAGCAGCCATAATAAAACATAATAATACTATTACAGAGGTTATTTGGTTCGGAGTTGTTGAATTTTCTTTGGCGAAAGGCGAGTCAGATATCTCCCATCGTCCGCCCAACCGACCCAATGCCCCCACTCCCGCCGAGAACCACAACTTCTTATAACCCCACCCCACGCCCCGAGTCGATACCCTCGGCGGAATGATCGAAAAACAAGTTCTGTGTTTCATTGGTTCTATCCTCGATCATAACATTAACAATCCGGGGGACTGGGGGTGTCCCCCAGTACTAAAGTAAAAATATAGTTAACCACACATAGTCACAAGTGGCAATACACCCGGTCCCAAAGTAAAAACCATACCTAAATAGTCACAGGCTGCAATATTTTTTCAACTTTTTGAAAAGTTGGTGAATACCTGATACAACTTAAAAAAATTGTCTGAAGGATGTTTGACGTTAATTGGAAAGGGCACAGTCGCTGAACTCGCCGGGGATGAACTGGATGAGGGTTTTGTCCACATGGACGGACATCACTTTGAACCCGTGGCGAAGGTGTCATCGTTGATCACATCATGAAAGGAACGCCATCTCGATTTCATCAGTTTCGCTCCCAGTTCGCTGAGACGAGCGGTGAAACGATCGACCTATAGTGGAGCACATCTCTTGGGACTTGCGGAGGAAAAAATAGATTGACTGCTAATTCCTCGAGTTGGGCTGGAGTCGGCCCAGAAGCAGAAACAAGAACTAGATGTTTCTGAACTGCAGGGTAGCTGAATGTTCTTCGGCAGACTAGTGTCTTTCGAGGTTTCCAGCTAGTAACAAATCACCGATGAAGCAGCGTCTGAAATGTAGAAGATATCAACTCCAACCTCAAAAGAACCGTTGTGGAAACCACAGCTCTTCGTGACTCCTCAACCGCACACCAAAATCACCCCATGGATTCCCTTGACAGGCACGAAAAATGATATCTCAACTCGCTCGAGAATGATTGCGCCCTCAGTAAATACAAAGTGTCGTTTCAAAACCACCGCAGGCACAGCTCTCCCAATCAAAGTTTCGATTTGAATCTCATTACCACGTTTTCGCTTAGTTTCGCTCCGCTGGAAATGTGACGGGATCGCCGAGAGCACGTGATTTTCACGTTTATTTGCTTGTTTCGGGAAACCCCATTCAACATACATAACGCGAGTCTATTTTCTTGTCTCTTTCATTTTCCCAGCGAGCCAGAGAACATGAAATAGGGTTTTATCTCGCAGTTCGCACAGTGGAACGTATGTGTGCGCCAATTGTTTAACTCGGAGTGACGTTTTGAGCCATTTCTGAGGGCATTGTTTTGGATATCTGTGAAGGAGTCTGACACGGGACCGTATTATGCTAATGCACCGAGGGAATGGGATGGAGTATTAATGAAAGGCTTTGAGGGGAACTAATTTATGAGAGGGTGGACCTTTTCTAACATAGGCTTATCTTGGGAAAGGTATCCGTGATGCTTTGATCCTTGAAGGAGTGTTTTTAGCGATTGGCGATCAAGTCACATCGAAAAACTAAAATCCGCTTTCGTGCAAAACTTCTACAGGTTCGGGAGCTTCCTGATCATCTTTTCTGCAGCCGACAATTTTATGAAGTTGGAAAGCTAACAAGAGCCATGTGAGGGTGAGGCTTTAGAAAATCAAGACCCCACGAAACGCAATTCCCAACCTATCTATCCAACCTGTCGTGTTCAGCTCAACGCAGCTCGCAAAACTTGGGCAAGTTGTCCACAACTGAAAACCTTGCACGGGTGTTCGTTCCTCTTGAGGCGACAGGAGCAAGTTTGAACCTGATTCGGCATGATGGGAGAAGAGGCGGAAAGTTCGGGTAGGTACATCGATCCGACTACCGCAAACTACATCACGTCGAATTTGTGAGCGGCATTGTGCTCCAGGAAGGCAGTCGAGATTAATTGAGTGAACAGATCCAATTGATGTACGACGTTTTCGATTTTTGGCGCGCCCATCGGAGTGGCGCAGATGGTCTGCGGACTTGCCCTAATCGCTCAGGAGTGCGGTCGGATCCAGACAAGTTGAACAGGGAGTTTCGTCGTGTCGGCTGAATTGTTATTCCATTATCGGGGACGCGAAGGTGACACGAGGGACCCCGCCCAACCACTGCTCTGACATCTCCCAATTTCGATCTGTCAGTTTCGATAGCCTCCCCCCTCCCCCCATCACTCTTTTAAACTGTCGATTTTCCAGGTGTCAGGGGAGGGGAAGCCGAAGCGTTCGAAGGGGACACCTCGTGCGGACTTGTCGAACGAAATTGGATTACGTTTCGTTGGATTTTTCCAACACCCTTTTCAACACATCTTACCGAATAACATAGGTACATCTGCGTATTGGGTTTGCCTGAAAAATCTACGTGGTAGGTACTTGAAAACATCTTCCGTCCAGGCACTTATGAGAACTTTACGATGTCATCATCATTGCATTAATTTTCAAAATTAAATATCAGTGCAGTTGTGAAGTAGTACGTAGTATTATCCAACGGACAGTGACCAAAATGACAAATTTCTACTTATAAGTTAAATTTGCTGTTTATAAGAATGGATATTGTCCCCTAAGAAGAAATGGATGGTGTGGATGGCATTGGACAAAGCATAAACATTGTTGTAATGAGAAATTCTTATCAAAATTGACTGTTTTGTGCCCTGGGGACATCAAAGTGTCCCACTAGTTGAAACAGAGCCGCTAGTGAGGTCGCCCTCCATGCACTACAGCTGTATAGAGTAATCTGCATGCGGGGAATTTTTCCCACAACTTTTAAACCGTTTATTTCAATAAGTATTCTTCTATTGGAGCTTATATAGGAGCATAGAAACTAGCATCTAGCAACATGAACTCCTACGTGCAAAACGTTTTTCTCGTAGTGGTTTATAAGTTTCAAATTCAAAATAAGGGTTCATGGTTCTACTGCACACTGCTTCACAAAGTGGTATCTCTCCTAGCTGTCCAATGTACTCAAGAAAAGCAACTCTCCACTCCAAAGCGTTTTCAAACACAGAAAAAGCCAATGGGCTGTCGAAGACGATGGTTCTATAGTTCAAAAGCTCGTCGTCGTCTTCGCTGAGTAAAGTATCTTTCCATTTGGAGGCGACACCGAAATGTAAGTTGTTGCAAGTGAGAGGACCGCCAATGTCACCTGCATCGATTCTTTGTCCGTGTTGTGGAAAAGGAATCAGGCACGACCAAGTTTGAAGGCCTATTGACTGCAAGTTTTTTTTCGTCCAGGCGGCGCATTTCCCGTAAGTGAGCAAAGTTAACCAGCCGGCACGAAGATCCTGATTGTAGAAATCGTCTTTTCGGTACTTTCCAAAACCAAAGTGAAGACAGACTGGACGGCTTTTTGAAAAATAATTCCAGATAGTGACGAGCTGTTGTACAGGGTACTGCGGGGCGAAGCTGATACGACTGAGAAATGGTTCCTTTGTTGAGTCCCAAACGGCATCGATGACAACCCACCCATAATCATTGGTGAACATCTCCGTCGTGCCCTTTGGCAGTATGGCACAACCCTGGTGGACAAAGAACTTCTTGGATAACATCGGCGTCATTCCTACCATAGGGTGTGAACCCTTAAATCGCTGGTTAACCCCCATGTATACGTTCACGGTATCCTCCCAAGCTTGTTTTATTCTCAGAGGACGTGTCTTCGTTTCGTCGGGAGGTTCATTATAACACAAGCAGTGACAAGCGGTTTGAATTACCCCTGGCGTGATGAATGCACCTGAAAATAGCACCGCGCCGTAGGTTTTCGAAACAACGCTGGCGGTACCGTGCGTTGTCCCAATACTAGCGAAATACCTCATGGCGTCATATCCCGTGTTCCATACGCCGATCGGCTGACCATTAATTATCCGTTTGCTGCGACCACGACTATATTCTGCACAGGATACAGTTAGGGGAATGAGAATAAGACACTCAAACCCCATCATCTTACGAATTTTACAATTTTGTCGTTGCTCATAGATATAGATTTTCTCTAAGGTAGTACCCAATAAAAAATATGATTACCAAATACCAAGGTGTTTGAACGGTTTGTACTTCATTACGAAAAGGAAACGATTGCGAAGCAAGAACAGCAGTTCAACACAAGCACCTATCGTGTGGGAAACGCTTTGCTCGTAGTGGCTTATAAGTTTCAATCACACTTCCTGGGTTCATTGTGATGGCGCACACTGATTCGCAAAGTGGTTTGCTTCCCTGTTGATTTATGTGGTTGATGAAGGCTGTTCTCCACTCCAAAGCGTTTTCGAAAATTGCAAAAGCCAAAGGGCTGTCGAAGACGAAGCTTACGTAATTCATTAGCTCTAGGTCATTTTTGTGAAGTAGAGAGTCCGTCCACGAGTAGGCGACACCGAAATAGAAGTTGTTGCAAGCTCCTAGAGGACCAACAACGTCAGGAAAATCTATAACTACTTTGGTTGTGCTTCGGAAAAGGAATCAAGCAGGACCAAGTAAGAAGGTCGATTGACGTCAAATTTTCACCAGTTACTTCAGCACATTTCCTGTGAGTGAGCAGAGTTGTCCAGCCGGCACGGAGCTGATGATTAGTATTAGTGTAATAATATAAATTGAGCTTTTCTCTATACGTCCTCCCAAAACCAACGTGCAGACATACAGATCGACGTTCTGAAAAATAGTTCCAGATTTTAACGAGCTGGCTTACAGGATATTGCGGTGCAAAGTCAATGCGGGTGAGGTAAGGTTCGATCTTTGGGTCCCAACTAGATTCCAGAAAAATCCAACCATATCACCCTTGATGGATGCTGGCCATATTGGCTCTCATCGGTTTAATTTTATTGAACGAGTACCTACTGACCTGAAACCCGATGTTGGGCTCCTACGTATACATACAAGGTGTTCTCCCAATGTTGTTTTATTCTCGGTGTCCTTTTATTCTTCTCATCGCGCTGTACATCATCGCACAAGCAGTGGCAAGCCGTTTGGACAATACCTGGCGTGATGAACGCCCCTGAAAAGTATACATAGCTGTACCTTGAATGGAAAGCTGCATGACGATCCAATAGTTGCAAGGTACCGCATGGCGTCATATCCCGTGTCCCACTTGAGGATCGGCTTGCCGTTGATGACCCGTTTGCTACGACCGTATTCTGCATTGACAAGAGTCACAGGAATCAAAATCAGACACCAACAAACCATCATCAATCTGAAGATTCAATGATTTTGGTGGTGATCGATTAACTATGGTTACCTTGCATTGTTTGACAACTCCGAGGTTAGAAAAATGAATAAAATCTCCATAATATCTGGTGAATTGACGATATGTTGTTATGAGGCCTCCAGTTCACGATGTGAATAGCGTGTTGCAGCAATGGACATGACATGTCTTACGCCAAAAGCTGGATTTCTAATTTTAGAAACTATTTTGCAACACGTCCTTGGTGTGAATGTTTGATTAAAGCGCTATAGTCTTCATGTGTCACAAGTAGGAAGAACGACTACAAGTGGTTGAAGGATTCGGTTAGCATTTCAGCAAAGGCCAGCAGAGTATGAACGGGCCCAGGGAAAAAGCCCCCCTGTAATTAGATGGTTGAGTTATAACTCATTGGTAAATATTATATTCAAAGTGTGACTAAAAACGCTTTTCATCAATATCAACATCTTTCATGTTCAAAACGTTTTTCTCGTAGTGGCATATAAGTTTCAATCACACGCCCAGGGTCCATCGTCACATCACACTGTAGTTCACAAATAGGTTTCTTTCCCTGGTGTTCTATGTATCTGAGGAAAGCTGGTCTCCACTCCAATGCGTTTTCAAACAATGCAAAAGCCAAAGGGCTGTCGAAGACGAAGCTTACAAAATCCAATAGTTCGAAGTCCTGATTGTGACGTAGAGTGTCCCTCCATCCGGATGCGACGCCGAAATAGACGTTGTTGCAAGTGAGAGGACCGCCAACATCAGCAAAATCTATGCTTTGTTCATGTTTCGGAAAAGGAACCAGGCAGGACCAGGTAAGAAGGTCATTCGACTTCAAATTTTCACTCGTTAACTCTGCACATTTGCTGTAAGGGAGCAGAGTTGCCCAGCCGGCACGGAGCTCATTATTGTACGTCTTGTCTCTACGATTCCGTCCAAACCCAACGTGCAGACATACAGATCGACGTTCTGAAAAATAGTTCCAGATTTTCACGAGCTGGCTTACAGGATACTGTGGTGCAAAGTCAATGCGTGTGAGATAAGGTTCGATCTTTGGGTCCCATCCCGATTCCAGAGCGATCCAACCATAATCACTGGTGTACATCCACGTCGTATCTTTTGGCAGTATGGCACAACCCTGATGGATAATAAACTTCTTGGATTTCATCGGTTTAAGCTTGAAAATGGAGAACTCATCTGCAAACCGCTCAATTGCTCCCACATAAACATTGAGGGTATTCTCCCATCTATGTTTTATTTTGAGTGCCTGTGCATTCTTGTCATCACGATCTTCACCTTCACACAAGCAGTGGCAAGCCGTTTGGACAATCCCTGGCGTGATGAACGCCCCTGAAAAGTATACATTGCCAAACTTCATTCCGATATATGCCATTCTGATATATGCAAAACCATGAGACGTCCCAATACTCGCCAGATATCGCATGGCGTCATATCCCGTGTCCCACTTGAGGATCGGCTCCCCATTGATGATCCGCTTGCTACGACCGTATTCTGCATTGACAAGAGTCACAGGAATCAATATCAGACACCAACGGACCATCATTCTGAAGATTCAATGAGTTTGGTGGTGTGCGATCATAGTTACCTTGCTTTGTTTGACAACAGTTGTCATTTTTCTAAACCCAGTTACTGAGTTTAGAAAAATGAGTAAAATCTCCATAATGCCAGGTGAATTGGCGATATGTTGTTATGAGGTCTCCACTTCACGAGGTGAATAGCGTGTTGCAGCAATGGACATTACATGTCTTACGCCACAAACTGGATTTCTAATTTTAGAAACAATTTTGCAATATGTCTGGGTTAACCCTCCAGCGCCCAATGTCACCTGTAGGTTACACTTCTTTTAGGACCCACAAATCCGTCCAGAATTCATTTTACTGCAATTTGTGGCTATGGTAGGCTTCTTCAAGAGTTCCTCAAGTCGGAAAAACAAGAAAGCGCCATACTTGTTCTTTTCAGAACAGTCTTAATGTGTCACAAGTAGGAAGAACGACTATAAGTGGTCGAAGGATTTGGTTAGCATTTCAGCAAAGGCCAGCAAAGTATGAACGGGAAAAAGCCCGAAGATTCACCAGCCACAATCTCAACCGGCCAGCAACACACAGGATTGAGTCATGGTATTGAGACTATTATAGTTATGGTAGGGGGAATATAACTTCATTTTCGTCCCTACGTGGGGGTGCAGAGTGTAGGTATGTTGCAGGACTCACAAACGCGGGATTATGAGAAATTTGTTGATCAGCTGGAGATGGAATTTTGGGAATGGCCAAGCCCAAAATTTGAGACGGGCCCCTGAAGAAGACCCAGAAAGTGAAGCTGCGGGAAAGTAAGCCCACCCTGGGGCTGATGCAAATGCAGTAGAGGTAGCAGCGCTTGGCCAATTTCAGGGGCAGCTACGAGATGAGCGGGTGTCGGAAATGGTACTGTCTGGCTCATTGAAGGCATATGAATCGACCAGTCTCTAGCTCCACTCCTCTCGTTGCTTCCAGTATGCCCATCAAGTCTTTCAGCACCCCTCTTTATGTCAAGCATCGCCTCTGGGAATGACTCCAAGGTCCGCCCAAGCAGGAACTTGGGCACGCTACCAATGTGACAACTGCGCACGCAACTTCCAAAAAGGTGCCAGGCTACTGATGTGATGCACTGGGTCATGTGATCCAAGACTTTAATTAGATGGTTGAGTTATATTTCATGCTGATGGAAAATTGGTAAACATTTTATTCTAAAAACGCTTTTCATCTATATCAACATCTTTCATGTTCAAAACGTTTTTCTCGTAGCGGCTTATAAGTTTCAATCATACGCCCAGGGTCCATCGTCACATCACACTGCAGTTCACAAATAGGTTTCTTTCCCTGGTGTTCTATGTATCTGAGGAAAGCTGGTCTCCAATCCAAAGCGTTTTCAAACAATGCAAAAGCCAAAGGGCTGTCGAAGACGAAGCTTACAAAATCCAATAGTTCGAAGTCCTGATTGTGACGTAGAGTGTCCCTCCATCCGGATGCCACGCCGAAATAGACGTTGTTGCAAGTGAGAGGACCGCCAACATCAGCAAAATCTATGCTTTGTTCATGTTTCGGAAAAGGAACCAGGCAGGACCAGGTAAGAAGGTCATTCGACTTCAAATTTTCTCTCGTTAACTCTGCACATTTGCTGTAAGGGAGCAGAGTTGCCCAGCCGGCACGGAGCTCATTATTGTACGTCTTGTCTCTACGATTCCGTCCAAACCCAACGTGCAGACATACAGATCGACGTTCTGAAAAATAGTTCCAGATTTTCACGAGCTGGCTTACAGGATACTGTGGTGCAAAGTCAATACGGCTGAGGTAAGGTTCGATCTTTGGGTCCCATCCTGATTCCAGAGTGATCCAACCATAATCACTGGTGTACACCCACGTCGTATCTTTTGGCAGTATGGCACAACCCTGATGGATAATAAACTTCTTGGATTTCATCGGTTTAATCTTGAATATGGAGAACTCACCTGAAAACCGCTCAATTGCTCCCACATATACATTGAGGGTATTCTCCCATCTATGTTTTATTTTGAGTGCCCGTGCATTCTGGTCATCACGATCTTCACCTTCGCACAAGCAGTGGCAAGCCGTTTGGACAATCCCTGGCGTGATGAACGCCCCTGAAAAATATACATTGCCGAACTTCATTCCGATATATCCAAAACCATGAGACGTCCCAATGCTCGCGAGATATCGCATGGCGTCATATCCCGTGTCCCACTTGAGGATCGGCTCGCCGTTGATGACCCGTTTGCTGCGACTGTATTCCGCATTGACTAGAGTTAGAGGAATCAATATCAGACACCAACAGAACATCATCCTAAGATTCAATTAATTTGATGGTGAGCGAATTATCATGGTTACCTTGCCTTGTTATCAAACAGTTTTAGCTATTTGGTCGTTAATGGTGCTGGAGACTCTAGATGAAGCATTAGACTGAGCATTTTATTGAGTTAACTTACCCGTTAGTAAATATTTAAGTTGAAGTCAGAGTTTACAATGCTGAAGCTTCGCTTGAGGTTTGTCAAAAAGTGCCTCAATTTCCTCAAAAATCCGATCCAGGCAACTGTTAGTATTAATGATATGACGTCAGACCGTGGCATAGTACCGAAGGTAACATGGGGCCTTTTAGTTCTCTAGAATCCTCAGACTCCTGGCTCAGTGCTGGTGGTGCAGGCCGCACTTGGAGGTTGAAGATTGGCCGGCAAGGCTGACAGCCCAGTTTCTAGAGGTGAATTTGAAGCAGTCTCTGGCAACGCTGGCGAGGTCGGTTATAGCCTTTGGTGGTGCTGTTTTTAATAGATAAATCCGGGAAAAAGCAACCGCCGGTGCTAGGTCTGGATACATCAGTGGACTTGCACTGAACGAGCTTGAGGCGGTTTCACATCCTAATATAAAATCGTCCCCTCGAATGAGCGCATATTTTCGCTAACGAAATCGACTTGTTGCACTAATGCCAATGCTTTGTCTGCTGGGTGCTTCTGCGCCGTGAGCAACACCTTAATTAAAAATTTTAATTTATTAAATCGAGGATACATTTAATGTATCCTCGATTTGTGAGCCATAATGGCTACACAGTTGGTTGCTTGACCGGCAGCACTCGCACAAGAAAGCATGGATTGCGGGAGGGATTCCGGCAGAACTCAGGGCGAAGTAGCAAGCCCTTAGTTTTTCATTGCTGCACATCGTCATCCGAAAGATGCCATCGAATCCTTCAACCACTCCATTGTTTTTTGGGCACGAATTACTAGTGCCAACCAGTGCATATGGCATACTTGTATGGTCAGTCAGGTCCGTACAAAGAAATTATTTCTCCCTCTAAAGGAATCGATTGACAAGACTTGTCAAACACCACTTGGTGGTGTTTGATTGGTAATATGTTTATTCGAAATATAACTAGGTAAAATTTAATGCCACCTTTAATCAGAATAAACAACTTTCATGTTCAAAACGTTTCCCTCGTAATGGTTTATAAGTTTGAAACTCCCTTCTGGGGTTCGACAAGTTACACAGAAATTTACACATAGGCTCCCTTCCAAGTTGTCCTATGTAATCGTAGAAAACACTAGTCCACTCATTACCATTTTCAAACGGTGCAAAGGCTAATGGGCTGTCGAAGACGATGTTTGTATAGTTCATAAATTCGTCGTCATTTCGTAACTTTTGCTCTCTAATTTCATCGAGTAGAGTATCGTTCCACCCTGAGGCGACGCCAAAATATAAGTTGTTGCAAGTAACAGGACCGCCAATATCAGCATGGGTGATTCTTTGATCGTGATTTGGAAAAGGAATCATGCAGGACCAGGTGAGAAGGTCGGCATTTTTCACATTTTTGCTGGTTAACTGAAAGCATTTCTTAAAAGACAACATGTTTACCCAGCCCAATCGAAGCTCATCGCTGAACTCTTTGTCTCCACTGTTCTGTCCAAAACCAAGGTGAAGACATATCGGACGACGTTCTGAATAATAAGCCCAAATCTTTAAGATTTCGCTAGTGTAGTATTGTGGGGCGAAACTAACTCTAGTGAGAAAAGGCTCGATCAGCGGGTTCCATCCAAACATAACAGTAAGCCAACCGTAATCACTGGTGTACATCTGGATTGTGCCTTTCGGCATCATGGCACAACCCTGGTGAATGACGAAGAACCTTGATTTTAATGGTGTCATGCTCACCATGGAGTGAGGACCCTCAAATCGCGTATCCACTCCAACGTACACATACATTTTATTCTCCCACTCGTCCAATTTTCTTGCTGGCACCGATTTTTCTCTGTCGGGACCGTCGTAATAGCTCAGGCACCGACAAGCCGTCTGAACCATCCCCGGAGTGATGAACGCTCCTGAACATCTGATTCTTCCTGACTTCCTAAACGAATAATGTTTCGTACCTAAAAATACCACATATCGCACAGCACCATACACCGAGTTCTGGGAGTTGACAATGTCACCATTGATGATCCTTTTGTTGCGAAGAGAACACACTGCCGATGTCAGCAGAAACACGTTCACCCAATAGAGTATCATCACAAAATTTGTTGTGTGTTAATGACTAACTGCTAAACGTTGGGTGTTAATTGTATACTATACCATATTGTCATGGTGTAGCATTACCTGACCAAGTTGCAGGTGTGTTGTGTACTTAGGTTGAGTTCTTGGATATTTATTAAAATTAAAATAATTAAAAGTATCGAAAATAATTAAAATAAACAAAAGTATCGATACCTAATCATATCGGAATGTCTCTTCCTACTCTGATGGCGTACGATAATGCGGATTTCCTTTCGATACTAATACACAAAAGTATCGATACCTTCTCATGTAGTAAGTTGTTGACATGGTAGGAGAGTTCTTGTGATCTCTAAGATTGGTGTTATTCTATCAACAACTTATTTGATAAATTTAATATTTAAAAAAACTTTAATGCGGGTCCATTGCCCACGTAACTATTAGGGTGATTCCTAAACTAGGGGCAATTTTGATCAGAGAAAAATGTTGGAAAATAAGTTTTGAAAATTACCGGAATTTTTTTTATATGGATTTTAGTTACCCCCCCTAAAGCAAAAAACGCAATGGCAGCTCATGAATCACTTTTAAAATTCCAAAATTTGAATTCAAATTCGGGTCCACCACAATGTGAATTGAGGCACACGACAATGTGGATAAATTTCTTTTCGTGGGAGTAACAATTTTTTTCTTGGGTTGATGAAATGAAAAAACAGCATTGTATTTGGAAAACTCTTTTCTTAAGTCAATAGCCGGTTAAAAAAATTTTGGTGTAGGTAATCTTGGTTTTGTTTATTATTCTTGGAATAATACACCTATGTTATCGCGACGGGGGTCGAAGACTCGGATCGGCCTCAAAATTTGACATTAGCCGTTTCAAGAGGTCTACAATCTAAATCCGAAATGTCCGTCCACCGTCCGGGCCGTTTTGGGCAGTGGGCATTTTTAAAAATCTGAAATTTTGACAAAATAGGTACTCGGTTTACCATCTAGTTGTGCCCGCAAGGTTTTCAGTCCGATCGCCCAAACCCGTGGGGCGCTATGGGGCTAAAATGGGGCTACGGGAGGGTTTTTTTAAGGCTTTTAGCTAGGCTTCGAGTTAGGTGTCGTTTTCGAAGTATTTTTGGACCTAGAACCCATTTTCGGGGGTTCCCGGAACGGTTCGAGTTCACTGTGGCGATGTATAGGGCTTTCATGGGGTTAAAAATGAGATTTTTGAAGGATCCCAGGAGGTTACATATTTTTCGAATAAAAAATAAAGAATTTTTGAATGAAAATTTTTTTTTTTTAAATCCAAAAAAAAATTTTTTTTCAAAATTTTTCTATTGACAGAAATAATATTAATTATTAATTTTTGCAGAAGAAGAAGAAGAAAATCCAAAAAACAAATTTTTTTTAAACAAAAACCTAAACAAATTTTCTCGTTTTCTTCTCAACCTCTCCTCTTCTGAAATTCTTTGCTCCCCCATTTTTACACTTTAAATCATAAGTTGCGCCAGTCACTAAACAAGTACCTTCGTAGTGGTGCCTACATAGTACCAAGGGTTGGTAAAAAACTATGATTACCTAATTTTAACATTGTCGTGGACTTTTGATAATTTAGAATGTCCACGACCATGTTAAAAACTAAAAGTCACGACAATGTTATTTTCAACTTCAAGATCACATTGTGTCAAAACTACGCATGTTTCAAAGTTCTTCCAACGCTAATTAATAAGAGCCTCTTACGACGTTGTGAAAACATGCATTGGATGGAATTTTGATTATTAAAATCATAGAACCAGATGCGACCATGTTATTAGGAACATAATGTTACCTTGCAATTTATCCTTACCATGCAATTAGGAACATAATGTTCCTAATACCATCCGTTATGCCGGGTGCCCTACAGTCTCCATGTGGGATTTTACCTACAGAATTCACACTTGGTACTGAACTATTTTTACCGGCCTGAAATAAAAAGGATCAAGGATCAATTATTGATCCTTCTCATTCCTTATTTACTCGTAGATCTGCACCGCGTTTTATTTCCCGTGGAAATATCAGCTCCAACGTGTTACCAACCTTTGGCCGTATACCATTGAAAGTAATGCCGCACGTAAGGTTGAAACCTCAAAACCCCGGGATACAGGTTCGTTATTCCAGAATCAATACCGCAGCTAGAAAAGGGGTAGAGCTCGAGTGAGGTAACCCCCCTCGGGACAAACAAAGCAAAGAACACCGCGGAAACTGTGCGAGTGAAAATGGAAAGAGAATTCGAGAACTGGGGAGGGGGTTCGAATCCGGAGACTTAGGTTATCCCCTGGACCATGAGAAAATCGAATAACGCAAATAAAGGTGGATATATCCGCCTGTATATAGGCGGTCAAGTCCATGACTTGTGGCAGGTTCACTCATGTGTGTTATGAAGCCACAGTCTCAACTGTTGAGGGAGACCTACAATATTTTGGGTCAAAAATACAATACAAACATTTTAAGCAGTTTTATTATCTATCCAAATTTCTATCTCTAGACAGAAAAAGAGCTAAAACCGTGTCGTAGGTACTACGATTGTACAACTTCTGTTTTTATCGTTTATTTGGTACTTGTGTAAACTTGGAAATCTTTTCTCTGCTAAACCAAACGAATTGCCATATGGGAGGGCGGAAAACCCGAAGAAAAAAACAAAAAAAAAAAAAAAAACAAAAAAAAACAGAATGATTTGTAGTGTTGGGTGACGCTCTGAGATTTGTCAACCGTTTGCGTTTGCTGGCCGGGCGGAAGGAATCACGTCCTTCCTTTTTGCTCCTGTAATCTGTTACGTGACTCGAAAACGGTTATTTCTTCATAGCTGCACACCTAGCGGAACAACATAAAAATAAGCCTTAATGTCCCCTCAGCGTAATGGAGTTTGCTTATCTGAACGTCTATCGAATGGGAGACGTTATCCTTCGACACGTCGAGTTTTCAAAACACGCTGTTCAGGCATTTAGATGCAAACCGATCGTGCTTAACTGTTGAATCATTCGATGAAAAAGAAAAGCTTTGCGCGAGTCCGGGATTTGAACACCTGTGTTTTCATGTGACATTTCATATGTTATTTGCACCCCGCGGGAGCAGAAGCGTTCGGAAAATATTTTGTTGATTCACGGCAAGTGGTCACAATGTCATAATCAGTTTAGCGAGCTCAACGAGTCAGAAACATAACATATAGAGACTACCTACAGGGGAAAAACGACGAAATATGAACCTTTTTTTCACCAAGATAATATCTGTCATATTATGACAGTTGTTCAACTCCAAAGTGTTTATAAACACGTATAAATTTATACGTATTTATACGTCATCGACCGAATTTACTTTCAGCTCTTTAATCAGCTTCTTCGTTTAATTTTGTTGTTCTGAATGGAATTCCTGTATTAGGTTAGTAACCTAAGGTTACCAATGTTTCAAAGTTTTCAAGATAATAACATGAAATTATGATATGAAGACCAGGAAAAGAAAGGGAAATGTCAGGGTTTTTTTAAAGACACTTCGGACTAGTATTTGGTTTAAACTGTAATTTCGTTGTGCACCAAAGTAATGACATGCAAATTTCCACATTTCATACATTAATCTAACTTTAACACGATAAACATTTAATTCGAAAAACGTTCGTTCATTTTTTGTCTCAAAAGCCTTCCCTGCATTTACAAGCCATCTTTTGAGCCAAGTTTGTTCTTGACATGTAGCCTGTAGACTACGTACAAGTTGTAGTTTATTCTCTGAAGATGTCATCCATCTCTGACATAACATCATTATCCAAGAAAAAAGAAGAGCTCATACGGGTATGTTCGCCACAGGAGTTCTGGCATCATTACGAAAAGAAACTTTTTTGGTCGTCGAGTCGCAGTTTATCACTCATTTTTCACTACTAATGTACGAGAATAATTCCTTGAATATTACAAGCTTCTGGGGACTAGTTTTACAATGTCTCAGCTGAGAGAGAGAAACAACCTTTTTATTTTGTAAATAATGTACATAGCAAGGTTGCATTCTACAAGTACTTACTGGCGTTGCTAGCAGGCACCTAGTTTTTAACTTTGGAAGAAATTCGCAAGTTCCGACCGAAGTTCTATCATCAGAGATAGCGACTACCTACATTAATCTTTAGGAAATTGATGTGGTTATGAAGGATAAGATTATGGATGATTTTCTCTGAATGATCAACCTACATCAAAATTTAATATTTAATATTTAAACCTACATAAGTAAAACCAAAGTGTTTCATTTTTAACGTTGGGAAAGATGGACATAACAAGATGATGGACCATGATAGTCTTGTTACATTGTTGTTTTCATTAGCTTCAGAGTGAATTTTATATGTTTTTAGCCAGATTGAATTTAGTAGTAGTTGCCATTTAAATTGATGCTCTTATATCATATTAAACACACCAACGCTGGACTCCCTTCCTCCTCTTTCCATCTCTTCCTGTCTGCCAACATGATAGTGAAATGCTATGTTCATACTTATTAATTTTTGAGCCCTGATGAAGATTATACATTAATCAAAAGCTCGGCGAAAAAGGTGTAGGTAATTCTATTTTGGCCCCGTTTCCGATACCTGACAAATTCATCCTTAAGTGGGTCGATATTCACAAACTTATAACCTATGTTGATACAAAAACAAAAACTAGTTAAGACGGATATTGCATCAAAGGGGAGCCTGTCTGTTTTAAGGGGGATCTCACATTGAAGGGAGCCAATCTTTCGTGAAAATCTCGCCCGAAAGGGGATCCGGTCTAATGCAAAGGTGGAGCCAACCTGTCTTGAAGCTAAGGAAATTGTTGAACTACCAAAAGAGAACTTAAGAGATTGTATTGAGCACACAAGGAATAAGGTAACACTAGGTGAGTAGAGAGGAGTTACTGCTGCTAGTCGAAGGAATACGAATGAAGTCACGTGACCTATCCTACCCCACCTTGGGGGCGCACCCTCTCTGGCTGTACGTCTGGGGGAGGTAGAGCCCCTATGGCGGGAGACCAAGCGTCTTGCGCCGGAGCTGGCAACTCTGTTAATTGATAAGGAGATTGTAATAATTACAATCTCCTTATCAATTATTGATACGAAGACGATTAATTAATAAACGCTTTACGTTCAACGTGTTGCATCATTTATACATAACATGGCTCCACAGGTATTATGACTGCTGGAGGCCAAGATCTTTTTGGATACCATTTAACGGATTACGGTCCTTTTTGCGTTGCATTTTGGAGGTATTTTGAAAGGTAGAATGTTAATTAAACACAAAAAATAAATAAAAAATGTCCCGGGTGATGACGGGCTGAAATATCTTCCCGCCTTGTCATCTCATGAAAAATGACTTGTTTTCTCTTAATTTTCTTTTACTTAATTTTTTCTTCTGAGCAGGGCGAAGAAGATTTAACCTCAGAGATTAGTGGAAAGAACATTCCTGACAGTGAAGTGGACCAGAGGAAAAATTAGTTGAAAGTGTCCTCATGAAATATTACAGGCAGTCGGGCAAACCGTTAAAAAATTGAAATGGTCTGAGTTGATATCGCGAGGCTTGACATAATAAAGAAACCTAATAGCCAGAAAATAATATACGTAAAATTTTATCTCTCAAAAATGATTACACAGCGCTTCGCATAAATGTGACCCGTTCAAATAATTCACGGAAATTTTGGGCTGTGGATAAACTTATAGTGGAAACTAGGGGCGGGAACTTTGGATGCGGGAACCTTCGGAGTTGGGTAGTGGCGGTTTGTTGCGGCCAACTTGAGAGGAGTTGCCGTGATTGTGAAAATACGACGGCTAATGGAATGGGAGGGAGAAAATGGCAGTCGATCATCGTAATGGCTCATTTTGTTGACTGTTTCCCGACGGGTAATGGACGGGCGCCGTGGGCGGTTTGGTAGTGAAAGGTGAGACATTTCTACATTTACCCAAGCAATAATTGTTAGATTTTATTTCAAAACTTCAATGTTGCAATGAACCGCAAAGGTCTTAAAAGCTGTGACATCTTAGCGTCATAAAAGCTGGGCACGAGGTTGGACTGCTGTAGTAGCCGTCCACTGTGGCAAAACCAGAAGTGGAACCAACCTGGACACCCTGACAACTGCTCACCTTTCAGAAAAGTTCTAAGGAACCAATTATTCCGCCAACTTTTTTTATCCTTTTATTCGGTATGTACCACGGAAATAGGCGGAGGGAGAAGAAAAATATGAAGAGTTTTTGAAAACGAGAATGATTGGCGGAAAGCTGGAAATGGTTTTTATCGCTACTATTGAGCCCAAATGTGAGGAATCTGAACTTGCACCATTGTGGATGGTGAGCTTAACTTTTGGTTTCCCAAAAACCTACACTTCCCCAAACGTATTGTAAACCATGTATTGAGCCACTTTGGGGCTTCTATAAGTGTGCTAAAAAGAAAGTGTATTAATTATTCGTTTGCTATAAATTGGTTACGGTACCGAGAGTGACTTTTTCCTGGAATCCTGCGAAATGAATTCCAAACATCACGCGTTAATTGAGTTGCCTTCCTCGATCCATTCACTCGCTTTTGCCATTCTGAATTTTACCATAACCACAAGTCCGTTTGAGCTTCCCTTGTGGAGTGTTTGAAACTTGGGAAATAACTGAGAGGAAACCAACATTGGTTGAAGCCTTCTTGTAGCGCCAGAGGGAAAGGCCACCATCTTCATTTGGTATCTGTAGATCAAAAGTGACCCTTGGAGGATCATTTTCACGATAATTTTCGAGAAGTTTCGCACCCCGGAATCATCAGCTTATCTGCACTGCGCTCAGGCACTTCCCATGTTCGAGAGGACACGCGAAGCTCCCGATATCCGCGTATCTAATAACATACATAAATACATACCAATGATGAATTTGCACTCTTGAATCGCGTTTGAGCGGGAATACAAGATCACGAAGCATCCATCTCCGGACTGAACCGATACAGTATAACCCCACATGATGGTTGCCACCTCCCCTCCATTCCCTTTTCTCCCACCGCCAGTGAAATATTATGAAATGGGACGCTGATATATAGTAGGGAGGCTGACGTTCCTCCTTTTGCTCCAAGATACATCTATCTCAGACGCATCTGGATGGTGGAGAGGTTAGAGGGTGGAGCTGATTATATCGTAATCTGCGAACATGAACAGATGTTCACTTTCTCACTTGCCATCCACTCAGTTGGTCTATGAATTTATGATGAGTGCTGAGTACATTATACATCATCCACAGCTCATCAACTCCTTTCGTAAACAAGAAACACTCAACGGTTGTGATGAAAAGAAAATGAATTGAGAGAATATTTTTTTACTATTTTAGGATTGGTTTGTTCTGGGCCGAATGATTTAATATAGCTTGACGTCAGCAGATAATTACAACTCCATTTTAGTGCTCTGGTGAAGATGCGTTGGACTGAAAAAAGAACTCATCTTCTGACAAGCAAGTTGTTTCCGACAGTTTCTCGCCCAAACTTTTTTCCTTCTCGCTTTCTTGGTTCCCGCCAGTTCATTGAGAGTTTGAGAGGGCGCCAGTGGTCGAGTTCTAATGAAGCCGCGGAAAAGGGTCATTAAAAGAGTTCCTGCGGTGGAAACTTCGGTTGAGCTCTTTATAATCGGATGCCGGTTGAGACCCGACTTTGCGGCACATCCTTGAGACCTCAAAGGATACAACTTCTACACAACATGAGGTCGTAAGGAGGTTGAGAGGTCGTGAGATTGATGTTGATTGAAAATTTCGTAGCAGAACTGATATTTTTCATTGTGGCGGTTGGCTCCTTTGAAGCTCCACATCCATATGGTACGTGTGCTCGCTTGGTTAGTCCGTTTCGACATGCCATTCCCACAAAGGATTCAAAGCAAAGGAGGTTGCTTGGTCGTCTCTTGACCATATTCGCATGGCTATTGAAACGTGTCGCGGACAGAGGCCGAGTGAGAAGTGGGACAAGGGAGGCAAATGCTCTGGGGCCCAGCTCTTTTGACTTTTTTTTTTTTTTTTTTTTTTCGAGAAAAAGGGATTTTGCCATTTACAACTACCAATTTTTTCAGAAATATTTGTTTTCGGTTTGTTATTCTTGGAATAATTCACCTATTTATTCGCGAAGGAGATCGAAAAATCTGATCGGCCTCAAAATTTGACATTGTTTTACGATGTCTAGATTCGAAAAACGAAATGTCCGTCCGCAGTTCGTTTTTTTTTTAAATCTGAAATTTTGGCCAAATACTCGGTTGTGCCCGGAAGGGGTTCTTGAAGGGATCTGGCTGTGGGGTCGAGTTAGACGTCGTTTGCGAAGTTGGATGAGGCTGCTCAGGAGACACTAGAGAACACTAGTGTGTGAAGAGGAGAGACAATTCCTGTTGATGCAGATTCTAAAAGGGCGTCCTGCTTGTATAGCTGGCTTTGACTGGAAGAGAGAAGAAAAAAGAGACGATTGGCTCTGCAGGCTGCTAAATTGGTGGCAACAAGTGTAGATGAGATCATTTTAATGTCCTTCAAATTTTTGTCCGCGCACCGTTCCGAAATCCCTTTAGTTCTCTTATCAGGAGATTCATCTGGTTCTTACATATTTTTCAGAATACAAGAAAGTAATCGAACTCGAATCGCCCAGTTTTGAGAGCTCCACTTCTGAGGAAGAAGATCCAGGGCACCAGTTGGAAGAGGGCACCACATTACCTACCTGAACTGTCGTTTATAAAATTTATTTATTATTATTATTATTATAGTATTTATTTATTTATTATTTAATAATACCTTTATTGCATTAATTAAGGCATTAATGTACTATGAATGATGATTTGTTCAGAATAAACTTAATAACCAACGAAAAGCGACTCTACTACATCATTCCTGTTTCAATTAATCGCCAGTTTACTCGAAGTTTCTACTCTGACGCCCCCCTCCCTTCCTCACACCATACCTAGTAACTGTTGGGAGGGGGGAAACGAACTGTTCGTTTTCCCCCTCCCAACAGTTGAATTTTGAATTTGAATTTTATCCGTAACTAGCAAAGTCATAATAAGGGGGAATACATTGCATGGGGTTGTTTTGGTGTTTTTGGGGGCACGCCTGAAAACCCACATTTGAAAATGCTAAAGAAGAAGTCTCTAAGAAAAAGCGTTTTCAAGTCATAAAATTTAATAGGTACCTAATGGAAAAACAAAATAATAATATTTTGCGAAAAAGCAGCTTTTACAGACTGAGTAGGTAAACGTTGTCCGATCGGTCTCATTTTCTAGCCGATTTACACTATTTGAGGGGGACCCGCGTATAAATGTCCAACTCTCATTTTATATTGCCACCCTATTGTGCACACACCAGCGTTACATGCCGCTCGAAGCACTGATGGCTACGGATTCACTGGAACACTAAAATTTGTGGATCCACCTTAATCCATTTCTTGAGGTCCCAAATCTGTCCAAACATTGTACAGAAAAATTTCATTTTTAAAAATTTTCATTTTTAAAAATTTTCCAAAGTTTTTCTTAATGACACAGAATTAATTTTTGCACAGTTAACCTGTATCAAAGAATGAAAAAGGAACCATTTTGTAAAATTTGAAGCGTTTTTAGTTTTGTCTCAAATCATTCAATCCTCCAACTCTTTTCATCATTACTGCCGCAGTATTTCCCAACGTTTTTTTCTCTCTCTCAAGGTCGGCTAAACCTGCATAGCTTGGAGGGGAATCCTCTCCAACTTCCGACCTCCAGGCTCACCCCAGAAGGTCCCTGACAGCTCTGGGATGGGATGGCAGGCCAACTTTGGGGAGAGGGTGTGGACGAAGGAGTTAGCAGCTGCTCTTCTTAGAAGAGCCTAATATATCTATGTAGAGGGGTTTGTAATTACTTCAAGCTAGTCCCCCCACCCCCTCGCAAAAAGTTGGACCGTGCTAAAAAAAACCGCGGCAGAGCTCAGAGAGGGAGCAGCGCGCTCTCCCTTTCCCGACTGGCAAGATCCGTCCATGTGTAACGGGAACAGGATGACAGCAAGGTATGGAGCAAAGAGCTTGGAGCTGCTCTTATACGTTTATAGAAAGGGGTTGTTACATTACACGGCAGGCATCTCACAATTTAAGCAATTTTACGTCAACAAAAAGCATGTAGTACTTTTAATAGGACACATAGCACGGAAATAACGTACACATTAGTTGGGGGATGTCACCTGCAGGTTGTGAATCACGAATGTCTTTTATGGTGAAAAAAGTTCAAGCAGGCTTCCTCTGTAGATAAGAGGTCGGGAGGCTCTGGTATGATGTGAAATTAGCCCTCGCAAATAAAACTTCAAAGTACCCCGGGTTCGCACCCTAATGATAGAGCTTTAATGGCGCTTCGAGCAGAAGTTCTGAAGCCGGGAGATGTGGAGTGTTTTGCTGGTTGAATTCCTCCGGCAACTCAGATGAAGTCAGGGTTATGAAATGATCTCTTAACTTGGGCACAATGTATTCTCTCCGGTGCTTTCCTCCGAACCATCTCTTCCCCTCCCTTTTTGTGCTCCCTTTTCCCGTCCTCCCTCGCACAGCTCTCAATCTTCTCCCAACTCTGCACGTACTCCCAAACACGTTCCTTTTCAGTGGAGCCGAGTTTGAAGGGGCTTCTCATTTCGTTTCGTTTCACCTTTCCCAAGAATCTCATATCACGGCAAGCCCGTGATGGAAAAGTTGAGGATATCGCGAGGGCGAAGGAGGGAGCGAGCTTTCATGCAGTTAATAGCCAAGGAAGGGGTCGCTGTATAACTTTTCCAAAAACAACTTGTTGCACACTTACAATCCCTTCACCGACCTGACCATTCATCGTTAGCAATCATGTCATACCCTTTTCTTCGTCTATATCCACTACATAATAATATAATAGTACATATTATGTAGATTATAAACATTTTATTGGAACTGAACCCACAGTGAGGGTCCTATGTGCATAAGTAAGGGTGTGTTCTAAAATTTTTGTTAATTTGAGTGTGTATTGGGTGGAGTACCTACGGTGCATGCTCCTTGTTCACGCCGCGGCTTGTGTTTGGAGGATTTACGTAGTCCTGGTTACCCAGGACCCAACCTTGATCTGTCAAGGACTCTTCCTGATTCCTTGACAGGGAAGAAAATCGAAATGGCCAACCGTACCAAGCAGGTTTTTTTAAAGAGACGACAGAAATAATATTTTTAGTCTGTAAGTGAGTGGACCTTCCTTTACATCGAATTTTCCAGTAATCAACGATATCACTCGAACTTCTTCATAAGAGACTCATCTTATAACAAAGTTTGGCAACTTTTGGTCTCTCGATAATGAGCTTTTCATGGACCTTGCTACTCAATGCGGATTCTAAAAACAGATGGTTCATGTTTGTGCAAGCTTTTTAACAGTACGTTGGGGAACCAAAAAGGGGAAAGCGTTTATGTAAATGTAAATGTTAATCGTTGCCTCGCTGCTGTACGCTGCAGTATAATATACGGTTTTTTTTTTTTAAATTAGATTAGTGTAATAAGGAATGGACGTGCACTCGAATTCCGGGTATATCATCCTGTGACATGTTGTTTGAAGTAAAAAAAAGGAAAATACATCATTTTTGTGACAAAAAGTCTTTCACGTAGTTTATCAATGTCTCGTCTGTGCCTTTTCGTACTTTTCTTCGGGCGTTCGCGTTCATGCATTTGGCAATCTACGCCCTGCGGCTCAAAAAATGGTGAAATGGAGAAGTGAGCGTATTGATCGGACGGTCGCACCCCTCAGCAATGAGCTAAAACTTTTGTTTTGGGCCGAACGATCTGCGGAATCACTTGTGTCGCAATTGGAGAGTTACAATGTTTAAATTGCTTCTGTAATATTTCTTTATTTTTATTTTATTAATTTTCATGAAACTTCTCGAGAACTTGTTAGAGAGGTTGAGACGTTTCCTTTGAATTCTCCCCCAGTCCTCAGGGAAATGCGAGTTTGACGGTCAACATTTGGGAGCAATTAATTAGGTAGGTAGGACGGGAGATGGACGCGGGTGGGAAGCCTCAAGAATGGACGACCGAGCGAAGCGGGTCCCCCATGTCCGCGTGCTAGTATTCATCTAAAGTTGTCCTGATCGATTCAGAAAGTACGTGCGGGACCTTCCGCTTTGACGGCCAGGGTTGCCAACTCTGAAAACCACTTTTTCCGTATATCGTTCCCACAAACAATTTGAATGAAAATAAAAAAGTTTTTCTGCTATTCACCCCCACTAACGAATCAAAATCACTGCCGTGGTGTCACATTTAACCTTCGCCGTGGTTTAACCTCAGAAACTGATTCTTCAGTTTTTAATTTGGTGACCAACTTGGCAACATGGCGAAATCGTCGAACAATGGGAGCTGATCGCTGGTTTCCACCAAAAATTCAAATTGCTATTTTTCCACGTATTCTATAGAATTAAACACAAATTGAAAGTTTCTAAACCCCATTTTCGGTGTTAATTGGAAGCCTTCTACCAAAAAAGAGAATTAAGCAGAAACACGACCAATACTTATTATTGTTCGTCTGTTTCCTTTATTAATGTTACATCATGGGAGAACTACGATTACAAATAATTTTTCAAGAATAACTTCATTCTGCCAGTCCGTAATGATCTCGCTCCTCAACCTGTTCAACTCTAATCATCGAATGTAAGTAGCCGGAATATATTATGAAAAATGGAGGAAATTCCGTCTATCCCGCGTGCAACCATTGTTCAAAGCTACAACGCCGGTGGCTCCAGCTTAAAAGCTTCGGGGCGGAGTAAGAGATGATTAAAAGGCCCTTTTAAACCCCCCCCGAGCGCGATACTTTGATGATTTATACGATGAGTGAAATTCCGCCATGGGGCGGGATGAACTTGAAAAACCCGGTTCACTGAAGAGGTTGACAATTAAATAGCGCTCGGATGAGCGGAGGTCGGGCGAGATGGAGAGCAAAAGAGGAGAGTTTAAAATATAGCCACCCCCGGCAGGGGTTTCCTCCGCCAATATCATCTGTAGTAATTTAGCTCCCCGAATACCGTTCTGGCGAATCTTGAAACCGACTGAATTTTATTGTGATTAATTAAGGCGATGATGGATGGCCACGAGCCCCTATTCCATCATTCCAGCAACATCCAGCGTAAGGGAATTCGCTTGAGGATGAACACACAAAATTGAACATTCTCTACAAACTTTGAAACGATGTTCTCAATCCTGCTTGAACAGGTGGCGCTTCTAATCTGGGAAAGAGTTTGATGTACAACTTGCTACTTCTTACTTCCTTTATTTATTCATTTTTGCATCATTCATTGTTCTCCAAACATTCGGGATTTTTGCGCTCAAAAGCGGATATTATTTTTGGAACAATACACTTATGTAATCGCGACGTAACTCGAAAACTCTGGCCGGCCTCAAAATTTGATATTATACGTTTCAAGACTTCCAGATTCCGTCCGTCGCACAGTGGTCCAAAATCGAAAAAAAACTTATCGAGGTTCATTCCCAACATCTTTGAGCTCATTTATCCATTTTGGTCATTTTTGCGGGCTTGTGCCCCCTTAATTTGGTAAATATGTCTCTCAAGTCCGTAGGGAGAGAGGAGAAAATTGAGGTTATTCCTAAATGGGCGCAAAAGCTTTAGCCTGGCCCACAAATATAGCCATCAGCTTTTTTCCATGGCCCATATCCCCCGAAATCAGATCGTGCAGTTAACAAGTTGCATCCTTGAAGGATCCCGGGAGGCCAAATAACGTGTCGTTTTCCGAGAAATTTTTGTCGCATCATCCAATATTTGAGGTTTCACATCCATCCAAACACAGATTTTGTTGTTGTTTTAATTCTTTCAAAAATGTTTTCTTAATGGCCTAGAATTAAGTTTGGCAAAATTAAATTTGCATTTTTTATTTTTATTTTTTGTTTTTTTCCAATTTTTGGGTGATTCTTTCTATACAAAGAATAATCGACATTCGTGTCAAATTTGCAGTGTTTCAGGTCCAAGTGCCTGGCTGTTAGACTGATCCCCACATATTAGTAGTGACGGGAGTTGCTTGACAAGCTTCTTCAGTGGCATGACGAATTGTTCACTGCCATCCATTGGACTGCCGCATTTTTCAACCTTCAGCAACATTATTCCATTCATTCATTTCTTTTCACCAACATGAATCAAATGGTAGACAATTTTGAGCCAAATGTACTGAATTCAAAACATTTGCTCGACGAAAGGGGCATTAAGGTTTGAAAAGAGGTTTGAATCAGGGCTTTGGTTGATGGGGTCCTAATCAATGAGGTTTCCTCGAAGTGCTCACTCCACCGCTTTCCCCATAAAAAGGGACGGACGACGCAATGCGATTTGGTTTCTTTTCTTCTCTTTTTTCTTCGATCGACTTTGATCAACTTGATGTCCTTCGAGTGATTTTTCAATACAGCTTTAAGGCTATTAAGGACTCGAGTTTCATTTCGAAGAAAAGAGCTCGAAATGGGTTCAACGAGACGTCAAAGGTGCCCGAAAAAAAGTCTTACAAAAGGTTTGTTATGTTTATTGACCCAATTGATTGTAAAAGTCAAACGACATTTCCTGACCAACTTGGTAGGTAGATAATTTTAACTGTTGAGAGGCGAACTTTTTTTAACTTAAGTAAACTTATTTCGTCGGGAAACCCACACAAACTGATAAAGAAGAAAATTATTAGAGTGGTAGGTAAAGTTACAGGAGAACGAAAAAAAGAGGCCCGGTCAAACTTGCGAATAAGGCGGAGAGTTTGGGTATATTTTTATAAAAGTTGGTACAAGAGCTCGCTTCCCTTTGTAGACCGTGAAATTTGCATGTAATTATTTCGTTCATACTTATGCATTCAGTTTCACACTGTTTTAAAACGTACGGCTACTGTTTCCGATTTTCCCGTTTTAAAGCCGAGGGAACGAGAGGGTTCTTGCAATATAGAGTGAAATTTTCTTACAGGATTTTCTAGAAGGTTCCATTGTAGTTGAGCTGGTATGACACCGGGTGGAGGGGAGGAGTGTCGCTTCTCCTAATTGCAAGACTCGTAATGAAGTAATTTCGTTAAAGCGTAATTTGCGCTTGGTGCGGGCCTTATTTTGTGCGGAGGGGTAAAGGAGCTCCATTTTGCAGGGCAGAGGCTGAAACACAATACCTGGCCAGGTAGTGTTGCCAATTACGCATAAACCGTCTCTTATCTCTCCGAAGCTCTTCGGCGGAATGGGAATAACCCCGGATTTGATCGGGTTCCGACGCGGGTGTAATATAACTCTAATGTTACATATCTTGTGCTCAACATGATAAGCTCCATCTCGAACTAATACTTGGGATATAGACCTACCTCCCTAATAAATTTGCAAGACAGGAATGCAAGAACGTGAAGGTACATCCAGCAGTTTTTTTTTCTTGTCAATTTATGGCAAAGGGGGATCCCACGCGAAGCTGAACGCCCAAACGGACTTTTGAACTTTTCACCTTTTGATGTCAACCCTTCGATGCCTGTCATGCGTACGTAGAACAACAACGCACTCGTCCTTTTTTTTTTTTTTTTTTAAATTTTATCTTTATTCTTGTTTTGCCTTCAGGATAAACTCATGTAAATGCCTGTGAAGAAGGCGCATTGTCAGTCAGAGGAGAATTTTGGGAAATTAGCTTTTTCGTTCAATTTTGTTGACATTACATTTACCAGTGTTATTTTATCCTTAATTTGTTACCCAATTAACCCTTTCACGACGTGGGAACTGAACATTTCAAGGACCCGGCTTGTCATATTTAGGTATATGCCATTATTATAATAATTTTATTATTTTAAGGTTACTTGTAATTGGATCCAAGATATCGCCTCGCGTGATATCTCGTCTCTGATTCAGGTAGGCCACCTCCTTCGTGCTTGATAATATCTCGATATTATGAGGATATTATCTCGCTTTTGGCCACGCAGGTCACTTCTCCTCATGTGGTATCTCGCCTCTGGTCCAGATAGGCCACTTCTTCTAGTGAGATAATATCTAGATAATGAGATAACAGCGAGATATTATCTCGTCGCTGGTCGAGAAAATACCATCGATGTTAGTTTACTACATCGATGGAAAATACCTACCTAAAAGCCTTCACAGACCTCCCTCACATCAAGCGGAGCCAGCTCCTATTGTGCCTATGATTCAAGAGCAACGTACACTGAGAGAAAAGATTTTTTTAGTGGCTAGGTTAAATCCGAAATAACCTCGAAAAGAAATTGAAACCACCTAGAATCAATTTATTCAACCTAGAAAAAAATAGGTCCAGGTTAAAGTAACATGGAAAAATATTAATACAACCTAGACCCATATAGAAACAACCTAACCCGTTATTACCCGCCCTCTGACCACAACCTGGAATAAAAAAGTGTCAACCTAGACCAAATGTGAACTTCACATTTGGCCTAGGTTGACATTGTGAAGACCTAGAAAATATATTACCTACCTTTGACTTTCAAGTGGGGTAACCTAGAATTGAATGATTTGACCTTCCATATAATTCCCCTCCATTAAAGTCTCGGTTGTACAACTGAAAACAACCGAGAGATTTAAAAGGCGAGATTGCTACTTTAGGTAACAACCCAGAAGAAAAAGTTAGACTTTCAGTCTCGGTTAAAACTACCTTAGTACTACAAATAGTTTTAGGTTTAAACAACAGTGATTGTAATTCATTCAATAAATTCCAGGTTGTTTCTACAGTACGCTAAGCGGCCGCGGAGAGCGCCACTGTAGGCGGTGGGCGTTAATTCTCGTTGTCTTGGCACCCCTGCTATTTAGCCGGTGGGGTTGAGGCCAAATCTTTGTCAAATTCTAATCATTTAATTTCTGTCACTATGTGCAGTCATATTATGACGTCACATTCAAATTTTTGTACTGAGTTGGAAACAGAGACAACCCAGAAAGATAGTTGAAGTTGATAGAAACAACCTGCAATGGAAGTGGAGCAAACCTAGAAAGAAAAGTGGACCACCTAGTAATTTATTAGAACCAACCTGAAAAGAATAGGAAGCTACCTAGAAATTTAACTGGAACAACAGGGATAGTAATTGAAACAACCTCGCAAATAAAGGGACACAACCTAGAGGAAAAAGGGTTCTAGGTTAATGCGCCATGGCTGTAAATTGTTTGAGGTGGGGTGAGAACGTTTTTGTTTTAGGGTAAATCAACCGTCTATGAAAGTGAAAAACATTGAATACCAGGGTGAGACAACCAAGATATTAATGTTTTTAACCTAGACTGTAAATGGATGGAGGCGGCGGCACACACCGTGAACTTAACCTAGAACTAAAGTGTGGGGGTGGCGTATTTTAAATCTTGGTTGTTTGCATTTTTAGGAAGGTAACTTCTCCATTATTTTCAATCTAGGTAAATTATATTCAACCTAGACTAAATTATTCCACCCTAGAATGAAAAAAAAAAAAAAAAAAATCTAGGTTGGCAGCATTTAACCTAGAAAAAATCGAAAAATAACCTAGAATAGGCCCTTTTTTTCTCTCTGTGTACGAAGCCAGATCCCGTGCGCCAATGGCCACTCCGCTCGCTGTCAAAACCTCCCGATCGACGGAATTCGTTCTTTCGGAATTTAGTAATAAAATTCTGGTCTCTAGGTAGAGTACAGTGCAAACGCCGACTCAATGGGACTGTAAGCAACGAATATAGGAAGAGTTGCGCGGATTTGCGCGCGTCAGAAATTGGCTTGGAAACCGGATTCCCAAAAAAATTAGGGGTTCCCAGTTAGCAATTTCAAAATTTCCTGGGGCGTTATGGGGCTAAAATGGGGCTACGGGGGGGTTTTTTTGAAGGCTTTTAGCTATGGGATCGAGTTAGGTGTCGTTTTCGAAGTATTTTTGGACGTAGAATCCATTTTTGGGGGTCCCGCAACGATCCGATTTCACCGTGGCGATCTATAGGGCTTTTATGGGGATTCTTGAAGGATCCCAGGCGGTTAAATTTTTTTCGAGTAAAAGATGAAGAATTTTGAAAAAAAAAAAAAATTCCCCACAAAATAATTTTTTTTGAATATAAAATCAAAAAAAATTTTTAAATTTTTGTCATTGACAGAATTAAATTTCTGTACAATTAACCTATATCAAAGAATAATAAACCCGTGTGTAAAATTTGCAGCGATTTTTTCTCCGGACCTGTGGCGCTCGCTCCCCCAAAACGATTTTGCAGAATTGTAGATCTGATCATCAGAGACGCCGCGTTTATGACTTTTATTTTTTCATTTCATGACCTTTATTTCATGACTTTTATGACTTTTATTCCCCTGTTTCATGACGCTTATTTCATAAAATGGCTCATTTCATGACGTTTTACCCAAGAGGGTGACGGTTTTTTTATCAACAACATTAAATGTTGTTCAAATCAAATCAGATCAAATTTTGATGTATGGACTTCTTAAGCAGGTCCATTTGGTATTTCCTCACGAAGTTATACTACAACAAAAACAAGAATTCATTTGTAAGGATTTAGAAATGAGTAAAAATCATCAAATCTCATAGCCCTTAATTCATCAATTTACGATTAAAATGTAATGTTACCATCTTACTTTGTACTTTCAGGCCTAACTTTAATTAACCGTGACCATTGTCAAAAGCACTCCGTGTAATATGGAAAATAAAACGCTTTCTGATTCTGATTCTGATAGCGAAGCTACAGACGTTTAACCTTTCAAAACTTGCAGATAAAAAATAACGAGATAAAATATCGTCATTTCAAAATTTTTTATCAAAAAACGACCGATATAAAAAAAAAAAAAAACGGCAAAAATCCTCGAACACGCTTATTTTTATTTACCAAAATTACTACCAACGTTGTTCTATAGTGGTCGAACTGGTATGGGATCCCTTTTAATCGATTCTACGTAGGCCAAAATTACATCGAAATTTATATTCCACTCGCCTCCCTCTCTAAAATCCCATAAAAACCTACCCTTCCAGAGAACCCAGGGAAATGGTAAGATCAAGCTGAAAAGTTTTTCTTGATAGAGACTCAATACTACATAGTGTCAAAATTCCAAATTTTTTGAAAAATTCCTATTGTCAAAAGTGGCGTGGACGGCGGTGGGACGTTTAATTTTTGAAATCTACGTGTTCTAAACCGTAAAGTGTCAAATTTTAGGGCCGGTCAACATTTTCTACCTCCGATGAGAACACATAGATGCATGCGATTCAGAGAATCGATCAAGAATACATTCAACTAGTGCAAGCTTGCCTGTTTTCCACACGGTTTGCCGAAGAACGTTTCGTCAACCAGACAGAAACCCTTTTCTGCTGACACCCACTTTCGCATAAGCACTGCCCTGCTGGTTTGAATCTTTGAATCTCTGTCACGAGTCTAACGAGAAATGACATTATCTATTTCCTAACTAGGTGGCCAAGGGAAGAGCCAACCAAATGGCCAACGAACCTTGGAAAATTATTTATCCCACACATTCACCAAATTGTGCCTAAGTTGCGAGTACACCTACGTACCTTTCTCTACCTGACTTCTGGAAGCTTGCCTGGAGGCTAGGAGATACAAATTCCTATCTAAGATGGTTGCGGGTAGAATTATTTCATTCCTGGCCCAGAATTGACCGAAAATGTCCGTTTCATGACGTTTATTCCATTAAGTCGCATTTCATGACCTTTTTGACAAAAGTTACTATTTTATGATAAAAAACTATGACAATGACGCTTATGACTTTTTGGCGTCTCTGCTGATCATCCTCCACTAGATGGCATTTTAATCTCATGTTCACGCACAGCTTGACATTGCGCCTTCTTCCACTGTACCCTGAGTTTGAAAATGTATGTTATACATACAAATTTATATTATCATACTGAATTAGAAAAAAATCTGTTTTTTGGTCACTTTTGCACCAAACACTCCGGTACCAATAATTTTGCGACTAGATTCATTTTACACCGCCACCATCCATTCCATGCCGCTCGTTTGCGGAGGATTGGTGGGCCAGGTTAGTTTTTCTGGGTCTGTCATTGATCTGTTGAGGACTCCCTTCGGGTCTGCTGTGCAGGCGGTCTTGGAGGCAGTCCAGGCAGAATACACCTTTTGCCCCCACCTTGATGCCAACATCTCTAAGATCTCTCTATGTCGGATCACCCTAGTTTGCTCAGCCGTCTTTCTTGACGTCACCCTTTGACGCCAGGCCTTTGATGGCACGAAGGAATCAACTATAAACTCAGCAAAATACTTTCCGCCTAGTAGGTATAATAATATTGCCTATGCCAAGTTGCTGCAGTCCTAATAATACTCATTATAATAAGACAACATAATACAAACTCAACAAAGGCATCTTATACCACGATTTCTTCTTTCATAGGCCAATCGATTTCACGAGTTACACGAGATAACGAAATAAAACCATTTTGCATAACACTTCCTCATAGGTGGTTCAACGTCTCCGATCGATAATAATTAATTATTATATATAATAATTAATTATTAACGTTCCTGGATCGGTGGTTGATCGATACTAAGTATCATTCTTGACGTTCTGGCTAAAGCATATTCTTGTTTTGTAATTTTTGCCGAAGCCTCTATGTACTAGGTTTTTTTTTTTTTTGTTCAGTCTAGAGATCCCGAAGTTTCACTGTTAGTGAAACTAGAGGCTTAAAGTTTTGTGGCTAAGAATCTGGTTCTTGAGGGTAATTATTTTGACTGGGAATTTTTAAATCGGACATTCATTTGCTCAATCGTCTTTAGATGAATAGATTCATCATTCCGTATTTTATTCATTTATGTAAAGCGCTGTACGCTGTTATTTTTTCTCTTAACGTTGTCAACACATTCAATAACGTTAGCACGCTGTAACTATTCTACAACAAATTAGTTCTTTGATCATCGACAAATAGAAAAGAGCGAACAAACGGAAAATGCGTCATTAGCGAGTTGAAAAATAAAGGGAGGCGAAATTCTTCTCCGAAAAAACAACTCGGCGAGGGGGAATATCGCCCTCGAATTCAACTTGTATCATCGGTAGCGAACGGTGTTGACAGGAGCCGTTTAATTGGCAAACGTCGAACTGACACGGTTCCCTGAAGCACACCATCGTTCGAGTGCCGATTTCCCACATGTGTCGTAACTACGCAGGTCATTCCACTGTCACGTCGGAATAGACGAAATTCATAAAGCTGCAAAAAAGGGTTTGCTTGAAAAAAAAAAAAAAAAAAAAAAAAAAAAAAAGCGAAAAATACCATAATTCTATGGCTGGTAAAAGGATATGCTAAACACATTTTAATTATTAAAATGTGTTTAGCATAGCTTTTTGTCAACCAAACATCAAAACCGGTCTAATTTCCGCTCAACATTTTTAGGGCGTGGTTTTGAATAAATTAACCCGTCAACCTCCGATACGCCGGCAAAATTGAGAAACCCCTCGGAATAATTGAAAAAAGCTAGTTCCCTTTCATCTCGAGCCCAACACGAAGAAGATTATACTGAATTCTAAATAAACCCTCTGAAATAAAGTAATTTAGGGAGTTGGCGGAAAACCAATGAGCGAAACCGGGAACAATATTTTATTCATCGGGAGTTCCGTCTCTTTTTTTTTTTTTTTTTTTTTTTTTTTTTTTTTGTGACGTGAAAGTCGAATAAGCACCGTAAAACGGTGCCGTGGAATGATATTCAATAAGATACAGTAGAAACATGGACTAAGTTGGAACAATTTACCCTTGAACGGGCTCTATCGGGATTCACCTTTATCTCGGGGGGTTTAGCGGGTTTTTCTACGCTTGGAAGTTGTCTTGAACTTGAAATTTGTCTAATGAACCCATCAACTCTTGTATTGTTTAACGGAAGAGAAAACCAACTGGATTCGGTCAATTAACTCGAGTTTAATTAATTTGATTCGCTCCTCGGTAATCCCTTTAACCAATTAATTTGGTATTGGCAGGTGCCAATTGGCTACGAAATCACAAAAGGGGTTGAATTTCAGGAACAAATTACTGCTAGGAAGAGTAACATACTAGTTTATGTACTCGTACTGTGCACGTAGTAAAATTTACTCTTAATTTGTATTTAATAAAAAAACGCCAACACAATGAGGCAGGAATAAGATTGTGAACCACAAACCCATTTGTTGAGCTCTCCCGCGAGTGCTCTGAATCCGGTCATTCATCGCTCTTCCCTCGGCGCTCGGACTTTCATCATTTTTCCCCCTTACGACCAAACTTTCTATGCGTTTTTTTTCGGTGATTCTCATCGTTTTTCTCCGTGTGGGTTGGCAGGCTATTAGTTCCAAACTCACAGATAGCGCAGTAATCTCCAAACAGTCGAAAAAGTGACATAGTTTTCCCCCCTGGACCCTTCAAATTTTCAGTAATTGAATGTAACAATGGGGAAAATGCTATTAATTAATCCACCTACTATAATAAAGTCGCAGCCCGGGGTGGAGGAGGAGGATGCTCATAGAACTCCGAAGGCACTAAATTAGTCCTACCTCAATCAAGGTTATTAAGAGAAATTCCTCCGAGTGGGTCTTCACATCGTAGATATCGATGAATATTTCTTGATTCTCTCATCGCTGAACTAATTTACCAAGCACTAATAATAATGATTAATATTAATTACTATTCATTATTAGGTGATCAAAATCGACATTGCGAGACAAGCTATATAACGAAATTAGAATGTAAATTGCTTGTACTTCAATATCATAAAATATTAATTATAATAAACTATAAATTTAAATTAAAAAGTAATAATTAAATGTTAAGCATTGCTTTGTTCAATTTAAGCGAACAATGATTTGGAGAACGTACATTGTACGACAACTTTTGTTACATACTTACCGTCCAACTTCAGTTCCCAGCTCAAGATCTATCTTAAAATGAACTGCAGCATTGTGATATTTATGATATTTTTGTGTAGGTATGTCAACAAGTATAGCAATATAATGGCAATAAGTGCATTTAACATATATGGAACTGGAACAATAGGAGAACAGTTCTCAACAGTTAAAACAGTTACTGTTTTAAAGACAAGAGTTCGCCTACAAAATTTGCGATATTAAAGACAGGAAGCGCCATCCATCATCATAAGCGTAATACATCATCATTATCGAGTCATTTCAAAATTGTGAAATACCTCTCGATACACAGCAGGTTGAAATAGCAATATGTCTTCATGAAGGTTTGGAACTTAATTGCTCCTTTCGGTGATTTTGAGAACTTCACGAAGATTCGTTCTCCTGTTTAGATAAAATCTATGTCATAAATAGATTATATCTATGTCATAAAATTTATGTCAATCGATAAAAAAGAATCCGACACCTGTAGAAGTTTTTTTTTTTCCTTATCGAGTACTGCCGCGAAAACTCCACGCGTGTATTGGAAAAGCCATCAGAGCCCTTTGAGAGCCTCGGCGTTCACGATGAGTTGATACGAGATTCGGAGGGCAATATCGAGATGAAAAGGAGAAATAAAACGAAAGAGAAAATGAATGGCCCTTAGACACTCGAACGGAATTACTGGTAGGAGGACCGGTCCTCGGGAGGAGATTCCAATAATCTGTAGTCCTCGACCGATACAATGTTTGAACGTTGATTACAAGGATTCCATATGGGGCTCTACAAATTCTTTTCTCGGCAAGTTTCATTTAATCTTTTACAAAGTGTAGAGCTTGAACAGTTTTATTTGCCTCCACAAAATCTCCTAAGATACTTTCATACGTAGGGTGATAACCATTGCACATTAAGTATTTAACCTCCAGCTGCCTCATGATGGACGCTCAGAGAGCAGCAGCAAGCACGACAACGCAGCAGCAGCAGCAAGCACGACACCGCAGCAGCAGCAGCAACAACGAAAAGAAAATGCGAAAGCGAATTCGGGGCATTCAACAATTCGAAAGTTGAGCAACTCCAAACTGTTCATTTACTCGACAAAAATCAAACCAAAATTATTCAAGAGTGTCAGAATCAAAACGTTGCTGAAAATATTTTGCCAGAAACAATTTTCCGATGTAACCCCCGGATTCATGAATTGCGATAACAACTTCCATCTCAAACCCGAGTCTGGTGAGCTAAAAACATCTTCACTTTGAGTGGCCATTTTGATTTCGACCGATCGTGACATTTGCTGTTTCTGCTAACTCGATCGTACGAAGGGCCACTTCCGCCCATAACGTTTTGTGAAGTTCGCTCATCAGAAAACTAAGTAGGTCAAACTCTCAACTTCAACAGCTCGTGAAATTTAAAAAAAAAAAAAAATCGAGGAACTTAAAAAAAAACTTGGATCTAAGAATAATATTATTCTAAGAATAATAAGAATTATTACTGATTTAACAGAAATCCAATTTCTTCCCCCTAAGAATTGTTCCAATTCAAGAGACGATTTTGAAGCTCTGTGCTGTTTTAACAGCTCTCTGCTGCTTTAACGCGTACTAATAAATTTAGAGAAATTTAGTGGGGAATCAATGAAAGCATAAAATAGTGTGATAAAGGACGACAAGGTCAAGTTGAAAAGAAAAGAAAAACTGAAAATAATGAGATTTTAGTAGATTTTTTTATGCTGCCTTCCACGGAATAATTTCTAGTTAAAATGTCAATACCACCCTACGAGTCAATTTAAAACAAACTCTGTTCAAAATCATGAAGAACGATTATTCAGTAGAATTTTAATTAAATGTTTTTTCCTTTGTACACTTCAATTGAAAAACGGCTGGAAATGGCTATTTGGTAATGCAGAAAATATAAAAACAATTTTTATTTTAAGTGATTTGGCGTTCAAGTAAAAATACTTGAAGGGGAGGAAAAAAAAAAAATTTCAATGACACTTTAAAAAAGTACAATAAATCAGACAAACTTACGGAATGGACAGGAAGGCCGGCGAAGAGAGGCGATACGGAAACTCGGTGGTGCGGGAGGGAACTGTTGCATGGAAGAGACCCGGGGAAGGGCGAACTCTGCCGGAGGTTGCCGAAGGTTTCCGAGCTCCCGAGAAACACGGTTTATTGGCTTTCCATAGCGTAGCCCTCCCAGACCCATGACCAGCGCTAGGCTTTCCATCCCGAGAAGACAAACTGCTTTTCCTCTTTAGGGTGAAGTGGAGAGCTCGAAAGGGGGCACTTCATGGGGGGAAAAGGTGAGAGGAGGATGAAACCCTCCTCTTTTTATTCAGTCACGTACGAGGCGAAGTCTGTTAGAGCATCAACCACACCACCCTCTTTCTACCCTGCCGAAAATTGCCCCCCCCCCCCCCCCCCTCCACCAACCCCTCACAAACATTATTTTCTTCACCTTCGATCCTAACAACATCTCACCGCTCGAACCTTATTTTTATTCTTGTCCGACAGTCCACTCTTAACAACCTTTGAACTTCTACATGATTCTTTTAAATTTTCCACCTATGTTTACCCTAATTGAAAGTTTACCTACTTACTCTGGTTTAGAAATTAAGCGTAAGTTGCCACAAGTCACGCGATAGTGGTAAAGGTTTTAAAAAATGAAAAAGCTGGAAGTTGTACACAAGGGATTGTTATTCTTTAGCACAAATTGCGCAAAAATTAATTCCTCGTCAATAAAAATTATTTCAAAAAATTAACAAATTAAATTATTCCCGTATTTACAGTGTTTGAACGGATGACGGACCCCAAAAAATGGATTCTACTCCCGAAATCCCACGGAAAACGACTTATATTAAAAAAGAAGTCAAACTTTGACTTGCCTTCTATTGCCAAGAGGTCAAATTTTGACCTTCGGGCAACAGACAAAACACTTGTAGCTCCTTGAAAGCCCCGCAGATACCCACGATGAAATCGCAAGTTTCTGGGATCCCCAAAAATGGATCCTTCGTTCAAATGAGTTTGGTTAGGGAGAGAGAACGACTCCTCTGCTGAATACTAAATTGTTTATTCAGGTAAACAATTATACATAGCGTGGGGACCGGTTTCGAGCAACTAAGCTCATCTACAGCCCAGAGTGACTTGAGGTGGTTGAACGTACAATTGGTTCAGAACTAATTGTACGTTCAACCACCTCAAGTCACTCTGGGCTGTAGATGAGCTTAGTTGCTCGAAACCGGTCCCCACGCTATGTATAATTGTTTACCTGAATAAACAATTTAGTATTCAGCAGAGGAGTCGTTCTCTCTCCCTAACCAAACTCATTGGATTAGACCTCTGCACCATCGGCAAACAACCACTTTGCCCTCGTTCAAAGTTACTTCAAAAACGACTCTTAACTCGACACCATAGCAGTTCAGAGACATCCCATTTGTGCAGAAGGTGTAATAAACCTGATACGTCATCCCAGAGGGCAGCTACATGATTATTGATTTGAAACACAATGATAAAGAAGGGTTCCTAACAGTGTGGAGAAAGTGGGGTTTGAAACAGTTCACATGAGATGGATCGATCCCTGTGGACATGGGGGGGTTTTGGAACGAAACACGGTTCTTCAGGGCCGTTTTGGCAGGAACACTGTGGGTTTAGAGAAAAATCAACTTCACTATTCGATTAGTCATCTTCGATTTAATTAAAATCGATAGTTATCTCAATTTTTCAAAAATTGGACAGTGGCTTTTGGAACTAGACGAAGTTATTATTCAATATGGCGGTCAAAATTCCTGCTGCTTCTTTCGCTTCGAATGGAGCAGTCCGGGTTCCAGCTAGAGATGTTAACGTTCCTTGAAACATCTTCCGTTCAACATCGCTGTATCCGCGTGGATCTAAGACCACTCCGTCGTTTTATGAAGCACTCTACCCCTTCATATTACGAACACGTGATTTACCCAACTTTCCCGAACAAAGTGGTAAACAATCCTCGGAGGGGAAATCCGACCCATGAAATTAAATTTCCCAAATCGCGTTCGGGAAAGTTTTGAGACTCTCCTGTTTTCCGACGGCCCTCTCGTTCTTGTTTTCTTTTAATTCCGGAAGGGCCCCGTTCATTTCTGCCGGACTATTTTCATGGGGTTGAAATAGCCCGGCTGACCTTATTGTTGTTTGATCGCTCTTCCCTCCTTTCTCTTCGCCCCCTGTTGGCCGTTTCCTATCAACAATTCTCCTTATGGCGCTCGTTTCCTTCCCCTCCCGCACAGCGGTTTTGGCTGGAGTTTTTCTGAAAATTCCTTTTTTATTTTTATTTTTCCATTCTACCATCTAAACTTCGTCCCTTTTTATCCTCCCTTGTTTCTGCACTACGACTCTATTGCACAGCGGAAACGTGAACCCATTACCCAACCGATTCCACGGCAAATTTGAAGAGAGCTCTCCCTGGACAATCGAATTAGAGGGACTACCTACTTGCACTGTAAGGACACTTCAAGATGTAAAATACGTAAAGTTACGTATTTTACATCTTGAAGTGTCCTTACAAGTTATATATATGTAGTTCTACATCCCTAGACTTGTAACTATTTGAAATTCAGCAGTGATTGTAATCGACCCCTTCTCCCATGGTTAGTTGATGGGCGTATAATGGTTCTAACGAAGGTGGTCCCTCGAGAAGGCGAAGTTTGTCCGAAGGGGTCCGGGAAGTTATCAATCTACGACCATTTGCCAGTGGCAGGTCACTCTCCCTCAATTAATCAATTTATTTTTTCCCTAGTCGGCCTTCTTCCACACTCTTCCTCTACTCACTCTTCCTTTCACACCTTTTTCGGTACCTAATGTTATCATCAAACAGCCCTCGAAAGGATCCACTGAGAAGGGACGAGCAAAAACTTTATCCGTTAAGGGATGAAAGTGTGGTTATGAATTTATTATCTCGGCCATTGTTTGTATTAGTTTGGAACAGGTCGTGCAGTTCGACTGCCAAACTAAAGGCGGAGAAAGTGCGCAACATCGGCAAGGTCGTCCTTGCAAAATCTGAAAGCCAAGACAACTTCACAATTTTCAGACGTGAAAGCCAAAATGTTTCAATGAACTTTGCTTACCTCTTATTCGAAAAAACGAAGAAGATAGTGATTTCCATGATAACGGATCAAAGAAGATAATGCAATCCGTGCAACTATTCCTATCTTCAGTGTTTACAGTCCGATTTAGTCGGCATTTCCTGTGTATCCTGCGTAACGATCCGAATTTTAATACTCAATCCCGAATGAGCGAATTCCGACGATCGCCGAAGTTAAGTTGAACGATTTCTAGACCTTATAGTGGCCGACCCCTGCGCAGTCTGTCAGGTCAGAGCAGTTGTAAGGACTTTGTTGTGTGTCTTCGACCTTATAGGAGCCGACTGCCGTTCTGGTCTGAGGTCTGTTGACAGGGGGGATACGTTTTCTGTTTCCCACGATTTCGGAAGTAATTTCGGATACATTCATTGATTTTTGTTTCACTTATAAGAAATATTAAATGAATTTAGTGACTCTGGGCTATAAGATGGATAATGAGTCGGCGATTCCATTCTATCCTACCCCATCACTTGGTCGATTTTTCCAATGTGTGAGCGAAGCGAGCCCCCTCGTCAGAGAGCTAGTACAAACTAATCTTAATTTCAAGACAGTAGGAACCTCCGAATTGTTTTCTATAGTGCACTGCAACACATTTGAGAAAGTTCAAACGATCTACTTTATTTTCTTCATAATCACTTAATAAACGGGAGATTTGGTTTTTGTTTTTCGCTTATATCGTCCACAGCCTTTCTATTTGCTGCGTTGTTCACAATTCCCTTGGGAAATTGACGTTCTTCCCCGTCGGACGTCCCGTCGCCGTTGGCACATTGCTCCTCGATGTCTGGAGAATTATCGTCGCAACTGGTCTATACGTGATATGACAAGGTCCAAGTGTTCTTTCTTTCGTGCTTTGCTTGCACACAATTTGAAAGGTTGAAATGATTCGTAAAAATGGGTTTGGCTTCCCGGCTTGTAGCAGCATTGGTGGTAGCAGTGGTTGCAGCCGTCGTGGCCACTGGAGGAGTGTTGGCTCCTTTTACAGGGCTTTCGGTTGGAGTAGGTTAAGGCTCTGACAATTACTGGCAATTCTCTCTTCGCATTGAGCGCAGAGGCTCCCGTTTACCATATTCTAGAACCGCCGCCACGGCCTACAATGTCACCTGACAAGTTTCTCAAATATGCGATTACGAGAACAGAGAAATGCTATTCTGACTTCACGGATTGTAAGATCTACGGTTTAAATGAGTGGAAAGTATGGTTCGAATGCTCTTACGAACTTGAAGAACACGGCGCGTCGGAAGATGACTGTAAATGTTAGGCAGCGAGGAACAAGCACCAACCAATTCCGAACTTCAACTGATATTCATAATTTCAAAACCCAACCATCCACATTTAAGTAAATGCCCATGTGGTTGGCAACTAATAGTCCATCGTAGGCTCCCGCCTAACGCTATTGATTGATAAAAAAATGTGGCAAAACATGAAATTCCGGCGGCTTCTATTTCATGATGACATGTGTACGAGATAAAACCTGGCTTAGGGACATCAACACATGGATGCGTCTGCTCTGAGGTTCGATGGGTACAATAGGCCTTGCTCGAGGCCGCGTTGCCCAGGGAGTGAAAATCCTGATTCAGGACGAAGGGGGTTATTCTTTACTTCAACTTACTCTCTCTCGAAATGCAAACGTGACTACAGCATTAGATTTTCATTTTCTATAAGAACATGACTCTAAACCAAAATGGCCAAAAATTGCCTCGGCATTGTTGTACCGTCACAGTCGATATAGTTATTCATCAAGCGGTGTTCCTGCCGGTAACGTCCGCTTCGCCGCCTGAGCGCTCTCATGCCAGCCCCGTACTCGATTCATGTACGGTATGATCTAGATATTTTGTAATATCGTCTTGCCAAATACGTCTTACCTGATAAGGTTCCAATTCCTTTCAGCGTCATTCAGTTGAGACACACGATTTCGTTTTCTTCACAAGACGTTGGGCGAGAGTCCTCTTTTTCCCCGAACCAATTTATTATTTCCTTTCCAACCCCCTCCTTTCCTTTTTTTCGTTCTTTTCAGATGACTCCGGGGTTTGGTTGATAGGAGTAGAGTTCCTTTGACAGTTCAAATGGAACGCTTCTGTTTCAGAGGAGATGTCGCAAAGAATTTTAATGTCTCACTGGCTCACCCTTCAGGCTCCCCTTCTCAAAACTCCGGACGAAAAAGTTCAAAGCACTACAGTAATCCCCTCCCCTTTCACTTTTCTTCGCCGTTCCTTTTTATTATTTCCAAAGAGACATTATTATCCAGTTATCTGGGCTCTGGGCTATCCAGTGACATTTCAAAAAAAAAAAGCCACTGATGTGAATTATAACGTTTTTCGCTTGTGAAATGTATACTGAATTTATGGTAACCAACTCGGTGTTTTCTTTCAGAGTTGTCCCATCGATAAACTAACTTGGGTGGAAGTTTCGCCGCTCTATGTTGCACAAAGAAGCGTTTCAACGAACTAATTCATTTGATCGAGATTGCCATTTTGTTGGATTCATCATTGACTGATGAACATTGACTTCCATTATGATGAAAGAATAGTATTCTGTGATCTTGGCTTTTGACAGTACTTCAACGACAAAGTAAATTGAGTGTGCGTGGAGGTTTAAATGTCTAAACACGTAGAATAGTTTAGAAATCTCGCTTCTTCTCCGGCTCGCACAAACATTGTGAAGGAACTAAAAACCTCCCGAAGACACTCCTGATTCTGAGCGCGAAGAAAGCAAAGGAAGCGAAGGAAAGTCGGGAGAATTTTCATGAAAATGTTTTAATTAATTCTCTGCCAAAGTTGGGTTCATTAAGAACCTACCTACGTTAGGAAAATCGTCGAGAGAATGCTAAAAAAAGTATCCTGGCCGTATAAAAAAAGTATCCGTACCAGTCCGTTTATCTATCTTTTATCTAACGCATCAAGCTGAGGGTGTGTATGAATGTGTGCTGTTTATAAATTAATGCAACCAAATTCATATGTAGTTCTTTCCCTTCCATGGAAGGGAAAGAACTACATATGAATTTGGTTGCATTAATTTATAAACAGCACACATTTAATGTTCTAGCCAAGTACGTGAATACCTGTTATGTTCCACCTGTTTATAGCCCCGCAATTTTGGACGAACAGAAGAATTGTTCATGTGTGATCATGACTTGGACGCCTATGCGGCACAGCTCCCCCCTTTATGGCCAACTGCGCGTTTATGTGCTCATTCCGGCCCAATACGTTTCCAGAGACACACATTGCATTTACTAAGAGGCTGAGCGTACGGGATTGCAGCTCGACAAGATTCGCAAGTGTCCATTATAATATAATGGACATATTATGTAAAAGGCGGCGCAAGTGCCTCACGTTCGAAAATATACCAACGCGTATTCCCGAGCAGAACCCGTTCAAAAGCCTCGCAAAATCAACGTTGATTTTTCCTGCGTGAGCGTCATTTACATATTTCCTGAGAGCATTGCCTATCCTCAGATGGACGTGATGGGGAAATTCATGAATATTCTTGCGGCTCCGCCTTCGCCATTTCAATTTCAGGTTCTACGCAAGTACTCGTATTTTGGGTACAGGAAATCATTCCCCAACACAGGGAACTTTCAGCATCGACCTAATAAATGCCTCATCAAATTTGCCAAAGTGGCTGGCGACCTTATGTGGTAATCCTCCATAATATTGTTTGAATAAGCAAGACTGTACCTTTAAATTACCACTTTATTTTAAAAAACACAATGTGTTTTTTAAAATAAAGTGGTAATTTAAAGGTACAGTCTTGCTTATTCAAACAATATAATAAATGCCTAATAATTAGGCAATTATTGAGGCTTCATGTCTGGTAATGTACGCCCAGTGTAATGTTATGAACTTTTGTGTACACCAGTCAACGTCATGGTGAAACTTAAGCGGTTAGGTCCCTCTTCTCCCCACCATTAAATTAAAGGATTTGGTCAGAGTGGAGGCAGGGAGGCTTTTCCCTTCTCTTCGCAGCCATGTCAGCTGATCAGGGGGGCCCCGCCGTTTCTCCTCCCAACATTCTCGATGACCACAGAGTAAGGTAGGTAGTAAAGATGACAGACCTTGATTTTTACACGCCGAGGCTTAAGCGGCCTGACTCAATTTTTGGTTGTCTCATCCCACGTTTCTGGCAACCCATTGTATTTTCTGGCATATCCTAATCCTCATCGAATTTCCACATCGCTGGAACCTATGGCTGCTCTCGCACAGGCACCAATGATCCCAAATGACGTACTTGTCTGTTAGGGATGGAATAGGTAACATAGAAAGGAAACATCGATGTTCGATGTTTTGGAAACGTAGTTGCTAAGTGGGTTTAATTTCAAGTACCTAACCTTGTTTGAGACAATAACACTCATAGACTTGTTTCTCGGCGTTTATTCAAGTTAACATAAATTGATGAGAATGTACGCTGCATGTACATCAGAGATTGGACCCATCAGATAATAAGATTCTTATTATATATAACCAATTTACAAGCCACCTCGTAGGTACTATATACTGGTGAAACCCAATTGGTTCATCATTTGTTGTGAAACACTTTCCGTGTGAATGTATCAGAATGACCCCAGCCATAAGGCATATCCTTGTAAAAATTGGCGTCACTAAAATAACTTTCGGGGAATTCAATTGCTAGGAATTGACAAAAGAGTTCTTCTTGAATCAAAAAGTGAGAGATTAAACGTGAGAATTAAAAGTGGGAAATTAAAGATTCGCTAAGTAGTAGCGCATGCGGCATTTTTAACGGTTAACGTTGTTGTTATTGTCATCTTCATCGAGGTTATGTGGTGGTGAACAAACATAGTATAAAATTTATACTATGTTTGTTCACCACCACCATTTAATGGTGATCAAGCATAATATGTTTCAGCACTGAAAATAGTCAATTTACTATTTAACCTTCCTCCCACAAGGCTCCCTTTCTGAACATGAGTTGCAAGGCCGTGTCGTATGTATACGACACAGTAGATCTACATGGTATGTATACCATGATTGCTCCCTGAATGTAATTGTTGGATGTAATTCAAGGGAAAAAAATTTTACACAAGGGTTTATTATTCTTCGATATAGGTTACTTATGCAACAGTTATTTCTGTGTCAATGGAAAAAATTTTGGAAAAAAAAAAATTTTATTTTATTTTTTCAATACGCCAACATATTATGCAGTACAACTTGCTGGTAGGGTAATTTGGCACGAGGGGCGATCCGTGAACTCATACACGCATGCAGTCCCCACAGTAGGTTGAACGTTTCGTACACGACACGGCCTTGTGGGAGGAGGGTTAAATAGCCTAGCACTTGAATACTTTCACAATTTTTCCTGCTGAAGAAAAACTTGGACACCATCAATGATAACATTAACGTCTATGAGAACATCGGACAAGAACAAAGATATTCCTGAAACATCGGCTGTCAACCAATGATGTTAACACCACCTAGATACACTGATTTCAACCTGGGTCCAAATCCCAGTTGTTTTTACTATTCCCAGAAAGTAGAAACGAGAAGATACGTCCTGCGTGGAAACGGTGACATCTTCAGTCAGTAGGTATCATCAACGAGGTTGGAACCCCCAAACATTTGGTCACCTCCCCGTTCACACATATAAGCCTCCCTCCTTTTTGAGAGTGAATAATTAATTGCAGTCGAGACCACCAGGTCGGACTCGTGACAGCTGTAAATTCAACGTTTGTAATTTATCGCTCGAGTTTCCCTAAAATATCTCTTCTTTGGAGTAAGAGTAAACTAATAAATTCAACCGCAGCTGCAAGCATTTGCTACAAATTTTGTAGGAATCATTAAAGTAATCATCCATAACCGATCGCTTAGAACGTTGTGGTTAGTCTAAATAAAATTGTCTCCGTTGTCAAATAAAAACAAAAGTTCATGAACATATTCCACTAATTTTCTTAATTAAAAAATATTCATAGGTAGGTACACTTGTGACACTTTTAACGTAGAATACGTTTGGAGGCCAATTTGCCATAAAACGAAAATTTTCAGCCCGGACTCGGGAATCAAAAAGTCTGAAAAAACGCAAACGAATTCTGCCATCATTCGTCCCGGAACCTTTGAAAACTTAAAAAAAAAAAGATGATACCTGTACCTAGTCACCGTGAGAGTGGCGTAAAACGAAAAAAAAAGAAACAAAAAAGAAAAAAAAAAACAGTGGGTTCAATTATTGAACTGAATAGAAGAGCGCAACCTTTCTGTAACTACGAAACCAAAACCGTAACTAAGAATTCGTAACTTGACACATCTAGTGCCTAACGACCAAACTACGAATCGTCGACGACGGAGGTGATTTTGATAGCCTATAACCACCCCCAGAACTCGCTGATCACAATGAGACCACCCTCATTAAAATCTGTTCAGCCGTTCAGGCGTGATGCTGTGATACACAAAAAAACAAACATGTCGAAGAGATGAGCGCACCTTTCCATTTTTTTAGGGAAAGGTTGCGCTAAAAAAACGCTCTAAATTTTACATAAGGGTTTATTATTCTCTGATATAGGTTACTTGTGCAAAATTAATTCCGATAATAAAAAAAAATTTCGAAACTGTTTTTCCAAAAAGTTTTTTACTTGGAAAATATTTGAGCTCCTGGGATCCTTCAAAAATCCAATTTGTAGCCTCATCAAAGCCGTACAGATCCCCACAGTGAAATCAGATCGTTCCGGGACCCCCAAAAATGAATTCTACGTCCAAAAGTACCTCGAAAACGACACCTAACTCGATCCCATAGCCAAAATCCTTCAAAAAAACCCTCCCGTAGCCCCATTTTAGCCGAATAGCGCCCCACGGGTTTGAGAGCGATCGGGCTAAAAACCTTGCGGGCACAACTAGATGATAAACTGAGTATTTTGTCAAACTTTCAGATTTAAAAAAAAAAATCCTACTGCCCAAAACGGCCCGGACGGCGGACGAGGGACGGCGCACGGCGGACGGAAATTTGGTTTTGGGAATGTAGACCTATTGAAACGGATAATGTCAAATTTTGAGGCCGATCGGAGTATTATTCCAAGAATATTAAACCAAAACGAAAAATGTCTGAAAATCATTAAATTTACCCATGTAGGGTAAATTTTACCCTATATGGGTGGGGTCAATAATTGACAGTCATAATTATTATGACTGTCTATTATAGTAACAAGCGAAAATAAATTGTTTAACCCCCCAAAAATCAACGTAGACGCGGGCTTTAAGCCGACGCACAGTGGTCCAGAATTCAAATCTAGCTGGACAAAAATCAAAAACTGTTCGTTTTCGACCAGATTTTGTATCTAAGGGTTTTTTGGGGCTTAGATTCCAAATTTCGGGTCCATTTAGTCATAAAATGAAGTTCCCTTCAGTTTTCGAGTTTCCTGAAGATCATTTTCACGAAAAAACAAAACAAATAGGCAATAATATCGCTGATTCCATTTACATCATTTCATGAGCGAATTTTCAATGAAAAGATAGAATGTAGGTTATTTAGGAGTATTTCAAGTTCTCGAGCCAGCTAAGAAGCCTTTTTTAAATAGCTGTATCACGTACGCATACTGCGCACATAACATTTATGTACTTTTGAACGTAAACAAAATGGGGGAGGAGGTGCTTAATAAAACAAATCAATAACGAAGATAGCATAATAATTTTATATACTCGATTGATACAGATAACTGGAATTACATACTTAATAGAAAATTAATTAATGAAATTAGCTGTACTCTGAAATAACCTCTTGAGGCAAAAAATGAAAGGAATTCAACATTGAAAAAAAGAAAGAACGCTGCTGGAATAAATAGGAACAAAGCAGAACAATAAAATTGAAATTATTCTTCTTCAAGATGATCATCTTCCTCAGCCACGAAATCGAGGGGTTCCAACTATTACATCTTTATTGTAACAAGATTTTCTTCCTACTGGCATAGTTCTTAGCCTCATACTAGATACTACAGAATCCGAAGATAGAAAGGAGATCTACGTTAGCCGATTCACGAGAAATTTTCCTGGTATTATGCTCACGGCCAAATTCAATCAAGTTCTCTTATAGCCAATCAGAATGACGATTTAAAATATTGTTCTCAACCCTATTCGCCCCTAACCATCTATTTTTCAATAATTTATGGAAACTAATTAAAATTGACCTTAGAGTGCTGTTTTCTTCATAAGAAAATCCATTGCCAGGCTCCTCGCGGTCACGTATTTGGTCCATCCAAGCTTCCACAGCAATATTTCTTGATGGAAAATTCCCGAGCGCCTTCAAGACGAAAGAAAGAGTTTTTCGCGTAAATGCGATTTCTGGACCATCTGCAAAAAAAGCCCATATTTCCATTACGTGCAAATTCGTGCAAACTTTTCTTGTTTTATGGGAGTCTTGGGGTTCATACCAACACGCCCTTGGTCTAAAAAGAAACGGCCAAGAGGTGCCACTAAAGATATAGACGTTAAAAGGCATAAAAAAGTGTTAAAATCTCGATAGCTTATGAGCACGCTCAGGAAGCACTTTCTGAGATTTTGAAAATGGCATCATACGCTACTTACCTCTAATTAAACGAACCATGACGATCAAGAGGCTCAGACGGCTTCAAAACGGCACCAGTGATCACTTGTTGAACGATGAATGAAGACTGCATCGAAAGATACAAGTCTTGCAATTCTTGATGAGGCCAGATAAGGGCAATATCATGACTGAGCGCGATAAGAGGGGCTGTCAGTGCTAGTTTAGAGCTTTGTGAATGCATGCTTGAACCTGGCTTTGTTGTTACTTCTAAGTCGATAACATGATTTTTGTCCAGCTAGATTTGAATTCTGGACCACTGTGCGACGTCAAGACCAAACTTTTAGGCCACTAAAATTAACAAAATATGAATTTAATATGACATATTATACATTGTATAAATATGTATTTAATACATAATGCACGATGCGTGGGTTAGCCAGAGCTTTGAAATTGAAACTTGTTCAGGAACAATTGGACTACCTATTCATTCGATTCGACGGCACCAACTAGTTACCGTACCCACTACAACAGTTGTAGTTACTACAATAGTAAGTAGGTACCTACTTACATGATATTATCATCTCCTGTCATTTCCATTCAGTCAACGGTATTTCTTCTCGGTGGACTTTTTTTTTTTTTTTTTTTCGTGAATCATCGTCGTATATTGCGAAGCCAGGACAGCTGTATCCAGCCGATTCCCCGCCTTCCTTCTATTTTGCTTTCCAGGACCGAACCATTGTGAAGAGTTCCCGATCCTGAAAACCGGCTCTCCGCAAAACCTCCAGGTTCCGTACGCGCTGTACCCACGCTTCGCGAAACATTCTGCGCAAACACCATGTGGTTTATTGAAGCAGCCTTCAGCGCCCCCCTAGAGCAATACCGACCAAACATAGCACTTGAACGCGCGATGCCGGATGTCTAATTTAAAGTGCTTGTCGCATAAGCAGAGGGTGTTGGTAATCTATTGTAGGGTTAATTTAAAAAACCTACCACAGTTGATTGCGATAAATTTTATCGTTGATATGTTTGGCAACTCAGCTCTAAATATCTCTCTCCGTGGGCACCGCCTGTTTCTCAATCGAAGCGAGTGCACGAAAAGAAAGAATAATTCTTGAACAATTATTGTTCATGAACCCATTCAGCTAGCAAATCATCTATTCATCTATCAACCGTTCCGTATACCCATCATCCTTTGGTTCATTCATCCTTGAGTTGCTTCAATGCTCGGACGATGTCTTCAAATCGAAAGCGCTCATTAACCGAAGGTTGGTACCAAAGCAATCCAACAAGACGGAATTCTACTAAGTGGGCAGAAACACAAACCCCCAGAACAGAACCCCTACCTCTGTTTCTTCTTGTAACTAGAAATTAGAACTGTTCTAATATCTCAAACTAAAACGATGTTATAATTATGCACAGGAGTGAGACTTTTATGGTCCGCAACCTTGACCCACATCTAAGCACTTGAATGAACTTTGCAGAGGTTTCACATTCAACGCTTCTGGAGCTAGAAACTCCCCCCTTTTTTGTTGGAACTAAACTGAATAGGATTTGACGCAAGTTTTCTCCCCCACAGCCCGAGTTTTCCAGAGACCTGAGCTCCCGGACACTAATTAATCAGCTATTCAAACAGTTCGTTTACTTGAGCGGTCTGTGTGAAAACTTGCAGGGCACTTGCAGAATTACGGTGCGAAAACTTTCCGACTCGCGAAAAGGGGAGGAGTTGAAAATAGTGAGAGAGGAAGAAACTTTTCAGATGAGAGGGCGCCATAATTGTGTCGAGATCATTTGGTGAAAATTTCTTTGTCCTCTTTTTTTTAGTAATCTGTTGGACACAAACTTCGTTGTTGTACTTTTTCTGATTGCATAATGACTTTGACTTCGTTTCGAGGCTCTTTCACGAAAAGAAAAAACTGATAGAAGACGAAGTTGGTTTGCGTTGTAGATTGGCTGAGGGTTAGTTTCCTTGATTTGCCTAACTGAGTCCTAAAACCTGTTCGTTTGTACACCTAATGTATCTTACATCAAGAGTTTATGTATGGGGAAGTCCTCTTACACCAACATATCTCGCTGTTTTCTTACCAAGGCCCGTTGTATTGTTTTCCTGACCACTCGAGCCTCAGGGCACGACGTTTTTTGCAGGTGAGGAACGTGAAACTTGTTTTTCGAAGGATCGCATAAAAGCAAGAAAGCTTAACTTTACGCCCTTTCGATTTCCATGACCCCAAATTCAAAAGAATGATTTATATTGTATATTAAAATGCTACTTTTTCATCGCCAACATGAAAGTACCTACTTTCAACATTAAAAGCTAAAATTATTGAGTAGATGACTGTAGGTTCTGAAAGTGAATAAAGAAGTAAACAGCAAGAGATTTTCAAATGGATCAACAATGGAGGGGGGAATAAATATTCATAATAGCCAGGCCAAACAAAAAAAGAAATATAAAAAATTTGAAAAATATATTTTAAAAAATTTAAATTTTCCTTAATACGTGCAGCAAAAACCAACATATTACTATGGAATAAAATAATGTTATGATACAGGAAACTCTGGAGGGACCTTCCTTAATACATAAAACGGTACTCACATGAAAGTGCAGTGATAAGAGCATAACCGAGCACAACCTAGTCAGTTGTAGTACAAATCGTAAACACTACACAGGACGGAACAACTTTCGGTATGTTCATGCGAGGAACTGACAACAGTTGATGGGAGGTAGTGGCAGTAATAAAATTAATCAGTGGGCTCATGGCCTACCTTTAGTGGATTGAACCTGAATAACATCTAACCAACTAAGGTTTTACGTTCGTCCTGAAATTAACGGTTTGACGTACCTCTGTTAGTTCAACCTATGGGTTCTCCAATAGCACCCTCTTCATAAAAATGATTTCTTTTTCACGTGTAGGTTTTAAAACGTTTTGCGGGAAACTCTGCATTCCCACTCAGCCCAATCGACGTCCTTCCCGCTCACACAGGTTCGGGGGTTCGACGCTGACGCTTGCTACTTCTCCCGAAATTGGCACATCGCCGGCCGACTCGGGAGGCCCCTCAAAACATCCGCCGGCAGCTGTCAGCCCGTTACTCTGTATACCATCCATGTTAAATCACAGTTACTTTCGCTCAATTACCGTCGATCCGGATATCCCTGCGGACACATTAGTCGGGAATTCCGACGAGGAAATGGCAATTTCACAAGGGCCCGTTGCCCAGGAGTCCTTGCTTGACGAGCACTCTGTTCTCTGTTACTCTGTGTTGACGAGATTGGAAGCCAGAAAAGCGGTCCATTTCCTTTTTTTTTTATCCAGAAATTTGGCGTTTAAAAACCAAAATGTTGCAACATTACCAATGGGGTTTTTAGTTAAAAGAGTATCCAAGAATGAAATAGATTAGAACTCATTTTCACAGTCAATTGTGAAATTTAAACGGGGTGAACAACCACAAACTGCAAATTAACCTCAACAACGTACCATCTACACCCATATTAACTTGTGTTCCACATTCGTACATTAAAAACAGTTTTCAATGTACGAATGTGGAACACAAGTTAATATGGGTGTGGGTAGTAAGTTGTTGAGAATAGTTACTATTCTCGTAGAGCGTAGAATTGTACGTGCAGTGTTTGGCCAGTCAATATGACCGACGTTACACCTAACTGGTAAAGTTTCTTTCCGATGTTCGGTTTCCGAGAAAACTCTTCCTTTTATGGGTATCCGGGCTTAGTGGAGTTGGTCCCCTTCTAACGGATTCAGTGCGGGTAGATGGCGAGATTTGCGACGGGAGTTGGGATGGGAAGTGTTTCCGTATTTATGGTCGGGATTCCCACCAGAGGACGTTAACGAGAACGTCCGGTTTTACGCCGAGCATAACAATTTACGTAGGGGAACATGTGATGGCAGGATGAGGGTTGAAGAAGAAGAAGAAGAAGGGGAGAGGAGAATAATGAACTGATTCCCAAGCTGCTAACAATAACGAGATTACTCGAGGGAGCTACTTACTGACGGCGCTTAATAGGGTTTCCCTCTCCCCTTCCTGCTTTTGGAATATTAAAAGAAAATCAAGACAGCAGAGGGGAAATGCCCTGTTTCCACCTTTAGGTGCCGCCTCTAAACACCGGCGATAGACGAAGTTGGGTTGCAACCCCGACAAGGAAACTGGGCTACTGGAGCGGAGCCTGAGGGAAATGGAGACATCGTAACCTGAGGAAATGACCCACCTACCAAATCAGAACGACCCCTATAACGATGATTCTCAGCTGCCGTGACACCAGGAACAGGGGTGCGGAAAAAAGTATGAAGATGATAGGCACGTCGCCAACATCAGAGATGAGAAACTATCACAATCATACCAGTCAATGTACCTAGTTAGGTACATACTTGAAGAAAAAATATTTGATGTCATTGTAAGGACATATTATGGTAAAGTTAGACTTGACATCAAGTAAAGTATTATTCGTCGGGTGGCCGGGATTTTCCAGAAAATCGCCAACTGGGCCAGCCACCTTTCCAAACTCTGGTATCAGACATGTTAACTGGGCCGGTAACGTCTGGGGGTAATATTTGTCACTGTTCCGTTCGTTTGTTTCGTGGTGAGTGATAAGACTTACCCAGGGAACATTCCAGTCGACCGGTGTTCGTAATTGCCGTTTCCGTAACAAAATTAGGGATGTTTTTTCTCAACGTCGAATAGTGAAACCCCCTTTCGATGTGAACGATTCAAATTCAGCAGGTGACATGGACTCCTCGAGTTTGAGCATTTCTTGCAAGACGAGGCTGAGGACGTGCTCAAGACGAGAGCATACCAAAGATCAAGCAACTAGGCTTCCGTGCTGGGGGCACCTCGAACATCTTTCCTGAAAACACCCTTGCAATCTGGAGTGGGTTCCAGGCCACAGAGGTATCACATGAAACGAACAAGCACTGGACAGGTGGGGGCTCTCAAACCCCTTTCGCTGGCCCGGAACCAGCAGTTGGACTATCAAAATATATTTTGATGGTATATACCATGCTCATACTTTACCAACTTCCACATGTGCTACAATGTTGCATTTACTGATTAAATGAACGAATGGATGGATTTAAAAATATGAGCACTGTGGAGAGGTTGATGATTGGATTAATGGAAGTGCAGATCACTGAGAGAGAAAAGGGCCTATTCTAGGTTATTTTTCGATTTTTTTCTAGGTTAAATGCTGCCAACCTAGATTTTTTTTGGTTTTCATTCTAGGGTGGAACAATTTAGTCTAGGTTGAATATAATTTAACCTAGATTGAAAATACTGGTGAAGTTACCTTCCTAAAAATGCAAACAACCAAGATTTAAAATACGCCACCCCCACACTTTAGTTCTAGGCTAAGTTAACGGTGTGTGCCGCCGCCTCCATCCATTTACAGTCTAGGTTAAAAACATTAATGTCTTGGTTGTCTCACCCTGGTATTCAATGTTTTTCACTTTCATAGACGGTTGATTTACCCTAAAACAAAAACATTCTCACCCCACTTCAAACAATTTACAGCCATGGCGCGTTAACCTAGAACCCTTTTTTCTCTAGGTTGTGTCCCTTTATTTACGAGGTTGTTTCAATTACTATCCCTGTTGTTCCAGTTAAATTTCTAGGTAGCTTCCTATTCTTTTCAGGTTGGTTCTAATAAATTACTAGGTGGTCCACTTTTCTTTCTAGGTTTGCTCCACTTCCATTGCAGGTTGTTTCTATCAACTTCAACTATCTTTCTGGGTTGTCTCTGTTTCCAACCCAGTACAAAAATTTGAATGTGACGTCATAATATTACTGCACATAGTGACAGACTTTAGATGATTAGAATTTGACAAAGATTTGGCCTCAACCCCACCGGCTAAATAGCAGGGGTGCCAAGGCAACGAGAATTAACGCCCACCGCCTACAGTGGCGCTCTCCGCGGCCGCTTAGCGTACTGTAGAAACAACCTGGAATTTATTGAATGAATTACAATCACTGTTGTTTAAACCTAAAACTATTTGTAGTACTACAGTAGTTTTAACCGAGACTGAAAGTCTAACTTTTTCTTCTGGGTTGTTACCTAAAGTAGCAATCTCGCCTTTTAAATCTCTCCCTTGTTTTCAGTTGTACAACCGAGACTTTAATGGAGGGGAATTATATGGAAGGTCAAATCATTCAATTCTAGGTTACCCCACTTAAAAGTCAAAGGTAGGTAATATATTTTCTAGGTCTTCACAATGTCAACCTAGACCAAATGTGAAGTTCACATTTGGTTTAGGTTGACACTTTTTTATTCCAGGTTGTGGTTAGAGGGCGGGTAATAACGGGTTAGGTTGTTTCTATATGGGTCTAGGTTGTATTAACCCCTTCTATAACTAACAACCCACGTCATAACTAATTTATTTTTCTATGTTACTTTAACCTGGACCTATTTTTTTCTAGGTTAAATCAATTGATTCTAGGTGGTTTCAATTTCTTTTCGAGGTTATTTTGGATTTAACCTAGCCACTAAAAAAAATCTTTTCTCTCAGTGGATGGATGACTAGACAGATGGTTAGAGATTACTTGAAATGATGAACTTCTGAGAAAAATGCATACCATCAAAAATTGTGTTGGAATCAATATAAATCAACAGTAACTGTTACGGCTTTGAGAGGAACATTCGATATTGGATGGATTCGATACTGGTCAATAGTTATTTATGGTTGTCAATTCTAATTATGATAGTTTATCGTAGTAAACCTTTTCGCACTTGAGCACAATTGAAGGCTGATGAGAACCAGGTTGATTTCTCAAACGCTAATGCTCTGTCTGTCAACTGTGCTCTAATAAATGGGCAGTCTTGCCAAGTATACGCCGATTAGTCAAGAAAGAAGGGGGGGAGATAATCATTTAGTGACGCTTGAATTTTCTGAGACAATCGACTTGAGAAGTTCTCGACCAAATGTGTTCCCCGGATATTCAGCGTACCGTCCGGTTGGGGTTGACGATCATCTTCAGGTTGACGTCCCGCTTAGTCCTGACGACGATGACGTGCATCAAAAGGTTGTTGGAGAAATCTGTCCAGTCTTCGAGCCTTTGCAAGGAACCGACGCTGACGGTTTTGCTGGGAACTGTGACGGCCATCGGATTCGTCGGTGCGGTTTTGTCGGTTCACCGGCCACCGATGGAAGGATTCGCAATCAGGTTTGTTTCAAGAACTCACCAGACTCCTGAATTACGAAGAATAAAACTTACTGACACGCTGAAGAGATTCTTTCAGTTCGTCAACAGGAATCGTTGTAAACCTATTGTCGCTCTCAGTCGTGATTGTGTTCATCGTGGGAAAGCTGCGAATATATTCGACCGACTTGATGGCTGCTCGTAAGTGCCTGAATATCGTAAAGAGCGACATGAAAAAAATAGGTGCAGATCGCCGTCTAAATTACTCGTGCGAATACGTGTGGCATGTCGTCATCCGGTGTTGCTTCGTGGCTCCCATATGCGTAGGTAAGAAGATATTCAAGAAATAAGGTCATAATAAGAAATAATCGTTTCATCATGTAACCTAAAAACCTAAAAAAATCATGTTTTAAGGCTGGGGATCTTGCTAACCATTTCGATTCATTGTTGCTTTAATGCAATGTGGTTCCCCAAGTTACCAGCATTGATAGGCTTGTTTATTCACATCCCAATTGGGTACTAGCCTACATGCTTCAATGTTTTTTTTTGTGCGAGCGGAGAAAATTTGTGGGCTTGTCTCTGTATGGTGGTTTGCTATGAGAACGCATCATGCTCAGATGATGAATAATGAAACCGAATGATGAGAATCTCATCTGATTTTTTTTTTTTTTTTTGAAACTTTTATTGCACCAAGTAAGCAAACTTATCAGCAATTTACAATTGATGTATACTAAATGACTTGCAAGAAGCTATGACACATAACACTGCTTCTATGCGACTTGTTGTTTTGTGCAACTGACGCACTAGTAATTACTCACAGAGCTGATAATTACTTCACAGGGCACCCCACTCCCACAGGTCATGAGGTTTTGTCGAGGAGCTGGACAACCTCGCTGTTGATGTGTCCCCGAAGCCTCTGCGCTGATGGGCTAATGCTTGTTTTTTGATGACTTCTTCGACAGTAGGAATTTGAAGTTCCCGGTGTAGTATTTCGTTCCTGGTGTAACGGTACGCATCTACGCATGCTCGTAGCACGTTATTTTGAAATCGCTGAATGATCAAGCGATTGCTCGGAGCGGTGCAGCCCCACAATTGTGCACCATAGGCCCAGACTGGCTTAAGGACCTGATTGTATAGTGTTAGCTTGTTGTGGATTGACAAGGATGACCGTCGCCCCATTAGCCAATACATCTTCCGAAATTTGGTGGTTAGTTCCATCTTCTTTTTTTTGACATGTGCTTTCCACCGAAGCTTAGCATCGAGGGTCATGCCCAAGTGCTTGGCTTCGTTTGCGAGCGGTATGACTTTGTTGTTGAGGTGAACGGGTATGTACTCACACCTACGGTTTGTGAAGTCGACATGTACCGATTTTGCCTCATTCATTTGGATCCTCCACTTTAAAGTCCATCATCTGATATGAATGATGAGAAAATACAGCGCAGAGAGCATGAATGGTGAGACTTGGATGATAAAATGTATCATAATTTAATAGTGAAACTGATGGGAACGAGACTTGAATGAAAATGAAGCTAAAATTACGGATGAAGAAGTTATTTTATATAGCAACGTTGGAAAATCAACCAAGAGACTCGGAAGGGGGATTTGCGTTTCGCAATGCCCGTCTTCAGTATGACCCAACAGAATACCGGAGCCAACTGCAGGAAGGTGTTGTTGTGATGTGCTTTATGGTACGGGAACCAGGTGGTTAGGTAGGGAGGACAGGGGAAAATACAGATGAATGTGAAAGCTGCCAGAGGGCAGAAAAGGCAGAGGGTCTGCTATCGCTTTCGGACATCGTATAGTCGCACGGACGCCAGTTAAGAAATTATGTAGGACGAGAAACGACAAAGGGTCGTCCCTGTCAGAGCTGCCGTACAGGGGCAACCACCAATTCCACGAGCGAAATTCAGTGACAGCGCTTCCCAGCTTCCCCAAGCAGTGGAAAGTCACTTTATTGCTTGGAATCGGTGCTACTGTGCGTAAAGGTAATTTTCCAAACGAGTGCTGAACGAAATCGATGAGGGATCGCCATCCACAATAAATAAAACGTCAGTCACAGTACATTATAGGTATCATTATGCTCCCATTTCAACAGGTGTTTACAACATAAATTTCTCCCCCTTCGCCTCCTTACGGATAAGGTTAAATTACTGAAGGTTAAGCGAGGCAGATTAGATGTAGGCAGGATAATTAATCATGTTTAGTGTTTGTACAGGGCGGGTTTCACCCCTTCAGAAGCTGAGAAGGGATTAGGGGCAATTGAATTTGTCGCGGACAAACTCGTCCAATCGGTATCACGAGATATAACCGACCCCAACTTCTAAGTATTGGAGGTTCAAATGGAACTCGACCCGACTGGTTGAAAATGAGTGAAATGGAACTTGGGAAATTGGAGGGGGAATCAGATTAGAGTAAGTATAACTTTGAGGAATATGGGCTTGTAACATCAGCTGAAATATACATCAAAATAGAATTAAAATGAATTAATTTAGATCGAGGATCAAAGAGACGAACCTTCGGAATGACAAGCTAACACGATTTCAAAATTTTAAACAAAATATTTAATATACTTAGCCAGAGCTCCAACTTCTCCAGTATTTGCGCTGTAATTAACCCTCGCTGCTCTCAAATCATCTCCTGTACGGTAATGACATTCGAATTAACCGATCACTAGATAAATACGATCCAGCAATTATTTCTCACTGCCATATCATTTCATAGGATCATTTATGAGGGAGTGAATAGATTTGAGTTCAACTGTATCGACTCGATGATGAGCCGTCACTAACATACTCGCATTTTCATTACAGGTCACCACATTTGGCAGCCGCCCATCGCCAAGTCCTTGAAAATGGAAATTGGGTTTTTCGTTCACTTAGTGATTTTCCTGTTGGTTCAGCTGAAGTGCCTGAGCGTGCAGAGAGCGCTTGAAGATTCTTTAAAGCTTTTGGAACTGCACGTGTTCAATTCACAAAACCGTCTGAAGAAAAAGTGGCAACTCAGCGTAGCTACACGAGTTTACTCAACACTAACGGCAACGCTCTCTCTGATGCAAAAACTCCACAAAAACCATTTCGAGCTCGCCGCAACTTATTCCAACCTCGTTTTCGCCACTTTGTCGTCCTACTTGATCTTCTTCGCGGGCGACGAAGTTATTCTAGAACGACCCTTGACCTCCAGTTGTTCTTTCTTACTATTTTTATTCATATTCTGCTCCGAGGCGGACCTCCGAATGATGTACAATTCTAACAAGGCCTTTCTTAAGAAGGTAAGCGAACGAAATCCTTTTCTCATTCGGCATTGTTAGGCGAGGAAAATTTTAAAAGTTCCTCCCATAGTTGTGGCCCACATAATTATTCTCATTGTTTGGTTTGCTCAGGACGGGAGAAAAAGTAATTATTTTGCAGCACAATGGCTTGGCGGGGTTTTTTTTTCTCTCTTTTTGTGTATACAGGATTCATGCTGATTCTCAACACTATGAGCATTACAATCAATATAAGCGTTGGAGTTCATTTTGTAAAGGGCTCTTACAGGTCCTTAGTGACGTTAATGAGATTAGAGCTCTCAGGGAATAAGGTGTCAATTACCTGGACACTCACAAACTGATGATATTTATAGAGAAGAATTTGTCCTAGGTCGGTAAATACCGCGGCGCTGTAAGTAGCGAACCGCTGTAAGAATATTACATAATACGTCATATTCTTACACACATATATATATATATGTATATATTGAACCTATATATACATTCGCAGGCACGTAACGGTGTTCATAATATCAACACTCTTGAAGTGCAATAATTATTGTCTATTTCTCTTTCAATACAAATTGTTTACTCGTTTCAATATCCTGCAACGGAACTTGATGAGACAATGTCATATCCTTAAGAATATCTACCTGAGATATTTAATTTAAAAATTGCATTAGTTATTCACTTCATTTGAGGTCAGTGGTAACTAATGAAAGGAAAGTGGAAAACTCACCAAATAGACGTGAAAGGAGCATCTTGAACCTGCTGAGGTTGCTATAGAAAAGTAAATGGCTTCATTGGAAACACTCGCTGGCAGCAGAATGGCCGATAGCGTCCAACTTGGTCGCTGCACTGGATCCAAAGCCACATTGTCAGAGCACAGCAAATCCAAAAGCCACGTCTCGGTGGAGCCTAGTCACTGCTTGTGACCGCAAAAAGAAGGAAACAAAATAGAACCGATAATATTATGATTCCGAGTGGTATTACGGAATCCCCAAATTCATAAGGAAATTACCCAATCCATGGAACTTCTTTAGTAGTGTAGTTTACACTTAATTAAAAAAAAAAAGTGAATAGAAACGAGAAAATTCTTCCCAGCGAGCATAGTGTGAGAAAAAACTTAAACCATAAAAAAACGTTATTCATGTTATACAATCAAGTTATTCGAGCGCATATCTTCGCGGGAGATAGAAGAATCTATAATAATATTATAGATTATCAGAAAAATCTATTGTCTGGTAATATCAGACTATGGATTAAAATTGAACCGACAAAAAGGCATTTTTGGGGTATATTTCGGAATTTTATTAGTATTATCAAATTCCTCTTCATAGCGGGACAAAAGAGCGAGAGGACGCAAAAAAGAAAGAAAGAAGAAAATATTTGGGGGGGGGGGGGGGGGGGGGAGTACAACGTTTGGATAGATAGGGGACCTCAAACAAATGGTTTTTACGTCCAAAATTACTCAGAAATCGACAGCTTATTTGACCTCCTGGGAATCCTATTTGTAGCCCCACGAAAGCCCCATTGATCCCCAAGGTGAAATCGAATCATTCTGGGACCCCAAAAAATGGATTCTACGTCTAAAAATACCATGAAAACGACACCAAACTCGGCCCCATAGACTAAACCCTTCAAAAAAATCGGGCTGAAAACCTAGCGGGAACACGAACTCGTCCAGCATGGTTGAATACGAACCTGAACCATCCTCTCACCTGCTCATTGCTGGGTGAAAATTTAATACTTATTAGATGCTTTTTGTGACGTCATCAGGATTGGTACGATTTCTCCATTGAACTTCTTAACCAGTAAAATCCAACCAATAAAAAGTGAATTATTAAATTAGACAGTAATGTAATAATTCACTTTTTATTGGTTGGATTTCACTGGTTGGGGTTCACAAGTTTTGAGGATGTGTTGTAACAATATGACTTTTTACATCCATAGATTCACGAAGTGGGAGATATGCTGGATGCACAGTTGCCACAAAATGTAAGCTAAATCATCAGGAATGTGTTACAAAGGCGCCATTTGTGATTTTATACGTAGGTGGTTCTTCCTTTTCAGGCTGTTATTCGATGGAGGCTCGAAAATTTGGGTGCTTTCCCATCTTTTCGAATCAAATACCTGAAGAGGAGTGTTGCTCATGCGGTTGGTTGACTTCCACTTGATTATTTGACTGTGGATTAGTAGGGCTGGTTGTAATGAGAAATTTGCTAAAGGCTGTCACTTTTGGTACTTGAGATGCTCGAGTTGAGCTTCTCTAAGGTGTTCGATACGTAAGGGTGCTTGTCTGCCGATACAATATCGGCTTTCAGGCGGTAAACCCTCTCAATCCCGCCTACTTACCAGCTCGTCATTATTTCCATTATGTTACTAGGCTGTTTGGTAACTTCGCCTTTTCCCTCCGTCATTTTCCAGATCACAATGGGAGCGGCGGCGTGTGCAATCTCTTTCCACTTGAGGTATTCCGCCGTCAGCCGGCCGATCAAAGAGGTTTTATGAACAACTTCCGTTCGACTGCGTCAGTGCCCAGCAAGCTAGAAAAAAAACGCCGAGGGAGAAGTCTGTTTGAGACTCGAAATGAAAGAAATATCCACCCGTATGATCCTAAATATCCTAAACCATGTGATCACTCTTGCCGAGAAAATATTAAACAAGCCATCAATTGAATTGAATAGATGAGCGCAACCTTTCTGTTATTACGATATATTTAATGAGCGAGAGAAAATAAGAAACAGTAGGTATCTAGCGACCAAGCTATACCACACAACACATCAAAACAAGCCATCAATTGAATTGAATAGATGAGCGCAACCTTTTTGTTATTACGCGAGAGAAACTAAGAAACAGTAGGTATCTAGCGACCAAACTATGCCACACAACACATCATCCACGTGATGCTCATTACGTAAACAACTGCACCCTAACGACCGATGCGTAATAAAACCTTATGCCGATCAGAGGTAACGAACTGCTCAGGCTGCAAAAATCGTTTTGGAGTCGTTGGAATCAGCCTGAAAAGCTCATTCCATAGACCCTTGTACCAACGAAATCGGACAAAAACTTTCGTCCCCCTTTTGAGGCCTCCTTAGTTACACATCAGAGATAAACAACTTTCGTCGTGAAGGACCTTCCGAAAACCGATGAAGGGGATGAGGGAGGAAAAATCAAGGTAGCCTATAACCACCCCCCGAACTCGCTGATGACAATGAGACCACCCTCATGAAAATCTGTTGAGCCGCTCGGGCGTGATGCCGTGACACACACACAAACAAACAAACATGTCGAAGAAGTGAGCGCACCTTTCCATTTTTAGCGCAACCTTTTTCCAAAAAATGGAAAGGTGCGCTCACCTCCTCGACATGTATGTTTTTTTTTGTTTTTTTTTGTTTGTGTACAGAGCATCACGCCCGAGCGGCTCAACAGATTTTCATGAGGGTGGTCTCATTGTCATCAGCGAGTTCGGGGGGTGGTTATAGGCTACCTTGATTTTTCCTCCCTCATCCCCTTCATCGGTTTTCAGGAGGTCCTTCACGACGAAAGTTGTTTATCTCTGATGTGTAACTAAGGAGGCCTCAAAAGGGGGACGAAAGTTTTTGTCCGATTTCGTTGGTACAAGGGTCTATGGAATGAGCTTTTTGGGCTGATTCCAACGACTCCAAAACGATTTTTGCAGCCTGAGCCGTTCGTTACCTCTGATCGGCATAAGGTTTTCTTACGCATCGGTCGTTAGGGTGCAGTTGTTTACGTAATGAGCATCACGTGGATGATGTGTTGTGTGGCATAGTTTGGTCGCTAGATACCTACTGTTTCTTAGTTTCTCTTGCTCATTAACAAATCTAAAGGTAATAACAAAAAGGTTGCGCTCATCTATTCAATTCAATTGATGGCTTGTTTGGAAAAAGGTTGCGCTAAAAATCAAAATGATTTATCATTTCTTTCAAAAGTATACCTTTTGTTCACACGTGAAGAAACTAGTTTGAGGAAGCTGAAGTGAATTTCCAAAATGTAGAAATCTGAAGAAAAAAAAAAAAAAAACGTTTGATCGTAGGTGGGAAGGTAGATTGCTGTTTGCGCACGTTCAAAGACCACAGCGATTCATCGAACATAATATGTACGTACATATATTATACCTGTATAATATATGTACGTACATATTATGTTCGATGAATCGCTGTGGTCTTTGAACGTGCGCAAACAGCAATCGAACTCCCACTTACTAGAAGCCCCGATTACACTGATTTATGCCTCCAGGAAAGGAATTTAGTTAACGGACCGGACTAGTAGAACGGACGGACGGCTGACATATTACTCGGCAAATACCTGCTTATAGTCCCGTTTAATCTCCAGTAGTCTGATTGCGGTTTCGATCTCCAGTTCGGGTCATGTTGTCGAAGCGGTATCGCCCAAATGGGTTCGTCGAGAATCTCAAAACGATGTTGCCGGTTGGCCAAGCGACCGGGACGTTTCCCTACGACCACGGTTTCAACCTGAGGATACCTTTCGTAACGATTTCCGTCGTCTTGATGGTATTTTTATCGCAATACGTCTCGCCGTTGATTGAGGCGATCCCTCTCTTGGTTCAATACGACGATTTTGCATTGACGGTGCCGCTGCGGTACCTTCTCATCATCTTCCTACCCGTCTGCCATTTTTTAAAGATCATCCTCAGAAAAAAACATCTCGTTTATTCAATCGCTTCGATGAACGAGCACGAGGAGTTCCTAAACGCTCACGGATCCGCCAATCCATACGTGTTCGTGACTGTCTTCATCGTAAAAATGGCCATCAAAGCCATACTCGGCGTCTTAATCATCATTGCGGAAAACCATGACTTCAACGCCATACCAAATTATACCATGTGCGGACAAATAATATCATCAACATCGGCTCAAATCATCCAACTCCAAATTCTGTATTTTTTCAAAGCAATTCACTTGCAATTTACATCTGTGTCTGACACTATGAGGAAAAACTCGAAAAACCTTCACCTCGTCGAATGTACCGCACTCGCTCATTTCCTGCTGTGCAAAGCGAACGGTAACATCATGACTGTTTATTCCCATCAGATTTTATGCATCATCGCGTACGATTTTTTGACACTTTTCGGCTCATCGAATTTGATTTTTTCGATCGCTTTCAAGTATTTGTATTTGGGAGAAACCACCACGTATTCCAGAGTAATTTGTCAAATGGCGTTGGTCATGTTCTCGTTTGCCGATATGTACATTTTGAGCAGTTTAGCTGACGACGTAAATTTCACGGTGAGCTAATATTAAATGTGTTTTTGAATTTTTAAAGCAAAATGTAGTATGTAGAATAATTCTGTAGTAAAATGTAGTATGTAGAATAATTAATAATAATAACAGGTGAATTATTCACCTGTTACCTTTGGCTTAGTAATCTCTGAAAGAATACTGGAAAAATGGGAAGACGACTCGTACAAGAAGACTGGTTTTGAGAGGCAAATGAACACCTGTGTACTGGCCCATGACCACGACCGGGTCCCCCAGAAGGGGGATCACCACCCCAGAACTATGTATTTAGTCAGGTCAAAGGCCACCAACATTTGCCTCAGGGGCTCCAACGACCATAGCCTGGGGGCAGTAGGCCAACTTATTTGCGCGGCCGCCCCCTGTGTGGCCTTGGCGAACTTTCCCAGGGCCTTGAAGGCCCTGGCTGGGCCTAAATAGTAGGCCCGATCGGCCCGCCCCCCTATCAGGGAAGACCACGCGTTCGAGGGCCAGCCTCTCGGCTGAGAACCGAGAGCATTCCAGAAGGATATGCTCAGCAGAACCTGAGGAGGCACACCAGAAGCACTGACCAGACGCCTCCAACCCCAGGGAGGAGAGCTTTGCCAGGAAATCCCCGTGGCCAGCAAGGGTATGGGTCACAAGGAACCCCGGCTTGATCCGCCCAGCCTCAAGCCCCCCTCTCCCCCGACGGTTGGGAAGAACGCAAAGGTGGCCAGTGCTCGACGCCTCCCGCTCACCACTGCCGAGCTAGCACCTACCCAGCGGCTCACCCCAGCAGGGCGGAGCACATCCTCAACCGTGAAACTGGTCCCAAACAACTGAAAAGGAAGCCCCTTCCTCGTCCGATAGGCTGCGTACATACGCACCGCCTCCAACTCAATCGGCAGGACAGGGACAGCAGCCGTAGAGACAGTTGCATAGACTAGTGACCCTGAGGAGGGTCAACTTCCTGATGGGCGGCGCTCAGGGAGGACGCAGGAAGAGGAAGGGAGTCCTGAATACCCCTACACAGGGCATAACACGAGGAGCCATGATCTGCTGGCCTGGGAGGCTGTATCGAGGCGGAATAGGGAGACCCATGATCTCCAGACTGGCATGAAGTGTCATGTTGGTCTGGAATGCGTTGGTCTCTGGAAGGGATGGTGAATGGATTTTCGCCCTGTCTAGCCAACGATGAAACAGCTCACCCTCATGGACCTCTAGCAAGTCCCAGCGTTTACCAATAGTTGAATGACAATTCAAAATAATTGAAAGACAATTATTGTCTGATTGCAGCATCACGCTTCATCGGTTGCTTCGTTCTTTGAGAAGTGATCTTTTCAAATCAGTTTAATCAGTTCAAATCAGTTTAAAACATTTTTTGAGTGATAACGAAAACATTGTTGGCAAACCTACTAACTCACCATGAAAAAAGTCGCCTGCAACGTGTCTGAAAACTTCTAAGAACCAAACAGTGTAAACCCACGTATTTTATCCTCATACGAAGAACTGCAGAGGAAAGCAACTTCGATTCACTGCGATATCCTTCAACGTTCCTTTTTTTCCTTCGCCGTCGAAGCATGTGTGAAAACTGCAGGGAAGTTCTACGCGTCAGGAATAGGTACGTGCCGAGATGAAAAATGGGGAAACTACCCAGAAGACACATCCCACTTCGTGATGTATCTGAGGCGGTTACCAATATGTGAGGTATAAAAGGTAGACTCTGAAACGAGAGCTTGTAGAATAGGGAATAGAAGGATTGTGTTTGTGACTGGAATTATGTTCGAAGGAAACAACCGTTTGAAGCTTTATTTCCGGGGCTGGTCCCACCAGGTGAGGCTGCAGCAGTTTATTTCCTTCATGAAAGAAGGAAATAAACGTTGAAACATAAATTAGATTTAATAAAACAAAAAGACGGGAATTACTCTGCTGTGCGAAAACAAATCGTGAAAAATAAAGCTGGGCTTATTAAAACAAAAACAACTTACACATGAATACGTTCCATTTTCACCGAATTTTTCCACTTTATGAGAGAATCCATTCAGTGAGACCAGAGCATGATATAAATTATATCATAATATGATATAATTTATATCAAACACTGGTTATATTATATTATATTATAATTTACCTATCGTGTTCGTGTTACTTTCATCATATTATGATGAAAGTAACACTAACCAATGGCTCTCATTAGGGAATGGGAAGCATCTGGCGTAATATATTGACCCTCCAGCAATGGAGGTCATCCAATACATTCGACAGGTTGTAATTTGTTACCCCATCACCCTCTGGTCGACTGTTCACTTAATATTATGTCTCACTCATCAGTCAAGTAACTCGAGCGGATTCTTTTTATCGATAATTGGTCGGCAAATTTTACCTTGAAGGCGGCAAATAAAAAGTAAAACAACGTGGTTTTTAGGTCATCAAAAGTTAAGCTCACTTCACACGAAGGTGCAAACTCAGAATCCTCATATTTGGGCCTATTTGGAGGGATAAAAACTACACCAATTTTCCGTCAACTACTTTAGCGTTTTAGTATGGGGCATGCTTTCCTTCAGGGGTTTTCTAGTTGGTGATTGGAAGTGTAAGATTCCCTCCCCCACCACCACGACCCTCGACGCCTACTTCGGTACCATATGGGCCTTTTCCTCCACTCCACTAAGCTAGTTTTGATAAGAGGTCTACTGTCTCCTTCTTGTATCATAGAGCTTCTTCTACCTTGTTTCACTAGGAGGTCTACTTCTGCGCTCCACTGGCCTTCAGGCCAAGGGGAGAAAAATTCGAAAAGAGTATTCAAGTGCCGTAATCAGTAAAGTAGTTTTCTCTATCCAACAGCAGAAGCGTACGGTATGTACTTACTAAGCCTTAGTCAGGTGAGAAGCCATTCACACCATAAAACTATCAGACAATCATATACGAAGAGATGTGGACCACAGTTTATCTCGCCCATTCCTTGAGAAGATCGGAATTCATCACTTCTAACAACATATTCGGATTCAGCACCCTTTAAATCCACCCCACACGTAAACGTTTCGTGCAGAACTGTTTTAGAAATATTGGAGATTTTGAACTGAAAGCGGGAGGCCCATGACGTCACACCTTTCCTCACTGGGCGTTGAGTAGTTGGGCACATAGACGCCAGAGCGCTGAACAACAAATCTGAACAGAATCGGAATGAAAACTCTCGGCCCGTGTCGTTTTTAGAATAACCTTCTTTGATGACTAGCCCGACTCTCGATTTTTGGGGTGGGCTTTTCGCGTAGCAAAGTTGGCTCACTTGCATCTCTCAGCCAATCAAAAGATGACTAAGCATCCCTTGCGTTTACCCCTTCCAGACTTCGAAATTCAAATAGGTATTATATTTTTCCTAAGGTCCTATAAGTAATATATTACTATAGTAATACATCAATAAAGACGGGTTTTCTGCAATGTTGACCCATTTTACTTACTTTTGAAGCATGCCCTTTCCAGGAAGCATGCTATAATATCTCACTCCTTTATGCGTTGACATGGATTTTGATCATTAGATTGGTGATCAACTGTGGTGAACGCTGACGTATCCATGATTTTTTGTTTCCCCCCATCTTACTGGGCTATGCCACTATTCTACAAATTCCGTGCATGAACAGAAATAGGTAGGTAAAAACGACCAGTGAATTATCAATATTATAAGCCCAGAAGTATAAAAATTTAGGTAGGTATATTGATAGCAAAGTTTTGTCTATACACTAAAAAATGCAAGTCGTATAATTTATGTTTTGTTTTGATTATTTATAATTGCAGGCCAGCGAATACAATAGAAGCCTTCATAGGATGATGATGATTGAGTCTAACAAACATCTTAGAGCCAGTGTAAGTATGATAGCTTGGAATTTTACTATTCTTGGGATGTGGACCAGTTTTGGGGTTTATTTTAGAAGCAATACGTTAATTTGAAATTAAATTCATGTTTGCGGCTTGGTCCGAAGGCGCTGCAGCCGATTTCTTGATGTAATGTTCGAGGATGGCAAGACGTGGAATTAGGCGAAGGTTCCCCAGGTTGGTGGTAAGTTGTGGTGAACGTCCAGACAAAACACTTCTCTGGGACCTTTAGAAATGAATTTGTAAGCTCCAGCACCCCCTCAATTGAGGAACTTAAGTTCAAATGACTTGGTGTTTGAAGAGGAATTTAGCTTTTCAACATCAAAGGCTGCGAGTTATGCAAAAGAGGTTCCCAGATTCCTGGATCAGTATCAAGCCGTAGAATCAGTTTGCGAATTCGACTCAACAAAATTTGTACAATTCTCACAGTGCTAAAAACATTTGAATCACAACAATTGAAGCTGCAAAATTGAAATTGGACTCAAGTTGGGCTGCAGTTGGTTCCTTGAACTCTGCCCACCAACGCCAGTCAACAACTAGTTCTTACTTGTTTAATTAACATACTTATCTATTTCTATTGTTTAATTACCATATGTTCTATTGTATATATGGTAATTAAACAATAGAACATATGGTAATTAAACAATAGAAATATTAGAAATAGATATTATCTATTTCTAATATTTCTATTGTTGGATGCACAAAAAAGAAGGATTGGGCTTCATTTCTATGAATGGAAAAGGAGAGACCCGACTTCATAGTACATTTTGCCAGGTCCCGTAAACGAAGTTATGAAAAAGAATTAGATATGTAGGTACTACAAAAAAACCAAAATCTTTTTTTGTAGCTCAGTTTCATGTAAATTACGATAACTCGATAGCTTCTCAAGGTCCTTCCAGACCAATTTTACAGTTGACGTTGCTGGGGCCCGTTTTCCCCTCACTTCCGCTGAGGATACAAGGGAGGTCACTGCAGACCCGCCAACACCCTCTTGGTATTTTGGTTCATGGGGCTGCAAATGGGACGTTTGAAGGATTATTCGGGTTTCGACTTTTTGAAGCCAGCAGTTTTTTTTTCAGGAGTTTTTTTTTTTCTGGTTACCCAACCCTCATTATGCACCGGGTTTTCAGAGGGTTGATGCCGTATGATAAAATATATCATTTTTAATATTGGCAATTCTTTTCCATTGATCTGTTTCATATGCAGTTCTGGCAGTGGAAGGCTGTGGTTCCACTACAGCGCTGATGAAGAACGCAAATGCACACAAATCTGAGGGGTTATTTTAACGGCATAACGTATCTGGCTCTTTTGTCATTACTCGCTTGTACACGCGGCGCTCAACCCCATTTGTGCGGTTAAAATGTAATGTTCCGCGGTCCTTGTTATCCCCTCAGTCGGGCGGAGACTCATTTCACGGTTTCATGATTTTCGAGCCCAACTGATTTTCATAAGCCTGTAGGCAGCCCTGCTAGATAGATTTGGAGGTTGGGGGCGGATCAGAGCTCACCCTATTAGCGATCATCCCCTAATTGGCTTTAAGCTCCCCCTCACTCCCCTGTGAACTTGTCTCCTGCGGCCTTTTGAATTCAGTTAGGCGGGTCGAGTTTTCCCTTTCCCGCTTTTCAGGCCAGGGAAATCCCCCCCGCTGCCGCATACTTCCCCTGAAAAGCGTTTTAAACGGGAGGACACAAAGTGGGAAGTTGCAGTTTAGAGGGAGAGAAGTCTCTTGAACCAGAAAATGGTTCCTGAGGGCTAATTCAAGGGCAACTCTTTTCCTTCCGATACGTTTACTTCTAATTCTGTAGGCTGTCGTGGGAGGGGAAGGGGGGTCAGGATTGTAATGGTAAAAGGGAGTATGTCGATTACCTGCGGGAATCACAGTGCGTGGGGGCATTGAAGAGGGAGGAAGTCACATGATGGTTTGAATGGGATTCGAACTAGATCAAGATTACACCGTTCGGGGGAAGAGTTTCAGGGCACTCTTGCGGCAGGGGCGCGAAAAGTGCAAGTGAACGTCTTAATACGTGAACGTCGTAATAGTGAATTGGCAAACAAACAAATCTGGTCCCTCTCGTTAAAAATTTAACTGTGCTCACCGTGGATCTGTTTAAAAACAATCATGCTTGGTAAGCAGATAGGCCAGTGTAATGGTGGGGGGGGGGGGGGGGGGGGATTATGGGGTAGAGCTTGCAAGATTGTCGAAAAGCAACGGGAGAAAAAACGGATTCTACGTAGGATAACTCAACAACAATACCCCACTGGATAATATCCTGGATATGATAGTATCATAGACGAATAATATTATTATCATAGACGAAATCCTTCAAAAACGCCTCTGTGCCCCATGTTAGCCTCACAGAGCCCCACAGGTAGAAAAACGTGCGGACACAACTAGATGGCAAACCGAATATTTGGTTAAAATTTGAGATTGACACAAAACTGACAAAAAAAATCCCATTGCCCGAATAGGTTGCTATTCTATGAGCCCAAAAAAGGAAAAAATCAAAATGCATGAATCAAATCACTGAGTACCCAGGGGGCTATCTCAATATCGATTACATACCTTAATACAACGATGGACAAAGGCTATTTTAATGTTATCTATAGACTGTGATGTTGACTGTGTTGAATAAGCGAGATCAAGGTGCGACAAGCACTGAGTTTTATTTGAAATCAGTAACTGAATGTGTTACTCAACAACAACAGTTGTTGTTGAGTAACACAGTTACTGTTGTGTTTCGAGCCTTGAGACGGATTCATTAGATAGTTTTTTCGCTCCTAACTCAATAACGGAAGGTCCAACAGAAACATCGTCCGAATAAAAATGAAGCTGACCACATTTGCTACAAAAATATTCATATTAATTTTTCAACTATCTATAACAGCGTAGGAGATATTCAAGCTGAGATGTAGGTAAAGTGAAAAAAAAAAAAAAAAAAAAAAAAATGTGATTTCAAATCCTCTTTTTACAAAACTAATCGCTCAAATGAATAAAAAAAATGTATTTACGTTCGAACAACCTCACTCGGTTAGTGAAAGAAGAGAAACCACAGCCGGTTCCGGCCGGTAATAAAATTTACTGAACATTGATATTCGTGGAGAAAGTTTCGGGCTGGCCGCGCTTTTAATTTACGCTCCACATAATGGCACACTTCAATTAATAAACATATAGATTTGCATATGTGAAAATTCAACTTTTTTAACGTTCCTCGCGAAGAGGAGCGAGATGTGGGAGCCGGTCAATTTTTTTCCATCATCTAGAGGGGAGATGTAGACATCGTAGATGGTTCTGAACAGCAAAGACAGCGTCGGTATAAGCGGCCTAAACGTAAGCAGCGTAGTAAGTTTCAAATTTTTAGCTTTATTGTCAAATGCATACGGAACGACAGTGTTTAGTTACAGAAAAAAAATCTTGCTAAAAAACTAAGTTTCCCATTTTCCATCAAAAAGAAGAAAATTAAGAGGACAATGTCGAAATCGCAATTTTTGGGTTAATTTGGCGTCCCTTACAGACAACTCGCATCTTTGACTTTTCACGACCTACTTACACCGTTGAATTCTGAATTTATGAAATGGAAGCAGTTTATGAATATTTTGAGAATAACAAAACCCAATGGACGAGAAACCGCCGAGTTTCAATGACGTAAAAATGACAAACTTGCGAGCCCCACGTGTGTTTTTCCCGAGATTTTCAGAGCTTTGAAAGTAATATTTCTCAGTTTCTCCGTCACGGGTAAGGAACAGGCTGGAACTCATTTGAATATCCATGAATGCGCCGAAGTGTTTTTTTTTTTCTCGCTCTCTTCTCTCCCGTTGAGCCGCCCCAAGTTTTTTAAAGAACGATAATGGCGTCGTAAACGTCAGGTGGTGGGCAGAGGAGATGAGGGTAGATAGGGGCTGGTAGGTAGATAGGACTCGGGAGGTGAGGTGTGGGGCGAAATCACCAAAGTTTATCGGTCTATAGCGAGAACCCCAGGAATACCGAAAGGCTTTGGAACTCCCAAGGAACTTTCTTCCCCTTCCGACAACGTCCCTTCATCTTTCGACCTCCTTTGCCCATCCGAGCGTGTCTTCAGGGCGCTCATCCACTAAAGCATCCTTTTTTTTTATTCACTATTTTCAAATTCATAAAAACCCGTCATTTTCGGGCGCATGTTGATTAATCACTATTAGTTACTAATCCACTCGCATAGTACGTCATACTATAACTAATTTGAATGTTTGTTGGTATTTTTACAGGAAAAATTGAGATTGCAGTTGCGATTGAATCGAAAAGCCACATTGAAGGTTTGCGGACTCTTCGATTTGGACAAAACTATGATGCATTCCGTAAGTTTGTGCAAATTTATCACTAAGTCTTGTAATTCGTACAATTGATTTTGTATTAACATTTGAATCTTCATAGGGCTTCTTCCAAACGTGATTAGGTTACCAATTTAACGTGATTAGGTTACCCTACCCAATTATCTGAATTTTGTTGGACTAAATTGAAAAAAAAAAAAATTAACATAAATAAAAACAATTAAAAAGTAAAACAAATTAAAACAATTAAAAAGTAAAACAAATAAAAACAATAGGTAGTAACTGTTGTTTATTTTTATTAATTTATATTTTTAATTATTAAAAAATAAACAAAAAAATTCATGAAATAACAATAGGTAACAGGAAAAAATTGAAAAGTAAAAGAAAAAGAATAAAAATAATTTCAATATTTTCAATTATTGAAAATAAAAATATTGATATTTTAATGAAATTTTAATGATACCTATTAAAATAATAATAAGATAAAAAATAAAATTAAAAAATCTATATTGAATTGATACCGATTGAATTAGAATATAGTTTGATATTATGTAGGTATATCACAATTACCTATTGTTATTTTCATTTTTAAATAAATAAATAAAATTGTAAAAAGCTTCTTTCCCCACTTTTGGAGATTAATACTGATGGGCTATGAAGTGAGAAAGCCAGTGTGAAGACAACCAAATTCTCTGTTACCGAGCGGTAGCATGCCGAGGGTTGACGTTTTTCCTTCTTGATCTTACAGGTGACAGCGTCTTGCCTCAACTATCTCGTGGTGTTCTTCAAAATGCCTTCGAAGAAGACCGAGTGAGTTGATTACTGAGTAGACTGTTTCTGAGTAAAATTATCTATGGCGACAAATAGCGTTCGTGTCTACCTAATCTACCCAAAAAGAGCCCTGGGAGGGGGGTTCAATAATGTGAGGTACCGATAACTGCCGCTAATTCGTTGATAATTGGCGGGGTAGAAGCTTATTCTCACCGCTCGGACGTTCATGAATATGCATGAGAAAATGCAAACGTACGAATTGTCTCCATCTCTCGCCGGACGACCCTCGAGGAATTCGTAGCTCGGAGTCCTCAAACAAACTCCCCGCTCGCACAAATTGAAGGGCTTATCGAGATCTGGCCGCAGCTCCAGAAGGGAAGACGGACCTCCATCGCCTCCCGTCAACAGATGGATCACGTCACGCGTCTCCAGGCTAAGCCTTCAATCCTTCCTCACACTCCACTAGGGCCAGGAGTTTGGAACCAAAGTTGGAACGGGTGAGGAAGTGTAAGCCAAGGCTTAATCCTTGTCCCGCCGACTGAGATTTGACCAAAGTCTGATTCAACTAGAAAACTCACAATATTCGTTAGACTTTTTTCCTTTAAAAGAAACATTGACGGACAAAATTTGTGAGAGAGAGAATGTCCCACTGCTTCTTGAACTATCCAAGTTAATTCTCATTCCATTATGTAAATTACGTCCTAAACCCAATTTGTAAGCCATGTGAACGCACTGCGTAGGCTCTGGTTACGTATTCCGGGCGACTCTGCTGGGGCATTGAATCTGAGAGCTCAAGTCATTACGAGGAATCCCACTCACTGGGGTGCCATTTTAACTAAGGGGGTGAAACTTGGGAACTTCGCTGATTGTTGTACACCGTTATTGGCTTAAAGCATCGGTAACTTCGAGAACTACAATCGGTTCAAGTAAGGTGGAGCTTCGTGGTAGAATTATGAATACCAGGTAGAAGATTTTTATCTCTGGATCTATGGGGCTTTTGAAGGATGCCAGGTCTGAGCGATGTGCGTAGGTATGAATGTTGTAGCCGCATGGGCTGAACTCTTCCAACTTAATTTCGCTCGCCCGCCTCACTTCGGTCCCTCGCGGTCCATGGGAGCGCCACTTGCGGTGACGTGACCGGGAAGCCCTAATTCTCTCGCTAATGAGATAGCTTCTAATTACTCGGGCTCCCTGATCGCGCCGCCCGCATTATCATAATATTATACTGACCAACTATTCTTATTGTTAAACCTTATTCTTACTATTATTCTTATTGTCTTGTTGTTGCCTCTCTGTTACTCTGTGTGTTAAACCGATGTTAAGGGGTTTCATTAATAATTTTTGCGTAAATATATATATATATATATTGCGTATACGCAAGATACAAAACCTACAGAAGACACAAAATCAAAAACCCTCCGGCTACTGTGTACGTCTATGCAACCAAATAGTCTTATTTCTGTTTTTGTAGAGACCCCTCTAAACCCGCCTGAAACCGCATAAAGTCCCAAAGCGTTCCGGCGATCTCCCGCTTTCCATAAATAAATTACTCGGTATGAATTCGGGGGCGGAAAAGGCACTCGGGGAGCCTACGGCAATTATATCGATTGCATAATACATACATAAAACCGCAGCCGGGCATTGAAATTGAAATGAACCCCAGAGAGGTGGGGGAAAGATTCAAATTGAACGAGGGAAACAGTCTGGTATCCGTTTGGAGGACACCAAGGGCGACCAAACGCGAGGCGCCTGCCGTTATTCAAATATCATTATTACCTCATCTGCCAGTCCAGGAGGTCCATTGGCGGCAAAAACAGGACGTCACGTTTTTGCGCGAACCCAAATGTAAAGCTTGCGGTCCCATGAATACGTAATTGGTAATCACAAGAACGCGAGACGGGATATGAGGGACGAGAAAAAAACCTCATCACAATATGTAAGAAGAAGCTACATTTAATATAGCTTCTTGAAATGTCCCCTAAGACGTTCCTTTAATATATATACAATAAAATATTATATACAATAAAATAATAATAATAATAATAATAATAATAATAATAATAATAATAATAATATTATTATGGTGACGATGTTCCACGACACATTCGATAGTAGGTAGTGAAAATACCACAATAGCTGAAAAAAATATTTTAACATGGAACACGTTTTTGGCATCATGTTCGTCTAATGTTTAGCCGTCAGGCTAAAAGCAACAGCCTGCGGGGGTCTGGGGTTCACTCCAGCAGTCATAATGCAAAATAATATTATGTACCATGATGAACACACAGCACAAGCGGCAATACGCCCACAGGCGGCAACGTTGTTATTTTTTCCGGTCATTCATTTAAAGTTTACAATATAAACTTTATATTATAACGAATATCTATCTACCAATTAGTATTAATACGTAATTACGCCCAAAATCGTTATCATTTCTCATATTATGACCAATAGGGCCAGTGTGTGTTTCTATTAAGAGCAACACACAGCATCACATTTTTGGTTTGATAACCCTGGATTTATCCCTATTTCAACCCTTTTTCAATAGGTACCAGCCTTTGAGATGTGATACCATTATACATGAACAAAAATAAATACCTGGAGATGTGAGTTAATTTATACCTGTTATTATTACTATTATTAAAGTTATTAATTAAGGGTATTATGGCAATTAATGCATTATGAAGTTATCAATACATACTGAAACTGCGGAAAAAAAAAATGCTTCAAATTTTACAAAAGGGTTTATTATTCTTTGATGTACGAGGTTACATTTCCGAATATTAGTTCTGTCAACAAAAACTTTTGATTTTTTTTTTTTTTTTTTTTTTTCAGAACAATTTTTGGATTATTATTCCTGGAATAATACACCTATGTAATCGCGACGGAGGTCGACGACTCCGACTGGCCTCAAAATTTGACATTATCCGTTTCAAGAGGTTTTGATTCCATTCTACGAGCTTTAGTTCTCAAGATTCACCCTTTCAAGAAATTACCGTTTTTCCAAAAAGTGAAAAATTGTCCCTCATTTAGTGGAATAACTTCAAAAATGCTCTTCCCTCGTCACATAATATTATTATGAGAAATGAATTTGTAGTAAATTTAATTAACTTTTATTTGAGACCTGTAGTCCATATGGAGCGACAACCGTGCGAAAATTCCATGGTATTTGGCCATAACGGCCAGGCCTTAGGCAACTGGAAAACCGTTTTTCTCACTACTAGTTTTTACGGCCTAAGTAATATCACATTAACAAAATCAGAACGATCGAATTTTTTTCCAAGTTCAGCTGTTAGAATGTTTTGAAAAAATTACGAAGAAACCAACTGACCCAAGTGAAAACGCTGCAAATTTTATTGATATAATATAACATATTATGTTATTTATGCAGAAATTTAATTCTGTCAATGAAACAAAATTTTAGAAAAAAATTGTTTTGATTTTTTTTTCAATTGTTTGTTTGTTTTTTACTCGAAAAATATTTGAATTCCCGGGATCCTTCAAAAATCCCATTTGTAGCCCCATGAAAGCCCTATAGATCGCAACAGTGAGATCGGATCGTTCCGGGACCCCAAAAAATGTATTCTATGTCGAAAAACACTTCGAAAACGACACCTGACTCGATCCCATAGCCAAAAGCCTTTAAAAAACCTACCGTAGCCCCATAGCGCTCCACGGGTTTGGGCGATCGGGCTGAAAACCTTGCGGGCACAACTCGATGGTAAACCGAGTATTTTGTCAAAATTTCAGATTTAAAAAAAAAAAAAAATCCTACTGCCCAAAACGGCCCGGACGGCGGACGGACATTTTGGTATTGGAATCTAGACCTCTTGAAACAGATAATTTCGGATTTTGAGGGCGATCGGAGTCGTCGTTCTCCGTCGCGAAAACATACCTAGGTGTATTATTTCAAGAATAATAAACCAAAAAAAAAACGCTCTAACCTTTTAATGTGTACACGGGGCGGAGTCCTCTCACAGGGCTCTAATAAAGGTTGGAAACAATCAATGAGCGAGACTTTTCCGTTATAACGCCCCCAATCGAGTTTGGTGGCGTTTTGCCTCTTTGGGTGCCTTAAAGCCATCAGGAGGTGTGTGAATGAAACTCGAAATCGAGTGGGGGCGGAATAACGGAAACTATTGAGCTTCCTATGGACGAGCCAATTTAATCAACTCTTCGAAGGGCAACCTTTTTTTTTCTGCCTCTCGAACCCCTTTTTCACTTATCCACGGTATAAGGTGGCCGAGATGAGGAGCGAATTTTTGAAAAAAACGAAGAAGCACTTCGCTAATATTAGAAAAATCTCTCTTTTATACAAATACATTTTAAACGTCCACTTAGTAACTGCTCCTTCCCGGTTCGTCCGCCGTTTCACTTCAACAACTCGCAAACTGTTTTAATACCTGCCCAAATTTCCATAATAATCGAGGCCTTTCAAGCCACCTCGAGAGTACAATGGAAAGTAACGGGCACCTCTTATAACAAAAGTGTTTGAAACCTTAAACGTATTTTCTCAAGGAGAGAAAAAAAAAATCACGTGAAGGCCTGAACCTTGGAGGCTATTAAACGGGAACTCCTTTTTCTTTTCTTTTTTTTTTTTTTTTTTTTTTCAACTCTAAAGACGGGTTTCTGGTAAGGGCTGGCGAAGGCTAAGAAATAAATCCCTTTGGGGGGTCAGGGAGTATTTTTTTCCCCCCTTCTTTTTGCGGGGAAGGGAAAGTAGACGAAAAATTTTTCATTGGAAAGTTTCCCTTTTGTTTTTGAGGCGCATTATTATCATTCCGGTCTGCACGAGCTCTCCCCGGGAGGTACATAATCCTCTCCACGTAAAAATAAGATCGGGCCCGGCAGTTTTTCTCCCTTGTGTTCCAAAAACGCTGTAGATAACAACTTTGCGTGCACATTCATGTCGTGGGGCCAAAAAAGAAGGGGAGAATAATCTCTCGTATATTCCACGCTCTCAACGGGTGTTAGAAACAATGCTGAAGGTGAATAGGTATGTGGCATTACGCAAACACAATTGTCTATTGTTTATGGCGTGGAGTAGAAAAGGGGATTTTTTTCATGACGGTGATAAAGATAATAATATCGAAAAATATTATATCTGTAGTGTTGACCTCGAATGGACTGTGCGGGCAACGTCGATTTCAGAACATCTCGTAACAATGGAAAATACAGAAGCCACATGGCGGAATGATGTCCTTTTCCACTCAATTTTATTACTCATTCATTTTCTTTTCGAGTACAAAACGTCGGATCAGAGACTTGTCATGACCTTTTCGTCTCTTCACCGCACCATTTCCCGTTGCGGAGGCGGAAGAAGAGCTTACGAGGATCTATCGGAACATTTCTCACAAGTGGCTCGCTCCTAAACCCTTTTTCTCTTCGGTACGCAGCCCCCTCCACTTCCCTCTTCTCATGAACCACCGAAGGAAAAATGATGGGAAAAACCGGGAGAATGTTTGGGCTCAAAAGAAAAGCTCGCATCCCCCCGACGGTCGGAATCCGAGGAACTTTTTATTCCAGGATGGATGAGGAAGGACGTCTCATGAATTTTTGGCGCGTAAAGCGTTTTCTTCGGTGGGGCACATGCGGAAAGGAAGGTCGTTGAGAGATATGAAAAGTGGCTGTGGAGAAGTCGGAAGACAGTGGGATCCCTCGAAAAGATGTTTCACGTCTGCTTCACAACCTGTTATCAAATCTGTGGGATGTTTTTTCTTGGAATTGTCCACCAAGAGAAGACTTTTATACAAAAGTGCTGCGACTGTCATTCAAATTGAAACCCTTGCACGCTGGAGTTTCACATTGACTGTGCTGTTTCTAGCGGACAACATATTTTCGATTTCAACGTTGTTTTGGCCTTGAAGTCGAGTTAGGTGTCGTTACGTGAAGTATTTTGACGTCATGCCGAGCCGAGTTTCCCAAAATCAACCCGGAGTGAACCACCCAGACTCTCTCGGTATTGAGTGGCCGCAGTCGCACACCTGTCAAGGGAACATGGCCAGAGTCTGTGCGTGAAAGATGTTTTCAATCCAACCAGAATCATTAATAATTAATGAATTAGAATTATTCTACCTTTCTGTTTGAGGCCAGCACGTAGACTGCTGGACTGCATAGGGGTGGAAAGCCAGCCATCCACTTCATATTATTCAAACAGAGGCCTTATTCAGTTTTCCCCGTCTTTCCCTTCATATCAAGGGGGAAAAAATGCCACGCCTGCGGTCTCCCCTGAACTTATTCTTTTTTCCCCTTCCACGCCCTCCGCATTCCCTTTCCGAGGGAAATCCCCCTCCATAACCCCAACTTATATCCCCCCATGGTAGCAACAACACCGCCCGCATCGCTTATCTCGGAAACCTTCAACCCTCATATCTCAGGCTATTTTTTTTCTGCTGATAGACTGCAAAATGATGAGCCGTCAGATGTTCCCTTCAGTAGAGGAACCAAGTCAAGAAATATTTTTATTTATACGAAATCATACATATTCGACAAATAACTCTCAAGCTCACAATCTGCCAAACTCACATTTCGTGCAATCAACATCAATGAAGACCTCCCACAATAAACTTCGTTACAGCGTTTCCTCGAAAAGAAAGAACAACAATCCAAACGACAATCAATAACTCAATCCCTCAAGGAAACTCATCTCATCACAAATTGTCCTCTTGTCTTCAGCTCATTCCTCGCGTTACACAATACAACACCAATACAAAGACGGAAAATGAAAAAAGAGGTAATGACGGATCAGGGAAGAGTAAGACGGGATAAGAGCCCATCGGGGAAATCTCAAAGGCAATATTGGATCTATCACCCTGGGTTTTTCCTCCTTTTCGCCCTCCTGAGAGGAAGAAGACGGAAAATGATCGGAGATCTCAACGAAATCAACAGGTATATGGACCAATGAAACGGCAGATTGTTTTTCGCTTGACCTGATTCTTCTTCTGACAACAAAAGGATATCGGTTGAGTCAATGGGCATTTTTATTAGAACTGTGATTCTAACAGACGACGTTTGACTTTGATCGTCATCGTGAAAAGACTGTAAAACGTTGAAGCCATCGATAAATGTCAGCTCTACTATAGAAATTGTGCTTAAGAAGAACAGTAGAGAGCGTACGAGTCTTGGCTACTTATGTAGGTAAGTACTTACAGATAGTTTATTATTTACTGAAAACAAAGTATAGGGTGTATCACAAGTCAATATTTTTTGGATTTTACCTTGCATTTGACAGTTTGCCAACCATTTGGGAAGGACCAGCGTGGCAACTGCTTAGGATTGATTTTTAAGTCCTGGTTCCATGAGAAATTATTAAGTAATTCAACAAATTTTGTTGTCTTTTAGACCAAAATGAACACCCTCAAAGTGACTATCGAAAATATCGACTTCTTCAGGTTCCATAATACGAATGAAGCTTTTTTGTGATACCAATAGGGAAAAATCACCTTTTGTACGAGAAATCAAGTTTCAGGGGATATTTAAATTTTTCTTTAACACTTCAGGTCATTTTGACGACAGAATCATCATCCTATCTCAAACATTGGTAATAATAATAATTGTGTTGAATAATTTTTATTTTATCGGAAAACGTTTTGTAAAAAGTGCAATGCAAAATGTGTGTTGAGAGGAAGCGCTTCGAAGTTTAAACTGTAGTTCAAAATCCTGCTTTTAACGCGTCAAACAATTTTTCGAAAATCGATCGATCATTCAACCCCGAAAAATCGATTTTATGTAGGGTAAAAATAAAACCTAATAATCGTAAAGTTGGGTGTTTTAGGAGGTGGTGCAGGTCAATAAAAAATTTTCTTTCTCTCCGTTTCCAAGCTTTTGACTGTATTAAGTCATCTTCAGGGTACGTACGGGTACGTACTTAAATGTTATAGCTTATTTTTTATTGAGAGGTTTCCACCCCAATCGTCGGGCTCTGCTTAAGCAAACCCAATTGGGTCATGAGGTGGGGCATCCTAATTTTTATAGTCGTGTGTTTCTCGCAAGTCGGTATGCTGGTTTATCGTAGTGGTGTCTTAGAGCTGATGTTGACGATGTGATCGATTGGTTGACGTTTTACGTTGCTGGGTTATCAGGGATGGTTTGACTACGGGGCGGGGAGGTTTTCGGTAGGGATTGAATCTTATTTTACACTGAATTACCTACTTGATTTTTATGCGCAAATTTGAAGGGGGGAAACGTTAGCGTGAGACGGAGGATTTGACTGCGGTAGGGTAGCTGCGCGGGGAGGTTATTGTGTTGTTGTAGGTCTGTCTTGATGATGGCTATGGCGGGTGCTCAAGACGGGGGAGGAGAGCACAGATTAAACTTTGGACGACATCAAGGGCTGGGGTGGAGAAGCCAAGAGTGTGATTGAGATTTCACTGTGGGGGCAGAATAATCCTTTTAGGTACCTAATGACATTACCTAATAAGTATTATTCTTTACTTCAAGTTTACCTTATAAGTATTTTAACATTGTTATAATAATCATAACCATAATGTAATTATGATGGTATTTAGGTTTTAAATGGTATTTGGTGTTGGAAAGGTGTTGAGGATCAGTCAAATAAGACGAAGATTTGAGCCGACGTTTCAAGAGATTCTCCTATCATCAGGACAAGTGCAGGGACAAGAGCAGCACACGATGTGAGCCGTCGTTGTCGTACAAATAATGAATAATCATAGAAATAATGGTACTAAATTTTAGTAATAATTACTAATTATTAGTAAACAGTGGTATAAATTGGGCGCCTAGGTGGTGGATATCGTTTTTTATATTCATGGTGTTCGGTTGTTTGAGGATGTGTATGTTTTGTAAATTTGGAGTTTGAAAGTGTTGGTTTCTTTAGCTAGAGAGGTGACGTTTTGGAAATCGGTTTCGTGTTGGCAAGTGATGCAGTGTTGGTCTAGGGCTGTATTTTCGGGGGTCGCTATAGCGAGTAAGTATACTTACACTCCCCACTGGTCACACTCTCTCCTCCCGCTCTGTGATTGTTTACCGGTACACTCACGGAGCGGGCGAGGCTCGTGATGTGACCTTTGCCTGTACACTCCCCAATCAGACAACGACAAAACTGGTAAATAAACTCAAATAAAATTTATTTACTATGATTTAATCATAGTAAAATAGACCAAAAAAAAAAAAAACTGTAAAATTAAAAATAATAAATCGACGCTGGGAAGGAGAGTCAAAAACCTGGTTCCACACCTTAAAAATGTGGTAATGTAGCAACTTGTTCATGATTTCAGCTCAAAATATTTTGTTTTAACGCCTTATCGAGAAAACTTTTCAAGAAATTGAGCTTACGTTAAAAAATGCGATGATACGACTTGTTGGCCCAGAATTTTTGAATCTCCTCTTGTGATACCCTATTTTCTTTTGAAAATTATAATATAATTTTCAATATTATTGAAATTCAATATTTATATTGTATTCAATATTATTAAATATAATATAATATAAATTTGGTGTGAGTAGATTCTTTTATTTAAATTCTGCATACTTTCTCCGATGTATACATCTGTTTACAGTTTTCAGTTTTGCATGGTATTTTATAAAATTTATAAAATGCATGAACACCAGATTCAATATTTACCATGGTAGGTTCTGAATCTTTAAGTGGGAGGAAATGATGTTTTAATCTATAATGACCAGGCTATTTTGTAATTGTATTTTTAAAATATATTTTTAAATTTATAGGCCCAATCGGAGCGGTAGGGCATTGGAACGAATTGGCAGGGTTCTGAAGCGTCTTACGACCCCTCTTAGGGGGAACCAATTCACCCCCGAGTAAAATGACAATCTGCGTTTAAAAAAAAATAAAAAAAAAAAAAAAAATACACTGCCAAGGGGGATAGAACATAGCTTCCTCGCGTTCATTTACTACTCCGATATCCATAGAGGCAATATGGATTGGTGGGGGAGGCAAATTGGAGATCATCTCAAAATTAATGACTGTAACAAGATAGTGAAGTTCACACATTCGCTGAGGACAACAATTTTTTCGAAATCCAAAGCGCAAACGAGGCTTCCGCTACTCTTGGAAGTAAAAAACTGAATAAAAACGTACTCCACGTGAAGTTTTATGGCTGATTTACTCTATGGAAGTTATTTGGGATTCTTTGCATTGAATGGAGAATGGAGTGAACGCCAATCATCAAAGATCGAACGTCAAACTGAAGATGACGTCCGACGTTCGATGTTGGACGTTTGACGATAGCGAACGACTTTTCGCAAAATTTACAGAAAAGAATACAAATAAACCCTTGCGCAAAGTTTGCAGCGATTTAGTTTGCGAGGTTGGAGCTCACTAAAACACAGCAACTAGATATTTTTCCCAAGTAGGAGAACATTACTAAATGAAAATAATAACGCCGAGGGTTTGACCTAAGATGGTAAAAGGACCCCCTTCTACTTCATTAGCGGGGATATTACGTCAAGTGAGAAATCGGGTTGTGGATACGGCGGTTAGGAAATGGGTCAATTGCGAATTATAACGCAGTTCCTCTACCCTGCGACTCGTGCTATTACAACGCCTTTGATAAATTATAAAACTCAACAAGAAGAGACTGCTCCTTTTTGCTGTAAATGTTAGAGAGAAATATTGTCCTACTGCAGGAAGAGGTTTCAAAAGTCAAATACTCGTGAGATTGTTAGTATTCAGAGAGCGAAAACCGTGAAAGAGTGTCATGATTAGAAATAGAAAACAAAAGAGGAAAGGGAGAGAGAAAAACGGTCTCCGAGCCCGCTTTTCCCTCAAAAAGAAGTGAAAATGAAAATAAAACCGGCAAAAAAAAAAAAAAAAAAAAAAAAAAAGCATCAGAACTCAAATAACGGGAAAAAAGCGGAAAGGCTGGAGGAAGACGGATCGTGTTATCAGAGTCCCATCCATTCAGAAACAATAAAAGTGGACGGGTTGTGACGCATGACCTGAGGCCACCCTCCCGCATAGTGTCGGGGGTGGAGTTCAAGGGGTAGGAGACAATTCATGGGGAGGAGTGTTGAGACAAAAAGGGCGACACACAGACACAGTTTCAAAGGGGATTTTCCGGCGGGGGGATACCCCCTTCCAGTTTGGAAGGGGGTATTGCGGAATTGTAGGGGCGGAGGACATGGAGGGTTTAGGGAATGGCGGGAAAACGTTGGACTCGCGAGGGACGGACACGAATGGATCAGGCACGGCCGAGGGTAGTGGTTGAAGAGGATGCAACGAGCGCAATATTCTACAAGTGAAGCTGGCCACTCACGAGCGCTTCAAATGGCTTGGCTCTTTGGTCATGAGAAGCAAAATTTCCTTCTGGCAAAATTTAATCATGTTCTACTCTCTGCGAAATCGAAGTTACTTCTCTTGAAGCTGTCACAAATTGGTTCACAGTAAACCAACTCTCAGTAAATTGTGATAAGACCAGCATTATGAGGTTTGGGTTGTGAGATTTTTCGAGTCTCGACAATAGTCTGGCTGATGTAAGATTCCTTGGTGTCTCCCTTGACCCAAGGCTTGACTGGAAGTCCCATTGTACTCGCCTCGTTTCAAGTCTCAATAGCTACACCTTTTTATTGAGGCGTCTCTCTGAAAGACTGACAAAGCCTGCTGTCCTCGCAGCGCTTGTTTTCATAGCAGAGCTCTCTATGCAATTCTCTGTTGGGGACAATCTCTATGCAATTCTCTGTTGGGGACACTCCCCTGCAGCTTCCATTGTTTTTGCATCTCAGAGAAAAGCTGTATGGGTCGTGGCTGGTATTCGTTATCGAGAGGACTGTAGACCAGCTTTTGTCGAGCTCGGAATTCTCACTATCCCAGCTATTTACATCCGTGAAGGCCTAAATTATGTTAGAAGGAACTGTGATAAATTCCTCAGGCCCGACCATCGATACTCCACACGTGGCAAAAACAAACTCATACTCCCCTTTCATCCCCTGACTGCTTCCCGGAATAGCACCGGTGGGGGCTCAAATTTTTTAACGCTCTCCAAGCAGATATCTGGGATACTCCAGCTGGTGCGTACAGGGCCACTATCAAGGGTTTCCTCATCAGGCTTGCTCCTTACAGCTTTGATGAGTTCTTGGCAGACGTGGTGAATTGGTCCATGTAGTGTGCTTGTATTTTGTTTTGTTATACCTAGGTTAGTTAATCAGTTTGTTCTTTTTTTTTCCTGTATGTATCTTTTGACCATTGCCCATACATTCTGTGTTTCTGGCAAATAACAGTTTTGATTTGATTTGGCAGGACGTTGTGGAGGGAGACAGTTTTGCAAGTTTAGCTCATTCTGGATCGCGCCGCGCCACGCCACCCAAACCACCCGGTGGATCTTGGACGGGTTGGATAACCAACTCGCTGGCCGCTCCATCCAAATCCCGACGGTTTCCCCATTCACGCCGCACCGTTGGCTTGCAGGCGCGCTCGTAAATGGCCAGTTTACGAGCTCCAGAGTCCAACACCTTCACATCCTGGGCAGCCTCTAAGAAGCAGTGAAAGAGAGTGAGCAGCGTCCATGGAAGGGTGAGAGCCGAGGTCAGCCAAGAACTGGTAGGGCGGCTGGACAGTCCGGGCAACATTAGCAGATAACCAGTCGGGCACAGCTGAGTGTTCCCGAGCTCAGTTTAGCACTTAGACGTTGGCCGCTCGGGAGTACATGAGTCAACCTCCACAACGAACCTTCACCAAATATTCAGTTTTCCACCAGTAGTTCTGCATCATCTTATCAGGCAGTTGTACACATTGAGATTCCTACGCCAAAGCTCCACCAGATTGATAAAACGCATCTGTAGCTTGGACAATTCTACAAATCAAGGGATGTATTACTTTAAATCGGTTCGGCTCCACAAGGCGTCGCACTCAGCTGAGTCCGAGACGCCCATGGCAGACCTTGCCGCTTCAAGTCAACCCATAGATAACTTGGATGCCCCTCGGAGGTGTGTCGTCTCTAGACTTTTTGTTAAAACATGCTGACTAGACTTTCCACATCCAGCACCATCGGAAAAGTGGAAGATTTCACCTCGACGCTTTGAGCATGCATCCCAGTACCTACTCTTGATTGTTCCCGTCAACACAAATGGCAACGACAACAAGGAGTATGTGCCTTTGGAACTCCACCAAACTCACAAAACTTGAACTAGAGAAAATCTAGGAACACAACTCCTCCTATGAACTTAAAAATCCCCCGTTTCAGGGCCGGTTTCTACACCACATATATGTGGTGATATATCACACTGTCCAACAGGCATGAAGATACCGAGCGACTTCTTAATCCCATGATTTACCCATTACGCAAAAAGGAAGACAATTTCTCCTTTATCAGCACAAGCCCCACGGAGCTTTCTGGCTGCGTAAGAGTTCAACGGGTAGGCTTGGTGAAGAAGGACTCCATAGTATGGAGTCCATACTGAGTAAGTGTGGATTCAGAATGGAGTGAGGTACTGCTGATTCTAATGCACTCTTCTTTTTTCTAATTGGCCCGGCACTCATCAGGATGACTTGTCTAAAAAACGATTTTAAGCAATCTTTGTGGATTTCAGGGGGGTCTTGTGTGAGTCATGACATGAACATTGTTCAATAAACTGGATGCAAACGATGTCAGCCAAAAATTCATCCATCTTCTTGGCGGAATGTTAGCAGGTGATCTCTTGACGCTGAGAAGAGTGTTCAGTTGAAGAGAGGCGGGGCTGCCTCCTGAGTGTGCAGCTGCTTGCGAAATTTTTGAATGATGACTTACTCCACAGCCAGATGTTAATTTCACAACAAAAGCGCTCCACAGCCAGTGAGGTCGGGCTCAGTCAAGATGACAACTCGGAGGTGGTCTTCCGAACGACTTCTCCGATTCACTTCCAGTATTTCCCGTTTCTGCCCAGGTGTAGTGACGTCATCTTATTGCGATTTACGACAGGCAGTTTCCCGAATTTCAACGTGCACTTGTCGATGTATCTGTAGCTGGTATGGGTGATCATAAGTGTGAATGGTTTGATCCAGATGGTTTCCTGTCCTTCTCTCCAACGTCTCTCAATCCGCCCGTGGTTATGCGGGGGTTGCGGGGGACGAGCGCCGGGATAAGGATATAAATCTTTAGAACCGTCCTCGATCCCAGCTTCAGTCTCCAATTCAACCCCGAAGCCCACCTCTTGATTTCCCGGCTTCGCCTTTTTCCCTGTTCCCCAACGAATCTTTACTCCCCCGCCTTTTTTTTTTCTTTTTACCAAACCCCTTTCCAGTGAAAACCCCGTCGCCGAAAATGTCTTTGCGAGGGTCGGAGGTGTGGATCCAATTAGCGGTAAATTGTCTCCTGGAGTTTCCTAATGAATTCTTAGTCATCCTTCCCTCCACCAGCTCTTCCTCCAGCCATAATCCCAACGTTTGCCCGGTCTGCCCTTCCACAAATTTCATCAGCCAAGAATGTTTCCCTCCACAACGTTTTGATATTATCGTCACGTTTACGGAAGAAAATGAAGCCTGAAGTCCTTTTGAACATGAACGACATCGTATCAAAAGACGCATGACGACGAGGGTCACGAAAAATACCTCGATTCACCAAATCAGAAGTGGATCTTATACAATACGAACTCTGCACACTATAAACTAGTATCTCCTTCCTCAAAATCGGTTCTGCTCCCTCAAACGAGCCTCTGCTGTCTCGAAACCGGTTTATGCTCCCTCAACAACTCTCTTCTCCCTCAAAATCTAAACTTTAATAGTATAGATTTTGGTTTATTATTCTTGGAATAATACACCTATGTAATCGCGACGGAGGTCGACGACCCCGATCGGGCTGAAAATTTGACATTATCCGTTTAAACAGGTCTTGATTCCAAAACCGAAATGTCTGCACGCCGTCCGCCGTCCGGGCCGTTTTGGGCAGTAGGATTTTTTTTTAATCTGAAATTTTGACAAAATACTCGGTTTACCATCTAGTTGTGCCCGCAAGGTTTTCAGCCCGATCGCCCAAACCAGTGGGGCGCTATTGGGCTTTCATGGGGCTACAAATGGGATTTTTTAAGGATCCTTGGAAGTCAAATATTTTTCGAGTAAAAAACAAAACATTTTTGAAAAAATAAATAAAAATAAAAAATAAATAAATAAATAAAATAAACATTTTTCTAAAAATTGATTTTATTGACACAGAATTAATTTATGCACGAGTAACCAATATCAAAGAATAATGAACCCTGGTGTAAAATTTGCAGCGTTTTACTCTACATATTTTAGCACTGTCGATGTTCATTTAATTAATTAAATGACTGTAAATTTTGCAGACATCAACTATGCCCCAAACAGTAAAATTTACTCCTGTACGAAGAACAATCTTTCAAATTCAACAGTTAGGTATATTCGTCTCATAATAGTGATTTTGAAAACGAACGTGCTATCCTTAATTATTCGAACTGTCTAAACTCGAACTTAAAATGAATACAAACAAAAGCTCTCTGAAGCTCATGTTTCTGCAAGTTGTTATTCAGTTACAAAAGCTGTAACAACAGTTGTGTCTGTAGTTACTACAGACTGAGAGAAAACGGCACCACTGAGTTAATTTGCTCAAAGGGGTTTTCTATGTTTTGTTTCAATCTGATCCGTTTAATTTTGGGACTGTATTGTTGGTGACAATCCACTTTCATCTTTTCCCCTCACAACATTATCATTGATGTTGATCCATTTCGAGTCGAAGAGGACGAGAGAGATCCAATTAGGGGCAAAACTGTTGAGGGAGTTCTCCTAATGAGTTCTTCCCCTTCAGCTCCCGGTCGGACTCGGGAAAACACCCAGAAATCCCTCTGCTCACCTCAGTTTATCAGCCTGGACAGAAAAAGATCTTCCGCTTAGGAGAAAAGCGTTTTGTATTGTCGTCACGTCGGAGAATATTAGAGGAATGAAAATGGTACGAAGGAGGTTTTGTATCGGGAAGGGCCTGAGAGGCTCTGCTGGATCTATTTTATCAGCAGAGGATCGCGTTAAACGTGGGTCGGTCTCTAGGGGTGGTAAGTGAGAAGTATGCAGAAATACTGTGAAATCTCCCACTGCTGATCTCGCTCAATCTGTATTCAACCCATTTCCGATGTCGAGTGTTGTTGGTTAAAAAACGCATATGAACAGATTGGTTCACGTTGTTTGCTTCTGTACAATCACATTCATTCACATCTGGTATCGCCTGCTCTTCAATCATCCCACTTCTGATAACATGATACCTGCAGGTTCTTGATATTGATCACAGTGGTTTTTGTCGTTGAACAAGGGCAATTTTTGATGGACTGTTCGAACAGTCATAAAAAAATTATTTAATGAAGGTGACAACTTATTCACTTACCCTTCTATCGAATTGTGAGCGTGTGATTGCCGTTTGCTGAGGTTGGTTTGAGATCAAAGTAACATCTGAATATTTTTGCTTTTGGCGGACGACCTTCAGGCAGAAAACCACTAAGCACTCTCCTTCTACTTGTACCATATTCTGTCTCTGGGTGGTTCTTAGATAACTGGGCATTTTGAGGTTGTCGAATTCCGGGGGGAAAAAGAAGTGAATCAATTAGGTGATGACATGGGTTTTCCTAGTCTGCGGTCTTCCCTGGTGAAGACAAGACGATACAAGGGTAAGGAAGAATTGGAATTCAATTTCTCTGTCGAATAACGGCTGTGTTGGTAAATATTTCATTCAAAATCAGAGGCTCAAAATAATCAGCTTCCTAGCAAAATTCATATAGAGCATAAAAACCTTCAATTTAAACATCAACCTCCAATTTGTATTAAATTAATCTTCCAAAATCCATTAACGGAACAAAAATAAATTGCTACGGTAATGACAGGATTTCGGTTACAGAGTTGACTTTGTATTCAGTTTGTTTTTAGACCTGAGAGGGGCAGGAAAAGCGATGTGGCTTTTTCTTACTCCTAACAGCATAATTCAAAATAAATAAAAAATCTTGAAGATAGCGCTTTTACAAACTATAGTAAACTGTTATGGGAATGATGAGTTGAAAAGTACAACCCTGAAAGTCGACCTTCCAAGCAGCGTCGGGACCGTGACCGGCAGTTTGGGCCCGCCTTCCTACAACTGTTGTGAAGGGCAGGGTTGTACACTGTTGTTCTTTCGCGACTTCACCACATTTCCCTTTGCTTTCGCTGTTTGGTGCCTACTTTCATTTCGGTGATGTTAATGAACGATGAATACTTGCCGTTAGTGGAGGAAGTAACTATGAAATCGTGTTCGCAACCCCTTACTCATGATAAAACCCTGTAAGACAACCCCCCTGCAAGGCTCCTATTAATATAAAAACACACTGAAAAATTGACTTGCTCGTCATGGGACAGTTACGGTAATGACATTTCGCAACTTTAACCTGCCATAAACGTCATAATTTATAGGAATTTCGATCATTTTAATGTGTTTCGTACAAAACGACATCCTACCTTGTCCAACAACAAGTCCAAAAATTGAGCATTGCCTTTCAAATGGGAGAATTATCCATACCAAACCCTAAAATGACCAGTTTCTCCCATTTGCAACAGCTTGCTGCGTTAAGTTTCTTCAACTTGTGTCTACTGTTAGAATAACAAACTTCTCACGTTCCAGCTGTGATTCCATCATGGGATCTTCATTGGGCTTAGAGGTTTAGCAGGTGCTTTTTTTCACCAATGTCTACTTCCCTCGCTTCTGGCTCTTTGAATTCATCATAGATAGTGAATTCAAAGAGCCAGGAAAACTCGGAAGAATTTTGGGTCCTTGGTCATTTTCACACTTACGACCAGCTGTTTGCTCAGCTCATCGCTTCGCAATTCTTCGAAGTTTTCCTTTCTTGTTACAAGTGTGTGAGTATCTGCAGGCTTGTCTTTAGGCTCTGCTGCTAACTGAGGTTCATTTGAATGTTTTGCGTGCTTCAGCTCCAGGCTCTGCAGTCAAAACTTTGGATACATCTACTGACTCTTCTCCTCTTTCAATCTTTTTATCATTTCTCCCGCAGTTGCCTTTGCTCGTATTGCTCATCTTATGATTTCTACTCGTACATGGACTGTACCTTCACCCACATTTTCTTCTACGTGGCGCAGCTAATGAGGTGTAGTTCTTAGCTCAGTGCGTCTTGCATGGTATCGATCAGCTTGTCCTTCGTCAACCTGAGGCTTTTGTTTTGGTTGCTGGTACTCGGTGAATTCGATGGCCTCCAAGTGGATGTGGATTTCAAACTTTTTTGCGTCCCTGTCAACTTGGTCTTGAAGACAGATCGTCTGTTCTGGGCCCGCTGCCTCTTGAGACCGCAATTTTAACGAACTGGCTGAAGAAGTTAAACACCTGACGGGCTGTTTGAAGCTTCTCCACCGGTAATATTCCCAGGTTTCCAAAATGTGCGCGTCTGCCCCGTCCATAGTGGCAAATGGGGTAGGCGTATAGTTAACTGCAGTTGGTACGACGGGAATCAAACAGGACAATAAGGGTAAGAGCGAGGGTGAGGGGGCAGCAGGAGCTTATAAAGTGAGCGACCGGCGGGGGCGTTAATTAGTGCCGCCTCCGCTTGCAGCCTCCTATGAATCGCCTAATCAACCTCTTCCTTCCACACCCTCTGCCATCGCTGGGGTTGAATAGCTCGTCACCTGGTGAACAATTTGAACGAACGCTGATGGGAAAGACGTGAATCGGGACGAGTCGTGGGAGGGGTTTATGTCCACGATAGACTCACTATGACACGTAAATTGTAAGCAGTTCAAGCGCTCAGCAGCTCTATCTTCTGATGACAGCCACCAAAGGCTGGCAATCGAATGGCTTTGATCTTCGTCTGTACGGTCCTGACTCCACAGTGTGGGTGTCTTGGGTACCTATTGTGGCTGTGTTCCTGGATTTTTAACATCAAGTTTACACACACAAGTGTTGTGTGATGGGAGGAAAGGCGAAGGCGCAAACTCCATATTCTCACTGCAGCAGTGACACAGCCCCTTGTGGTTGGTGGAAGAGTGTGATCCAGATTGGCATTCAAGAGTTCAAATTCCACAAGTTCAGGTTCGTTCTGGCCAGACGAATGGTCAACAGACTCCTCCGAGGTCCGACCAATGTAACATAAGTAAGCTACTAATGAATCGATAAGACTGAGGCACATGGAAAGTCACAACTTTTTCTGTAAATTAACTTAAATTCACGAAGCATTTTCGAATAATATGTACAAAAAATGTAAATAATTGCAAAAAAAGTGGAGACAGACTCGACGACGTATTGTTAAATACCTGTAAATTGTTTCTAACTCACAAATAAATCTGTGAATTTATTCAATTCACAAATAATTTTTTTTTTAAATTCACTAATACATTTTTGTTTTCAATTCAAACTAAATAAGTGATTTTTTTTAAATTCACAACTTTCACAACATTTGAATAGTTAATATACATGTATAAGTGGATTTTTTAAATTTAGGGCGAATTAAAATCAAACTCGGGGTAAGGGTTACTTCTATTTCTCGCGGGTACGCTTACCAGTAATTACTTACTGGTAAGCGTACTTAATTAATTTTGTGATTCTCAAAAATTAATTTTGTGATTCTCTGAGAATATTTCCTGGATAATCGTTATAAAGTTAATTGGCGCGCATAGAGCTAAAAGAAATACACTGCCAAGGCAATGGCACATGAGCTTCCTCGTGCCAAGTTCAAAATGAACGTAACAACTGTAACAAGAAAATTACGTTCGCGCATGCGGAGTACCACAGATTCAATTGTGATGAAACTGATAGGGAACCATCTAGGGCTATACCCACACAATTCCTGAAAATTTGATTGAAATCCGATCAAAATTGTAGGAGTTATGGCTGTGGCAAGGAAATTACGTTCGCGCATGCGCTGAGCGTACCGCTGATTCAATCGTGATGAAACTGACAGGATACCATCTAGAGCTATACGCACACAATTCCTGAAAATTTGATTGAAATCCGATCAAAATTGAGAATGTTATGCCTGTTTCAAGAATTTCACGTTAGCGCATGCGCAGAGCGTACCGCTGATTCAATTGTGATGAAATTCGTATGGGACCTCAAGGAGCCTGATCCGCATAATCCCTCAAAATTTGAGCTAAATTCATTCAAAATTGTGGAAATTATGGCTGTAACAAGGAAATGCGGACAGATCCACAGACCGACAGACCGACAGACCCACAGACCGACAGACACGGAACCAAATTTGTTCAGTAGGCTATGAAACGCAAAATGCGAGTGGAAATTTTGAATTCGGACAACAAAATTTTTTTTCTCCCGAAAGTGAACCCAAGGCTTCCGCTGCTTCGCAGACTCGGAAGCAAAATTAAGTAGTAGGAAAGGATTGTCACAAAAATTATAATCATAATCATAATCATAATCATAAAATCATAAAATTATAATCATAATCATAATCATAATAATTTTATACCTAACCATAAAATGCAAAAAATTGTATATACTCGTATATTTGTGAATTAAAAATTTGGTAACTTTTCACAAACTTTTAAAGAATTTAATTTAATTTACGTAAAAAGTTGTGAATGTAAATTCAAAATGAATTCGTATTCACAACAAAATCATAATGTAAATTAATTCACAACCTTATTTATGAATAAAAATGTGCCCAACACTGCGTTGGCAAATCTTGGATTCAACTGAACGGTGGTTTTAATAAACTGAGGATGGGTTTATCAAATTTGTGTTACCTCGATTAAAGCCCGAGTAGGTAAAAACTAGCAATTATTGCTGAGCAACGCTATTGAAATTTGATAGCGTTACTAAACGATTTTTATTAAGTAATCGAGGTTACGAATGCATTTGGTTAACAGGCTCTGAGAATTAAAATACATTGGAGGTTTTTTGCGAAATCGGTATTGTGGTGTGAGGCGATGTGTAGCAAGTAAAGTGAAGTGGACCGCAGTGTTCTGCTCAGGAGGATCAGGCGCTCCTGCGGTGAATGAGTGACGGTGCCTGCTGATTCAGCAAGGTAGGTACCGACAGGCACACCGGGGGGAAGGGGGTGGGGGGGATAGACGAGATGTAGGTAGTGTGTTATGCAGGTAGGTTTGGTCCTATCGATCGCAAGTGAACGCTCGCGGGTTGACCCGGTCGCAAAAGTTCAAATGGACCCCCCGAGGCCACCAGGTACAGTTCCCCCCCCCCCCCCCCCCCCCCCTTCAACCCAGACGAGGGAGACGGCCGCAAAAGGTCGGTATGGGGGCGAAGGTTTTATGACCCTTAACACGGAAACACGACCCAAAAGGGGGCGCTCAGGAAGCGAGGGTTTCCGCGGGGGCGGTCAGCGGGAAGTACTACAGAAAGGCACCGCAGGGTAGGGGGGTAAGCCCGTAGCCTTAAACCGGTTAGTGAAGAGCTTACTGCGCTCCCCTTTCCCCCACCCCCCTGAATCATAATGTACGGGAGCCACCCCCCACCCAAGTAGACCTTTGGCCCCGATATCAATCACAATAACAAATGTGAGGGTGAAGATTTACCAGAGTCCCCTTTGATTAGGAGCTCTCCAACCCTCAGGACCTACTAAAGGCCTCATCCCACCTCCATCAGCCATTCCACTGTGTGTGCCTAGTGGGCCTTGCCTTATGGATTCTATTATGGTCACCTTACATCACAATGCAAGGTACTCACAGAAATGGATACATTCGGGTGAGGGATACATTCGGATTTGGTACATTCATAGGGGATCCTATGATACGCTCCCGGACCGCGAAAACCATTACGATACGCTCCCGTATTAATAGGGAGTTCCTAGTGGATATGATCGAGATACGATCACTTGGTATACAGATGCCGTATCAAGGGAAACCAAGCGCGATGCGTACCTACCAAAATTGATTGAGATACGATTTAGCATTTTTAGGTGGAGGATCTTGGAGTAACGGGTCACGTTACTATATTAAAACAAGTTTGTGTCAACACAACCATAGTAGTAGAAAGTGAAAGGAAAACCAGCCAGATGGTGGAAAGTGGGAAGGCAACCAGTCAGATAATGGGAAGTGGGAAGCGAACCAGTCAGATATCGCTGCCCTAATTCAAGACTGGCTTAAGTGCGAATTTTGCGTTTTTCGGTATTTGAGTCAGTCTTGCACAATTTTTTGTGCTCTTTCTAATGTTATAAGCGGTTTTTTTTCTAACTGTACCCAATCGCCGCCAGAGCGCACTTGAGACATTCCGCACTGAACGCCATCTCTCTGAACCCCAATGCAATAGTGGCTGATGTTCAGTTTCGCGTTGACCTTGGAGAAGAAAGGTGTGTTTTTCTGTGCAAGAGTGTCTCAGCATTCCACTACCCGATAGTCCAGCGTAAGACCGACTCATCTGCCACTTAAGACTGTTTTACATGCAAAGGTAAGGTTATTTCCATATAATATATTAGCGTAATTGTGAAAACTGTCTTATCTGCACAAAGAGGTTCCGAAACTTTCTATTGTGTTCTGTTCAAGATTTTTTCAATTTTTTCAATTTTTCTTTTTGAGGATTTTTTTCCGCCCTTGAGAATTCTTAGGGAATTTTTTTCCGCCCTGTAGGATTTTTTTTCCGGGGATTTTTTTTCCGGGGAGTTTTTTCCCGATTACCAAGGCAAATGAATCTGAAAGTGACTAATGGAAGGCGAATATCACAGTAGAAATTAAATTTTGGTGAGCGACCGAGCAGATGAAGCAAACGAGACAGAAAGGGGATAAGACCGTATAAACCTTTATTTAATTTGCTCTGGGCCGTTTATTTTTGCTCTCCCGGCCGAATGAATTTACCTCACACATACAAAGAGGTAAAACTCGTGTTCTTTACGTTAAGCCCAGTAAAAGAGGATTTCCCTCCTAGGGGAAAAGGCACTTGATTTTCACTTAGAATTGCGCCCGATAAGTCACCTTCTCCACGAGAGGTCCCCGAATTGCCGAAACGTTGGCTCCAAGCCTCCATAGACGTACAACAAGTGTACTACTTTGCCTAGTAACGGACGTAAACGGTTCCACCACGGACGAGAACATTTTCGAAATAACCTTCTGGGAAAACCTCTTCGCTCTAAAACGGCGGAAAACGGCTAGAAATGAATTTACCTGAAGGGCAAAAAAGGGGAGATAAACACGTCGGCACGAACGGCATTCACGTTGCGTTCAAGCACCGGAAGGTGCCGCTGACAGCCCGAGCAGTAAATTAAATATTTCAACGAAAAAGCCAGGAGAACCCTGAATAAGCCCCTAACGGGTAAGACGGCGACACAAATAAGAGGAAAACTGAAGAAAAACACGTGGAAAACATCGCCGGGTTTTCCGGTTCGAGTTATAATCTTCTATAAGGAGCAGAAAAAAAAAAAGAAGAAAAAAAAGTGGGATTGTGAATAAAGAGGGAGTGACGTGAATGCCTTTTTCCTATATTGAAAAACTCGTTCGGGGTCTACTTTTCCTCTTTTTTTCCTATTTCTTCCTTATATTTTCTGCTCTTCTCTCACCTCTTCCCATGACGTCTGAATAAACTTTGACAGCTTCGATAGAGCTTCGGAGATGGCCGCATTTCTTATAACGACAAGCGAAAGAGAGAACCGGCTGGGAAATCAGTCTGTCCAGATTTTTTTTTTTTTTTTTTTTCCTTTTTGAAGAGATGGTAGACACCTAAAGTTGAATTGATAGTATGGCGGGAGAGATTGATGGAGCAAAGTTAAAGAAAAAAAAATTATATTGATCAACATCAATGCGGGAAGCAGTAGAGGTCGCCTCGTAGCGCTCCCATAGATTGATAAAATTGACTTCACTTGATTCATGTCGTAGAACAGTTGGATCGTAAAGGTGACAATTCGGGCTGAAGACAACCTTGTATTGTTTTCAAACGTTAAAAAGTCAAATTACACACCTGCGATATTTCCCAACACCACCGAACACCCTTCCAATGAAAGACCTACCGAACCGGATAAAATGCACTTTGGAAAAACCCTCTCGAACTCAACAGATAACAAACTTCGTTTGCAAAGTTGCCCCAGTGAAAATAAACTCCCGATCAAATTATAACCCGCGTGAAACGACCTGGTTACCGCTGAACTTCTCATCAGAGGGAATTTTGTACTTCGAGGTTAGGTATTTAGTTGCATGAACCTTTGATGTTTCTACTGTAATTAAACTGTGCTGGTCTGGAGATAATCAGATTATCTCCAGATTCTGGGGACTACGAACAGGTACTTTGGGGAATTTCTCAGTCGACCCTTGTTAAACTAATTGGATTAGGGAGGACAAATGTAACGTGGCAGAGATCAAAACTAAAATTTAGTATAATTTTATAATTATTTTAGGATAATTTAATTATCCGTAGTGCAAAATACTATACAATAATATAGTGTACTATTTTGCCCAACAGAAAAAACTACGAGTAGGTATATTATACATAAGTATTATGTACAATACATATACAGAAACTCGTAGTTTTTTTTTTTTTTTTTTTTTTTCATTAGGTAACCATAGTATGAGTCAATTAGACTCAAAGTACTCCTTAAACGATGCAAGTTGATGTCGAGTCAATTTCACTAGGTAATTTAAAATCACTCAATGGAGCCAACGTTTTCATTTTCACGTCGCATTCCTCGGGGCTATCGTTCTTCACCAACGTGAAACGTTTGGGCGGAGGATTATAATTACCAAAGAGCGTTCCACCTAATGGGAAACCTTTCCTGGACCCTCGGGGGGTACGTCGGAGAAACGTGTCAACGCGCTCGTTAAGTATTCACTACAAAGGGGGAAAACACCTACGAAAACTTGGGGATTTATCTTCCGCTGGGAGGTGAGTTTTGGCGGTGCGTAAACAAAGTTTATGTTCCTTCGCGCGAGTAAACACTCGTTTTATGTTGTACCTGATCTCGGAGGAGTTTTCCGCACATCGATTCGGTCGTTGAAAAGTTTGAATGAGTTATGACGTTGGCGATGTGCGGCTTCGAGTAACGACGAGGCGTCCAAACCCCTCTAAAAACGTTATTCACCCCTTCTAACAGTTTTGAGCCCCTGAAGAGATTTCAAAACCATACAAACCTGTTCCTGACCCCCTGACAATTTTTATTGGCAGCAAAATTGTTCCTTATAATAATACACCTATTTAGGCCCTGGTTCACAAATATTTGATCGAGCCCTCCAAAAAAACACTTTGACTCCTACTCTCAACTTGATCTTGTCAATGATTGACTACAAAGATTTCAAACGACTACACCAACGGCTACCACGTAAAAACTACTTTTTTTCAAATTCTCTCTCTATATATATAAATGGGTCATTCTTCGGTACTATTTCATGTCCAGCCACATTTCCGCCCAATTCCAATGTCCTAGGTTGGCCCCAATTTTGACATGAGTATGTCTTATCGCTGGGATCAATCCAAAATTTTGTCCGCAAAAAAGCGTTACCATTTTTGTTTACTAGTATCGAATTCGTCTTGCATATTCTATTCCATAACTCTTAAACTCAATACGGGCCAAAATTTGGCTATTTAATAGAAAAATTGGGAAGGATCATTTTGTCCTTCCCTAGCAATGTCCACACCCTGAGTTGTAAAGCACTCAATGTATTTATATAAATTTCTTATGCAATAATTCTAATAATGTGGGCAACATTTTATTCAGCATCCTCTCTAGTATTGAAATAACGTTGCATAGATATTTCAGATTGAATGGGCTAGTGATTACGTGTTTTTTTTTTCTCTCTGACCCAAGGTTTTGACGTCACTCCCTAGGATATTTTTGAAATGCCCGCCCTCAACCTGAGGAAGAGAAATTTCGAGACAAAGGCTGTTGAGGCAACAATGGCAAGAAGCCAGGATCACGTGGGTAAGGTTTTTTCTGTTGACATTTTATGTCTTTACTTTGTCACACGAACGAAAAAATCGTTAAGCGTTAAGTGTTAAAAAAAATCGTTAAGGCCTAGCAACGACTAAACTAAAGACATGTTATAATGTGTGCAGACTCGTATGCAAGCGTTTCTAGGTTTCGCAAAAATGAAGTTTTTCATTGAGACAATTTGAATCGCCCAGAACAACTTAAGATGATTATAAACAACGTGAAACTTTTCTTTTAATTTTTGATGCTTGTATTTTATTCCTCCAAAATGTTTATAATTTTTTTAACTTTCCTTGCTTCAGTTTGGTCCAGGATGTGACACAGTTAGGTTATCTGTGTCGTGTTTTCATTGACTGTCTCTCCCTAGTGTGGATTGAAATTCGACAGGGAATATGTTATTTTTTCAACATTACAATGTCGATGTAAGTAATTAGAGCTCTCTTTACATTAAATGCACGATAAATTTTATGATCGCGATTTTGCTCTTCCTTGAAGCTTTCTGTGTACACTGGTGGAAAATGGCTGATTTGTCCTTCCCTAGTCCGTCTCTCCCTTGGGCCAACAAAATTGTGGAACGTCTAGGAAGTGACCACAGTGGCCAGATACACCTTTACTAGCCCTATAATGTCACTCCCTAGCTCTGTTTTTTTTTTTTTTTTTTTTTCATTCCCAAAACTACAAATAATTATTATAGTGTGTGCCGGCTTACTGAGGTTATCAAGGATCGAATTTAGAAGGCATTAACAGCAAAAAAAAAAAAAAAAAAAAAAAAAAAATTGAAAATTGGACTGCTGAAAACGTTGAAAAAATGAACCTCAAATAGTACCATTTCTGAAGAATGACCCATATAGGATGCGTTTTGATTCTAGACGGCTTAATTAATTATACCGGTTACCTACTCTAACAAATAGTACGGTGGTTAGTTTGGTTAGGACACAGCAGGGCTAAAGGCGATTGTCTATTAGGGGCGAGTTGAGTAAGCAGACGGTGATTTCCAAGAGGGCGAAGGTCGGATAAACCGTTTTAGATTGGACTCCGTTATCACTTTGGGGCCCCTCTGTGGGTTTGAGAGGCAGGACGGAGGTCTTTATCACGGTAGGAAACAATCGAACCTGGGAACAAAGTGGAGACGAATCGAGGTGGTCGTGAAGGAGGGGAAGGCCCGCCCCGTCAATGACAAACCACTTGGAGGGTCGCCGATTTTCCATGTCAACCACCAGAGATGGTTTTTGACCCTTTGGGAATATTACGATACGGTTCGACGAGGACCTGCAATCGCGTTTGACGTTCATCGTTTGTCATCAATCACCGTCACAGAGCTGACATTGATCTCCTAATTTTTTTCCGGAACTCAAACCGCAAATAGCCTGACTGAATTCTATCAATCGCTCAATTCATTCCGAAGCACTCTTTCTTTGCTTCCGGTCTGGGGCGGCTGTGAACTGAATACCGGAACAAATGAAATTCTCCTCACGAGGCCCGTCTGTTCCACTTATAATCCGGACGCCTAGTGAATTATTGTGGATACGAGCAGACCCTCCGGGACCCTCCCAGACGGAAAAAGCGACGTAGAGGTAGACAATATATTATATTGAGGGAGGCTGATAAATTGAAATGATACCGAAAATTCAAAATGTTGCAAGACATGAAGAAGGGGTTTTTAATGTATGTACAACTTATCTAAGTATTAATTTCGGTGCTTCCTAGTTTGCATTTATATTATCGAAGTAATTTAGGGCGTGGAATATTTTTCTTGGGTCCCTTATCTGTCCTGAGACAATACCCATTGGGCAATTTGCATGGTTTTTTCCTTTCATCTTTCTGAGAAAATGCTTCCTGAGAAAATAAGGATAACAGTAGGCCGCCTAGTCTGCCGCCTAAAATCGCTTCCAGAAAATTTGAATAATTTAATGAAAATTACGGCGTTTGTAAAACAGGCGGGGGGGGGGGGGGGGGGGGGTTGGTGGGAGCGTGACGTCACAACATAACACCTAATATTATGTTTTGACGTCACGCTCCCTCCATCTCTACGGCAACTTCTCGGTTGGCACCACTCTCTGCCATAATATGGCATATTATGCCAACCGAGCAGAGCTGAAGAGCGTCGTTGATGGTGTTTTCATGTCGGGCCACTCGCGACGTTTAGGGAGATTAAAAATAGAATAAAAATCTACGTAAACCACACCGAAAGCATACAGCGTGAAAGCGACGCTAGTGAGACTAGCATCTCGCTTAGGTATTTATTTATTTATTTTTAAAGCTCTGAAATTCAACTTGGGAGTCACAATTCCGACGCGGGGGGGGGGGGGGGGGGAGGCCTACCGCCGTGATCAGACGGTAGTGCCACTTCGTCGGAGTTTGACCCCCTGGGCAGCGCGGCCTCAAGCCCTCAAGCTGGGCCTATTGTATCCATCGAACCTCAGAGCAGACGCATCCATGTGTTGATGTCCGAGGACCCTAAGCCAGGTTTTATCTCATACAAATGTCATGTTTTGCCACATTTTTATCATTCATGTTTATAGTCTTGGAGTTCCAACAATCAGAGAACCCCAGAGGGCGGGGATCACCACTCCCCTGGGTCGAAATTACCGACCCTGCGTGAGGACGTTATAACCGTCCTCGAGTCCAGGGTCCAAAGATTGCTGATTCGGCTTCCCCCGCGCCTTAGGGCCTGTCCTTTGCTGTGGAGGACAATGTATGCCTTGTATGGCATTACGGGAGCTTGAGGATACGGAAAAAGGACAAAAGAAAACCTTGACGCAAGAAAGCCGTGAACTCCAGACCCTTCAGTAGTGGACCCAGCACTATAACCACTACACCATCGGCGGCCCCCAGCGTCTCGATTGATCATGTATATATTTTCTTTATGTACTTACAGTGTTTACCAGAATAACTGTAGTCAACAGGGTTTTGTCATCCTTCTCCATATTCAGGAGGCTTCGCAAATATTTACCTCACCAGACAAAACAGTTCAGATCCCTATCTTCATAAGAAAAAAAACCCTCGTCTGTCCCATACAGTAGATCACCTCAGGTTATTTCCCTTTTTTTATTTCTCTCCTTTTGCGATTCTCAAGAGTGTGATTCCCCTTCGTGAACCTGATTATGACATCCAATTTACTGGCCCAGCCCGTTTTTCCCCTTCAAACTCTAATCCATCGTCCCCGTTCCCAAGGTTAATTACCATGTAGATTGCGAAGGGCCGTCTTTTGAAATTGTCAGTCCCGAGGGCGACCTTCCTGAAAAAACAAGGCTATTGAGCCTCGCCGTGCGCCGTTCACAAGAGCAGGTTTTCCCCAATATTTTGATGTCAGTATTATCTGAGAAGTCAATTAGGCTGAAGACTCTTTCCCGTAAATCAATTCAATGGGAATAGGTTGTGATTGGTTTTACCGAAAAAAAGAAGGTTCATTTATGTTCACATCGGATACTCTTCACACCCACCCGAAAAAATCCTGCCTCCTAAATACCTCAATAAACACGTTGAAACAGTTCTTCTGAAGGGCCCCCAAGTTGTTAACTACTTGAATTAAGTGGAAACTTGTGGCGAAGGGCCCGAAAACCTCTCAAAACTGGAAAGCGACTCGAGTCGAGTTTCAAAGCACTCTGCCAAGTGGCAACGCTCCAAGCTCCTTCCGTTCACACGTTTCCCTCTCCGAACTACAAACTTAGCCGGATTCCGCTGGACATTTAAAAAAAAAAAAAAAAATTCATCCTTAGATCCTTAATCATACTCTCACTCACAGGAAATTCTTTTGTGAACTCATTCAATTATTAGCTACCTATCACTATATTCAATTAGGTATTGAATCTTAAGTTAATCCCTACTTAATATTGGGAAGAACGATATTCTCAGTTGGGTTGTTAGGGGGAGAAACATGTCTAATTGTTTAAAATAAAAAAAAAAAAAATTAAAAAAAATAATCCTAAGTAAGCTGTCAAAATATGCCTATATCTATTATGCATATTATACACTAGTATACATAAGTCTTATGTATTTGTGAAGGGGGTTCAACCTTTTGAATTTGTCAGGTATCGGGAACGGGGTAAAAAAAGAATTTCGCCTTGGGGAAGGTTATGGTCTTGTTGTACATAGTTGTTTTTCATTAGCATCAGAGTGAATTTTAAGTTTTTAGCCACATTGAATTTAGTAGTTGCCATTTAAATTGATGCTACTGTTATACCTATCATATTATACACACCAACGCTGGACTCCCTTCCTCCTCTTTCCATCTCTTCCGGTCTGCGAACATAAATATGAAATTTCAACAAAATAGAAATTCTACTTGGTTTTCTACTATGGATGCTATAGTCTGCAAGGTTTTCAGCCCGATCGCTCAAACCCGTAGGGCTCTGAGAGCTGCAGGAGAGGGTTTCGTCTATGAGGTCAAGTTAGGCGTCGTTTTCTAAGTATTTTTGGATGTAGAATCCATTTTAGGGGTTCCAGCGGGATACCATCTCTTTTTTGGACGATTGCAACAACAATTTCATTCAGATGTTGTTAGCTAAAATTGACACGTTTTATTCGTATGGAACTATCCCAAACTAAATTCGGAGAATTTCAACGCACCCTGCAGGGCAACCAAGGTTCCCAGATTTAAGGTAGTGGAATCATTCAAAATCGCAATTATTGAGGTAGGGGTGGGTAAGATGGGATATCTTTAGAAAATGATGAAAATCGTACCCAATCACCATTTTAACCCAGATATTTCAATTCAATTTCACTTGACGTATTAACGTTGAGCGAAAATTGCAGACGAACTGCCCATCTCCTTCAAACCCGCTGCATGAGTCGTGAGCAGACAGCAGAAAACTCTCAGCCAATGCTGTGCCTACTACTAATTAGTTGTTTGGAGTGCTGCACTCCAAACACCTAATTAGTATTAGGCACAGCATACAGGCACCGCCATAGTCTTCGACCTCGTCAGTTGATGACAGCAATTCGTCAAGTTATTCTTCTTCGGATAAATCCAATCCCATCTTGCCCCGCTGTAGGTATCCCGTCCTGCACACACGTTATCTTCAACCATTTTGATTCCGTGCAACATAGAGGCTAATTAGAAGCAAATAGTACCTTTTCAAGTCCATCAAGCATTCAGTCGCTTGCCTTGAGGTTTCGCGTTGATTTGGGGGAGTGGTACGGGTCAAAACATCCGGTTCCAGCGACTTCAATTTGGAATTTTTGCAAAAATCGTCTTGACAGACAAAGGGACTTTGAGCCAAAATTACAAACTGTGCTCTGATTGCTTCTTCAAGACGATCATATCAAACTGGTCAGTCTACAGATGGCATCACCTGACGGTATCCCATTTGACCCCACTATCCCGTCTTACAGCAGCGACAGCTCCTACGAACGAAACGGTTTATTGACGTCGATCCAGTCTGCAGTACTTGACCTCCACGTTGTAGAGCTGTGTATGCAACAGCGAGTAAAACCCCTGTCGCTATAATATAGCTGCTCGTAGCTTACCGCCACTTTCAGACAAGACCGCAGAAAAGCTCTTAAAAAAAGGTCCAGTAGCAGCGTTGAAAGTAAAGTAGGCGGTGGTAGTTACTTTGCCTCTAGAATTCCGGTAATTTCTGAACAAGCCCAGTAGACTGCAAATACTACAGCAAACAAGACATGAAAAAACCATCTCGCAGTGGAAATCGCCGAGAGCTCCACAAGTTGTGTTATGGACGTAGCGGAAGGCGACGTCCCTTTTCAAGCGCATCCACTGCGCCAAACCTCCGCCATATATCTTGGACCCGCGTAATCTGAGGCCATTCCCCCTCTGCTTTCTTCCTCCTATCCCTCTTTTTCACTCGTCCTAATTCCCTAAACTTCCCCCAAACAGTAGAGACATTTCTCTTACCTCGCTTGTTCTTTTCAGGGCGGTTGAATTTATTTTTCTTTATTAAATTTCAAGTTGAGTTTCCTCAGTATTTTTTTGGGAGGCTTCGACCAACATGTTATGGTGCCTCGAGCTGTTCCAACAGAGTAATTATGTGCAAGCAAACGAGATAGTCAATTGGAGGGATCAATTGAATCAAAGAGGCGCCGGAGGGATCCTCATGAACAATTGATGGAATGCCGATTGCACGCTTGATAACGACCGGGTTTGATGAGAAAATCCCTCTCCGCCCATTCTCGTTCGACGAACCGGTAACCTCGACCTTGTTTGCAGAGTTTAATTACCAAATTACTATTTATGGCGGATCCCTCCAACGGCTCGCCTGGAATTCCGAAGGTAGTTTTCCCCCGCCGGGATAATAGTGTTTGCACTCGTTTAATTCCTCATTCGCTCCTGTCCCGGTATGAATTCATCAGCTCATCATCGACAGTATAATGGAGACGGGGTAAGAACATCACAAGAGCCGCGTAGGTGGGAAAGGGAAGGGTGCGATAAATTGGGCAAAAAGTGTGGTGAATTTGTTCCGTTCAATAAACTAAAGAAGACTTCGATGGTACAAACACTGTTATACCTAATGTGATTAGTAATCACTGATTACTATCAGCTTATATTCAGAAAGTCAAATAGTGGCTGATGTAGTGTTCAAAGTGGGTGAAATAGGTAGGTACTGCAGAGACTACCTATATGCCACAACTGTGGCCAAACTTCAAATAACAGTTACTGTTGTTTTGAGTTTGTATGATTCTTGGAGTGAACCCTGACAGTTTACGAGCGCCACGGACGCGTACACGAAGTCGGGCCACCCACGAATGACTCAATTCATTTCTCAACCGGATCATCGTAAATCAACTTTTGAAGGGATTGAAGGAATTAATGAGGAAAAACGCTTAGGATATTTCTAATCAACACAGCAGAAACGCTCCGCGTTTCACAAAAGCTCCAACTCATGAATTCAACTTCCCGGTAAATAATATCGTTCCTTTCTTATTAGCATTTTGTTCATCAGGTTTCTTGTGTCGGCCTTTTCCCCAAGTTAGGAAAGTGGAAAAACCATTGCATATTCAGATCTTTCCCGTTGATTTGCATGGACCCCCCCCCTTCGACGGCGTTCAGTTGAATTTAACTGCGCATAATTTCGGCAGGTTAATGATTCGGGAGATAATTATGCTAATTGGCGCTGCTTTGGGATTGCAAACGGTAAGGGGGGGGGGGGGGGGGGGGGGGTTTTCAAAGAGTGAAAACTGCGAGTTTCGTGTGAACTTCCGGCAGGCGGTGGGGTTATTTTTGAAAACCGATTCCGCGGATTTCGTCATATTTCATCCACTCGACACCCTTCATGAGGTTTAACACTCGACTTTTTTTCGGACCCCTTGAAAAACTGTTCCGACGTAAAAACCATTTCCGAGGCAGTCTGGAAATTCTCATTACGAACCATAATATCTACCATCTAGAAAGCCCTTGCGGTATAATAGAGAAGCCTTTTATCCCTTTGTTCCGCCGTTGCTAGAAAGATCAGCCCTCTAGCAATTTGCGTTCCCAGCCTGTATTTTTATTTTTCATTTACTTCCAACTAACGTCGACCTCTGATCACGTTACAATTTTTTCGAAGTGGGTTTTAATTAAGGCAGGAATTAATTGTCCCCGTAGCGTGATATTCAGAATAATATTTTCAGTTTGAAAATCAGCGTTTATGCAAATTTTTATTCATCTCGTAATTTTTCAACAGGTACCGGATTCGGCTCAGTATAGACGAAAGGGGTAGATTCTATTCGTTCCTGTGAACTCCTTATGATGAGCATAGGGCTGTAACGAAATTCCGCCATCACTCTCTATTTCTGGCCAAGCCTAGGAGCTCCGACCTGCTAGCAGGACTTTCCAATCCTGGCTGTATCAACCACGACGGTCCTCTATCGCCGAGCACCTACCAGCTTGGCAGATTGCGACAAAATTTGTTGCTATTTAATAGCACTATACCCTGGACAGGTACATTCCTGCACTCCCATCCCGTTCCTCCACAACACCTGGCGGCGTAATCCTAGATATGAAGCTCGAGGCATTCCTTCATATACACCACACAAACACATAATAATAGAGAGTTCCTAAAGCCACTTTTTGCCTAACGGTGATGAGTTACGGTCGACGTTACTCGAGATTTCGCGCATGCGCAGAAATAACGGTGATAACTTATGTCCTCATGCCTAACGTCGAACGTTATTGCCGTAAAGTTACAGCAATAAACTTACGGTCTTAAGGATACCGCCGTTAATTTCGAGCAATAGAACGTAAATAGCGGCACTTTAAATTTAGCGTGACTTTTGATAAGACCGTATCTCTGTTACGGTCTTATGTGAAGTTAGCTTTTCTTTGATTCTCCCTAGACAAATCCCTTACGGTGATAAAAATTAACGGTCGACGTAACTCGGATGTTTCTTTAGGAACTCTCTAATGAACCTAATAACTTATAAGTAATATACGAAAATGGAGGTGCACACCCAACATCCGCAGTAGGGGGTGTCCCACACCTAATTTCCCCAATCAATGGTGGCCGAGTGTGGACCACGCCAACTCGGGCCTGGAAGCCTGTCCTGTAAAAAATTCCCGTAACAAGTGAGCACACAGGTCAGGCAGACACGTTGGCGATCAGTAAATGATTTACGCCCCGTTAAAACATGCACCATGTTAGACGTTTGGGTTCAAAAGCTCTAAAGAACAAAAAACCCTTTGGTTTTCCTAGTTGAACATTATTCCCAGCACGAGAGAAACCCCATCCACTCTCGGTGGTTGATAACACCAGCGGAGCCTTCTAATGGTTTTGGCACATTCTCAGTTTCCAGGGGCACATCATTTCCAGGTATTTCATTATCGGGGGAAGGTCCCCTTCGGGGAGTCTCAAGTTCGGCAAAACCCGGAGCTTAGCGAAGTTTTGGAATAATGGATGATAGCTGCGGTCTTGGGCGGCGGCGGAGCGGAATTGAGATACATCTCGGTGGGACGGCGAAACTATTCAGGGGGATCGGGCCGACCTTTTGGGGATTTTAGACGAGGTGCTTATCGCCCGAGTATTGAAAATGTTTCTAACAGCTTCAGGAGTTGAGGTTAAAATAATCGTCAAAATCTGTTTATTCGACGAATAAAGTCTCGGTTTTAAATGTTTTTAAACATATGTTTAAAACCCTGAGATCGAAACGTGATTTGACACCTGAAGAGGTCACTGGAACCTGACAGGTCGACTGTGCTGTCAGGTCAAATTGTCTATAGATCAGCGCCATTGATGCCCCATTTCCCCCAAAGGTATTTATAAACACCTAAGGAAAGTTAACCTGTTGACCTCCTTGTCCCTTTGAAAATGAATTTCAATGTTCCACGCGAATCAGAAGGAGGACTTCTATAAAATTGCTTTACAAGTTGATAAATTAATATTCTCAAATTTCTCAATGCTGAGTCTTTCTTTGCCCTCAGTGCTTTGCTCCTTTGATTAAGTATGGAACTGAATATGAAATAGGTATAAATTGGCAACACTCGCCTTAGGCTACGGTTACTATGGGCCAAACGTTCATTTATACATTACGTAGGACACTCTCGCGTCTCCCTCCCGGAATATCGTTTTTGGGCAGTTTACCTACTATTTAACAGATACCGTTAGCTAGCTAGATAGATAGATTAATACCAGAGAGGGTATGGAAGTGGGTTCCTGAAGGGCGCCCAACTTCCCGCACTTAGTCCTGTAGACCTATTGTGCTCCCTCTCGGAGTTTCTATGGTTGGAGTTCTGTGTCCTTGAAGAGGTTCAATAGTCCTCCTACCAGGTCCTTTTGCGTCAGTATCTCTCCCCGGTCCACAGAGCCCAGAGCAAGATACCTTCTGCGATCCAGGGCCTCACCTTTGAAGATGAGATGGTGTGCTGTCTCCTCCTCATATTCGCCAAACCTGCAGGCGGCTTCATAATTTATAAATTATGACCCCTATGGTGTTCAAATGCTTCCTGAAGCTTCCGTATCCTTTGTTCAGACCCACTATGAATCTCAGTTGTGTGCGCTGTAAATGGAGGCACGTATTGGCCCTCTTATGGTGCAGCCGACCCAAAATGGTGTGTCCATGCTGCTGGTGCAGTGTTCTTTCCCATCTACGGCTGTGCTGTGTTCTCTGCCACTGGTCAATAGCCTCGCGGAAAAGTGCCCCAGTAATACCTAGACAGGCCCTATAAGGCCCTCATTGAACCCCTGAGTGGCCAGGGCGTCTGCTTTCTCGTCCCGTGGAATACCAGCGTGACCATGGAACCATCTAAGAATAATCTCATTAGAGGCCCCAACAAGCCTGTTGGACTCCCAGCAGTCAAGTGCCAGTTTGGAGTTGGTAGATGTTCCCGCTAGTGATTTCAGAGCAGCTTGGCTGTCCGAGAATATATGGATCCGCCTTCTCTCGAGGGCTCTCCTCAAACTCTCAGCCATGTATGCTTTAATGGCAAAGTATGCATTAAAGAGCTCGGCCTGGTATACTGTGACCCACTTACCAAGCAGGCTGGCGCATTCCCATTTGAGCTGCAGGCTGTACCATTTCATGTCCCCAGACCGCACTCCCGGGGGAACTTTCCTCCAATCCTCCCTGCTAGATAATATGATAACTTTAAAGTTCCCATCTAGCAGGGGTTTCGCCTTGACAAAGTCTCTGGGTATGAGAGTGATTACCGTTAGGTAGGTCATGGCTAAAACAAGTTCCATGCTATAAAACTGGAAATAAAAATTAATTAGGTAGATACAATTATTGTATCTACCTATTACTACTCAACCCATCACCTCAATAATCAATCAACCTAGTACAATGTAGTCAAATTTTGTAAAACAAGAAGAGTTAACAGTTTCCTTGTCTGAAAAGCTATGACAGACGTCGCCAGTAAATGATTTCACTAGTGAATTTTATTGTTACAAAGTGGTTGTTTGCCGATGGTGCAGAGGTCTAATCCAATGAGCTTGGTTAGGGAGAGAGAACGACTCCTCTGCTGAATACTAAATTGTTTATTCAGGTAAACAATTATAGCGTGGGGACCGGTTTCGAGCAACTAAGCTCATCTACAGCCCAGAGTGACTTGAGGTGGTTGAACGTACAATTAGTTCTGAATTTTATTGTTATTACTTACCTATTATTGTTATGTATTTATGATCCATATAAGACGTCCAAACTTGCACGAAATAGGTACTAATTTTTTTTTTTTTTTTTTTCAACGACGAAAATCGGTTCACAATTTACAAAAATTGGCAGTAAAAATTGATTAACCCAACAAATTGGAACCTAAAAATCGATTTTTTGGAAAAATTGGAAATCTATTGCCTTCCCTAGAAGGAAGACCAAAGGTGAACGCACCTGCATTCGACAGTCGACGTCGACGGTCGCGACCTCCGACAGAAACATGAAAGAATAGGCCATGTTCTAATGTTTACAGTGGCTGTCCTCGATCCGTCAAAGTGCGGTGATCATGTATTGGCAGGTTTTAGCGAAAACCAGCAAGAAATAAGTCGGGACAGGTCGGGAGGTCTGTTTCTGGTTAGCCCCAAAGTAGGGTTTGGACTACCAAAAATCGTTTAGGTACTCTGCTCTCTCATGGAGGAATAGAGGAATCTCTCTATTCCTCCATGCTGCTCGTTAAGAAGGCTTGAATCACTGGCGCAATGGTTACCATATCGCCAGTTGTCAGGCCTCATTTCTGCGAACATTCCTAGTATTTTAGCGTTTTGTAGCCTACATGAAGGACCAAATGCTTCGACAAATTTTGTGCCTAGTAACCCACGTATCTAGGAAAGCAAAGTGCTCTAACCAGGTGAACTACACGATGCAACCTTTCATCACTGCAGCCTGCAGTCTGCAGGTAGCAGTGTTGACCACTTCGGCTGTGTGAGACCAACACCGCAATGGTAGGTACCGGTTTGTGCGACTCAATTGTCACACTTTTAAAAGCCATCGAAAAGCCGTTGACACGATTGAGCACCTGAAGGGCACTCCACCAACAGCACTTAATCGACGAACTTCGACACAGTTCGAGATCAATGGCCTCAAGAAGGGCTGTGAGGGCGGCAACGCCGGAGATTTGATGAGGTTTTGAGTTTGTGCCGAGTGAAGTTGGTGTTAGTAATTGGAAGGTTTGAAGTGGAAGGTGGCTTGTTGAGAGCACTTGACGTCTAAACCGCGGCAAAACCGCCGTTCCTCCACATGTTTCGGCGGAAGGGGGGAAACCCGCCGAGACAATCGGTACGACGGGAATGAACGTCAGTAAACATGGCATTCGAGACGAATATTTCCACTCAAGGTGACACCTGAGGCCATCTTTCACGCTTCAAAAGCCGCCTCGTTCCCTGAAATTTGCCAAATTCGAATTATAACCGTTTAGAATAAATAGAAGAGCCTGCTCATGAGTTTAAGGACGACAGTATCTGCTTTGTGTATTATTAGGGTGGAGGACTACTGCCCTTTTATCATGCTAACCTTAGAAACTCATACTTCCCAACCGCCTCTTCTCCTCTAAAACATTTTAGAGGTGGTACCACATGGTTGGCAAGGGTCCACCTTGTCCCTCCGACTCGTGAGGGAGGCAGCGTCGCAACTGCACCCCCTCGATGCAGAAGGGCGAGAGGGGGGGCTACGTATTACCTACCTAATTAGTTACCTAGCTAAAAATGAATCAAAACTCGGCTCGAAAATCTACGTAAGTTCTTGTAGACCTTACATAGTTCGCGGAACGTCTGAAAAGCCTGTGTTGATAGTGCAATGATAACGGGAGCACTGCCCTTCTTGAGACAATTTTTTTGCATGGACCTTATGGAACAACGAACTAAGTGTGAAGCCAGAAATGTCGAAATGTGGGGCAGTCCTGGGCACTGCCCACCCTTCCTTCTCAACATTCACCAGATGTTAAATCACCTCCACAATCAGTGTTGGCAGTCTTCGTTCATGGGCAGGGAATTTTCGTTTGTAATGAGGGACTTTTTCAGGATCTAATCTGTCTCAAATCATGGAAAAAATAGGGGCTTACTTTTGAAATATTTTGAAAACTTTTTGGTGTTGCTATATTACTTTGTACGGTATGAAATCATAAAATTTCGATCGACCAAGGTTTCTGATTTTTTCAGTTTTCCCACAAAGGTATTTTTTACCAGAAGCAGCTTCTGAGGGGATGGCATCAGGGGTTTAGTGTGCTTCCGTGTTTTCTGGGAAGTGTTTTCTGAACTCGGTGATCTGCGTTTGTCTCATTTATACGTTTTTTATTCGTTCGTTTCATTCGATCGTTTCATTGTTCATTTCATAAAGCGTTTGTTGGATAACTCTATTGATTTAATCTTGAGGGAGTTTTCCCGTTTAGGCGTGAGTGATAAGTGTGACTTTCGCGACATGGGACGGCCAACCTCACCTTTACCAGGTTTGCAGCGTGTACCCAGGAAATGAAAGGAAACTCGTAATAGTTAATTGGAATTTTTAAACAAACAAATAAATAATGAACTATAGCAAATCTTGATAGTAGGTACTTTTTATCTGTGTTGGGTGCAATAATATTTTGATAAAATATTATCACGAATCCGTGACTGCACCCCCTTGTTCTGCCATCACCAGTCGCGCCTGGTCCTTACTATAACATGAAACGATGCGGCTGCCCATAAAGAACCCGAAAATACAAAAACTAAAATCGACTACTGCCCCTTTAACATTCACCGTTTACAGTTACTGTAAACAGCGATTTACAAAATCACTCCAATGGCGATGTTCACCAGCTCAAAATACACCCTTCAAAATACCCCAGCTCAATTCACTCAATGGCGGTATTACGGATAGCCAACCATAGAACGAGAAAATCAAGCGCATTAAAAATGAATAACTTCCAAGGAACTTGATTTGCGTGAAATAAATTCAATTATTGCAATGGAAGTTGACAACGTGATACGGGTACCCGGAAGGAGTTGGGGGTCGAACGCACCGCTTGGACTACAACGCTGGCCTTGGCCACAATTTTCAAACTAAATTCAACAAAATTTGGTGAAACGTAGAAAATATTTAATGTTTTTTACGTTTACTCAATTATGTTTGGAAGACCACCCGAAGGTTTTTTTCACGTACCTAATCTGGGGAAGTTGCAAAAAATCGGAAAGTTCAAGTACAATTTCGTCTTTTGTACCTACCTGTTCCGTCCTTATTCTTCAGCTTACGACCTTGAAATTTTTACTGAACGAAACCTAAATGAAAAAATTAGGCATCCCCATCATTAAACGAAAGAATTAGGCATCTTTACTAACTTACTCTGTGGGCATCCCAAACAAGATCAGTGTTGCATTATTCTGTCTCCCGAGTACTACCTACACAAGCCAAAAATCGACATTTTCAAACCCCTATAGGTTTGATTGCACAGCTTAAAAAAAAGTCCTTGGTCAAACCGTTCCTGATTTAAGTGTTCAGAAAGGTAAAAAAACGCATCCGCGGGAAATCGCGTTTACTGAAGCGCGCCGCTGTGAAGGTCGAATTCAAATTCATTCCTTCCCCGTGTTTTAAATTCCTTCATTGTAATGAGGAGTGGCAGTATTCCCTCAGTCTCCCCTATTTTGTTATTCGGCCATCATAACAGACCCTCGACAATGTCATGAACCTTTCTGTAGACGAACATAATCTGAACAAAACCCTAAACCTCCACCACCTCCATTGGAGAAAGGAAGTCTTGAATGTGAGGGGGCCTTCTCAGAAACTTCCAGTGACATCCTCCAAGACAGCCGGCGGCAAGATCATGGACTCAGTGCCTTCTACGCCCCACCCTTCTCACAACACTATTAAATAGTGTTGAACTTAAAAAAAAAAAATAAAAAAAAAAATGTAAGTTCAAATAAAATTGTAAGAATTTCGACTCGCCTCGAGTTAATCATTGAATTATTCAGCCCCAAGCACGCCGCAATACCAGTTTTGAACACTGCACTCGTAAGGCTATGAAGAAGTACAAGACATCCTCACGTCGTTCAGCTGAGGTTGCAAATCATGGAAATGAGCGTCATTGACTGACAAAAACTGGACACCGTACAAAGAGGATTCCGGTATTTCTATCCCAACCCTTTCTGTCCCGTGGGGCGGGATCCTTTTTTTTTTTTACTGTCTTTCAAGATAAATCAATTTGAATATTTCTGATCCGGAGGTAACTATCCGCTTCCTAATGGGTCTTCGTCCCCAGAGTCAGCAAGAAGAACCTTTTTCTGAGTTTTAATGAGAATTTCAAAAATTCAACGGATTGCCGATTTGAATTTTTCATTGGACTCCGAGACGGAAAGAGGAATCCGAGGTATCATAAAGGGAAACTTTGAAGGGCAGAGGAGGCCGAGGGGAAATCAATGGTTTTCCATCCCCCATCGGCCCTGCCCTAACGCATTTTGCCATTTAGCCCCATAGACATTGGTGATGTGGAAAACTTGGATCTTTGTGCTGACCGTTGAATGAATTCTTTTGAATGTGAGGTTTGAATGATGGAAAAATATAAACTCTGTGATGAGTGTTGTATATACGTAATCAGTTCCTGAGGCCATGATTTTTGCAATGAATCCCTAGCAGGGGATTTTGGATCTCGCCGCTGAGAGTTTAGGAGCAGGTCGAGGGAATGCCTGAGGACCACTGTTTCGGTGAAGCTGGGTAGTAGCCACAGAATCTCCTGATTTAAAAGGTCCATCTGCACAGGTCTGAATCTGTTTGTCCTCCTGACACCCCCTGGCTGCATTTCGTCGTTGCCACAATAATTAGGTATATCTATTTTTTGGGCGTTATGAGTTACGCTACCTTCGATTAAAAATGGTGTGAAGACCATAGAAGTAAGCACGAAGGAGAAAATGAAGTAAAAGTTGATAACGCACCTCTCAACAGTGGTCACAGCAGAACGGTAAATTGCAAACATGCTCTGGAAACCATGGCTCTCCTGGAAAATCTTCCCAAGTGAGATATGCCTAATTACTGTGGCAACGACGATTTGGATATCGTAGGCGGTGGTCAACCAGCAGTTCGACTACCTACAACCCTTAAGTCCGAAAACGCTGTGCTGTTCGAGCTTCTTCTCACCTCCTCTGGTACTGTGTCTGTCTCCTCTACGACGAGCCGATTTGATAACAGAATTGGTCATTATTTCAAATTTCAATAAGATTCAAATTCATGGGAACATTTTGAAAAGAACAAGTGGGTATAAACACAACATGCTTTAAAAGTAATTCAATTAATACAGATTTTATAATATATTCAGCAATTTACATTTATAAATTTCTAATCATAAATCGCCGTCAAACATAATTATTATTATTTAAAAAATTAAATCGGTACATAAATATTATAATATAATTATAATGAAACAGATTATGAAACAAATCAAACACCAGATCCAGCCCTTACATGTCGTTGACCCTCTCCTACCTCATTTTGCCATTTAGCCTATTACCCCGTCTCATCGGCACCGCCTCTGCAACGTAAATTCTTCAAGTTTCCCCCCACAATAATTGATTGACGATTGAATCTCATTTGTGAAAGGGCAGTTCTCGAGCCATCTGCTGCACGCAACAGCTTGGTCATTTCGTACGAGTTCCAATCCATTTTACAAGACAAGTGGGATTGATATTTAACACAGTTTCCGCTTGTTGATGTGCCTAAAACTCAGGGTGAGCGCTATCATAGAAGATATAGCAGCTGTGATTCCCAGAGATAAGATAGGCGCGGGAGGATCCAGGAGTTATTTCGAGGTGGGAAACACCCAAACCTTCATTATATCCAGTACCCGTCTGAAAAACTATTTTTCTTCGTAGTGGTTTAGTGCATAAACCATCATATTATGATGTTTTATGCACTAAACCACTACGAAGAAAATAGTTTTTCAGGGAACTTGAAAATATTTGCGCCGGTTGTGTGAATGAATATGTAAAGTAATACCGCAACTCTCAAACGTGTTGCGGGTTTAGCGTAATGTAATGATTCAGGTGTTGCCTCAGAGGCCGTAACGGACAGGAGTAGAGTAGGGATTCTAACTGTACGATCAATACTGATTCTCCAGTTTTCATACGCGTCAGCGTCACTAGGAATCACATTCGAACTCATGGAAGACGTGGGCAACGACTTCCTCACACAATTAGGTTGGCAGGTCATGAAGGGGCACATCGACGATTCACATTCAAATGATCTTACAACATGAATGAACGCGAATTTTCTCAGTCCTAGAGGAAACTCTGGATCTGAGGCAGGAGTCCCTTGCCCTTTCCAGGCAGTCTTTGGGGAAAACGATCCCTTCAAAGTGGCTGAATCTCAGAGGCTCACAGTAGATTTCGTAAGAGGGATAGAATATCGAAAGAAAATATTCATATTGATATCTTTCGATATATACTGAAAAACATACTGTGAATATATCGATAACAATTTTCTATCAGATGCAGAGATTTACTGTTTTCCCAACTTCTTTAGAATAGCCATTAGTTTCCTACCTAGGCAGCTATAAAAATGTTTAAAAACCTCAAAACGAGAGAAAAAAAAGAACTTTTAAGGGTCTACCAGGTGTGAGGAGGTGCCAGACAGTTATAGTTGAACTGTGAAAGGGAGGGGGTTATGACTGGTGAGCACTGGTCGGGTGACGGTCGGAGGGAAGTAAGTAGGAATGGGAGAATCTCCACCAACATTCACCAACATCTGATGTTGGTGTGAGATGGGGCCAGGGGGTCCGATTTTACGCTCACGTTCACCAACCCCGGAAATATGTCCCACGCTAAAAGGTGTTGATTGCTGCCGAAGAAAATATCTGTCCTGAGCTGAGATAATATAGCAGGATCTCTTCTCAGATATTATCTGAGAAGAAGTCCTGCTAAAAATGTTGCCATTACAGGAAAACTTACTTAGATAATAGCAACGTTCAACCGTCAGCTATCACAATAGGAATAACATTCCTTATAGTATCACAATACAAAGGAATAGGTAATATTTCTTTGTGATAGCTGATGGTTGATGTGAATTTTTGTGAATATGCCATTGTTTACATCTTTGGGGTGTGTAATCGATTTTATAGGTAAAATACCACCAATACCACAACAAAAAAAGGCACACAAAAAATCACAAAAAAAAAAATAATAATAATAAAATAAAATAAACATAAATAAAAAAGTAAAATACCACCAATTCTACCGTGTCTGTGGGTATTATGTATGTTTGTCACAAGCCTACTCCTCCTAAACGATAAGACTTACTTTATCACTGAGTGATAAAAATACGGCGATTTTTCCTACCTTCTCGGCCTTTCTGTCCCTATTTTCCCAACTTTCTTATGGTATGTTAAATGGGAACCCCTATTTTTTTGGCGAATTCTGATTCCCCGGCCAATTTTACGTCCGATAAGCCCGTTGAGTGCAATTAAAACAATAAGAAGAACCACTTCTTGTTTTTTTTTTTTTTTTTTTTTTTATCAGGCATACCTGAATTTTTTCCGATAACATGGGTAAAAAATATAGGTACCAAAACATCGGATATCACAACAAAATGCCTATCGATATCCCATCCCTATACAGTAAAGTGAGCTAACCTGTTTCTATGCCTGCCACACCGAGAGTAGTGTAATTTCTGGACAACTCTAGTGGAAGCACACTGACCAGGCTCTCTGCTTCCAACACCTCTGGCGAACCGGGTCCTGTTCCTATAGTTTGATCAAATCCGTACCATAACAATGGTAAGTGCAACGCAAGTTCAAATCCGAACCACAGGCGTTTCCTGAATCAAATCAACCACATAAACACCATTTCGACCAGTGAACCGCATAGATAACAAGTTGCGAGTTGGAATGAGTGGTACGAATCACGGCTCTGTAATTTACAGCCTGCCTGATATCTGTCGCTATGCATGATTGAGTTCAGAAACCGGAGAGGAAACGGATGAGACAACCAGAGCATAGACATCAATAAGATGGACGACGTCATTCACATCATCACGACACATCAGTACAAAAACCACCGTCCATCCAAGGAAGGTCCTTGTCCCATGGACGAGCCCTCGAGGACTTGGACGGTTCGCTACAGGGAGGACATTAACGATCTGAGAGAGCATTTGCGAGGAGAACACTTGAACCGCTCGGATGAGCATCACCCCAACCGGAAACCTTTGAATAGGCGGTGTAAATCACACAAGTTATTATTATTATCTATAGGCACCGGTTGCGATATTTATGTCTTTCCGTTCCCTAAGCAAATTTTCCGACGTAAATCATTTCATTTTCACTGAATAAGATTCTTCTTCAAAAAAATGTTTACTGCCAATTTAACGTGGGTAGGTAGCGACTTTGTTAAGGTTCAGTCAAAATATACGATGAATATACCGACGTTTTAGAATATTTATCTTTAAAAAAATTACGATTTTCGACGATGTGGTCCATATTATGAATATGGATTCCCACTATCGTTCAAGGTAATACTGCAGGTTGTACCTACTACCAACTGGCACTTTTGAGTTATTAGTATTAGTAGTTCTGGAGTCATCTTGCGCTTCTCCGTCAATTCCTACAGGGCTGTAACTCTGACGAAATCAACTAGCATCTCTGGGTTTCTCCACGTCTTCGTCCACTGCTTCATCATCGCCACAAACTCATTCGTCGCCTGAAACACCAGAAGTTATAACTCAAAACTCAGGTCAACAAGTTTGTGAACAGAAAGGAAAGTGAAACGACACCGAAAATTGTAAGACAGGCAATAGTGGACTAGCACTATCTGAGCACAATATAAATGCCTAACCAACATTAGATAGGTAGGTATTCAAAAAATATCTATCATCAAAATTTGATAAATTATCTATCATTTAGAATTTAATTCTCGTACCTGCTGTGATCTTAGAACTCGAAAAATGACATCATTTTTGTGACTACAAGTAGGTATATTATCATTCACCAAGAGTCGTTCTGTTTTTATTTTGTTAGATTTGAATTTTTTGCCGCTACATCATTTTGCAACTAGGAGTTTTGTAGGTTTCCAGTGACTTCCTTGTAGGGATGGTACTTATGTTTCAGAATAATCTCGTTATCGTTTCAGAATAATCAACTGAATGTTGTCGCGTCGGGGACATCAATTTGTATCGATCTCAAAACATGCCCTAGCATGTTTCACATTGTGTAGATAAAACGCGGCAAATTTTACACTAGGGTTAATTATTCTTTGATATACCTAGGTTACTTGTGCAAAATTAATTCTGGGTCAATAAAAAATATTTTGGAAAGAAATGGGTAGGCTACATTGTTCGGCAAGATGTGGGACCTCAAAAAAATCGATATCACTGGCCAACTAAAAAAGGTGTTGTTCAAAGTTCCTTCTCAGAGAACCGAAAGGAAAATACCTGAAGAGTCGGACTGGCAAATAGCATCAAGTTATAAAACGTCAAAATTTGACGTTTATTTAATAACAAAACAAGGAAAGGCTCATGATATGCGAAGCTCTTGAGAATGAACTTCGAACCTGCAAATATTAAATATTTTACAGCCTGCTCTACTAACTCACAAACAATAATAGCAATAATTGCTCTCTTTTATTAGACAAATCGCAAAAAATTGTCACTATGTAAGAATAATTCTTAGTAAGTATAATAGTTCTAGTTTTGTGAGAATAATTATTATTCTTGAAGGGTTTATCATGCTGAATCCGACTTTAGAATCAGATTTCTTCCATCTGCCGGTTTTTTTTTTTTTTTTCAAAACTGCATTAACAATAATTATTATTGTTAATGCAGTTTATACTAGGTACAATTATTTCTACAATTATTGTAGAAAACCTCTTTTTTTTTCGTGTACTTTGTCATTTTTGCCGTTGCCCGAGGAATGGAAGAAGATAGCTGAAATCGGGATTCAAATTCGGATTCTGCACCTCATTAAACATAGAAAGAGGTTGAAAGTGAAAAATTAATTGGGATTTTTCAAGAGCTATTTTTAACACTCAAAAGAACCTGGCTAGAAAATGGGTTCATGAGCTACTTATATCTCAAAAATTAGACGTGAAATGGGTTTCAGATTTGGATTCAGCACACAGAAAAACCCCCAACACCAACCCTTATCTCCTCGGTACCAAACAACACTTTTTTTTTGTTGGCCATATGCGTCCAAAATTACTCGCAAAATATTTGACCTCCTGGTCATATTTTGACCTCAAAAATCCAATTTGTAGCCCCATGAGAGCCCACTAGATCCCTTCGGTGAAATCAAATCGTTCTGTGCCCTCAAAAATGGATTCTACGTTCAAAAATACTTCGAAAACGACATCTAACTCGACCCCATGGCCGAAAACCCTTCTTAAAAAAGCCCTCCCGTAGCCCCTTTCTGGCCCCAGAGAGCCCCACGGGTTCGGGCGATCGTGCTGAAAACCTTGTGGGCAAAACTAGATGGTAAACCGTGAATTTTGTCAAATTTTCAGATTTAAAAACATTTCCCACTGCCCTAAACGGCTTGTGCGGTGGTCGGACATTTTGTGTTTGAAGTCTAGACCTCTTGAAACGTACTTATAATGTCAAATTTTGAGGCCAATCAAAATGTTCGACCTCCTTAGCGATTACATAGGTGTATTATTCCAAGAATAATAAACCAAAACGCGATTTTTTTTTCTTTAATTGACCTAGATGTACATGTACATATATGTATATGGTCGATGAGTCTGAGTTGTCCAATCCTCATTCATCGTTCCACTGACTACAAACTGCCTGCATTGAAATAAAAATACTCACGTTAAGTTCCATGTCCAACCATGATTTTCTGTAGTCGTTGGACCAGCATTCACCATTAAAACCATTAAGAACATTAAAAGCCTCACCCCCTCCAACGTTTACTCCAAGGGAGACGTAAAACTGAAAGAGTTCATTAGTTGTTAGAATGTAAGCTACAACACTGTAATCAACACGAGAGATAGACGTTCCGTTTGTTCACGAAAACCGTCGATGTACCTCTTGGTTGAATGGGGCTATCAAGTCGACAGCATTTGGTTCGATCATTTCATCAAAGTTCATCATTTGGTACAGTGAATTTGGTGGTTCATTCGCTTGAAATTTACAATTTGTTCGGTCCACAGAGAATTGCAGGTTATCTGTCAAAGTAACAAATTAAAAAATCAGAATTGATGAATAAAAATAAAATAATAATCAACATTTCAGTAAACTCACTGGGAGTCCAGGTTAGCTTGAAATTGTGGTAGTCATTTCCCCACCCATTTTGGTTCACGCATTTAAAAATTCGTGACCTGTCTTTCTCTCTCGCGTGAACTCTAACTCCAACTTCTAAAATTCTGCAATGCAATAAAATACACAAGTGAGGGACACATAATAAGCGCTTTATATTATTGTAGGTACATACCATGCATCGCCCTCAACTAGTTTGTCATCCCACGCATTATGCAGGTGTCACTCACTTGACGAGACGTTGCCGACAGCTCATGAGTACAAGCAGCGCTTCATCTGCGGAGCGTAGAGGAACTTATGTTATCACTCTTGTCAGCTGTGTCTCACTCTTGTCTTCAATTTCAGTAACTGTTATAGGAACTGTTCCTATTTCGTCAATAATGTGATCATCTAGTTGATATAACATATTATAGATATTATAATTAAGATTATATATTATATAATATTAATTGTTATTATATAATATATAAACTTAATTATAATTAAGATTATATATTATATCATCTTAATTATAATTAAGATTACTTATATAATATTATTATATAATCTTAATTATAATTTCGCGACGGAGGTCGACGACTCCGATCGGCCTCGAAATTTGACATTATCCGTTTCAACTGGTCTAGATTCTAAATCCGAAATGTCCGTCCGCCGTACGCCGTCCGGGCCGTTTTGAGGGTAATAGGAATTTTTTTAAATCTGAAATTTTGACAAAATAGGAAGGCTACTTGGTTTACCATCTAGTTGTGCCCGCGAGGTTTTCAGCCCGATCGGCCAAACCCGTGGGGCGCTATGGGGCTAAAATGGGGCTACGAGATTGGTTTTTTGAAGGCTTTTATTGAAGGGTTATTTTTGGACGTACCTAGAATCCATTTTTTGGGGTCCCGGAACGATCCGATATCACTGTGGCGATCTACAGGGCTTTCTTGGAGCTAAAAATGGGATTTTTGAAGGATCCCAGGAGATTAAATATTTTTCGAGTAAAAAATAAAGAATTTTCGAAACAAAAAAAATCAAAAAAAATTTTTTTTTTTTGAGATATAACAATCCCAAAATTTTTTTAAATTTTTTCATTGACAGAGTTAAATTTCTGCACAAGTAATGTAGGTATATCAAAGAATAAGAGTCTTAAAATTGAAACCACGACATGAAATGTGACGACCACGACATCACATTGGGATCTCCAAGACTGCATACTCTTGACTGCATGATATTTTTGTACTTTTCTAAGGATAGCTTTTTTGAGCAATAAATATACTCAATATTAAATAATGATAAAATAGGTACAGCAATGAAATACCTATCACACGTTTTTTCTCCCTAACCTGTTGAGTCAGTAGGTATCCCCTGAAAAGTAATCACCGGGATACACTTAATTCAGAGGTTAATTATTAACCTCTGAATTAAGTGGAACCCGGTGATTATACGCCCTAGGAATATATTGACCGCCCGTTCAGCTAAAACTAAAGGAGACAAAAATATTTTTCCGAAAAAACTGTAGACTATAGCTATCTATACGGAAAAAACTGTAGACGATGCGAATCTGGCGTCTGTAACTAGTTCCTCTACGCTCCGCAGATGAAGCGCTGCTTGTACTCATGGGCTGTCGGCAACGTCTCGTACTCACTTGTTCCCAAGTTCTTCATTTTCGCACTTAAGAGCTTCGTTCCCTCTGGCCATTCCTATAACGATACGCCCAGTGGTCGACGAGTATCGCTTGTTATTATAACCGCCTTCCTCTTTGGGTTCCAGCCATATTTCTGAAATTGACAGGGTGAGATGAAATATGAGTTAATAATAACAGATTATTTTTTAATAAAATTCTGGTTTATGTTTTGAAATTTCCTTCAATTTTTTGAGGTTCTGTTGAAAATAAGGGTGGCCAAACGTATAACCATCCCTGGCCTGAGGTACATCCCCTGGTTGTACCTCAGGCCAGATTATCTCTTTTTTTATATTTTTTATTGGTGGTGTGGGTGGCGTATTTTTATATATATACTAGCACTCAGACATAAGGCCGACCACTTTATCAGGCATCACCACCAAGTGACAGTCACTCAATGCGCTAAATTTAATGGGCGTAAAATTGGCCAGGGAATAGAGAGAAATCGTCTTCCCACACACCAGAATATATCCGAAATTAGCGCAGAATGAACTGTTGCCCCCCCCCCCCCCCTAAAGTTTCCCCGCCTCCACCACATTTGTAAGGTCCCTGGACCCCCGATCTCCCGTTCTGATCTGACGTCCACCCTTTCCGTCTTTCCGATGTCCCTGGAACTCTCTGCCACCCTCCCGAGGCGCGCGCGGCGATCTCTTCAAATCCTTCAAAACAAACTTGCCGTCTAAATTCGCTCATCGTCGGAAGTAGGTTTTTTGGGATTACGTATTAAAATTCGGATCTCTAGGTAGGATACGGAAGAAACGCGAACTGAATCGGGCTGTAAACGACGGAATAATTCGAAAAAAATTAGTTTCGCGAATTCGCACGCGCCACAAAATTTGCGCAACCCGCTTATCGGACGTAAAATTAGCCGCGGAATCCGAATTTGAGAAAAAAATTAGGGGTTCCCATTTAAAATAAGAAAGTTGGGCGCAATATCGCCTATTTGCGCGCATTTTCGGGGGTTCTCGATCCCCTTATTCAAACTTAAACGGGATCCCGAACCAATAGAAATAATCGCCGTATTTTTATGACTTAGGAGAAGAAGGCCTGTGACACACTCAGCCAGAGACACGATGAGAATTAGTGGTATAGAATAATATTCTATACCAAAAAAAAGTATATAATACTTTTTTTTTTTTTGTTGTTGGAAAATTTGCTATTCAATTATCTTTCGCAGTTCTTTGGCTAATTAGTTAGGTACCTTGAGAGAAACCACCCAATTTCGACAGAAAAATATTTTGGGGGTACCCAAACTTGATTTTGAAAGAACAGGCCAGAGGTAGCCTTCATGACCTTGCCCCTACTTTTGATATCGATTAAATTAATTATTTATTATTACATCTCACCTGGTATAATCCAGTCACCAACAGGTAATTTGGCTCGAATTTCAACAGTCCCGTACTTGAAAGAAAAAGACTCCTTTGTGGTGAGTCGTGCGGAAGTTACTGGAGGCAGTTTCATTGAATACTTCGCTTTTCTTCTACATTCCCCTTGCTGTGTAGGTTTGCAGCTGAAATTTAGAACGAGTTAGATATTACCGATCCTCACAATTCCGGCAAAAACACCGTTGGTCCCTTTCGAACTGTTCACTCAACAATCACTTTTTTTAAACATTACAAGAAAACACCTTACCCTTTCTTTTTCAAATTCAAATATCCATGGTTCACAAATTCAAGTGAATTCACCGTCGGCCGAATGCGCAATGATCCTTTTTCTGTCAAGGAGTTGTCGGAGTTCGCATCAAAAATTACAAATCCGTAATCCTAGAAAAATAGATCCAGTTCAAAATCAACCAAATCAAGCCTTTCAGAGAAAGTTTATAATTAACTTACTCCATTGAGTATCATGATTTCGCGATGCCAGAAGTCAGTTCTGATATTGTAGCCCTTGAAATCGTCGAAAAATATCTGCTCGCCTTTGCACGCTTTTACTCCATTCACTGTAGTTAAAGAGTCTCCGTTTGGGCATTTCTTGAAGGCCTGCTCGTAGGAGGTGACACGATTAGTGGGTTAGAGAGTGCGTGTGCACTAGGAATCATAATGTAATACAATGGAAAAATGTGACCGTACAGCAGTGTGGGAGCCAAACACGTCGTGAGCGGCGATGTTGAAAATCTCTACTTGGTTGTCGACGCTGCCGGGTGATGCTGATGCCTGTGAGAAACAAGATACGCGTGAAAAGGACAGCCTTGGCAACATTGGTTGGCATGGTGTTGGAATTGAATAGTACGAGTGATGTCAAAGTGCCTAAACTGTTCAACTTCTACGAAACACCGTTCGGCCTCGCACTTTAAAATCTGCATGGGGACACTGGTGCGCCGCCCCTTGCCAGCATGGCAGAGAGACCAGCGGGGTGACCCCCCAATCCTGATTCTTCAGGCACACTCGTACTCTAGATTAAGATGAGAAGATGGGAATATGGACCTCCTCAGTTTCTCAGGCAAAGGAGGGAGTTAGGGAGGAGTCACTGCTCGTACTGGATCATATGAGTGGGGGAGCGACGAGGGGAAACGGGGACGCCATGTTTTTTCCTGCTCCGTCGAGCAATATTGAACGAGGTGAGTAAAACTTTCGTTTTGGCTCATTTAAACTTCAATTCGAGCAAATATCGATGCTCCCCCTTCACGAGCATGTTTCAGGCTGTGATAATCAATTTTTTGTATCATGAATATCGTTACATACAGGTTGAAAAAACACTGTTTTTGAGTGGGTCTTTTGGACAATATGGATCTTTCGATGATTGTAATATGGATCCCGCAATGCTCACTCAAAATACCTTGGGTTTCATATTACCTACAATTTTTCGCAGACATAATTTTGCCATTTTTTGGAAAACTCAATAATATTGAGTACATATTATGTAGGTACTTAATTGAATTATTCATGACACCTAAATTCGATCTAATTTTTTTTCCAACTTCGATGTCGCTTCACGATGAGTAATGGAGCTGTCTTCCACAGTTTAGCACTTTGTCGGAAATTTGATTTTCTATTAAAAAAAATGGGGGTCCATATTCCCACCTTCTCCTCTACGTTATTGGTTATCGGCGTTATTAGGCCTCTTCGTTATTATTATCGATGTCTATTAACGCATTTTCACTGGACTTGAAAGAAACCCTAAACCTGGAACAGGATTATTCTCGGCGATCACTAGCTTTGACTCAGACAAAGCGTTGGAAACAGTGGCCCTCCAGTCTTTAAAAATCCAAAAGTCAATTACTTCCTTTCGAAGGGTTTCGTACGATTATCTGGATAATTTTAGTGAAAACACTAGCACAGAACCCTCAGCCACCAACCGAGCATACCCAGAACATTACACAACTGTTGTGTCACATCATTTCGCATGGGAGGTTTACGATTTGTATTGCCCTCAAAACTTATCCTTCTGTTTTGGCAAACGTAGGTACTTATCTATTGAAAAAAAAAAAATTCAAGGTCTGTGACTTTCTGAAGAGATGAACATGTATGTAATTCATACATGAAACTAAACGTATGCTGCCAATAATGTTTAATGAAAATGTTTTATTAAAAAATGTATTTAAAAATAACTGTATTCTCGTGCAATGTTTGGATTGGACAAATGAGGGATCCCAATAAATGGGTTCTACGTTCAAAATTACTTGAAAAACGACACCTTATTCGACCTCCTGGCATCACCCAAAAGCAGCATTAAAATTTAATGCACCAAATTTGTGGCACCATTTTCACCGGAATACTGATTATATATTTTGTCAACATTTTAGACTTAAAAATAAATTCCAAGAACTAAAAACGGCCTGGAAGGCGGAGGGACATTTCAATTTTGGAATTTACGCATCATGAAACATTCAAGGACAAATTTTGAGGCCGATCAAAATTTTGAACCACGTTGAGAAAAGATAGGTTTATATTCTGAGAATAAATAGCCAAAACGAAGGTTATCAAGGACAAGTTGTTCGCCCTCGACTTCTTCGGTATGTTCAGAGCACGTTTTAGACCAAACCTCAACAAATTCACAACTCACACAATAACCATAAAATATCCTTCGATGATGAAATACAACTAGGTACTCCTAAGTAGGTACTTACAGGATCATCAATGGATCTTCCGCCAAGTGCTTTACGCATTTTTTCCGCATCTTCTGCCTGAAATTCAAATTTTGTCGTCATACTTCATAAGGGATGTCAGGGCCAAGCAAGAATAGAAGCGGGATGAGCTGGGGGCTCATTTTGGGGAGTTTCAATCGATTGGTTGGCAAAACCAATTAAAGGTCTTGATGCGTGGCATGTTTTTAACCCCTGTAGGTGGGGGGGGGGGGGGGGGGGGGGTTCGAATAACGCATGATGAGGTTGGAACACCTCCACACGTCGGTACTAAAATTACACAACCGCCTCAGTTTCAAACCTATAAAGTAAGTAATTCAAGTTAGCTGTTTTAACTCACGCTGACTGTCGGTATTCGCTGCAGATTCCATGGTCCATTCTCTTCGAAAGAATTTAGATTATAGCCTGCATTCCACGGCTAAAAACAGTTAAATGAGCATTTACACATTTATTTATGATTGGTAGGTACATAACATTATTAAAGTTTTTATTCTTCCCGTCGCACAGTGGTCCTTTTTGCGTAATTTGCGCGAAAAAATGTAATTTCCTTATCAGCCTGTAAAGCAGAGGAACATAACCAGACTGATTGTATAGAACCTTGGCCAGACTCCTGGTTCTCTAAAAAATGTTTGTGTTAGGAAGCCATGACGTTGAACGCTGGAGTAAATGAGAGCGGAGAAAAAGATGAAAACTCTCTATTATGCGACATTATGTTAACGTTATTCCGTGCATTACGAGACATAATTTTCTTGTTAACTTGAGCCATTTCTTGGTAGGTGAGGTGATCAATACACAAGAACTAACCATCTGTATAGTTTACTATCTAAGTCAGTAAGTACCTACCGGATAATCACGACTTGAGTGGAACCAATTCGAAGGTTCGGGATGCTGGTGGAAATCAGGGGAGGGACCGCCAAAGTCGTCGAACAAATGTCGCTGTAGGGGAAGAAATCACAAATTAGAGGACTACAGGCGTTCAAGTAACACTTGGTGAGGTTGGACAACTCCTCACTACAAATTACACCCGCCTCAGGTTCAAACCCATACAGGCTAAAAACAGTTAAATTAGGATGTATAACATTATGCGACATCATAATGACGATATTTCGTGCATTACGAGTAGTAATTTTCTTGGAATAGTTTACTTGAGCCATTTCTTGCTAGGTACTCCATAAGGTCTGCAATACATAGTTTTTTTTTTTTTTTTTTTTTTTTTGTGATAACCAACTTGGTTTTCACAATTGGGGCAGGAGCCGACCCCGCACTGTACTTAGAAAAGCTCTAGAAATTCTTGCTCCAGAGAAAGGATTCACATAAACTTGCGTTCAAAGGTGAATAATTCATTGTCTGCTTCATTCACAATTATTGTCTGCCGACAAGACAGGTATTACAACACCTGATTGACTTTTGGTCAAATATTGGTGTTCGGCCCCGGATTTGAACCAGGTTGATCAGCGCTCCGACTGACTTGTAAACAGACGAAGCTCTGTCGCCTTAGCCAACGGGGCCATGGCCCCCTGCAACGAACTATATACCTAGTTTACAACCTAAGTCAATAAGTACCGGACGATGATGATTTTGGTGGAACCAATTCGATGGTTCGGGATGCTGGTGGAAATCAGGGGAGGGATCGCCAAAGTCGTTGAACGTTTCTTGACGCTGTATGGAAGCAAACAATAATTATAATTGTAATTATAATTGGAGGACTACAAGCGTTAAAATAACACATGATGGAGGTTGGAACATCTCACGTACTACAAATTACACTCCTCATGTTCAAACCCATACAGGCTAAAAACAGTTAAATGAGGATGTACAAACTATTTAGTGACCGGTAGGAATCTACGTAATATAATGGTAAATTGTATCAATTCATTATATAATATGTATAATATCGTGATATTATCGCGTTACTCTAAAGACAAAAATTTAATGAAAAATCCATTTAACAACATAAACTTACACGGAATTTGAAGTGGGCACCACCTGGCAAACAACATGAATCAAATGAGTAAATTTGATTTAAGAAAAAACGACAATAAATTACCTATGTCTGAAACGAAATGTAAATTTTTTAGTGTTTTACAGCTAGTTTTAGTATGTAAGTTACTGTAAAAACCCAAAGAGCAGTAAACGTTAGGTAAATGTATCGGCAAAGTGCCGTTTCCCCAGTTGGGGAAACTAGACATTAAATTGTAAGATGGTCGCAGTCCGAAATATTATTCTCAATCATTTAGTCCGAAATATTCTCAAAAGCTAGGAATGCTCAATTATTGAAACATTGCTAACCTTGACCAAGCCTCTATGACAATCCTAAAAATTACTTGGAAAATTCCGACTTGTAAGACAACATCCAACTTTACCCAACGCTATTGGGATTCCTGGTAAAGCCTAACATTTACCGTACCGTTTTAGGTTTACAGTATCATAATAATATACAAATTCCAAAAAAAGCCCTCAAAAGGAAGACATTTTTTGCCGAGGGTTGTGACGCTTTAATTTCAAAAATAGGCGTACATACAAAATCCACAAGGTGTTCATAATAATAATAATAATAATAATTATTATTATTATTATTATTATTATTATTATTATTATTATTATTATTATTATTAATGGTTGACAATAATGTAATAATTATTGAAAGCTTGCCTCCACGATGGAATAAGTTGACGATGAAGAGCAGTAGGAAGATGATAGACATGACGGTCCACATTGTACGTTAAGAATGAAACAAATTCTCCGGCGGGATTCACCCAAATGATAAAAAATGAGTCAGTCGCTAGATAAAATTCCCCCCTCCGCCTCGAAGGACCTGTCTGTATCGCGTATTTGAGTTTTGACGTCATATTTTCAACATGTGAAGAGGAAGTAGGACTTCCCTACCGAGGGGAAGTGTACAACACCATGAATAACCCCAGGAACCCAAGCGTAGTTTTTTTGAGTCATTTTTCTTTGCTATGGTCCAAATAAAGAGAAAATTGGGGTTCTAGGGTAAAATCAAATCAAAAATACTTTCATCATGACACAGAATTAATTTTTCTACATCAAAGCATAATAAACCCTTGAGTAAAACTTTCAGCGTTTTTTGGGGTACCTAATTAAAATGTAAAATTCGTTGATAGGTTGGGTACGTACCGTCGTTCAACAACTGCTCTTCACCTTCATACTCGGCAAGAGAATTGGAAGGGGCAAGATCCTGGATTGAAGAGCTTGTAGATGTCGCATTATTTACGTTCCTCAATAATCCTTTTTGGTTTTTCCTAAAACAAAGCATTAAAAGGCTGCATAAGCATGTAAGCATTCAGCTTAGGTACATAGGGTGAAAGTGGTCATGGGAGAAAGTGGCCACTGGCTGTGTTTACAGCTGTGTTCATCATTGCAAGCGCCAGATTAGATCAAAATTATATTTGGAGTGCAAACCTGAAGTACAAGAAGCAGAAAGTTGTTGTGATAAGGATTTGATAAGCAGTGATGACGTGAAGTGGTTGTAAATGTCTAAAGAAATTTTGAGTAGAAGTTTCGTATCGCCTGGAGGGCGTATTTTTTGGAGAAATCATTTGACATCAGTTCCATTTTGTTTTATTTGAACCTACTAATGAGCTCTTTAGGTACATAAATTTTAGAATCCTTGAATTTTTGAGGTCGGATTTTCAGAGTTTAGGAAAAATGTCTCCCTCAGACAGCCACTTATAATAAGTGGCCTGGATGACACATTTTTTTGGAAAATTAAGGCAATCAGAATGGCTTCATGCAGCTGTGGAATACACGCACAGGGCCTCCCTTTGAAGAGAAAAAACGGATTGTTGCGGAGAATCCTCATGGTCTACAACCCACCCAGTTGAGTGCAATGTTATGTAACCAAGTTGTTATGACCAGCTCACAAAAAGGTAGCATTTTAACGTCAGCTTTTTCCAGACCAGTGGCGGCTCGTGCGGGGGTTCAGTGAGAGAGAGAGAGAGAGAGAAGAAAGGTTGTGAGAGAGAGAGAAGAGCGAGAGAAGCGAGAGAAGCGAGAGGAGCGAGAGGAATGAGAGAAGAAAGGTTAGAGTGAGCGAGAGGAGAGAAAAATTTCATTTACCTATTATCAAATCAGCTTCCCATAGTGTCACTGTTGATGCAAGTTGGTACATAACAAGTTCTTACTATTTTTGATAACTGTTCCATTCGGCTGGGGAGTGACGTCAGAACTTCGGTTCAACTTCAGCTTTGAACCAAAGCAGACCAAAGAATGATGACAGGAGGGTGGGAGGGCGGTTGGGGAAGGTCACGTGACTGGGCGAAATTATAAGAGGGTCTCTCGCTGGCTTCAGGTGCAGCTCATGGAGTATTTTCCACAGGTACGAAGATTAGGAACGGGTACGAAAAATAGAAGAAACAGTTGCGCAGCAGTGTTGACAACACATTTTTAAGGAAGGGGACTTTTTGTAGGGGAAAACGGTATTATTCCCAGTGAATTCGGATTGTAATCGCCAAATCCTCCTGAAATGAATCAAAACAATTGGAGATAGAGCAACCATTGCTCTAAGATAATATTATTATAATCGTAGGGTTTTTTGAACACTAAACTGGAAATAAAAGAGAAGAAAAAAAAGAAAAGGGAATTGTCTGTGAGGGAATTTTTACTGATAATTAGCGCCCTCCTAACATGCCCGTTTGTTTTGGTAAATTCTGCCTACACTGTAACAAAGGGTAACAGAGGACGAAGTTTCAGAGTTCAGGCTGAACTGAACAGCCTCCTTTTGTATCGTTCGTAGGGATGGGTATCGATGAACAAAACATCGATGTTTGGACATCGATGATTTTAAAAAAGAAACATCGATGTCTCAAAAACATCGATGTTTCGATACATCGATGGTTTTATATGTATGACCGGGGGGGGGGGGGGGGGAATGCCATGAAAAAAAAAAAATTTTCTCCATTGTAGTTTTTGTAGAAAATTCGAAAAAAAGTCATTAAAACTAAGTTTCAAGTCTTGAAACAATGAAAAGAAGTAGGCAGTAAAAAAGTCGGTAAAGAATAATATTATTAAATAATTTTTTTTAGTAAATTTTACTTAAAAAAAAAAAAAATTGACGCCAGTTCCTCTGAGAGACGATTTCTCAAGGAGCTTAAAATTAAGCCTGCTTGAGAGAATAGCCTCTCAGAAGGAACTGATGTTGCTACGTTTGGTTCATTCCCGAAAACAACTTCGGAGATGATACTATCATTAATTTTCCGAAGTTGTTTTCAAGAATGAACCAAACGTAGCAACATCAATTCCTTCTATTAGAGTTGCCCGCATGACCATACAAAACCCCAGTGTTCAGTTCGATTTTTTTGTTGGGAGCGTTCATTACAGCGAGAGCTCAGCAGGGATTGAACACAGATAACGACAAGTGACAACGAATCAACATTAAATGTTTATTGAATTTTTCGATAATTACCTACCTTGAAATTACCTACATATTGAAATTTCCGATAATTACCTACCTACATCGATGTTTCTTGAATCTGTACCTATAGTATTATTTTTATAGAAAAATAATAAACAACCGAGTAAGCATTTATAAAACACGAATAATTATTGTTCAGGTATAAAAGTACCTACTTACTATTTTTACATAAACGACCAACAAAACAAATTTTTTTTTTTTCACGAAAAAACATCGATGTTTAGGGGAAAAACATCGATGTCTAAAAAACATCGAAGAGTAAACATCGATGTATAAAACATCGATGTTTTTGAAACATCGATACATCGATACCCATCCCATCTGACGATTCGTTCGAGTCAGTCTAATAATTTTCTAGTATTTTTATTGTTTATTGTGTGTGTGATTTTCGAGAGATGAATACCCGTCGCAAGAACATTCCCTTCGGCCCTCCACCCTTGGATTACAGATAAGAATACTATACATTCGGGTGTGTATTAACTAGGTAATACGAGCATGTTCTTAATTTTGCTGTCGAAGTAGGTACGGTTGAACTCCTTCTTGCCTCTAGCACGAGCCGCCACTGTTCCAGACGTACAAATGGATGTGTGGCTGCTGTTCGTCTTTATTTTGCTGGTATTGTTTGTGTTTCGCCAAACCAGACACCAAAAATCCGTGGATTAACGCGGGATATACCGACCTTAATAATCTGACCAATACATGCAAAAAGCATGATTCCTCTGAAGCTCATAATAATATTATTTATCATATTATGAGCTCTAATATTATTAGAGCTTCCATGAGCTTCAAATCATTTGGAAGCGTAAACATTGCGACTGGAATAGATTTACAGAGAAATACAGGAATTTAGAAGGTGAGGAAGGGGAGGGGGAGGGAGGGGAGAGGATCCTTGCTTGCCCAGCCTGCCAGCTCAGGATTCGCCCCTGGAACCGACCATCACTTCTCCGGCACTTCGCGACCCATTTTTGCACAGTTCGTATGTTTCACATTCGTCTACATGTTGTCCAATATAATATATTATGGAAGTGGGTCTGAAATGACAATACCGGAGCGATTAGGCTTTCTATTATTTAGGGAAACGGTGGTCTTTCGAAACTCCAGGCACGGTTTCTATTCGGGAACGGCTTCTATTCGGGAACCGGCAATACCGCGCATTTTCCGAATAGCCCTGTCTTCCAAGTCGGCTTTCGGCATTGCTGCTTCCAAATAAGACATATTTGCAGTGGACAAATATTACACAGTAATGACTGCCCGGCCTGGGAAGCGGAAAAATAATTCAGAGGTGCTGGCGGCGAAAGCGTAAGCTGCGGTGCGTCGCGAAATGACGATCCGGAAAGCGGCGGAGCAATTCGGTCTCCAAAATTTCGACTTTTTCATTACATATTTTCCTTCTGAATTTTTCTAAATTCATGTTGCTTTTGGTTAATTATTCTCTAAATTGGTATCTTTGCAAATTCGGTTTAGGTACTGTACTCGGGTTAAAAAAAAGGTTCAATGTTCAGCAGATGTGGTGCCCCCAAAATTAATTCTACGTAAAAAATAAAAAATAAAATTTTATTTATTTTTTATTTATTTATATTTATATAACCATAAATAAAACGACACCCAACTCGACCCCATAGCCGAAAACCTATTAAGCAATATCGCCTTTTAACGTAATATTATTTGAGAAACTAGTTTCAACCAGAAATCTCTGAGTTTGGGGGCACTTGTTATCTTTTACGGTGTCACCTCTCCTCGTTTCAATAGATTCTGTTCTTGGTACAAGGCAACCGTTTTTTTCTGCTATCTTTTTCCTCTTCGCGATTAGACTAGTCCGGCTAGTGGTTTCCTGGAGGGAAAAATAGCGTGGTTTCAGAACGGTTCTTTGCTTTTGGGAACTCACGATTAGCAAATTTGTAGTAGGTAGACCAACTCCTACAAAATGCGTAATAATATTATACAGTATGCAGTATAATATTATTGTACTATAGGGGAGAGCGGGGTTGGTTGGCACCGATTTTTGTTTTGGATTTTAAAAAAATCAATGATTAGAGATTTTTTAAATCTGAAAAATTGGTTGAAATGCTTCATATCATGGATACAAATTGCTGTAATTATTTTAATTTTTACTTCATTTTTCAATTTTTTAAAGAGCATTTTCTACCCCCAGGTCATCAGTGCCAACCAGTCCCGCGTGGGATTTCTTTGGCAAGTAGGCTGCTTTCTTTGCCGGGTTGGCAGACCATTTTGTTACCTACCAAAAAAATTTCAAAAAAAAAGAAAAGAAAAGATTAACGAAAGACATGAAATGATGCAAAGGTTTTGAAGCAAACCCCTCCGGCCGTGGATGTGCAGCCTTGATAACACAGGCATGTTTGTGCCACTTGAAAAAACAAATGCCTAAGTACCTACAGAGAATGCACGTGAGAAAGGGGGCACTGTTTTTGGGACTGGTTGGGGCTAGCCCCTTTTCGAAAGTGCCAACCTACCCCCACACGCCATTTTTGAAATCAATGTCAGTGACAAAATGCTCATCCACAAAAACGAGAAAACTCCTATTATAGGAGTTTTCTATAATAGGAGTTCCACTATAGTGGAATATCAACCTGAGATCCTAATCTTTCTAGAGAACCATTGATTGTGGTCCCATCACATTACCAGAGTATACTCTGGTAATGTGATGGGACCAATGTCCTTATGAGGTAGAAAGAAAAAATGAAGATGGAAAAAATTTTACTCGAGTTGTCAAAAAAACAGTTTTTCTGCCGTGCTGCCTCTTCATTGAGCTCGAACCAACTAAGGATTTCGTGGGTGGTGGAGACCTCTCCTGAGGTCACGTGACTGTCGCCTCAGTTCCCCCCCTCGACGAGAGAAAATTCTAGAAGCTCAGTGCCAACCAGCCCTTAGCGCCAACCAACTGCGCTCTACAGTCAAAGAGCGGACCAATGGTAACCCCTCTAGAGCGTATAATAGTAATGATAATACCTGAAACTATAGCGCAAAAAGTGGAACTAGGTAGTCCAGAAAGGGGCTGTGCCGAGCTTAAGAACCTGGTGAACACAATAAATTTGCTGCCTTGAAAGATGGAATACCTACCCGTACTTGGTGATGAATGTAACTAGGACGCTCTAGGACGCTCCCCTGCTTGTAGATCGAGAGGGGACGTCAGTTGGGAAGGATCATCTGTGGCTCTTCCAGTTCGGTACTCGAGGTGACTCAGATGGAAAATAAAGACACAAAATCTTCCCGCGGCTGCCGATGTCTGACCCTCCTTAACCTCCTTTATCGAATTTCTAGCCGTCTTGGTCTATATTATGCGTTGCAGGATTTCCCCAGGAATAAATCGAATGGATTGAAAATGAATCGACGAAACCCTCTTTTTAATCAGTCTTGCTCCGAATATGCTACGAACCGGACATTCAACGAGGTTCTCCGCCATCCTCCTTCTATTCAACATAATCGTGTTATTTCGAGAAGGGAGTAAGTATTCAAGCTTGAATGATGTATCTCAGGTTGTTTGGTAACATTTACATTTTTTTTTCTTTTTACAGGATCTGATGGTTTCGTAAGTGTACCACGGAATGACGTAATTGTTTCACTCCACTGTTGCTGTCATAATATTCCACCCACAGGATTTTGAATTTCAGCTGAACAATGGCAAGATGCGCGAAATGTTTGACAAGTTGCACAATTATATGAGGGAAAAAGGAGTCACTCATGCAGTGGTGAGTAGATTGAATCACTAAATTCGATACAACCTGGAGGATAGGAACAAGTTTAGCTGTGATTTTCAATTCAATGATGATTGATTACTAAATGAGAACCCGCTCATGGCAAGCTGGGCTTGCACTGGTACAAAGAGCTTGTAAGCCCTCGCAATTAGCAAGGCCAAAAATTTGAGAAAGAGAACCTCTAAAGTTTCTTTATCTATCTATATAATTCTTTTCCAGCCCCCGCCTACGCTCTTCCCCCCGTTGGTCACTGAGCCAACAGTTTGGACTCAACAACCTACTCCCGAACCTCCAACGGATCCACCAGGACGTCCAACAGCACCAGCACCAGCACCTGTACCTGCACCTGTAGAGCCGTCTTTCCGATTCCCAACTCAGTGCTCAACAGTAAATGGGAAGAGTGCGTGCAACGGAGAGTCGCTATTTTACGACGATTTCAACGAAAACTCCATCGATCAGTCCAAATGGACTCACACAAATAAGTTGCCGGAACAACCAGTAAGTCCTGGAAAAGAATCACTACAATCATGACCTCCTAGAATAAATTTCAAATTTTACAACCCTTTTCTTGTCGCCTGTTCGTAGGATTACGACTTTGTACTCTTCGATACAAAGCCCGCCAATTCTTATCTTCGAAAAGGGAGGCTGTACATCACCCCAACCGTAAATTCGGATGATTTTGTGATCAATGGAGAATACAACTGCTCACTTCCCCCAGCGTGCCATAAAAAAGCGTTCTCTTACGATATCCTACCTCCTGTAACTTCTGCTCGCCTCACCACGAAGGATAAGTTTTCTTTCAAGTACGGAAGAATCGCCATCCGAGCCAAACTTCCAGTCGGTGATTGGATCGTACCAGGTAATTAAGATGTTCAACACAGCACCATGGTGCCCTACTTCCCATCACTCGGTGCACTTTTGGGGTAGGCACCTCTTGCCTCGATATCAAATAATGGGCAAATTGTGTCCGTTCACCGATTGGCGTTCGGTAACGTCAGTCCTTAAATTCCAAAAATTCCAAACGTCGACTCGGAAACAGGAGACGTGATTAATCACATTCTTAATAGAGGCACACCTACCTACGTCTGTGGGACGGTACCAAATTCACCTTGGCAAACTTTCTGAAGTAATGAACTTAGTTGTAATTACGTATTTCAGAAATATGGTTGGAGCCAGGAGATGTTTCTGACGATCAGAGTACTGCTCGTAAAAATGGCCGTATAGTCATTGCCATGGCCAGAGGCAACAAGCATTTAAAATCGGGAAATGATCAATTCGGGCAACAGTGAGTCATGAATTTATTCCAATTTTGAGTCCTAGTTATTAAGTTGACGATACTTGTCGAGCATTAACTGTATCCAATTAGATGTAGAGATGCAATGCTGATCAATGCAATTATTTCAATAATTGAATATTATGTATACGAGTAATTGAGTAATTATTACAGGAAGTTGGAAATGGGCGTTAGAATTCAAATTGGAGACCGTGTGCATTTCATAACATCAGCAGCCTTTAACGAAGAAGGTTGGGGAAACAAATTCCACGATTTCAGTCTCGTCTGGACTCCTCGTACGTCTTACAACGAATATTTCGGGTCACGTTATTGAAAGCATTACAAAGTCTAAAACTTTTAGATCTGCCATTTAATATATTTAAATATTTAATATTTCCTCGAAGTTTACTCATACAGGGAATGATTTTATTTTGGCAGATGACATAGAATTCCACGTGGAAGATAACCCTCCAGTATTGCTCGGAGAGATAATGGAGGAAAACCATATGAGTTTAGAAGGACTGAAATCCACATTTGACAAAGAAGTAAATTGAAGATGGAACTTTCATTTCGTATAATATACGATAAATATTGAATAATATTCAATAACTTTCATTTCGTATAATATACGATAATATTGATAAATATTGAATAATATTCAATATTATGATAAAGCCACGTCGCAATAATGTGTAGGTAGTTAATATTATTGACTTCGTTGGGTTGGCTACTTCTGAGCTATTCCAACTCAGAGTTGGATTGACCAATAAATTTGACGTACGTACGCACTTATTAGCATAGCATGTAACGCCTGTGTTACATAGGCTGCGCTTCAAAGGTACAGGACGTTTCGACTCAGGGACTGATTCATCTGCCAATATAGCCACAAGAGTGACATGAACTTGGGGAGCGTGCAGAGTAAAACAAATAACTTCACGGCACAACTGTACAAAGTTTGGTACTTAACTTGGAATAGAATATATTATTAAAAACGGGTATATTGGTTTTAAACTTGAGAAAAGTTACCAAATCTTGTGTGTATATTGTACCAAATATGAATAGGTATCTGTTTTCTACATAAAGGCGAATATCGAATATCGATCTAGCCGCCAACGGCCTTCCATTCACTGCTTCCTTGCCAGTATTCCGCGTACGAGTGGTTTCGCACACCAAGTTACCGCATTTTGTTCGTTTGTGCCGTAAAGTTGTTTGTTTTACACTGCACACTGCCCTAGATTTGTCACATTTGTGGAAATATTTGCAAATTAATCGGGCTCAGTCGACTTTGTGTTGTACCAATAATTGGTTATATGCAATAGAATAAAATTAACTCGGAATTGCTCAACCCAACTCCGAGTTAATTTCATTCATGACCAACAGTTGGTTATAGTTACTAATGGTTTATACCATACTTAAAGTATTGCTAATGACAATAATAGCTATAATAATCACGACTAGCTAAGAATTAGTTACTAATCATAGCTATCTTCTAAATATTGAATATATACAATTTTATTATTATTATTTTATTATTATTTAATAATACTGATAATGAGTATCATTCACTAATAATTATTGATAATAATCAACTAGTATTGTTGTGGTCCTAAAAAGGGTGATTTCCTTTTTAAATTCGCTCGGATGAAGTTTGATTGGGTTTCTTTCTTCCAGTATTACGTCTCTCTGGGAGTTAGTGTTGGAGGGTCCCATCTCTTCCCAGATTCTGTGGAGAAAAAGCCTTGGAAGAACAATCACTATAAAGTAAGTTTCTGAGTATATTAAAATTCTCTCACTTTCCTTTTATAAAAATATTATAAGAGGAAAGTGATATTATGTGTATTTTTAAACCTACCTATGATCTGAGTGCTTTGGATTACTGACTAAGGACTTAACCAGGTAATTTGAAACTACTTGTTTGAAGGATACCACCTGCTTTTTTTCGGGTTTTTGGGTTACGATGGTTCTAAAATCGATTGGTGGTGTTTTATAGCAATCTGAAACCGAATAGTAAGACTAGGGAAGAGCAAGCCAGGCCCAAAATCCCTCCCTTTGGTTAAAAACAGGTTCGTTTTTGAATTTTTTCCAGCAACTGTCAACTTTTTACGAAGAAAAAGAGAAGTGGTTCAACACGTGGGAACAACCGGCAATGATAGTTGAATGGGTAAAAGTCACTGCCTTGAGACCTGGAATGCACTGAACGCTGCTATTATAGTGTCGTATGGTAAGATTGAAACTACTTGATTTTATCGTTTGAGACAAGGCATAGATTGATGGAATAATTTTCAATGTTTAATTTTTATTGTTTTTAGTATATGTATTGCCAATGCAATAAGCTTAAATGTATTATTTATTGAGAGAAAAAAAACAAAAAACAACAACTTCAGAACAATTCTAACCCTCCGTGGACCACGTGGAAGCGCGAAACACGGTGGACCAAGTGGGGTCTCCACAAACCCCACACCCCCTCACCAAACCGTATCAGACCGGCGTCAAAACAACTTGCAATGTGGTATCTACTGGTTTACCCTACAAATTTCAAGCCTCGCGAAGCATTATAAGTATTATATTACGTTTTGCTAGGAATTACCTCCTGTCTTGGAATGTTGGTCTTCCCAAATTTCGGTAACATGTAGAGATGTTGCGATGGTTATCGAAGTAAATTTATTTATCGAAATTTGGAGAGCCGAGGAAAATGAATGCAAGTGTAGCAAAATCCTGCCTTTTATTTTTAAAAGAAAAGGAATCTTGCGACAGGCTGTGTAGCAGTATGACAAGCAGGATTCAGCGCCGCCATGACAACGCCCACTGTGCTGGTACACCGAATATCTGCTAAAATTGAGGAAAAATGGGGTTCATGACTCCGAGGAATTATACAAAACTTTGGTGATATTTAATGTCACCTAATTTGGCTTGTAATCGGTTATTTCTGCAGTAAAAAATCTGTTGTGAATAGTTCTGTGGATTTTTTTTTTTTTTTTTTTTAATATTTTATTCTTGAAACGATATTGAAATTGTTGACATTCTGGACATCTGGTTGCTACACCTCGTAGAAGTACTAAGTGAAGTCTTCACTCCAGTTTGGAAGAACAAATAATATTTGTTCTTCCGTACTGAAGTGAAGACTGGTTATAAGTGAAGTGACACTGGTTATAAACGTGGCCCTCTTCTCATATTATGAGGGCCCATAATCAGTGTCACTTATGAGCGTGTTCATTTGGAAAACTACTGAATAATATCCACTGCAGATCGTTCTTTTGGTGAACATTTCACAAATCGGGCTGGCGTGGTTCTGGTTCATTGTGGTTAGAATGGTGAAAATGCATCCGTGGCAAGGATGATTTTTTAAAATCATTAAATCATCACCGAATTTTTAAAAAATTATAATAATTAGAAAAAATCATCCTTGTCCACTCCAGAAAGATGAAGGTCACTTTTTGTCGAAAATGAGAAAAACGGTTTTGAAAGTTTCAAGACTCGTACTTATAGTTTAGAAAATGATTTTTAAACTAGTAGGGCACGCTAAATTTTCGCTAACTCCCATAGATGCTGAAAAGCTTTGTTATTTTGGCAAAAATTAAATTTTCGGGCGATTTCTGACGATAGATGAATAAAAATAAGATGAATGTCAATCAGAAGTATGCAAAAAAGATTAATGTCAATCAAAAAATCTGCGAAAAAAAGCAAAATATCAATCAAATCACAGTCAAAAATTGGTAAAATAAGGTTTTGAGATTGGTTTTTGAGTTAGTTTTGAGTTATGTATGGATTGAGAACCAGGAAGTGAAGTGAAAAAAAAAGAAGAATATTTTATTTAAGTACCTACTGAAACAACAAATACAATTACTCAAACATTACAATCAATTACGATTGAATTACTCAAACATTGTAAGAAGAATCTCTATTCTATCTAACATTGTAAGAAGAAGAGGCTAGAAACAGGGGTGGCAACATTACAAAACCGACATTCATCTTTCTTGCATTGTCGAGAACTGACTCTCATCTTTTTTGCATTGTAGTCCGAAACTTCCACGTTCGATTTCGGCTGAAAGCATCATCTATTTTGAGAATTTGAGGTTACCAACAGAAACTTCTTGGTCTGAAGAACGTATTGCCAACGTAAACTCATTTTCGGAAAAAAGTGACTTTCATCTTTCTTGGAGTGGACTCTTTTTCATCTTTCTGGAGTGGAATAAGTCTTATTAATATTAAAAATTTTGTTCTGCGCCCAACTTGCAAAATTTGAATGTAATTCAAATTTAATTCAAAAACAACCTCAAGATTTATAATATAAATATTATATTATAATACGTAATAAACTGTGCTGTTCACGCTCAGGGCGTCTCTCTTCTGTCATCTGTCTAACGTCCTTGTCTTCTACTCGGAGTCGCACACATTGCGCATTCTAGCGGGGGGTTGAGGGAGGCGAAGGATCAACGAGGCGCCACTAGGTGGGAGGAGCGTGCATTTATCAGCCGCTTCGACTGCCGGCGTTTCTCCGGCCCACGCCAGGTAAATTAAAATGGGATAATTCTGAGCACGTAAACAAAGAGTGAAAAAGGTCAATTTATGGTAGCAAAGTTGGCATTGTAAGTACCTTGGTAGTTATGAAATTATGGTTTCATTTAGCCCTTTTCTGATCCGCAGTTTTGGACTATCATTGAAAGAACGATCCGATTTCACCGTGGGGATCTATGGGGCTTTCGAAGGATGCCAGAAAGTCGAATGAGGTGTCGTTTTCTGAGTAATTTGGGACGCACAATCCACATCTGTCCAATCGTTGTGCCTATATGAATGTCATGTTAAATAATTTCGTATGGACTTTATTAATTTTTGCACAGTTTTTTCTATACCTACCAAAGAATAGTAAACCTTTGTGTAAAACTTGCACCTTTTTAAAGAATTTCAGATTGCAGATACAGTTGGTACCTACACGTCCCCATGTTGAAATAATCGAAAAAAATATCTGCAAAAATGTAATGTTTTAACAAAATGGCCCAGTTTTGTACATGTTGAAGTTTTAAAAACATCTCCGTTCAAAATAGTCGGGCCCATTAAATTTTACTTTTTACAACTCAGTGCTATATATATATATAGCACTGAGTTGTAAAAGTGCTATATATAGCACTGAGTGGGATATCCAACTTCTCACCCGCCATTTCACCTACACCTGACTTTCGAGTTATTGTACAACCGGTTGTTGGGTTGATTAGTTCGAGTAAGAATTTATGAACATAGTTTCCCAAAGTTTTATAGTGCATGTACCTATAGATATGTATATCTTTTAAAATGCACCATAGCATGTTAACTAACCTACTGATGACCATGAAAAAAAAAAAAAAAAAAAAAAAAAACATTCCTACTGGTCGGAAATTCTTATTTTTGACTGGATTTTTTTTTAATTTTTTTTTTTTTTTTTTTTTTTAAATACGAAGAAAGTGTTTAATACGAGAATTGGGAGTTCGCGAAAAATGAGGGTCGTGAACAAACCTTCGGCTGGAAATGACTTGGTTTGAACTAGTACTTGTCCGTCGGCACGACGAGAATAATAATTATTCAATTCAATTATTGAAATCGATAATTACGTGATGTTCGGACTCACAAGAAAACGCTCTTCCAAGAATGGGATCGATCGCCCGGAATGTTTTTTTTTTTTAGCAAGAATTTACCGTATAAATTCCGTTATGAGCATTTTCTCGTCATGTGAGTGGAAAGAGGTTAACCCTACACTTCTACCTCTTACACCTGAAAGGCTCCGGTTTCCATTAATCATCCGACGGGAGAACCCGGTTTTTACCCGTTTTTTTTTTTTTTCTTTCCGTTTTTCAACTAAAGCCGCCCAACCAAGCCGGATTTTGTGCAGGACGAAGGAAAAAGAAGACACGGGTTTCGGATCACGAATGGGTGGAGGGGGAGCTCGATCAATCAAAACCCCCATCGAAAAAAGTGAAAAAAAAAAAAAACTTAACAGAAGGGGAGGCGCAGAAACCATCAATAACGTCGAAAAGCGCGCGAGCACTTGTAAAATAAAAGTAATCACCCCGTTTTATTTTGCACCCCCCCCCCCCCCTCCCCCCTCCTCCAGTTTTTCCAGCCCTCCAAAACGGCTCGTTTAAAATAATGTAAGAGGGATGAAAATTTCATCGGAATCGGCCCACCTTTGAGCGGTTGCTTGGGAGGGTGTTTCACTTCCGACAAGCATAGCAAATGGGGGATGATGGATCATGGAATGTGCTGTCATGAAGTATTGTTGTTCATTTCGCAGGGATATAATAGTGCACTGCGTTTTGTCGCAATTTTTGTCCACCCTTTGGACTCGAAGGGAAAAAAGAAAAAAAAACTGTTGGTGAGGAAGGTGCTCGTCGAATGTAACGTCCTTTTTTGGGTAAATTGTCGATGAAAATTTTGCCTTAACAACTAGGTACTATCTTTATCTTGTGGGAGTAAAACCCTCTAAAAAATTGAAAATAAAACATTGAAAAATAAGGTAAATTTACCTTTTACGCTTTAGGGTAGAATTAGGTGTCGTTTTCAAAGTATTATTGAACGTAGGATTAATTGTTTGGGGTACCAGAACTATCCGATTTCACCGTGGGTAGGTATCTATGGGGCTTTCACTCCTTGGCCGTAGTGCTTGGGAAACCAACCCTGGAACTCTGAAACACATTCTCCAACAACGACAGCAAGAACACGGTCAAAGCGCTTTCTACTCTCCGCCCATCACACAATACAATTTCAATTTCAAATATACAGTTTCAGGAACACCTACATAGGCACACAAATGCAACCCGCCCCGGGTTCAATTCCCACAGGGTGCAAAATATGGTTCCAACTCGTGTTCATTTCCCCAACTGACGATGTAAGGACGATGGGAAAAGGTCGGCTAATCTGCTTTGTGCTCCAAGATTGAAGACGTTGAAGACATTGATCTGAAAAGAATCTCCGCCCGCTTTGAACCTCTCGTGTGCTCGAACAAGAAAACCCCTGCACGATTTTTTTTTTTTTTTTGCTCTAATACTTGAACCGGATGACTTCACATCTCTTCGGATGATCTGCATATCAATGAGCGGATTGACCCTCGAACAGCGTGGAAGCACGTTGAATTTTGATGGTGGTTTTTCTAAAGGGGAATTTACTCATATACAATTTGGGACTGGAGGTGAGTATAGTTTAAAATTGAACTTAGTTTTAGAGTAGCTGATGAAGTTGTGACCGCCATAAACCTATGCACCCAAAATTACTCCCTGTAACGACACCTCACCCGGTTTTCTGGCTAGAGCGGATCAAGGTTGGTATTAGTTTGAGTGAGTACTGTATTGACTTACGGTTTAAGCTCGTCACCAGCAACTAAATTGGTACCTACCTGCGACAAGACTATAGAGCTTGTTATCCACCCACTACCAAAACGAAAAAAAGATGAAGAGCAATGCAAAAGCAAGAGTAAGAAAAGCCACCCATCCAGGTCAGGGGAATTCCACCTTTGGGTGTTGCGAGTGAAGCATGGGTTATGTGTCGAGTTTTATTGGGATTACGGCCAAGAACGGTAAAACTCTACTTCATTTGCCGAGCTTTCGAGCAGTAGGTATGTGATCTTCATAGGGCCTGTAAAAAAAATTTATTGACACTTCAATTTGGTACAATTTATGTAATTTATGGATTATATATACATTGGATTATACATAAGAACTCACTATGAAGATGATATCAGGTCATAATATGACCTGATATCATCTTCATAGTTCATGTACCATATTATGGTACATGAACCTGGTCGGGGAGAGAGAGGGAGATGGACTGTCCTCAACATAGAAACCAGAGAGAAGAAAATTGTTGTTCAAGTAAACGAATTAAATGAGAGCTCGTCATGATATGGGAAGATACCTACTTAGCCTGCCTTCGTAGGGTATTTAAAAACGTATGGTCTATTTTTAACGACTATTCTCATGAAGCATGGGTTGCATAATAATTATTGATAGGTGATGGACGGGAAGCCCTCGTGTCTCTCTAGTATAACATATTAATAATATGTTGTAATTAATATGTAGTTTTACTGATGATTGTTTTTATGTTGGTTATTATGATTATTTATTATTATTATTATCATCCACTTCCACTTGTACTTTATGAACAATTTTATGTACTTGTAGGTGGGACATTATAATTTTATTTTTGTTTTTATTTTTTCTCTAATTCTAATTTTTTTATATTATTATTATTATTATTATTATTATTATTATTATTATTATTATTATTATTTTATTTTTCTCTAATTCTAGTTTTTTATTTTTTCTCTAATTCTAATTCTGCTTATTATCACGCAAATAAAAACCTTTTCTAAGCGAATCTTTAATAGCTCGTGTATGCTCGTTATACAGGTGCAGTACCTAGTTTCTTTTTCAATTGGGCGTATCATGCCAGAATCCCGCTATATTATACGGTTTGTGATTTATTATTCCGAAAATAATTAACCAAAATAGTTTAGAAATCGTAAATTCCTAAAGAAAAGAAAATTTATTGCTATGTAATAGCAATTGCCTGAGCGACATTTCGGTATTTTCGCGGAATGACCCACACAAAGAATCAGAACAATTTGACGTTATTAGCTGAATCTTATCTTTCAACCAACATAATTCCTTATTTAGAAGGAATATGACGCAAAGACAAATTTATTGATGTTTCTCATGGCGAGCCTAAATCGTCGAAGACGGCCCACCCTTTTGAACGGGTTCAAGCGGCGCCGATATCGATGATATTTCATTATCACTTCATCTCTCGTCACATTCACGCGATCCTTACATCCCAAAACAGGGAATTTCCAGCGTCAAAATTACGTGAAACGGCGATTTAAAACCCAAGTTTATGAGCGCCAGTGTCGAAATTAATTAATTCCCATACACCGTGTTATTAACGTGATCACCATAATAGCCAGCAATTTCACATCTTGTTAAGATATTTTATTGAGAAGCGAAGTGAACTGGAGTCGATATTTTGTAGGAGAATATGAAAATGGGCTTGTAGTCTGAGGTTATTATCGTGATTTTCGTTCATGAATAAATATTTACTCTTAAGTATCCCCTGCCGATGGTGCTAGTTGGGTGATGATTCTCCGATAGTGGAGAAATCTTTTTTTTTTTTTTTTTTTATAGTCGACATTTTTTTGAAGAACCAAAACTTAAATTTTTTGCCAATTTTTTCGTAGCATGCTATTAAGTCCACTGCGAAGAGTTAAATTCTGATTAAATCAGAATTTACGATATTCTGTACCAAAGTTTGGTTAATTATTATTCGAATAACACACCTATGTATTCGCGACGGAGATCTTTAATTTGGATCGGCCCCAAAATTTGACATAGCCCGTTTCATGACACATAGCTTTAAAAAGCTAAAAGCTTAAATAAAATAGCTTTGAAGAGCTAAAAAACAAATATTCGTCCACCGTCCGAGCCGTTTTGGGCAGTTGGAATGTAATAATTGCGATTGAGGTTCAAAACCTGCTAGATCCAAGGCATGTTCCGGATCATTCCTGATAGTTGGAAAATTGGCTCCAAAAGCGGTTAGATCCTTATGTTTAGTGTCAAACTCTGCTAAGTCCATGGTGTTCTTGTATCAACCCCGAACACCCTAAAAACAAGCCATCAATTGAATTGAATAGATGAGCGCAACCTTTTTGTTATTACGATATATTTAATGAGCGAGAGAAACTAAGAAACAGTAGGTATCTAGCGACCAAACTATGCCACACAACACATCATCCACGTGATGCTCATTACGTAAACAACTGCACCCTAACGACCGATGCGTAATAAAACCTTATGCCGATCAGAGGTAACGAACGGCTCAGGCTGCAAAAATCGTTTTGGAGTCGTTGGAATCAGCCTAAAAAGCTCATTCCATAGACCCTTGTACCAACGAAATCGGACAAAAACTTTCGTCCCCCTATTGAGGCCTCCTTAGTTACACATCAGAGATAAACAACTTTCGTCGTGAAGTACCTCCCGAAAACCGATGAAAGGGATGAGGGAGGAAAAATCAAGGTAGCCTATAACCACCCCACGAACTCGCTGATCACAATGAGACCACCCTCATGAAAATCTGTTGAGCCGCTCGGGCGTGATGCTCTGTACACAAAAAACATACATGTCGAGGAGGTGAGCGCACCTTTCCATTTTTAGCGCAACCTTTTTCCAAAAAATGGAAAGGTGCGCTCACCTCTTCGACATGTATGTTTTTTTTTTTTTTTTTTTTTTTTGTTTGTTTGTTTGTGGACAGAGCATCACGCCCGAGCGGCTCAACAGATTTTCATGAGGGTGGTCTCATTGTCATCAGCGAGTTCCGGGGGTGGTTATAGGCTACCTTGATTTTCCCTCCCTCATCCCCTTCATCGGTTTTCGGGAGGTCCTTCACGACGAAAGTTGTTTATCTCTGATGTGTAACTAAGGAGGCCTCAAAAGGGGGACGAAAGTTTTTGTCCGATTTCGTTGGTACAAGGGTCTATGGAATGAGCTTTTCAGGCTGATTCCAACGACTCCAAAACGATTTTTGCAGCCTGAGCCGTTCGTTACCTCTGATCGGCATAAGGTTTTATTACGCATCGGTCGTTAGGGTGCAGTTGTTTACGTAATGAGCATCACGTGGATGATGTATTGTGTGGCATAGTTTGGTCGCTAGATACCTACTGTTTCTTAGTTTCTCTCGCTCATTAAATATATCGTAATAACAAAAAGGTTGCGCTCATCTATTCAATTCAATTGATGGCTTGTTTGGAAAAAGGTTGCGCTAATTAAGGATGGAGTATCATGGTGTTGCTGAACCTGGTTTCGACTCAATTTCGTACGATGGACTTCGGTGCTTTAGACGTGCAACACTGCAATAGGAGCCCCTTTTGATCATTATTTTTCTGTAAAGTCACATTACTAGTGTGAAACCTGTTGATACCTATGTAGGGTAGGGTGTCCCTTATTTTTCAACTTTAATTTCTCGCAACGCATACCCTCCAATTTTGTTCCATTTGGTCTAAAACTACCGTGTACGAAACATTTCCCCCCTAGGATAACGTTAACCCGTGCCGAATCTTCGCCAAAGTTCATATACGTGAATTTCGGCTCTTCCACTCCATAAGTGCCCACCCCCTGGCCACCCCCTTCATCCGACCAACTTGAAATTTTTATCGAGCGTTTGGCTGATATTATTGAAGATTTGGTAAAAATTTGAAGTCGATTCAATAAAAAATACAGACGGGAGAAAATTTTGAGTGCTTGATAATGACTTTTTTATAAGAAAATCTGCCTCTCCAGCTACTTTCGAGTATACCTACCTATCATGTTGTTGATTTCTAAACTATCAGTTCTATTTTTATTTTTCATTTTTTCATCGGGTTTTTGGGAAGTTAACAATAATTTGGTCACGATTTCAAGTGCTGGCTGGTACAATGAAGTGGATGGTTGACAATTTAACCACCCTGAAACCAAAACAATGAAGGATTGTGAGAGAGAACATAGAACATTATTTAATTTTAGAAGACTGTGTAGATAGTGTTGATCAAAGTCAAATGATGAGAAATGAAATGAGAAAAATCACATGATCACGAGAAAACAGGTTGTTAAGATGAGAATTTCCTCTTCAAAGTTTCTTTTTTGCAGTCTGGGTACAATTTCCTGTGTTCATTGACACATTGTAAGAGAAACTGCTTTTGTTCTTCGTCCGCCGTGAGTAGACTATGAAAATCCTGCATCAGTTTCACAGCTCTCTCTGCTACATCATTGACCACTTTTAAGCCTGAAAGAGCTTCTCTAGCTTCAAGGAAGGCCGGATACGTTGCCCATGAAGATATGTCTGTCTGTACGAATTTTTCATTCAGTTTCAGGCGTCGAAAAATGTGCATGCTCTTCGATGACACGAAAACGAGCTGTGAATCTAATGCAGGATTTTCATGGTCTACTCACGGCGGACGAAGAACAAAAGCAGTTTGTCTTACAATTTGTCAGTGGGGACAGGGTAGCCCCGTGGACTAAGGCGTCAGCGAGACGCCTGTTTACAATCAGTCGGAGCGCTGATCAGCCTGGTTCGAATCCGGGGAAGAACACCAATGTTTGACCAAAAGTCAATTATGTGTTGTAATACCTGTCTTGTCGGTTGACAATTCACCTCTGAACGTTGGAACGTTTATGTGAATCCTAGCAGAGGCTCCCGTGACGAAGGCGGCCGAGACATCCGTCTTCAACACACAAGATCGAGGGATCGCATGAACGAACCTCTCTTGGGACCTCGAACCGGGATCAAAAATCTGGTGGACCGGTAAAAAAACATTGTCTTCGTTTGCTGAGAACGTTAAACTAGCCACAGCAATCTACGACTGAGGGGGGAGAGCTGGGGGCCGCCGACCCGGCTTGTTGATGGACCTACAGTCATAGTGATAAGTCTTGTATTAGGGATTGGACCTCGACCACCAGAAGGCAAATAGAGTCATCGGTACCATATCAGTGAACAATGTGTCGTCCGGGCGTAAGTTCAAGGTGAGACTCCGTTGATTACCTGATAGGTAAACATCGGAGTCTCTCCTCTGGTTGGTAGCCGTTCTCCACAAATCTAAAATCTACAATTTGTCAATGAACACAGGAAATTGTACCCAGACTGCAAAAAAGAAACTTTGAAGAGGAAATTCTCATCTTAACAACCTGTTTTCTCATGATCATATGATTTTTCTCATTTCATTTCTCATCATTTGACTGTGATCAACACTATCTACACAGTCTTCTAAAATAACGTTCTATGTTCTATCTCACATTCCTTCATTGTTTTGGTTTCAGGGTGGTTAAATTGTCAACCATCCACTTCATAGACACAGTGTACCAGCCAGCACTTGAATTCGTGACCAAATTATTGTTAACTTCCCAAAAACCCGATGAAAACATGAAAAATAAAAATAGAACTGATAGTTTAGAAATCAACAACATGATAGGTAGGTATAATCGAAAGTAGCTGGAGAGGCAGATTTTCTTATAAAAAAGTCATTATCAAGCACTCAAAATTTTCTCCCGTCTGTATTTTTTATTGAATCGACTTCAAATTTTTACCAAATCTTCAATAATATCAGCCAAACGCTCGATAAAAATTTCAATTTGGTCGGATGAAGAGGGTGGCCGGGGGGTGGGCACTTATGGACTGGAAGAGCCTAAATTCACGTATATGAACTTTGGCGAAGATTCGGCACGGGTTAACGTTATCCTAGGGGGGAAATATTTCGTACACGGTAATTTTAGACCAAATGGAACAAAATGGGAGGGTATGCGTATCAGTTTTTTCAAAAAAAAATTTTTGGCTCATATAAGGGACACCCTAATGTAGGTTCATACCTACCGGTTCATACCTACACGGTTTGCTTGGGTTTGTTTAGAGATTTTCAGGTCATTCATTTCGTCCGGGTTTATTGTTGGGTAACTATTGGTTTTCTGATTTGCGTTGGAAATATCGACAGAGCCAGTATTGAAGGTTGGGGGTAGGAGAATAAATAATTTGTTCAGTAGGCTATGAAACGCAAAATGCGAGTGGAAATTTTGAATTTGGACAAAAAAAAATTTTTTTCTCCCGATAGTGAACACAAGGCTTCCGCTGCTTCGCAGACTCGGAAGCAAAATACACTGCCAAGGCAATGCCAGGCATGAGCTTCCTCGTGCCAAGTTCAAAATGAACGTAACAACAGTTGTAATTTTCTTGTTACAGTTGCTGTAACAAGAAAATTACGTTCGCGCATGCGCGGGGAGTACCACTGATTCAATCATGATGAAACTGATAGGGAACCATCTAGGGCTATACCCACACAATTCCTGAAAATTTGATTGAAATCCGATCAAAATTGTAGGAGTTATGGCTGTGGCAAGGAAATTACGTTCGCGCATGCGCTGAGCGTACCGCTGATTCAATCGTGATGAAACTGACAGGGTACCATCTAGAGCTATACGCACACAATTCCTGAAAATTTGATTGAAATCCGATCAAAATTGAGAAAGTTATGCCTGTTTCAAGAATTTCACGTTAGCGCATGCGCAGAGCGTACCGCTGATTCAATTGTGATGAAATTCGTATGGGACCTCAAATAGCCTTATCCGCATAATCCCTCAAAATTTGAGCTAAATTCATTCAAAATTGTGGAAATTATGGCTGTAACAAGGAAATGCGGACAGACCCACAGACCGACAGACACGGAACCAAATTTGTTCAGTAGGCTATGAAACGCAAAATGCGAGTGGAAATTTTGAATTCGGACAACAAACAATTTTTTTCTCCCGAAAGTGAACACAAGGCTTCCGCTGCTTCGCAGACTCGGAAGCAAAATCAAAATTGACAGTGAGTGGAAGAGGAACAAGGAACACTATGCATGGTAAATAGCCTCTCAACGTTCAATTTTGGTTTGATATTCTTGGAATAATACCCCTATGAATTCGCGACGGGGATCGAAAATTTGGATCGGCCTCAAAATTCCAGAATCCAAAATCCGAACGGCCGCGGCTGTTCGCCGTCCGAGCCGTCTTGGGCAGTAGGATTTTTTTAAATCAGAAATGTTTGCAAGATACTCGGTTGACCGTCTAGTTGTGCCCGCAAGATTTTCAGCCCCATCGCTCAAACCCGTGGGGATCTGATGGGCTAAAAAGGGGCTACCATATCCCATAATGGTAGGGTTTAGAAGATTTTATGGCAGAGGATCGAGTGGTATGTCGCTTTCGAAGTATTTTTGAACGTAGAATCCATTTTCGGGGGTCGATCCGATTTCATCTTAGGATATACGGTGCTTTCATTGGCTAAAATGTATCTTGTGAAGGATATCAGGTGAAATGAGGTGTCACGTACGTTTTCCGAGTACTTTTGGACGCTTAGGTACCTAATTCCTTTTCCAAGGTCCCACATCTGTCCAAACATTGTGCAGAGAATTTCTGTAGGTTATATTTTGTTATATTTTGTTTATAAGTTAAGTTATATTTTGTTTTTATTTTTTAATTACAAAATTAATTTTTGGATAATTGTTTTTGGATAATTGTTTGGATAATTGTTTATTGGTATTTATGAATGAAAAGAGTGAATTTTCGGATAATTGATACGAAAGAATAATGAACCCCGGTGCAAAATATAACTGAAAGTGACTTATCAGGGTTTGCTAATGAACGCCTCGTATGTACTCGCTATTTTACTCGCAACCGTTCGAAAGTTTTCTGCATTCGCCACTAATCTGCACCGTTATCTCAATTTCCGTCAAAAGTGGACTGTGATTGTTTTTCCTCTGACCCCTAATTTAATGTTAGAAAATAGAAGAAAGAAAATTATAATAAAAAATTTGACATTTAATGTAAAAAGATGAAAGGAAGAAAGAAAGTCTCTGAGTAGGTATAGTTCTCGATTGCTTCAGGTCACTCTGGGCTGCAGATAAGCTGAGCAGCTCGAAACCGATCCCCTCGCTAGATCTGTTTATTCTGAACAAGCAAGTTGGCTCATCAGCAGAGCAGTCATCTTTCGCTCTGATCTCCTTATTGGGTTGGACGTCTAAACCTTCGGCTACCAACTTTTTTTGGTGAATTCTTGTAATCTTCGCTTCAAAAACTCACAAGAAAACTTACAGTTTCATTGTGCTCTCATCATCTTCAATTGATGACATCTGCTCTACAGGAAGACGGGCGAGGTAGAAAACCTTCAGACCTTTTTCTTCTCCAACCGACAGTTCCAGGGCCCTCGAAACGCCACCTCTGCAAGTCCACAAAGGTTCCCCGGCGATTCTCCACGCCGCCTCGTTTACACGTCTTTTTGGAGGCTCCGAAATTGTACAAAAGCCGCTGACAGATCTTTCTCCCTACGAAAAACGTCAGTGACGGCGCGTGGCGAAAAAATTGGTCAACAAGGTTCCTTCCGAGCTTATAGAAAAATAGTTTTGCCTCGAGGCGACATCTGCAGGGCCCCATTGTGCTCTTATTATACGACGTGTACAACACCCTTTTTGTTGCTATTGGGAAATGATTGGAAATGACTCATCTGTTTTCATTGTGGCTTAAAGCGACCCCCCCCCCCCCCCCCCCCGCCTGAATGAAGATTTGAAAAACCGCGTTTCGTCCCGGGGCTTTTAGTTTCCGTTTATGGCTCGGGGAGAAAAAAAATTGTAAATTATGGACTTGAACAGTTTTGAACGGGAGCATTGTGTAGGTGATAGTCGACAGATTTGTATGATTCCCATCTGCCAGGTTATCCGAACGGTGTGGCTCGTTCAAATACGACACCTGAATCACCTACGACGTAGGTCCTACGTAATAATTTTGCTACAAAGCGTTTAAAAAATCAAAATTTTCCGCCACTCCAGGAACTTCGCCGTTGATCGAAACCAACATGGTGTTTCAACGGGGGCGGATGTTTGTGTAAGTGGAGTATCCACGTGAGGACGTAAGTGAGGGGTGAATCCGTCGCAGGTTCGGTGAAGATCCAGTCCGGTTCCCACGACAAATACTTCCTCTTACAGTAGACGCACCATCACACATTATGTACCGACAAGGTAGGGACTTGAACCCAAAGTGTATTGAGATATTTCATATACGACCATTTCGTGGTCAATTGTAAACTTTATCGTTTAGGGGAGGACGGGGTAATTAGAGACAGGGGTTATAAGAGGCATGCGCATTTTAAAATAGCCCGTATTTTTCCGAAAAGCGCCTAAAGTCGCCGGAGATCTTGTGTAAAGTTTGTGCGGGTTGGGTCCCCTTCCCTTTTCGTGGCAACACTGGGCAACCTACGAACACCCTTCCTATCAACTACAGGTTATAAAATTTATAACCTGTAATTTAATGGCTCTTATTTCCTGTGATAGCTTCGTCTGGCAAACACGGAGGCTATCTGATGTGATTCTGTTAAATATTGATTTGCCGTATTTTTTGTACGACAACTAGTTTATAATTTATTACGATATTTCTCATGTTGCTATCTGTTTGTCTTAAGTGAACTCGATGAAGAACTTTTTTTTTTCTTTTTTCAATGAAATCTCCATGGTGCATCAATGGCCGCTTTTTGGGGCAAATTTTGAAAAAAATTTTGGTATGAACCTGTAGGTGTGAGACTTTCAGGGTATCAAGAGACACGTAGCTACTTGTCTCCAAATAACACCAGAAGTTCCCTGGAAGTGCTTCTGACTTGCCCATTGATGGTTTTTACATCTGTCTCTTATTAAACCTAAACATTTTTGTCTCTTATAACCCCCTCCTGACTCTAATTAGGCCCCTTCCACCCCTACGTTATGATCGTAATGTTATTATGATTGATGTTTTGATGCTTTTGGTTGCTTTTGACGGGTTACTGCTTGGTTGTATCTTCCAAACTTGAATGTTTTCGGGTCATCCCCTGGAAGTCAAGAATTATTCCTGTCTATTTTAGACATGCCTTGTTTTTTTTTTTTTTTTTTTTTTTTTTGTAAGGCATCCACAATAATTTCGGGGATAGTGGGGCAGTCCTGACCATTTCCAGAAAACCTTTAATTACCCCAGTGAACCAATCCTGGGTTCTGGGGTCATAACATAAAGTTCAAGTTATGTTGTAATGCCCAATGTAAATATAAAAATACAATAATGCATGGGCCATATACCCCGAGGTGACAATGCTTTTTTGTAATTCTTTTTTTAAACGTGTAATTTACCACTGAAACTGTAAGGAAAAATATCAATCAAAAATTTTTTTTTTCTTTCATCATATATGATATATCCAACCTTAAACGCGTTAGATTGTGATCAACATCTCCCAGAGAAACGTGAAAAGCCAGCTGTGGTTTTAGTGTAGTTAGAGAGATTGAACTCCCCGATCGCTGAGGACAGCCTTTTGATTGTCGTCCCTTTTTTTCGGATTGAACTTTTTCCACCGATACTTTCAAGCTTTCGCTTTGAGCCCCTTTAATCTTCACCAAGAATAGAAATAAAAAGATGGTAAAAGGAGGATCTTTATTTTCCCTCTGTTTCTCGAGGGACCTCCGCAGGTTTTTTGTATTTTTTTTTTATTTTTGACGAAGTTCTATTGTGAGTGAACCCTTCCTTGTTCCTGATTGAAATGTATGTTAAATCCCGAAGGAAGGGCAGAAACCCACCTGGAGACTTAGACTTCCCTTTTCTGTTTTGTTAGCAAGAAAAAGGGATTTTTTTCTTTTTTGAGCGCGCCTTTTCTTATTGCAGAGTTTTTCTTGCGTGCATATGAGGATGAAGCGGTGGTGCTCAGCGGTGGAAGGCCTTTTTTCGCGGTTTCTTTGTACTTTTTTCAGGGGCACGCAGGATCAAAGGGGTAGAATTTTTTTCGACAAAAGAGACTTTAGTACGCAGGAGGTACAATATAGAAGTGGGGGATGATACGGAAGGGGGTTATCCAGAATGGCAAACTTCGGAGAACAAAAAGCTCGTTGATACCCAGTCGTTCATGATCCATCATTCTTTCGCGGGGTTTATAAATGACAGTGGGGGTCTTTGGGGTTTTAAATCCACCCTTACAGTCGAATTCCACCGTCACTTTCATTTTACGTTGCGTTCATGTACATTGCGGCAAATTTCAATGAATTTTGAATAATCTAATATCGTAATAGAGTGTTTTGATGGTTTTGGAGCCCTCTTTAATGAACTAATCCTCATTAAATGATCAAATTTTGATGCTTTGGGCAACGCCCTTGATCAGAAACGGTGCAAATTTTACACAAGGGTTTAAAATCTTGCCGATGAAAACCTTGTGGGCACAACTAGATGAAGATGTATGTTGTCAGAATATCAGAGTTGGAAATAAAACCTCCTGCCTAAAACGGCCTCAACGGCGCACAGTGTGGCCTAGGGGGTCGAAAAGTGAGTGTATAGCATTAAATGCTTCAAATTTTGAAGAGTACAGGGAAAAACGTACTGAGTACTACTGTAGTACTGAGTTACCCGGTTTTTCCCCTATACTCTTCATTTTTAAACGAGGGAAAATGAAGTTCTTCATCGTTTTATTGTTTTTATTTGCAGTTTTTTCCACAACCTGTAGTGTTAACATTTATTTATTTACCTTTCATAGTCGTAAATCCAACTATTTCGAACGGATTTTGGATCGTTTCGCTTAGAACCTCAATTCTCATCAATTCCAACTATTTCAATTCCACTGCGCGAGCCCAATCAAATTCCGTATTCCACCGAGACCCTTTCACAGGCAAAAGTAGGTAAGAATGTGATCGGGTTGTCAACACATCATCACCTCCGGGACTATATTAAAATATTTCGAAGGCGTTGAAAGGAAGCCCTGCGTCGAATCGAAGAGGCGATCAGATAGCGGGAATGCGTGAAAATTTCTTTGACGTCAGTCGTCGACGAGTCGCGCATACCGACGAGAAATTAATTCCCATCAGGTGCTCGGCCATTTCGTCTACTGGTGAAAAACATTCGTAAAATACTGAGCAGTTCAAGAAGATGAAGGTGAAATAAGACATCACGCAACTTCAGATTCACAACATTACAAGGGAGTCAAAATTCCTAATTGAAAACTGTGTGACAGCCGATAAAAAATGAAGAATAAAAATAGAGAAAACATTTTGAAAAGTTGAAAAATTGAAATTTTGAAGAAAAAAATGGCCCTTGCATCTTCTCGCATCACACAATTCAAACTTGAAGGAGTAAAAAAAAAAAAAAAAAAATTAATAACAAACCCTAATGTAAAATTTACAGCGTTTTTATTCTTTAATATCGGCTAATTTTGCAGAAGTTAATTATGTGTCATTAAGAATATCCAAGAAAAACTTCGAAAACGACACCAAACACGACCCCATAGCCAAAAATGAATCGAAAATCCCCTTCCATATTATTATTTCAAGAATAATAAACCAAAACGCTGGAACATTTGCACAACTTATTAATTTTAAATATTATACCAAATGTTGGTATAAATGATCCAAAAACAAATTTTAATTTAAAATTTAAAAACATTAGTGTTTACAAATTTAATGCAAATTTTTATTCTTGTGTAGTTGTTGGACCCTTAAAAATTGATTCTTTTAGATCCTCACGGTGAAATTCGGATGATCCAGGGCCCCCAAAAAATGGTTTCTACGTCCAATACAACTTGGAAAAAGATTTTTTTTACCCACCGCAAGAGAGAATTATCTTAAACTAACGGCGGGGTTGGAAGTGAGGGCACTTGGTTGGAGGTGAGACGGAACCGTAAAAAAACCCTCATGCTATCATCCAGCTGGCTTTCGAATTCGTCAGAAAACCCTTTTCTCACGGAGTGAACTGCTTTGGGAGCTATTTTACGCGGAACCTTTCCATACGGTTCGTAATGTTTCATTGAGAATTAGTCCCGTCAGGGTGCACATGCGCCCCCGCCAACCTCCCGTTTTTAGGGGCCCCCGTTATTTTTCGAACCCGCCATGTCATATTACCTTCGGGATGATGTGTGGCAGGGTGTTTTTTTTTTTTTTTTTTCTTTTCACTTCACGGAGGAAAGGGGTTTCCGACTAACTAAAACCGGAGAGTCGTCCCACCCCCTTGTGACGGCATGAAAATAAATGTAATTGAACGGGGTTGACGCTCTGTGTAGACAACTACAACATTTCCGGGTTCCTGGGGTGTCGTTTCCAGCTTAGTACAATATGGGCTCTTAAATCAAGAAGCAGTAGATGAAATGATGAACAGCGTTGACAGCAGGAAAACGCATCAGATGAAGTATCTAGAAAAATTTATTAGGAACCAATTTATTAAGCTTTTATTTCCCCCAAATCAGCTACCTAATAATTATTACGCAGATTAATTAATGCAAGAGTAAATTACTTTATTAAATAAGCTTTGAATAGAAAAAAAATCAGAATTATCAACAAGTTCACGAGGAAGTGCAGAAGTGCAATAGTATTATACTATTGCACTTCTGCACTTCCTCGTGAACTTGTTGATAATTCTGATTTTTTTTCTATTCAAAGCTTATTTAATAAAGTAATTTAATCTTGCATTAATTAATCTGCGTAATAATTATTAGGTAGCTGATTTGGGGGAAATAAAAGCTGCAAATTTTACACAAGGGTTTATTATGATTTAGTATGAATTGTGCAAAACTTAATTATACCTCAATATAAAGTTATTTGAAAAAATTAGTTTCATTCGAAAAAATTTATTAAAAAGATATTTTTGAATTTAAAAAATTGTATTTAAAAAAAATCCGTTAGGTAGGTACAGTGTTTGGACGGATGTGAGACTCCGAAAAATGGTTTATGCGTTCAAAATCACTCGGAAACCCACACCTCATTCGACAACCTGACATCCTTCATAAAGCCTCATAGATCCCCAGGGTGAAATCGAATGGTTCTGGAACTCCCAAAAATTGATTCTGCCTCCAAAAATACCTCGAAAACGACACCTAATTCGACCCCATTCGAAAACCCCTCCCGTAGCTTCGTTTTAGCTCCACAGAGCCACGTGGTTTGGGCGATCGTGCTGAAAATCTTGAGGGTACAACTACATGAAGAGCCGAGTGTATTGTCAAAATTTCAGCTTGAGAAAAAAAAAAAAAAAAAATCTTACTGCTTTGATCAAGTAAAACCCGGTTTTGGTTGGAAGCCAGTTTGTAGAGAGCAGGGTTTGCTAGACCCGAGCAACCAGATGAGCTGATAGAATCCCTCAACTTTAACAATCTGTACGATAATCTTATTAATAACTGCTAATAATAATATTATAACTGCTAATAATATTAATCTTATTAATAACTGCTTCATCTATAGTAGGTTCCCCCACTGCTTGAAGAAGACTGTTATATCTCCCATCCCTAAGAAAGGGAGTTCCAATGAGTACGAGGGTTTTCGACCGGTCTGTAAGTTGCCCACTTTGGTGAAGGTTATGGAGGGGGTCATGTTGCGGAGAATTTTAGGGCATTTGGTTGACCATGATGTGCTCCATCCTCAGCAGTTTGGCTTTCGCAAAGGCCGTAGTACTTCCACAGCTGTGATCTCATTGATCTCTCAGTTATACTCCGCATTAGAGAGTAAACAACACACCTCGCTCAGCCTCTTCGATTTGTCGAAGGCTTTTGATCTTGTGCCGCACGACCTGCTTCTCAAAAAACTCGACCACTATGGTTTTACTTATAAATCAGTTTTGTTCATCAAGAGCTTTCTTGAAGGGTGGTCGCAGGTGGTTTACTTCAACGGTTGTGTTTCCCAGGAAGTAGCTATACCCTGTGGTGTCAAACAAGGTAGTATCCTAGGTCCATGTTTTTTCCTTATGTTTATCAATGACTTGGCTTATCAGTTTCCAGACTCGAAGACAATATTCTTATTTGCTGATGATATAACTAGCTTGGCGAGGGGAGCTTCATGTACTGAGCTTAGGCATGATTCTTTAAACAGATCAAAGATTATCGAAAGTTGGTGCTCGGCCAATGAATTAATTTTAAACAAAAGTAAAACCCAGACTCTGGAATTGGGTCTAAACAGGCGCCTGGACCAATCGGTAAATTTCCTGGGCTTGATGGTGGATAATCGTCTCTCGTGGCTTTCGCATGTTGAGGTATTGTCGCCTAAGTTATCATCCGTTATTTACATGGTTAGGAGATTTAAAGGAATAGTGTCCGACCAGGTCCTGCTTTCGGTTTATCATGCTTGCTTTGCCAGTAGAGCCTCCTATTGTATCATCGCTTGGGGAAATTCCAACCATGCTTTAACCATATTTAAACTTCAAAAGCGAGTCAAGAATAATGGCCAATCTATCATGGGGTCAGAGTTGTAGGGGCTCTTTCACTCGTTTAGGAATTCTTACTATTCCTATGCATATGCATTGGTTGTGTTAAACCATGTAAAGTCCAATTCTTCGTGTTTGCCCATGGTTGCTGACTCGCACCAGCATAATACTCGCTCCCGGGGTGATGTCATCATCCCTTTCACCCGCCTCTCTAATGCCCAACAGAACGACCCAATACAGGTGGGCTCCCGTCTGTTCAACTCCTTACCCCACCATGTTCGGGATTTACCAGCTAAATCCTTCTATAAGTTCGTGAAGTCCCACCTGGTAAAAGAAGAATTATATTCTCTAGAGGAATTTTTCAAGATCAAATGGCCTGTGGTGAATTAGTCTTCATTGTCTTGTCATGTATTTTCTTGTCATTGTCTTGTGCACGGCCATTCATTGTTTTGTACATCTGCAGTCGAGTTGATGCTATTTTCTCTGTCATTCCCATTATTACAGTCAATATAATCGGCTCTATAACCAGTCAGCTTATTCTGTATGTTCTAACTTTTGACTTTTGCTCTGTCATTATTTGGCTTTGGCAAATAAAAAATTCTTGATTCTTGATTCTTCTTGATTCTTGATATCGTACAGATTATACATAGAATGAAGCACGACGCTTTTTTTTCTTCTTGTTGGTAAGTGTGGTAAAGTAAATTAGGTACTGCTATTTGATCAATTTCACTGATTTAATTACTTATTATACGTTTAACTTGACAATATCGGAACTTTTTCTCAAATCAATCTAAAAAAACGACTAAAATTGAGTCATAACTCAATCTTATTGTGTTCCCCAAAATTTGAATTGCCCGTTTCAACGCTGTAATTTTGACGGCCCTGCAACAATTATTATGAACGATGGGCACCTCCCTCGTGGAAGATGGTTAACATGCGCTTGAGGGGATTCAATAGATGTTATCGCACTGCAGGGTACCAACTGTGCTTTGATGAGGGTCTCTCACATCCTTCAACTTGCTCCAGAGATGGAAAGGGTTGGGAGAGCTGGTGAGGGGGAGGGGAGCCCTTGAAAAGCCAAATATAACGGGAGATGGGCTCAGATTAGGGCGTAAAAAAGGCATTTCTGAGGGTACGAGGGGTTCCGGATAGGCAGATGTGTTGCGCGTCATAACCCTTTTACTAAAACTTTTCTTACTCATTTCTAAAACTCTTTTTTTAGGCTCTCTCCTATTCGAGAACATGTGTTTGAGCTTCACCGGTTTCCTAGTACTTTTTGCACTTGTGTTCCCCTCCCGGGTTTCCTATACGGTACACCTTGGCCTAACTGTCTAGACCGCCCTTTACATCCAGTTAGGTGGCTACGGCTCATCTGTCATCCACTGAATCTTCACCGTTGTAAACAGAGGATTTTAGGGTTTCGACCTGATTGCCTCCGAAATTTTCCACGGTCCCGCTAATTTATCGGAGGAGATGGTGAGAAAACCTACATGAGTCAATAGTTTTAACCGTACCATACCGTACCAAACATCCAAATTCTCAAATTTAGTATCTTATTATTATATAATAAGATATTACATTTTTACTAAGGAAATTCCATCAGCAACTCTGCTGAAAAAAAACTCACTTTTATGGAAACTAGCAAGACAAACGACTAGCGGTTCATGCGGAGGATGCGTCGCCGCTCACGTTTTTACGAGGAACTAAAGACGACCATCTCATTATGCATTTTCCATCCCTGACAGACAATGTCCGACGCTTAGAGAGTATTCCGAGAGGATTCTTCGATTCTTGAAGGATCGGGCGAGAATTCTGAGCAGACCCTCCTTTCAACGGCTCGTATCTCTTTTCCTGACGACGGAACGTGCTCTCCGACTTCCGCCCGAAGCGAACCTGTGCGCCTTCCGGCAAGACATTCTGCCCATATCGAACCCCGGCGATCGTCTGCGACTCATTAGGGCAACACTTGAGCGAACCCTCGATGAAACCCTTTTGTCTGGTACCTCAGTGCACGCAATGTTCCCAATTCCTGGTTCACATGTTTTGTTTGGTCATTTGAAATCTTCTTTTCTATTTTCGTCTCGTGGCTTCAGTTCTAAGCCGACTCATCCCCCTAGCACGAGCGATGCTCTTTTGGGGGATTAAAACACGCTATTGATCAGTGTCTTAAGATTGTGGTAGAAAGTATCTACTTTCTATTTTTAAGACAAATGCCTTTTCTTTTCTTTTTTCTTTTTTTTCACATCAAATATTGGGTGAAAAAGGTTGGGTTGAATTATTTTGTTCAATTATGACTGCAGTGTAGTTCCTATCTGTGTTTTAGCGAATGTGATACAATCCATGCTGAAATCATGGGACAAGCCTCCTTGGAAAACGGGACGAATAGATTACTCCAAATTAATTTTTTCCAAAAGCTTCTTTTTTCTTGCTGAAAAACTGTCACCATTATAGGTATTATATAGGTATTATAAAAACTGTCACCATTATATTAATAACTCAATAATTGAGCCCCTTCGAAAAATAAACTATTTGAATTTCGGAGCCTGAGTGCTGGAAGTGAAGTTCTAATTTTCATCCGTTTTTGATTTGTCCGAGAAATGCATGTTAGCCAATCTTGCTGCTTCTTAAGCTTCGCGATTAATAAAAACATCACCGCACGCTTCGGCGGAGCATCGCTCGATGTTGACGAAATATGCATCCACTGGCAGTTCAAAATCCAAACAATTTCTGTAACAGCCCTATGCGGACTATGCGGATTTTCTGAAAATAGAAATGGGGGGGGGGGGGTGCAAAATCAGCATAATATGCTGATCATATTATATGCTAGAAATTATGATGCTGGAAATGCGAAATACCTTTTCTAGGACCTCATTTGTTGCTCCATTCCTTATTTTTCCTTTAAACAATTCCCGTAGTAAATTCTAATAATTAAACCATTCAGATAATATAATATGTTAATAAACATTATATCAACGTACGTATTATAATATAATAATATTATTATATTAACAATATAATATAATAATATAATAATATAATATAATAATAATATAATATAATAATAACATAATATAATAATAATTATGTTATGTTAAAAGAACATAACAATATAATACATTATTATGTTCTTTTAAAATATACACAATAATATATATATAATTATGCTCTTTTTGTTTTATAGATAACCTCATTAAATGAAATTTCCCTGAAACTCTTGAAGAGGGTTCTCAAAATCGTCGGAAATGTTGCCCAAATTGCTACTTATGAAATGTTAAAACTGATCAAATTTCTTAAAAAAAATTAAAAATGTTTATTACATTAGGTATTGAATTATCAATTTTTAATATCGATAAAATATAAAAAATTAAAAATAATATTTTTAGCAGTTATATTATAACTAATATTAAAAATAATATTTTTAGCAGTTATATTATAACTGCTGCTCAAGTTAATTTGGTTACACATTCCATCTTCAGTGCTTTTTAGCTAAAAAGTAGATTTTTATTTATACATTTTATTTATAAAGGGTAGTGTTCGAAAAATTGATTGTTTGCAATTACGAAATATCGTATGAAATAAAAAAAAAAAAATCGTAAAGTGTACAATGTCAATACAAGTAACTACAAAAAATGTTTATAATATAATATTATTTCGATTTGTCTGTCGACTTTCCACGTCTCACACGCGGAGTGCTAGTCATTGGGTTTGTAATATAAGAATATCAATAATAATAATCATTACCTAATCGGTACCTAATAGTATGAATTTATGATAAACCGGTCATCATAAATTCATCAATCACCTCTCTTTTCCCGAAATGTTTCAAGGATTTTTTTTAATTTTTTTTTTTTTTTAAATATCTTCCTCTTTTACTTATTCCTGCTGGTTGAAGCCGCTCGTTTGTCTGTTTCATCACGAACTTTGGAGTGAAAAACAATACAATCTCTATGGCAGCCCTGCTTTCGTATGAAAAGGATCACCACACAAAGTATGAAATAGTCACACTGCGGACCAGAATAGTTGATAGTTTTTAATTCGTTCATTTCACGCGTCAACACGATTCAGGCGACAATTTCATAGCGTCCGAGTTTCACATTGTTGACGTTGGGTATCGTCCAAATGACTCGTCAGTTTCTTTCGGCCATATGTTTCATCTTAAAAGACGACGATTAATATTTCCCTCGTGTCTTCGTGTTTGTACAACGGCTAAAAGGGGGGTGTTTCCCCGGCGCCTAACCGTCAAAACCGCTCTGGGCCGTGAAAAAAGAAAAACCTTTAAAAACTTCGGCGTTTTTTTTTTCCACGGCAAATCGACTTTCCTGGTGGCTTCCGACCCGCCAGCTAAGAGGTTCGTGGCAATTAGGAATTGAAAAAAACTTCGGAAATATTTTACGTCAATATTAGACGCGGCGCACCTGGTGGGCATGGGCTAAAAGGAGAATCGGTCATAACGTCGCTGGACGTGTGAGGCCTAAGAAAAAAGTGTTATGAGCCGTTCAGGATTTTTTAAATTAAACAAACTGCGTGGGTATCATCATTTAAATTGAGAGAAAATTGTCGGTTCAACTAATTATTCTGTCTGTCAACATTTCCTTGCCTCAGCCATAAATTCCAAAATTTGGATCGAATTTCAATGAGATTTTCAGGAATGGTGTGGGTTTAGCCCGAGAAAGCCCCTTTTCAGTTTCATCACGATTGAGACAGCGGTTCGCTCTGAACATGTGCGAACGTAATTTTCTTGTTACTGTCATAAGTCCGTCAATTTTGTGGGGACCTAATATTCCAATTTGGCTGTATAACGGGGTAGTTTTTGAAGGCGAGGAAGCTATGTGCCGTGTCGACTTGGCATTCGACTTGGCTGAAAGGATTTTTTCACTATCAGTGCTTAATGGCCTAATATAATGAGAGAAACTCTCCCAAAAAGGCCCTCTCTTGATAATGTCCTCCACCCAGTCGAATATTATATTTCGGGTTAAATTAATTGTAGTGAGCTCGTCATGATTTTGGTTTTAAGCTGTCCCGGGGGGTCCCAAAATTTGAATTCTATTTAAAATTTAATTATATTTTACTTGTCCCGTTTTCACAGTCCTAAGGCGAGCACATGGAGTTTGCCCCTTTGGGTCTTCGCCATACTCATAACTAGAGACTGGAATTTTATGCACCGAATTTGGGAATTTTATGCAGACGAAATGGGGAAAATATGCAAAATATGTACCCCAAGCCAAAATACGTAAACATTTTTTTAAATACCTAGGTTCTAAATTACTCAATTTTGTTGTAAACCGTATTTACAGGTAGTATTAATACCTCTCCGATTATTGTGGCGTCGCGTTATAACTGAAAAAGTTCAAGGAATGAAATGGAGTTACTTAACTGATTCCGCAGAAATGTATTAATTACACGTTTTTTCTTGGCATCTTGTATTCCGATAGTACCAGGTACTAAATAGAAGGTCCTACTATTTATTTAAAAATATTTGCATTAGATATAAGTTTTATTATACAAAAGTCATTCATCCACCACAAAACATTGAACTACAATCGATTTTTCCAAATTTTCGACTGTGAAGTTATTTCGACTCAGAGAGGGGTAGCTTCAGGGCGGAAAACGACCTCTCGACGTCGCAGGATACGATGGGCAAAAACTTGAAGGACGAAAGCTCATCTGGGGTATGGTCTGACGTCAAGTCAAAGGGCAATCCTCTCAAAATGTTTCCAACCTCCAGTAGGTACAAATGACCAACCAGGATTTCGCTCCAGGATATAGCCTGGAGTGAAGAAGCATCACTCCGTTTGGGTCATCGCCCCTTTAGCGGGATGAATGGGATTCAGCTTGGGTGCCAAAAATCATACCTTCGGGATAATAAGTGACCCATATTATATGGTATGACCCATATTAGGGTCATACCAGTTACACTTTCCAAAAATAAGGCCTTTCCGAGGTAAGATGGACTTGTCCTCTAATTACCTGTTGGGGTTACAATAATATTATGTATGGGGTTAGGTATGTTGGGGTTACATAATACGTATTATGTATTATGTATGAGGCAAAATTTCACTCAGGAGTTGAAGAACGTATCAATTTAATATTGCTTAGTAGTGTATATAGTAAAGTAAAATATAAATGGTGAAAAAAACCACTTAAGTCAAACTAATAAATCCAAAAAATGAATTAAAAATAGAGAAATTCTCCAATTTTGAATAAATATGCAGATATATGCACAACATGGCCATTATATGCAAAAATAGTCAAACTCACCAAAAATATGCAAAATATGCAATTTAAATTTCAATTTAACACACGCCAAACGCTTCAGAAACCCTCAAAACGCAAAAGTAGAAGGATATACTCAATTTAAAGACATATACAAAATATGCAAATTCCAGTCTCTACTCATAACGCAATTTTAAAATCAAACGTAGAAACACCATCTCACATAGGCACGCAAAAAACACCCGGCTCAAGTCCTGTTTCTACAGTTTTACTCCTGAACGTCACTTACAATAATAGATTTAGATAGTTTGACGTGATTCGAAATGGTTTGGTGCCTAAGAGCGTCATGAAGGTTTGCATAAGGGGTGGCGAGGGCGTTCCATCAAAATCAAATATGCATTATTCATCGTCTCGTACAAAGATTTAACGTCGGGCAATAAACATCACGGGCTACGTAACTGCTCGGGCGAACTCGCAAGGTGTTCCAAACATGAAGAATATTAATTGGAAAACCCTCCTTCGACGGACGCGGGGGAAGTCGTTCGAATTGATTGATTTACTCATTCTACGGGGGCCTGTAGTGGATAAGTATGGTCTAGACTCCGATTTCACGGGTTTGGACTGGAAGGAGGATTGCGGTCGCGAAATTGCGTCAATAGTTACACGGTTTCAAGCGTTTGGGTTTATTATTCTTGGAATAACGTATCAACGTATTCGGAAATTTCCTTAAGGAGGCAATTTTTACGGGCCTCAAAGTTTGTCCGAACACAATGTTTCATGATCTGTAGATTTCAAAAATGAAATGCCCACCATGCAGGCCGTTTTTCGAGCAATAGGAAGTTTGAGAACCAGCAACGTTTTCAAACCGTTCGGTCAAACCTGTGGGGCAAAAAAGGGGCTTTAGTCTGATGCCTGGAGGTCGAATGAGGTATCGTTTTCCGAATAATTGTGAACATAGGTATTATATACCATTTTTTTATGTCCCACAAACATAAAAATAATGTAAAAGAATTTAGTTTTTAAAATTTTCAAGTGGTAAGTAATAATATGATTTTAAATCAATCAATAAAATAATATTATTTTAAATCAATTAATTTCATATAAATAACAAAAAAATTAACGCTGAGATAAGCATAATGGTAGGAGAGAGTGGTGATTTTCTAAATTTTTAAAATTAAAAAATATTAAATTGAAAACAAAATTGTTTTTACATAAAATGTAAACATTTTTTTTTTTTTTTTTCAACTTAAAAAAAAATCAAACCGGGGTCATTTCATTTTCAAGTATTGATAAATTAATTGTTAAAAGTATCAACTTTTCCGCTATGATTATTTCAGTAGAAAGCCCAAATTGATGACTGAATTGCCGTGATAAAATTAAGGGGTAGGTACGTATAAACCTATAATTAGTATCATCTCTCAAATTAAATTGGGAATCAATATTATTAAAGTTAACAACCTGCACCAAAAATTAGCTATGTAACACTAAACCCATGGTACAAGGGAAACGAAATCGGGCTCTCCGAAAAAGTTTAGTTGTTGTTTTGAGTGTTAAGTTGATCGTGTGGTTGAGTTTAGGACAAGCGAATGCGAATGCGAATGCGTCTTTGTCTGTTGTTATCTGGTTATTATTTTACAATGCCTTGCAGAAGGAACTGCTGCTAATATCAGGCCTAATGTGCGCAGTTTTCGAAAATGCTTGCATTTTAATTTTTAGAGAAGTTCTCATTGGGTGTAGTTTTTTCTGGAGCAGCCCAACCGCCCAGTAATTTCGCTCCATCCCAAACGTGACATCGAGGAACTGCGTAATTTATTCCCGTCCCAAAAGCGAGTAGGGAATTGAATAAACATCCATTTCTACTAAGAACCGATCGGGAAGAGTGCAGCACGTCTTCAGCTGGCCTGAATCAATTTTCATTAAGTCTGGAAAAGAATGATATATCACTTGATAGCAATTGTTCCCATTCGGTGGCATCTCCCAATTGAGACAATCTCTGTGGCCCCCCTCCCCCTTTCGAAGATTTACATCAACTCAACCAATTGTGTCAGAAATGTTTTAACGTCTTAGAAGAAACCGCCCTGTGATTCATTATTGGAACTCCGGTCCCCTGTCCAATAGGACCGGGTCCCGGGACTCGGCACCCAGGCCTGAAAAAGTGTTGCGCTCGGCACCCAGCCGTTTCAGAATTGAAGAAACTTCAGCATTGTTGTAGATTAGTCGAACCGACTTAACGTGCTAAATTGAGTCAAAAGCCTGGACTCTGGGAGGCTAAAAAATGGGTTTGAATTGAAGAGCTATAAAACCGGGTTACGGAGCTATAATTCCATCTAGCTTGAAGATCTCTGAAGCCGGTGTACAGAGCAATAAAACTGAACGATGTAACCAGTTTGAAGATCTTCAATTCTGAAGAAATTCAAACCCGTCACAATCTAGAAACATCATCTGGACTCATCAGACCATTCAGACCAGATCGTCACTGTTAACCAGACTCAAACATCAAAATTTGGTGGTATCCATTTAATGGACAGTGTAGTAACTACACAATTCCTTCAGTGGAGATAGGATAATTCACAACTGTTGTGAATTCTCCTATCTCCACTTAAGGAATTGCAGTTTCTGATAGATAGGCCTACCGTTTTTAGAGCATGCAGTGGCCACTTTGACATTAAATGACAAATTTTGTAAGTGCACTAATGAAGTGAAGTAGGGGAAGGGCGGCTACCTTCAACCACTTTTTGCTTATTCTGATATTTCTGTTCTGCATTAGCGAAATTTGAATTGGTTTTCCCTTCTACAATCAGTTTAACTATTGCCCTGAACGATTAAATAGTAAAATCCTTATAAAAACAGAGGCAAATACCCGTATTTTATGTCCATAAAAAAATTGTTTTTTGGTTGAAGCTACCTCACCCGTGGGGTAGCTTCACCCATGATGTGGGGTACCTTCAACCACTTTCATAGGGTAGGTAGGTGAACGAGTACACCCATTAAAACGCATGAATATCTTTATATTAAATATATTATATTTAATATTTCATCAAATTTTGATAAAATATTAAATCAGCCTTGGTAAAATGAGGTCATTTCTTCTCTAGTAGGTACCTATTAATAAAGGTGCTTTTTTGCATCACAATAATGAAACAAAATACTTCAGCTTCAAAAATTCATAATTTCCAACAACATATTCGGATTCAGCACCCTATAAAACCCCCCTACATAAATTTTTGGTTCGAAAATCTGTATAATTACGTGCAGAACTGTTTTAGAAATGTCGGAGATTTTGAAATGAAAGCGGAGGGCACGTGACGTCACCAAGTAGTTGGGCACAGAGCAACCAGAGCGCTAAATAATAAATCTGAACGGAATTTGAATAAAAACACTCGACCCGGGTCGATTTTGAATGACCTTCTTTGATGATAACTCGATGCTCGATTTTGAATGACCTTCTCTGATGATTGCCCCGATTTTTGAATTTCCGGGTCGTCTTTTCTCATAGCAAAGTTGGCTAACTTGCATAGATGCGAGAGAGAGGGAGATCAAAAAATGATCCAGCAGCCGACATCATGACATGATACATTGTACCCCCTCCAGGCCTCGGAATTCAAATATTATATTTTTCCAAAGGCCCTATAAATAATAGAGACGCGTTTTCTGCAACGTTGACTCATTTTCGAAACTATTGAAGCATGAGCTTTCCAGGAATTATTTTAAAACTCATTCAAGGAGCTCATTGTATAATTTATTTCTCTTTTTTCTAAAACTAAATATCCCACTCTTTTGAAAACATTCTTCATTACTTCTGTGCATTCTCTCTTTTATTGCATGACGGCTTTATTGCTGACTAATAACTAGTTTCATCACAAAGAACAATAGGAATTCAGAATAACTAAGCAATTTTGAAAGGTACCCAATAGATGGGGTAGATTCAACCACTCAAAAAAGTGGTTGAATGTACCCCACTTCGTTCTGGTTGAATCTACCCCACCCTCACTTTTTGAACTAAGTGTGACTTGACCTTTAAAGAGAGCATGCAATCAGAAAAACTCAAGTTGTTCCTAAAACTAGAGTAAATTATGAATCTAATGATGCAGAGTTCATTCCAAAATACATATCCTGACATGTACTACAGAGCAACAAAAATTATGATTTTACAAACCTTGCATCGCTAGAAAACACGTTTTAAACTGCAGCAAGCCACACAAATAAGCTGAAACCTCCAAAATACGGTTACAATGTCTTCTTCACTTCTTCTTCCTTTCGTAATTTTCTCAGCCCTAAAAACGTTCATCATGGCGGACAAATCGTCAGTGGTTGAAGGTAACCCATGGTTGAAGGTAGCCGCCCTTCCCCTATACCTAGTTGCTTCTCTTCGAAGGCGTTAAATTACTTGGGAATACTTGGTTTTACCGGTATACCATCGAAATGAATCGCCAACTGTTTTTAAACGCTTAAAAGCGTAAAAACCTATGATATCCCTGCAGATACTGTGAATTAGTGTTATAGGTGCGAGATCAAGCCAGATGAGTTTGATTCGAGCCAGATTCAGTTGAATGTAGATACTAGCGTCAGGCTTGGGGCGCTAAGGAGCGTTCCGTCTCCTTTTGCCCTTCGATCTCAAGTATAATAATATTATACTTGAGATCGAAGGGCAAAAGGGACTTATATTATAAGATATAATTATCTTCCTTAACCCGCACCAAGCCGTTTCTCTATTCAAAATTTTTTCCTGTATTCAGTCTTTTGATCCTAGCCATGCTCTGCCTGATTGACTTCTTCTTCATGAAGAGCATCTTCAGAAGGACCGGGAAAGTCATCAGTCGACTTTTATGAAGGCAATTCAAGCCACTGCAGACCATCCCACAATGCATCAGTGCATCATGCATCATGATGAACAACAATAGGTTTAAATGTCGGCTGGTCTGGATATTTAACTCCATCCTACCAGATACCAAGTGAGAGGAAGACGTTAGGGCTCTGTGTCATTGGAAGTTCTTCAAAGCTGGGGTGAAATGCTTCGAGAGTTGAAGCAGTGTTGTTGCCCTTTTCTTCCTCGAACTGAATCGAGTTGGTTCAATTGAAGTTTGGTAGGTATAACTGGTTTCAATAATTGAATACTACATAAGTAACTGGGTTCAACTGCAATAAACCCCTTTTTAAGTGGCATGAGACTCATCCGCGGGCGAATATTGCGTTTCAAACTCAATCGCCAACAATACAATGTATACATACATTATGACACGGCATAATTAATTCTTAAATTCGTTCAATATGGTATCTTCATTTTTTATTAAATAAAAAATGAAATCATTTTTTCATTTTTTTTTTTTTACATTTAATGAACGTTACGGCCGACTATAGGGAACATCCAGCGTGAGTTGCAGCTCTTCAAGATTGTCTGAAGAATTATAACTGTAAGTCATCTCCTACCTGAAAGGGGAGTTTCTTAATTTTCAACTTTCTTCGCTCCTCGACCGCCTAATGAGCTCTTTGGGCGTTTAACCCCATCACTAGTTGAATTTTTCCCCCTTTTTTTTTATTGTCCTTTTTTTTAAGTTTCTAGACGAGTTTGTTAATCTTCCACAGGCTTTTATTGTGATATTTACCATAATAGTTTTTTCCCCAGCGGAGGTTTCTCCGTAATTACTTCACTTTTGAAGAGTTACGAACCGACGAAACTGTGGAAATTATTGTTATTAAATTGAACGTCAAATGGGACGGCTCTAAAGATAATAATTGTGTTCAATGGGTCGGAGGATGAATTTATGCCACTTGTAATCCACTGTTAATATCTTGATGGCACGTAATCAATTTGAAAGTGGGTATTCCTTATAATGTAACTACAACTCGACAGGTGATTTCTATTATAGAAGAAAGTGGGTCGATAAACGATAACTTGATGCTGAACTGGTGAAGTTTACGATGCTGGGAGGCTTCACTGTAAACATTTTAAACAGCGATGGTAGTTTGGTTATCAATATTTTCAGACTAAGGATTTTTGACATTTTAACATTTTCGTGTCTTGACTAGCACATACATGAGATTTAGGTATGATTGAATTCAGTTATGATATAAAAGTAAAATAAATGATAAATTTATTTAAATAACTAATTATTTATGTAATAAATTATTATATCATTATTGATGTATTTATTTTATGAAGGGGTTAACGAAACCGATAAGGATGGTGACGGAAGCTATGCTCCCGGATCCTATGCTCATCCCTGGCGGCTGTTTTCTGATTGGGTGTGACTCTTTCTACTGAAGCATTGTAGGGCAAGCTGACCCGAATGTGCCTTCATGTGCTACTCTGCTGCGACAAGGTTTTGGCTCGGGCTGCTCCCTTTAATTCGACTCCTCGTTAACTGCTAAGCTGGCGAGGCTCCTCATTCACGGCTTTGCTGATTTGGCTCCTCATCAAGTACCTACTCAGCTGACTATGATCCTCATTTACCAATTTGCTGGTGTGGTCCCCTCATATTTTCAAACTATTTTTCCCGTTGATACTCTGCATAAAAAAGTAAATAAAAATAAAATAGTAGGTAATTAAATAAAAAAGAGAAAAAACGACAAAAACCAGAAATATTTTCAAAAAACCAAACCTATGACCCGATGGAATCTTTTAGCCTAAAACCGAATGCCCCTACAAAAGTCGATAATATCGATATTGTTATATTATAACAAAGTTTACTATTAATTATGATTAGATCTAGAATAATAATTATTCGAAGTTTAATTATAATTCCTGTTCTCATTTTGTTCAGGGAGATTTCCTCTAAACGTTTGTCTAGGAATTAGCCTGAAATCAATTCCAAATTTCTGTGAAAGAATTTACCCAGAAAAAAATAATAATAATAACAAAATTTGATACATTTATGATAAAATACTCGGATTACCATATAGTTGTGCCCGCAAGATGTTGAACCCAATCTCCCCAACTCGTGGAGCGCTATGGGGCTAAAATGAGGCTTCGGGAGGGGGTTTTCGAAGGATTTCGGCTAAGGGGTCGAGCTAGGTGTCGTTTTTGAAGTATTTCTGGATCTAGAAACCTTTTTTGGGGGTCCCAGAATGATCGGATTTCACCGTGGGGATATAATAATATATTATATCATTATATTAATTTGGCGCTTTCATGGGGCACAAATGGGATTTTTGAAGATCCCAGATGGTCAAATAAGGTGTCGTATTTCGAATAATTTGGGGCACAATATCCATTGTTCCGAGGTCTCATACCTGTCCAAACATTGTGAAGAGAAAGTTTTATTTTATTTTAATTTTTTCAAAAATATTTTCTTAATGACACAGGATTTATTTTTGCAATATGCAAAAATTACATTATGTAACTTACATCAAAGAATGATTTATCATTTACAAACCTTATAAACCTTTGCTTAAAATTTGCAGCGTTTTTCCTTTCTACGTCCACCTACTTTGACGATTGTCCCATTTCAACAATTTGTGGCAGACAAAAAGCATGAATACGAGCTGGTTAATGTGATCACTAGGTAAACGAAATATTCCACAATCGAAAATCGAAAATCGAAAAATGGCCGGGTTATCGACCTGACTTCGGGGGGGGGGGGGGGGGGGGGGGTTATTTTCGTGTACCTCGTCTTTTCACTACAATTTGCACTATTTCCCCTCTCTTCGGCTCTTCGTTCCCTGCTCTGCTGATTTTTTCTCGTTTTTATTTCGGCACTGTCGATAAAACGTTTATCCCGATTTGTCGCGAGGCGTCCAGACAAAGTCGACTTGTAAACCTTGAACATATCCATGAAGGGAGATTCGATTAGCAGCATCCTTGATTCCGACGAACAACAACTTCTTGGAATGTCACGTCCCATTATTCTTTGATAATGGAAGATGAATGATAATATTGTGCCGGGCTCCGGAGAAAAGAGTAGAAAAGGTCCTCCGATCATAACGAGCCACAGAGGAGTAAAACCTCATTACTGCCCCGTGATAATTAATCTAATCTCATACAATACTTCCTTCGGCAATGATGCCGCAGATGGTTCTACATTTCTTTGTTTCCCCCTTTTCACGCCTGGCGTTTGATGAGGTAGCCCGACGGGGGAGCCTTTTTCTCGGAGAGCGAAATACCCCTTTTGAAATCGATAATGAATCGTTTTCGACTTGGCAACAAAAGGTTGGGGAAAAAATTCTATTTCACAAAAGTCAAATGTTGCCATCGGGGAGGCCTCAAAACTGTTGCTGATATGATCTTAATTAGTCCGACGGATCAAAAGCATAGTTGGTGCTATAAATGGATGTCGATTAGGTGTAATGATACGGCTCGAGAGGCGTGTAAGGCCGGAGAGGTCGCTCAACCTGAAGCTTTGGTGTTCTTTTGAAAATCATGATGAATTCGAAAAAAACCAAACGTCTAATAGTGAGATCAGTCGACATCCTCCCAGATCGTGAGAATAATAAATAAAATATTTTTAAAAAAATTATAAAAATAAAAAATAAAAAGAAAGGAGAAGAGAGGTGACACAGTAGTAATCACAATAAATATTAAATTTTAATGAAATCTGTCCTTTAATTATCTGTTGCAATATTATTTGAAGCGTTCATTCGCAAAACACGCTTTTTCAGCAGTTTCTGAAGGATTTCCGTCAGAAGTAGGTAGTTACACCCACGTACAAAAGTCAAAATATGTTGGGCTGCAGAACTGGCTCCGACTGGCTTTAAAGTAAAAACGTTTTGCCTGGCAGTAATGTTCGTATGGATCTGTTGAAAAAAATCTTGATTTCCAGACTTTAAGTTCAAAACCGGTGAAGTCCGAATGTTATTGTTTTATTTAGCATCCACGATGCGATTGTAGTTAATATCGCTTTTATTCGATTCAGTTGGTCCCATTGTATGACCCATGAACCATAAAATGTAAATTTTTAGTGAATAATATAGTTTTTTCAGGTTTTATTTATAGCTTTCGGTTTATATAGTTTTTTCTGGTTTTATTACTATGTGAAATATTTGGCTCGATAAGTTCTATAAATGAACAACTGAACTCATGTAACATTTAATGGTCACGTTTAAAATTTACCTAAAAAAATCCTTTTATTTCCTTGGAGTTTATTAATCAAACTCCGAAGAAATAAAACGCTGCGGATTTTATACATGAAATAAATTGTGCGAAAATTAATCCCATGTCAATAACTTTTTTTTTTTTTAAGTTGGATGAGTAAAAAGTAGTCCTAAAATTTTCCATGTTGAGCATTTTTTACACAAGGGTTTATTATTCTTTGATATAGGTTACTTGTGCAAAAATTTAATTCCGTGTCAATGAAAAACATTTTGGAAAAACAATTTTTTTTCTTCAAAAATTTCCCACAGTGAAATCGGATCGTTCCGGGACCCCCAAAAATGGATTTTTTGTCCATAAATAGTTCGAAAACGACACGTAACTCGATCCTATAGCCAAAAGCTTTTTTTAAAAAAAAACCTCCCGTAGCCAATTTTAGCCCCACAGCGCCCCACGGGTTTGGGCGATCGGGCTGAAAACCTTGCGGATACAACTAGATGGTACGGCGGACGGACATTTCGTTTTTGGAATCTAGACCTCTTGAAACGGATAATATCAAATTTTGAGGCCGATCCGAGTCGTCGACCTCCGTCGCAATTAGGTACATTTTTGTATTATTCCAAGAATAACAAAACAAAAACGCTGCAGATTTTATACAAGGGTTTATTATTATTTTATGTGAATTGTACAAAACTTAATTCTATGCCAATAAAATCTTTTTCAATTAATTAATGATCTTTTTTTTAAGTCAAAACTGGATTTTACTTCCTAAAACATTATGACAACGACACCCCACTCGATATTGTACCGAAAATCTTCAAAAACCCCTTCATCAGTTTTCAGGAAAAGCCTTGGCAGCCTGAGGTGTTTCAAGAACAGTAGGGTAAAAGTTTTACTCTACATTAGAGGGTAAAATTTTCAAATTTGTAGAAAAATATGGACTACTCTGCCAAGTCGGCTTGGCGTATGGATTCCGTTCAAAACTAGACCGATTTTCAGTAAAATTTGATTATTAGGCCACCTACGTTTATGTGAATTTCACGCATGCGCACAGTCCAAACTCTCATGCGATCATATATAAACTCATGTGTGACCTCAAACTCCCACACGCGCGTTACCCTTGAGAATTTTAAAGAAATCGAATCTAAAGTGTGGAAGTTACGGTACTTACCTATACCGTATTATAATAACAACGAAATTTAGTTAATTTCACTGAGCCATTATATTTTATGATGAAGTTTACAGGGGACTTACAGGGGACTCAAACTCTTGAGCTCCAACCCGCATAGTCTCTGAAATTTGAATGAAGTCGGATCAAAGTTGTGGATGGCTGTAACGAGGAAATCCGGACAGCCACGGTAGGTACCAAATTAGTTCAGGAGGTACTGAAACGTAAAATCCGAGTGGAATTTTTCATTTTGAAGGACAATAATTTTCGACTCTGGTAGTGAACCTAATTAGGAAGCTTAAGCCAGGACAGAAACGTTTTTGAGGGTTCTGGACCACTTTGCGACGCCCCTGTACTCCCACGCCAATTTCAAATGCGACGCCTAGTGGCCCAGATGGGTATCAAAACTGGTTCACAATACTGACCATCGTTGGTAGAGTTGGAACCGCTACACCTCTAACATGATTTCTTCACTCGCCAATCGTCAGTGTCGCAAAAATCGGCGGTAAAAATATAGTAATGTAATGTGGAAAGTGTTCTCGCTTGAGTGGCTCCGAGCGGTGCGAACCCCTTCGCTTATAAGGATAACTATAATCAGGTTGTGCCTTGATGGTCATTGCTCGGGAACAGAAGTCCTGAATATTATCAGATATCCGTAATCCAAACTGCGGGTTTTGCGGTTGAGAGGCCTTCCGTGGACAGCGATTTCGCAAAGATTAGCGCGGTTTTTTTTCTTTTTCTGCGAGGCGAACAGTACGAAGGATGCGGTGTGGGGTGGAGTTTTCTCGAGGCATTTTTGAGGTCGCCGTACCTATCAATCAGGTTTTTTGTGATGCCTTCGAATCCGCGAAGAATACCAGGAAGACGCGAATAAAAAGTGTTGGCCAGTCTGAAAATTTTGTCGGCTATTCAGGCGTACAGACGACTAGCATGTGGACAGAGAGCCTCGCTTCGTTAGGCCATTAGGTTGGTAAGTCGACGGCTCGGGTCCCAAATCCAAAAATATGACATTATCCCAAATCGGTGTAGGTATTGTATTCGACATTGCTGCTGAAGAAAATCCTCCGTGTAGCCTCCTCCTGAACTAAGCTCTGGGTCGTGGGGTCGGAGAGCAATCTCCCTCTCACTACAAAATTTGTTAATGTTTGGTCAGAATTTAACTAGGCGTTAATCGAAAAAATAACTCAATTTTTACCCGTATTCAGTAAGCTGCTATCAGCACTAGGGTAACGGGCCCAATAGTTGGGCACTTAAGGTGGCATTCCATTTTTTCAAAATTTGTTTATTTACACAGATTTAAGTTTCGTTCAAGTAACCTATATCAAATAGAATATTAGACCTATATCAAATTAGAATATTAAACCCATGAGTAAAATGTGCAGAGTTTTTTCTTTATCTTCTCGGAATATGTGAGAATATGATTTTGAAATGAAACGAAACAATTTGAAATGATATGAAACAATTGATGATTTTTAAATTATATGAAACATTTTTTTTTTTTAAGAAAAGATCAGAGTTATCCTTTCTAAAAAAAAAAAAAAAAAAAAAACGTTTCATCATCCTAATGTTGGACAGTGATGGTCCCTTAGCTAAGCGCTATTTCATTTCGATCATAAGACTTATGCACTTAGTGCATAACTCATTCAATTATGAAATCAAGATGGATCTTCAAGGGCCCTTCTACTTATTTTTGAGTTCCTTCTCTTGGAAATGAAACATATCCCCCCCCCCCCCCCCCAAAACTTGTCTTAATAATTTAATTATTAAGACAAATTTGATCTAAGCAATCATGAAAACTACACATTGATATTATAGTCTTTTTGTGTTTTCAGTTTTCTTGCTCTCTCATAAAAGTAAAATGTTCATTTAGGAAAAGAAACATAATTAAACTTTCCAAAAATCTCTTGAAGAGATGCGTAAAAAATAAGAGGCCTGACGAAGTAAATATAGGAACCTCGCTCTCTTGCTCTAAAAAAGAGGAAAAATCCTTGACTCTTGAATTTGTCCGTGAATTTGTCGTGAATTTGTGTTGTGTTGTTGTTTGAATATTGACCAAGAAAATGTAAATCAATGAAGTTAACCTGAAATGTAGGGTTGTAGAAAGAAATGTAAGTTTAACAATTCGAAAAAGAAATACGGCCCAACATTTTTCAATGCAGAGTTGATTTGGATAGTAGAGGAACTCTGGAGAAATTAATAATCACCAAAAATCACATACAAACAATCAGCAAAACCTTATGAATATGACCACGGCATGACATGACATTGTTTCCTTACCAAAATCAAAAGAAAATGCGACCAACGCCACTTTGGAAACGAACTGAACCAAATAGTTCCAACTTAAAGGTTGCAATAGGGCTTCCCAAATGGAGTAGTGGTAATGTATTTAGTCAGGAAAAAGATCCACAGTCGATAAAAGGGCCATAATATCCTTAGTTATTTAGATATTATCCTTAGTTATTTAGAAATTGGTCCTCAACTATCAAACTACTGGGCCCTTTACCCTATCAAACATGATTCGAAAACTATGTGAACTTGGAATAAAACTGGGGACAATAATAACCACATCCCCCCCCCCCCCCTTTTTCCCAAAACAAGCTGCAATGTTTGAACAGCGTAGACCTACGTACCTGTACACTATTCACGAAGGAACATCACTCAAGTTTGCTTGAGGTATTTTAATGCGCGTCGGTCTAGCATCCCTGGCAGGTTGGGCTGGAGCTTCGGTGCTAGTAGATTCCATTCCTTCAATGGTAGTAGACTACTACTACCAACTACTAGTAGGACTCTCCTCGTCCACCAGATCAACAGAAGTACCTAGGATTCTCAGCTTCCTCAATAACAGTCGATTCAGGTTCGTCCTTACGTCGAATTTCGAGTGCATATTTTTCAAGGCAGTAGTCATAAGTGTGTGACATACCTACATGCAGAGACCGTCTGGAATAGTCTCAATGGTAATATTCAACAGTGAATAACGGTAATTTTTTGAAATTTGAATATCTCAAGATTAAGATTATTCTACGGCGTGCAGCTCTCCACCATCTTTCATCTAGAAGACGAAATTAGGGAGAAAGAAGAGGGAGCTGGAAAAAAACTTGAGGTAACTTTGAGTAATGAGAAGCCTTAGGTAAATGACACTCCAGGGAAGAAGGTAAGAAAACCATGGAGAACATTAAGAGGGGAGGAAGGGGATTTTCTTATAGCGCTCCGGTGCCTAGTTTTGTGGAATCGCTCCCCGTTGAACGAGTTTAAAATGACTTCACCCTTTTGTATCCCCCCTCCTTCTCTACTCCGACATTTCCTCGCCCAACACTTCTGAGCCGTTAACGGCAATAGTGCAAAAAGTCTCGAGTAATTTATAATGTTCCGAAAACGCGGAGGCTTTTGCGGCTAATGGTTGGCATAAAACGGAGGGAGAGAGAAGGTTTCACCGGCAGAGTGCGTCAGGAGCAGGAAATATCCCGCCCTGATTTGAAATGTAGAGGAGCAATTCGTTCCACCGTTACCTCAAATGGTAGGCTCTCTCGGGGGGGGGGGGGGGGGGGGAGACAAAACGGATTCGGATGGTTTTTGGGGCTCCCTGCGAAGGTCCTCGCGAACAATTTGAGGCAAGAAACTTGAAAATATATCGCTCCCAGTTAGGGGTCGATGCAAATGCAGTTTCTTTCGGAGGGACGTTTTTGGAATGATTTCACTGTTAAATTTCCCTCCATAATAAACCGATTGCGAGAATGGAAATCTTGCCGGTAACAAATCATTCTCGTTGAAGCGTGAGGTGTCTTTGATGAAACGGTGATCACAACAGAGAAAAAAATATTAGAGATAATTTTTCCTTCACTTGTTAGACTTTTTTTTTTTTTTTAATTTTCCCAGGAACAATGAATCGTGCAAGACGCTCCTTCAAATTACATAATTTTATTGCGACAAAATAAAATTAGATGTGATTATCATGATAACATTCACAGAACCCTGAAAAAAAGTGAAGTAATTCTAAATAGAATGACAATTAATGTAGTTAATGTTTTTCGGATTTATTAGGTAGGTATTCTTGAAATAATAATATATATATTATGTATTCGCGACCGGGTCGGCAATTTTGATCGGCCCAAAAATTTTGCGTTATACGTTTCAAGATGGCACAATGTGTCATCTACCTACTCGTTGTGCAGATTCCTATAGGATTTTATAAAATGAAGTGTCCGTCCGTCGTTCAGGTCACTAAGGACGGACAAATTTTTAAAAAAACTTAGTCTTTGAGTGTTTTTTTTTTTTTAAATTTGTCAATATTATTGTTGTTTACATGATGTTATTATTATTTGTTTTTTTTATTAGTGAAAAATATTGTATAATTTAAAAAAGGGAATTTAAGATTATTAGTGAAAACGATTGTATAATTTTAAAACGCTGCAAATTTTACACAAGGGTTTATTATTCTTTGATATATGTTACTTGGACAAAATTTAAATCTGAATCGATAAAAAAAAATTTCAGTTTTTTTTTCATTTTTTTTTTTTTTTAACTTGGGGAATATTTGACCAACTGGGATCCTTCAAAAATCCCATTTGTAGCCCCATGAAAGCTTTATAGATCCCCACAGTCAAATCTGATCGTTCAGGGACCCCCAAAAATGGGTTCTGCGTCCAAAAATACTTCGAAAACGACACCTAACTCGACCCCATAGCCTAATGCCTTAAAAAACCTCCCGTAGCCCCATTTTAGCCCCATAGCGCCCCACGGGTTTGGGCTGTCGGGCTGAAAACCTTGCGGGCACAACTAGATGGTAAATCAAGTATTTTGTCAAAATACCAGATTTAAACAAAAAAATTCCTACTGCCCAAAACGGCCCGGACGGCGGACGGACATTTCGGTTTTGGAATCTAGACCTCTTGAAACAGATGATGTCAAATTTTGAGGCTGATCGGAGTCGTCGACCTCCGTGTGTGAGGGTCGTATTTACTATGACACGACTGGTCTGGTTAGTCGCCAAGACGGTGAATGGTGAGTCGGCGGGTGCCATTGATTGGACACGATAGCAACCAGGACCCCGAGGAGCCTCGTGGGGCTTCAATGGATGATGGAAGGAGCCCAAGTGATAGCCTCACGGGCGGAAGCAAAATAGACGAATCTCCTCCGAAGGTGACAATAACCGGGAGCCACTTTTGAGGCCAGACACAACAATAGGCCCCCATAGGATCTGTGACTGGATCCTGGATTGTATCCTCCATAGTAGATCCTCAAAGTCGGGATCTCTTCTAAGATCGGCCCCAACTCGACAGAGATTGTAATTACAAGTTGGCGCCATCTCTCGACGCCCCGAGGGCCCGATTCTTTAATCAACTTATCACGAAACACAATGCGACCCCTCCTGACTATCAGGTTGTTAAATATCAATAAACAAGGGAAAGATGGGATCGCAGTGAAAGAGGTGAGTCCCGGGATTTCATTCACATCCATTATGACAGGTACTACGCTATAATATGATGCACCATGTCCGCCTATCACCTCCATATATAGGACGTGTTGGTACACGTGAGGAACCTCCAGGCTGGCTCAAAAGCACAAACCTTCTATAGGATCAACACATTTTGTGTGAGGTAGGGTTTCTAGATTTCAATTTAATTCAATATAATAATATGATAATATCTGTAGAATATAATAATAATATGATATTAATTTGTCATATTAACTAATGCTATTATATTCCATTATCTTATTTTTATTGTTATTATTTTCTTTTTTTTATTAGTTTCAATGATCAGATGCCATAACGTGATTGATATTTCAAGCGTCTTGAGTGAAGTGACTATCTGCTCGTCCTCTGTTTGATTGTAGGCAAGAGAGGAGGTTTGGCGGTTGAAATAATTATAAGTAACTTATAATAATTATTATTGCTAATTATTAGCACAACTGTTGTGCTTGTGATAATAATGAAACCTAACGTAACTCTGTGAGAGTTGTCATCGAGGTCTGTGAGCAAACAAATTCATTTTTTCGGAATGAATCTGAGGCAACCGATGGACCATCTCATGAAGCGGGAGCTCACTGAATCAGTCAATTTTGACGTTTTGGAGTTTTAGGTACCACTGGACTCGCGATCTTACGACGGATGTGTTGAACTATACATAGTTCATGTAGGTTGAGTGAAAATTCGATAGATAGCGCTAAAATGTGTTACGCCATAAGGTCAGTCGTACTAAATGCACGCTATCGAGTCCAGGTTTTGCGCCTTTCCCTGAAAGTTGCCGAAATGACGTTGTGGGGTGTTGCAGTGTAGCCCTCGTGATACTTTTTACTTAGTGAAAAATTGGAAGGTATCTGCAGGCTTATTGGAGGTAATTAAATTATGTTTCTATCTATAATTTTCATTGTTCTACATTCAAACCCAGGTGGCTAGGAAATGCTTCCATAAATGATGAAAGAAGACCTAGGTTCAGCGGGTGCACTACAGCGCACCTGACTTTAGTGCCTGAGCGAGTCAGGCGCCTTGTTTACAGCTCCTCCTATCGCATTGCCTAATCCGAAACCCCAACGTGTATGTATATTGGTACCAAACGATTCAGCAGGATCTGGAGAATTAAATTTAAAAAAGTCATTTTTTCGATTAAATAAAAAATTTTCCGACTTAAGAAGGTCTTTAAAATTAAGACATACCGTTTCAAAACGGCCTCAAAATTGTTGACCCCTTCGTGAAAACAGATTTATTATTCTGAGAATAATTAACCAAAACAGTTAGGTGTAGTTGAGAATAATAATTATTCTCCCAGTAATTATTTATTAACCAATTATTAATTTATTAACCCAATTATTAACCTAGCTGTTGTTGCTCTGAAAATGACGTATTTGATTCTACGATTCACGACCATAATTTGCCACAATTTCGACGAGATTTTACAATTTTCCAAGATCATCAAAGGTGGGAGGCACGCTCTCGAACAAAATAGGCATAGCCTGCCTGAGGTATTAGGCAAGCAACCATTAACATCCAGCTCCATTCAGGCTATTAAACCTCTTCCAGACGGGGGTTACATATTGCGAGCGATGAAAATGAGGCGCATTTTATTTGTTTTTTTGGCCTTTTACCGCATCTTACCATAACCTTCGCGAACAAAGAAATTAGTATGGCGATGAGCTGGGGATTCGCGCTATTCTGGGAGCATCGAGTTTCCACGACGGGGCGAAGGCCTCCGGACATCACTTCGTCTCCTCCCAGCAAGAAAAGACTTACGACCCATAATTTGCCATAAAGGGGAAGACTCCGGGAGGGCCTTCTTGGGCTCTTTTCCTGGTGACTTGTTTTTGATTGCGCACTCAACTCGAATTTGATTGCTCGGCGTACCCGCGACGGTTCACCGTTTCTCACGCCTTTTTGCCTCAGTTTCTCAAGCTTTTACTCAACGCTAATGCTTCCAGGGGCAAAGAAACTCGACCGGCCACCCGCCTCACAGAAACGCCGTTTTTTTCGAAAAAACCTCGAGATGAGCGTTGAAAAACTCTCCTCCGGAGATACAATTTTTATTCATTCACGTCTGGGAGTCGTCTTTTTTACCTTCACCGGGCACAATTCATTAGGCATTCCTGTGAGCCTGCCACAGGCCGTCTGATCTCATTATCTAGTAGTTAGGTGTATGACATTGTGTAGTAAAAACTTGGGTTAAACCCATGGAGGGTTGATTCCAACTCTACACGTAGTCTGTAAGAACGTGCGGAATGTTCATGAGGGGAATCCCCTCTCTGAAACGAACACCAGTGAACGGAAGACGGAAGTGCTTCCTTTTGACCACATGTCACAACCAGTTTCTTGCCAGCCCTGATGGTGTCGAGCTCCAGCTACTTCTTGGTAAGGCCTGTCATGAAGGATTAACCTCGCTTTCGAAAGCACAGCAGGAAACCAGATAGAGCGCGACAAGACTCATGGTGGTTTAGATACGCCAACAGAAAGAACGTATCGACATCCGTGCTGTGCAGAAAGACTTCATAAAGGCTTCATAGGGGAAGTGTTTTTTTTTTTTTTAATTAATTTTTTTTTTAATCTGAAATTTTGACAAAATATTTGGTTTACCATCTAGTTGTGCTCGCACGGTTTTCAGCTCGATCGCCCAAACCCGTTGGGCGCTATGATGCTATGGGGCTACGGGAGGTTTTTTTAGGGCTTTCGGCTATGGGGTCGAGTTAGGTATCGTTTTCGAAGTATTTTTGGACGTAGAATCCGTTTTTGGGGCTCCCGGAACGATCCGATTTCACTCTGGGGATCTATACGGCTTTCATGGGGCTACAAATGGGATTTTTGAAAGATCCCAGGAGACCAAATACTTTCCGAGTGACAAAAAGAAAAAAAAGAAAATTTTGAAAAATAAATAAATTTTTTTTTCCAAAATTGTTTTCAAGGTAGGTAGCCTATATCAAAGAATAATAAACCCTAGTGTAAAATTTGCAGCGTTTTTAAAATTGTAATTTAACTTCCCTAGCTGGCAGCATGCCTACCTGCTATATTTTATAGCCCCCCCCCCCCCCCCCCCTAAAGAAGCTGCGTACGCCCGGGGATAGGGTCTATCGGCATGAAAAGAACGGGGCACCGTTGGTGGTGCGCTGCCCGAAGCTCCAGGCCCGTGTGTGGTCGTGGTGAAGAAGAACAACGTCCTTCCCGAAGTTCAGCTGGAGAAATCCAAAAAGCTGGTCCCCGCCATTATGGCAAACATCACAATGGTGATGTTACAAGGATTTTCCTGGGGTTATACGAAAAGGTGGTTGTACGAAGAAACTGTTTCTTTTAAATTGTAAGGTTGCTCAGGAGAGGTCTTGGTCGATGGCTGCAGGATGACTGATGGGCAACTATTAAAGGCCCAACACAGTAAAAATTATACATACATTTTTCAAACCATCCAGTATTTAATTAACAGGTCATCAGTTGTCATTTTTTAATTGTGCACCTCAGTATGAAGATATTTTATACGACGTTACGTCCTGCCGCCACAGCCTTCCTTCTAAAACCTGCAGACGAATTTTTGACAATTTTTCCCCGACAATCATCGCACTCATCAAAGTATCACCCAAAAGGTTGAAGTGCCGGCCTGGACACCTGTTATCCTCTGCCGGCCCTGTTCGTATCGCCGAGGTGGTAATTACTGGCCACGCCACTCAACCTTTCTCCGCTGGTCCATTATTTCATTATGCCAAACGGACATTCTTCTAATTGATTCATCACGTTTTGAAAGGTGGAAATCAGAACGGGCTTCAACTTTCAGGTGGATTTCGTTCATTATGGGAAAGCAGGTTATTACGAAATCAATTAAACGCGTCGCGACGACAATACCACGCGTGGTATTGTTGGAAAATGGAGTCTCATCAGGTTGAAGGGGTTAAGTTTTCGTTTTACTCATTTAGTATCAAAGTCTGAATCAATTCGATTGGGGCATTTTAATTTTTGAGAACATCCTGCCACCATCGAACACTTTACCATTTGGCACATAGGTAAAGCCCCTTCAGCCCAGTTAAAACGATGAAGGTGCAGAGCTCGGAGGTGTGGACTTCGTGAAAACAGAAGCGACAGTATCCCGAAGGGGGATGTGATATATCGTGAACTTAACTGACAAACGACGGTTATTACCTTCGGGTAAAAAGACGACCGGGCCTATCAAGCTGGTGCACTCGCTGCTGTTTAGGGAGGAGGGATTTCTGCCCAGCCCGCTGATTATAGGGATGAGGCCCCAGCATTGATGAGTGAGCCTGTGATTCATGGACCTCGTGAACGGTATAAACGAACCCTTGTGGACACAAACCTATCCGCACCAAGGATGAGAGATAACAAGCTCAAGCGCCTTCGGAGCAATAAAAAATAATAATTTGAGAAATGAAATAAAATTTTGAAGCACTGCAAATTGGATTAGAACATGAATTTCAATAATAATATTATTACAGCGAATCTTAATTTTACACTACAACGTGGATAAAGGGTCTATCCCGGAACTTCTTGCGGCAAGTCCCAACGCGAATGGCAGCCAGAACATGGATTTTTCCACATAACACAACCAAAAACCAAGTCTAGGAACACAAAACGTTGGTACACAAAAAATACTTGGGTCAGGTTCAGCTTCGACAGTAATGATAATGCGTTTAACTAAATCCCAAACCCTATCCCCATTTTTGTGTTAAGTTTTATTTTATTTATTTATTCATTTCAAAGATTTGCAGCCTCAATTGAACGAAACATTGCTCAAATGTAACAAGCCAAAATCAGCACTTCTGCCATGTAAGAGCTGGGTTTGAAGCGTCGGCATGGGATTAGTTGTGACGTTCGAAATCCACTGTTTCCCTTCATCTCCTTTGGAGCGAAAAGCTGACTTGCTCAGATCATCTATTTTCCGCTTCTCGATTGCTTCGTGCCACCTTGTGACATAAGTAAGTAACACAGTTTGTTGGTCTTGGATCTTTCTCATTGATGATGCTCGTTACGGTAACGACGTTACCCCAACGTTCACAGTCACTTCTTTTCGTCCAGCAACAACCATATCCGATTTTGTGTGTGAGCGTTATGTGATCCCGTTTTGGTTAAATATTCTGGCACTTTGGTATTTTCAACGGGGGTCAACAATTTTGATCGTCCTCAAAAATTGTCATTATTTTCACGTTTCAAGATGCGTGTTCGTCCGCCGTCCACGACTTTTTGGGCAGTAGGGATTTATTCAAAAACCTGACATTTGTGAAAAAATATTTGGTTATCTTTTTAGTTGTACCCGCAAGATGTTTAGCCCGATTGCAAAAACCCTTGGGGCTCAGCGTATCTATAAAGGGGCTGCAGGAGGGATTTGAAGAGTTAGGTGTCGTTTTCGAAGTATTTTTGGTCGTAAAATCCATTTTTGGGAGTCCCAAAAGGATCCGATTTCACCGTGGGGGCCCATGGGGCTTTTGAAGGATGCCGTTTCCGTCGTTTCCGAGTAATCTTGATCATTCATTTTTCGGGGTCCTTCATCTGTCCAAACACTTACCTAACATGAAACTTTAAAAAACAAAATTTTTCAATAATTAAATTTAAACAGATATAAAAGGTAAATTTAATATAATACCAGATTTACCGTTGAGCCTAGAATTTGAAAGAAATCAACAAGCAGGGGACATACATGAGAAGGGGTGGATGGGAGATGGCGAGGAGGGCCAGATAAATTGAACCGCTCGAGTCGGTCAAAACCCTCCTGCTGGCCCTACCAGGCACAGCAAAACGGAACTTGCACTTCCAAGCCCATGCCGATGCGATTGCGTTCTTAAATTCTTATTGAGGAGAAATTGGGCAGATGCACCCGTCCACAACCAGGTTGGTAACTGGCCAGCCAACTGTAAAAAAAAAAAAATTAGTTAAATCATTCATGTGTTGTGGCAAAAGCGTCTACTAAGTGTACGATTTCAAACTTTACGATAAGCTCTCAGCAGCATTCCAGTTTGCTGACACCAATTATGCCACGAACCTAATTTACACTGTTGTGCATTAGAATTGACATCTTTATTCCCGAAACCGGGTAAAAATCAGAAACCGATGCGACGTTCCTACGTTTTGGAATTAGCATAAATGGCTCGGATTCTTTTTCCGCTCCAGCCCAACACCTTTCGAGTTTTCGAGCGGGATTGAGACGTCCGGAGGTTTTTTTCTCTCTCTTGTTTCTTATTATCGTTTTAAAATATGTACCTAACTGAACGGCTTTCGAGTTTTTCTGTTATAATCCGGTGAGCGGATTACGTCACCCGAAATATAAAAAATGCTCCGGCCACGAAAACGTTGGGAAAAGAGTTCCCAGCGTTCCTGACTTAATCCGTAATTCCCATCGGTTGTACACTTGGGGGTTTTACGATGTTTAATCGAGCAGCTACAAACTTGAGTTAAACGCAGAATTGATTTTAACATTTGTTTCGAGTTCTGTCTTGTGAAAATTGCTGTCTCAAACGTAGATTCACTGTCACTCTGGTGAGCTGATTGTGCGAGAATTAATGTTTGATAGGCCCTTGAAGGGTTCCAACCCCAACCCTTTTGCATGACAAAAGAATCTTTGGAAACTCTGCAGATGTGGAAGGTACACTCATTGTGATGGTAATCAGATAAAAAATCCACAATGCAATATGATTGTCATTTGAGTTTTATCATCATCGAGTGAGAAGAAAAAATCCATTTATCCCCTGCCATCGCCACTTTCAAAAAGTACCAAAGCGCCAATAGATCAATCGCTTACGAGCCCCCATCTAGTAGATATTTCTGAACGTCTGTTAATCTATTATTATGCTAATCAAAATTCTGTCGGTGGCGTATGTATTGTTGTAACTATTTCTCTAAAGCTAGGTTAGATGTAAAACTGTTGTATGAATCAGCTTTGTGAACAAATGGCACGTAAAATTTAATCCAGTTCCGAATGAGGTGGTCAGTGTGACTCAGTGGTCAGAACATTCGACCGATTGTGTTCTGCGGAGCAGTAAAACGATAGAACGTAAAAATGATTTTTTGAGACCTCACAGAGGTAATGCGCCGAGGTTGCAAGCTCCTTTTCATTATGGGGGAATTTTCAGTCTGGTTATGATGCTTCCTCTTTAGAGATAATGCACCTCTCATTGTCCAAGGGAGGGCTTTTCGAGCCTGTTTTAATGGGAAAATAATAACCGCAGCTGTGGGGATGTTTATTACGGAGCGTGAGGAGGTGAAGCTCCATATCAGTCCTTCAGCTCCTCCTATACTGCTTTGGGTTTTGCAGTTAAACTCGCCGCAAATTAGTACGTAAAAGTACAGAAAACCCCGCCTTTCGAACGCTCCTCCAGTCCGACACCTTCCACTTTGCAGGCTCTGACCTGGCACATTTCGTCGTCCTGGAAATAGCCATGGGGAGTGGGGAAACCAGAATCTCATTCTCATAAATTGTTTGTATTTTTTCAAGTTTTTTAGAAAAAGTTTAATTTTCCGTTTTTTTTCTACTTTAGGAGCTCAAATACGCCACATGGAGCTACTTTTTGGTGGTTTCAGACTTTTCTCGCACTATGCTCGCCAAACTGGATTTTCAAGAGCAATCTTGAATTTAATAGGTTCCCAGTATGGTTTGAATACAGGTATTTTCCTTCGCGATTTTCTCTTCGCTGATCAGACCCCAATTCGTACAGGGAAACTGGAAAATCGGACCAGCGTTTGTATATCTGGGGATCTGGGAGGTCCAATGTCTGCCACAACTCTATGTTGGACATCGGCCTCTGGATCTCCCTACCAGAGGCTCGTGACAGGCCTGAAAGATGGCAGATTTGCCGAATAATGGATGGGGCGTAGGGGAAAAAAAATGAATCGCAAACTATTCATGCGAATCTGCCCAAGTCGAGCCGTCTCTTCCTGTAGCTGCATCAACCACTGAAGCACCAGATTACGACACTTCATATTATTGTCCAGAGGAAGATATGCCTACACGCCCTCCCTTTTCCTCCAAGACACCAAGTGGCGTAATAATTACGCCAATTATTGCAGCGTCCTATCTGATAGGACGCTCCTGGCATTCTGCTACGCACACTACAAAACGCCTAACGAGTATTTTAGCGATTTAGGAACACACCCACGTGTTAGGTACACCTAGTGCATCCGTAATTAAACGTGTCTCTACACTTTTATTTTTTATTTTTTTATTTTTTTTTATTTTTTATTTTTTGTTAAATCCTGGATTTGACAGATCTAAGATAATAAACGAACGATTTATTTAAAAACGGTTTCTTTCTATCTTTTTTTTTTTTTCAATTTTTCAATTGGATGCTGGATTTCGCTGCACCATCAATAGTGCCGGAGGTAGGTAGATACCCCGAAATAGGTTGCTCCGTACATTATTGATTGAAACATGAAAGACGGTAGAGGCACAATAACACGAAGGCACCAAGATCGCCACAACCGGTTACCGTCGTGCATAAGGCTTGCCAACTAAATCCAGCTGTTTGCAGAGAAGACCAAGAAGACAATCCTCTCTGCCCGGAAAGAGAGTGAAAAAAACTCAAAATTCATGTGGTAACTTACATAATATGTAATGCGCCTACCCAAATATTATTTGGGTAGGCGCATTTTTGATTTTGGTTTATTTTTCTTTAAATAATACACCTAAGTAATCTCGACGGAGGTCGTCGACTCCCATCGGCCTCAAAATTTGGCATTAACCATTTCAAGAGGTCTAGATTCCAAAACCGTCCGCCGTCCGGGCCGTTTTGGGTAGGAGGAATTGAGACAAAATACTTGGTTCACCATCTAGTTGTGCCCAGCCAGGTTTTTCAGCCCGATCGCCCAGACCCGTGGGGCGCTGTGGGGCTAAAATGGGGCTACGGGAGAGGTTTTTTAAGGCTTTTGGCTATGAGATCGAGTTAGGTGTCGTTTTCGAAGTATTTTCGGACGTTGAATTCATTTTTGGGGGCCCTGGAACGATCCGATTTTACTGTATTGACACGGAATTAAATTTTTGCACAAGTAACCTATATCAAAGAATAATAAACCCTTGTGTAAAATTTTGCAGCGTTTTTTCTAAATCAGCAACGGTAGCGTTTCCAAAGGATACGTAAATAATTTCGAATTATTTCGAATAAATTTCGAATTATTCGAAAAATGCTATTTCCGACGGGAATGTCCCGTTCACTGTCTACCGTATTAGGTCAGAAAATCTTGAGAGCTGTAGTTTTCCATGGGATGCGTAGTATTTACGGAAGAAGAATCGATTTCTATTCGAGCTATAATTTTTCAGTCCCACCAGCCTGCAACCATGTTTGATCAAGCACTTGACCTCGAAAACGTTCAGCGTGAGAAAATAAACGTTGAACACTACAATTATCCATACTTCCATTACAAGTATCCATCCTTCAGGAATAGAATTTTCTTAAATAGAAGTAAGGAACAGTTTCACACTTATGCAATTCTCTCACGGTGCATTCTTCTTGTTCATTGAATAAAACCGAAGAGCACTGGAATTTAGCATACAATGGCATTTCATGCTTGATAAATGCGGGTTAAGCTACGTCTCTAGGCGTTATTTTTTTCAAATTCACCGGCTCCCGTAAATTTACCTATTATAGCACCTATTGTATAGATGTTCATTTGTGCATACTATAACATTGTCTCGGAGGGTTAACCCGGAAACAAAAATGATACAATGAGGGTCATGAGAGCTTCTGCCGTCACATGTGAGTACAAGCTCGAAAACCAAAAATCTATTCAGGAATTTAGAACAATACGAGCGAACTCACTAAGGCAGAGTTCTAAATGGTTGTAAAGGCCAGGGTTCAAATTACGTAAACAATTAATAATTCCCATAGTGAGAATCCAATGGATTATGCATCAAGGCAACGACAGTTAAAATATATTTAATACGTTGGAAGTGATGCGGTGAAATATAACTAGGTAATATTGATAAAATTTAATATTTGAAATCGATTTAACATATTAAATATTTCATATCATATAAATCATTTTAAATTTTTTTTCCAATTTTTAACATAATTGACAATATTTGATTCATTAAACATTTTAATGAATCGTTTTTGATTTAATCGTTTATATGACAGCTGTTAGATGTAGTTCCAACCTCGCTCTAATAATTTGTATGTCACCCGATGCCATTTACTATTTTATTCAAATATTTGATTTAAAACCCCACACGGTTTCCCATCTATGCCGATATGGATCTTATTTACATAACATAAGTTGGTTTTTCAATAGCCGAAAAGGTGCTTTGAAAATTTCTCAAAAGAGTTCCCTGCGGTGGAAAAAATGGGGCTGGAAAGGGGGGGGAGAGCGATAAAAAGCGTGTTCTGATGGAAATTCCCCTATCGCGGGGATCCCTCCGCTCATCAACCCCTTACCGAATCTTAACCCCTTCCTATGCAAATCACCTGGAAGTTGGTAACAAATTGCCTAACTCGGTAGCCTCTGGCGATGAAAGGGGGCCTGAGGAAGATATGTTTACAATGGATTATGTCGTATGTTTGTCGCCCTGGAAGTTTCTCCTGTCGACTGAAAAATGTTTGAAATTCTCATTTTTATGAAAAAGTTGCTGTTGCAGTTTGGTCAGTATCATTGCTCCTATTCCTCTACGCTGTTGTTTGAAATACCTACTGTAGACACGGTCCGCATATACCGGTACGGTTGTAAATATATTGACATGAAGCGGAGGAATGTTTTTGTGGATTCGGAACTTGTCTCATCCCGCGTTTTTTGATTGTGATGAAGTCATTAATTGGAAACATCTTTTCGAATAATAGCGTTGTTTTGATTTGAATTTGACTTTTTGCGTAAGTGGTTTTGTCAGTAGTTGTTTCTCGCACGGGAAAAATACCATGAATTTGACATTTTCTCGTTTATTTAAAAAGATGGAAACTATGAAAAACAATTTGATAATTCTGCCCACCATAGGACCATTTAGTGAGGTATTTCTGAAAGCAATGGGGAAGCTCATTAAATCATCTTCTTGCGTAGGATGACCGCCTACGATGACACGCTCCAATTGCTGTCGCATCTATGAAATTTTTCGATCGCATGTAATTAATTTTGAGCATGTTATTCAATGTTATTTCATACACATTTACCGCAGATTCTCTCGTTTTTTTTTAATTGTTTAATGAGTAAATTTAAAAAAAAAATTGTTTTTCCGAAAATCATATCCGTGCGCCCCTAAGTTTGTGTTGTGTGATGTGTGGAGAGGCAAAGGCGCATTGGTACTCCGTCGGCTCGATGCCGCTTGTGTTAGTAGAAATGACTGGGACTTTCAGTGTAGGCTTCATAGGCGATTGAGACGTCGAGGGTTTGCCCTGGGGCCTTTCTGCTGGTGAGTGATCAGAGTACTTATTCCCACAGTTCGGTTGCTGTGGGTCCTGGCCAGTCCCGGCTCGTGGGTCTTGGGCATGCCGGGGCACTTTTTGAATGAATAAGTTGAGGGAATAAGTAATTGAGGAGCGTTTTTCTTGGAAAAGTTTCCTCGAAAATTCTTTTTATTTTTTGCAATTCGGCAGGTCTTGGCAAGTCCACACGGTTGTTTTGCTGAAGTGAAAAACTGACCAGTACCCAACGGGGAGGTGGGTGCCTGTCAGTTTCAACCTAATTAATTTATTTTATTTATTTATTTAATAAACAATACGGGTCGAGCTCAATATAACAAGAAATAAAACGCTGCAAATTTTACACAAGGGTATATTATTCGTTGATATAGGTTACTAGTGCAGAAATTTAATTCTGTCAATAAAAAAAATTAAAAATATTTTTTTTTTTTTTTTTTTGGATTTTTATACCTACCTAATTTTTTAAAAACTTTTATTTGGATTTTTTTTTCAAAAATGTTTTTTTTTTCAATTTTGACTTTCCTCAGAAGTCCTGACTGTCGACAATACTGTCAGAAATTTACAGAACTGAGGGCCCGTGGCCGGTTTTCGAAAAAAAAAAAACACTACGAAAACTGGTCAGTTCTGTAAATTTCTGACACATAGCGCTGTCACCTAATTTCACAGCCACGCAGGAGCGTAGCGGGATAGTATGATCATTTCCCGAGTTTTAAAAGATTGAAGTTTTCCTCCAGTTGACTATTAGCCCATTAAACGCGTAACAAACTTTATATTCGGACAAGCACAATATAATGGGCTTCTTGAAAAGGTCAGAATTCAGCATTTCTGACAACATATTCGGATTCAGCACCCTTTAAAACCCATAAACCCCAATTTTTAGTTCGAAAATCCGTATAGGTACACGCTGAGCTGTTTTCGAAATGTTAGAGATTTTGAAATGAACGCCGGGCAAATTTGACGTCACACCTCGCCAGGCTGGGCGTCGAGAAGTTGGGCACTGAGCCGCCAGAGCGCTAAATAATAAATCTGAACAGAATCGGAATAAAAACACTCGGCCCGGGTCGATTTTTGAATAACATTCTTTGATAATAACCTCGATGCTCAATTTTCGAATGACCTTCTATAATGTTTAACCCGATTTTCGATTTTTGGGGTCGACTTTTCGCGTAGCAAAGTTGGCTGACTTGCATAGAGGAGAGAGAGAGGGATCTCCCGGCCAATCAAAAGACGTCGAAGCAGCCCACGTTATGTACCCTCTCCAGACCTCGGAATTCAAATATCATATTTTTCCTAAGGCCCTATAAATAATTGAAACGGGTTTTCTGCAATATGGACCTGTTTTCTTAACTTTTGAAGCAAGACCTCTGCAGGAAAATCATTTTAAAAAATCATTAAAGGAGCTCATTCACCCTTAAATTAAGTTTTTTTTGATAAGTGTTAGTGGGGCAGGATCATCATTCTCCTTCGGTAGTTGATTCTGCCTCACCTTTTTTAAATAATTTAGGAGTTAACTTACACTCCATGGAGGAAAGAATGTCTTTCTGGAGGAAAGAAAATTTCTTTCCTCCATGCTTACACTCATTAATAGGTAGGTATCGTCAGTTCGAATTCGAGCGGGAAACCCCGAATGAGAAGGAAATGTAGTTTCACTAAGCGGCGCAAGAGCGCACTAGTGTCTGCTCCACAAACGTTCTTCAGACACTCCTCAAAATTAGCCAGGGCACTGCCCATAGTTGCCTGAAGGACGGACCGCCACTGGTCCTGGCGACGACACGGTTTTAAAGAAGTCTGAATTCCCCAAACTTGATGAGGAATGATTATGACAGACGTAAAACAAAATAATCAAGAAGACTGATGCGCAAGAGGACGGTGGTGGTGGGAGATGGGGGGGCTGTACCATCGACTCCTTCCTTTTGGGAAGCGCTGGCGTCTTTCCCGCTCGTAAAATGTTGAGCTCCATCTACTTGCCACTTGCGGCAAGTGACTTGCCTGAGAGTTTCCTCCATGACATTGTGGCGGATTTTCCCCACAAGTTTTATTTTATCTCGGAGGGACGTTGTCCTCGAGCTGGAAACGACTGAAGACAGAAACTAGTTATTCAAATTGAATCCAATGGAAGCTCACGGAGACAGTGGCCAGGGAAGAATGAAAGGTGCAAATAATGAAAATAGTGGTGACCCCCGACTGACGACAGCAGATTGTAATGACAGTGACATAAGCTGAGATCCCGCAGACGGCGCATGGGAATCCAAACCCTAAGTGGGTTGAAATATAGTAGTTGAAATAATGAAGGATTCCACCAACTAACAAAAGGCAGTTTGTTACTGCGGACTAACACAGACGTCTGTCTGTCCGTCCATACCCCCATCTCGACCGTCATGAGAAAGGTTGACAATGGGAAAAAGGGATGGAACTGGCCGTTTGACTGAGAGGCCTCTGACTTCCCCGCGATAGATGTCCCGAGAGGCCGATACAACTCATCATTTGAAATGGGCACCTCCCTCTTCATCACAACCCCTCCCGTCATACGCACCATTGTCCTAGATCTAGGAGTCAAACGCTTCATAAAACTACGCATATGATATCTGATTGAACCCTATTCAACACTGATCCAGTTCATTTACATAACCTTACATGAGGTTACTTCAAATTGTTGCGTTTTAGGAGCCCAAGAACTATATAGACATTGACAGATCTGTCATTACAGCAACGACAGAGCAGATAATAGTAGATTTGGATTCCAAATTCCTTGACGAATGTGAGATTGCAGTAACATCACAACATCCATGGACCTTTCTCCAACATTTGTTTTGGAGAAAGGTTTAGAGAGAAGTTTCATAAGGGTTAATACAGAAACGACACAAGTGAATAACTTGTGCTCTTTCTGTTGAAGAAGAGGAACAAAAATAACCACATATTCACGCTGTCTGTCAAAAGTGATAAGTCACTCTGTTCCAACTTTTTCTCGATTTTAAGCTGTATGTGTGGTTTTGTTTTAGCAAGCTCTTTAATCTGTAAAATTATGGTAAGACAGAAATGGTGGGAAATACAAGAAATGGCATAGCGAGGTAACTCCTACTAGGAGGTCTGGCACAAGTTGATGAGAACTTATCCAGTATTGCCACCCTTCCAGCAGAAAAGTTTTGGTCAACCAAACCATAATAATATTATTATTATGTTCAATGATAATATCATTGATTCCTTGCGGAAATAGTCTTATAACTCAAAATTCCTCTTTTTTCAGGAAACGCGAAAAACATTTTCAGCTTCGAAATATAGTTAATTAGTGCACGAATTAATTCCATACTATGGCAGTCTTTGAAAATCAGGATTGAATCCTTTCTTGGTGTTGCCCACAATTGAACAGATTGTAATAATTACAATTATTGTAAGAATATGCTCACTTTCCGAGTAATAGGTAGCTGCTATGTTCGCGATTCTTCCTGGCATCAGAAACAGGTTCTGATTCTGTATTATTGCTTCCGAGTCTGCAAAGCACCCTGGCACCCTGGCCCTGGCCTTGTGTTCACTTTCGGGAGAAAAAAAATTTTGTTGTCCGAATTCAAAATTTCCACTCGCATTTTGCGTTTCATAGCCTATTGAACAAATTTGGTTCAGTGTCTGTCGGTCTGTGGGTCTGTCGGTCTGTCCGCATTTCCTTGTTAAAGCCATAATTTCCACAATTTTGAATTAATGTAGCTCAAATTTTGAGGGATTATGCGGATAAGGCTCCTTGAGGTCCCATACGAATTTCATCACAATTGAATCAGCGGTACGCTCTGCGCATGCACTAACGTGAAATTCTTGAAACAGGCATAACTTTCTCAATTTTGATCGGATTTCAATCAAATTTTCAGGAATTGTGTGCGTATAGCTCTAGATGGTACCCTGTCAGTTTCATCACGATTTAATCAGCGGTACGCTCAGCGCATGCGCGAACGTAATTTCCTTGTCATAGCCATAACTCCTACAATTTTGATCGGATTTCAATCAAATTTTCAGGAATTGTGTGGGTATAGCCCTAGATGGTTCCCTATCAGTTTCATCACGATTGAATCAGTGGTACTCCCTGCGCATGCGCGAACGTAATTTTCTTGTTACAGTTGTTACGTTCATTTTGAACTTGGCACGAGGAAGCTCATGTGCCATTGCCTTGGCAGTGTATTTTGATTTGCGACTGGTTCAGACCTGAATGTACGTTCAACCTACCTCAAGTCACTCTGTAGATGAGCTTAGTTGCTCAAAACCGGTCCCCACGCTATAATTGTTTACCTAAATAAACAATTTAGTATTCAAACCAGCAGAGGAGTCGTTCTCTCTCCCTAACCAACTCATTGGTTTTGAATATTTTCGATCTTGAATAGTGTTCTATTTCGGCTTAGCCAACAGGAATCTGCCAACTCCAATCGTCAAAACGGTGTAAGCTCGAGATATAACACTCAACTTGAACAGTAGAAGTCGTCAACAGCGTTTCATCTGTTTCCTGGTGACCACTGAAACAGTTCTTTGTGATTGATAGAGCTCATTTTTAGCGCAACCTTTTTTCCAAAAAATGGAAAGGTGCGCTCACCTCTTCGACATGTATGTTTTTTTTTTTTTGTTTGTGTACAGAGCATCACGCCCGAGCGGCTCAACAGATTTTCATGAGGGTGGTCTCATTGTCATCAGCGAGTTCGGGGGGGGGGGGGGGGTTATAGGCTACCTTGATTTTTCCTCCCTCATCCCCTTCATCGGTTTTCGGGAGGTCCTTCACGACGAAAGTTGTTTATCTCTGATGTGTAACTAAGGAGGCCTCAAAAGGGGGACGAAAGTTTTTGTCCGATTTCGTTGGTACAAGGGTCTATGGAATGAGATTTTCAGGCTGATTCCAACGACTCCAAAACGATTTTTGCAGCCTGAGCCGTTCGTTACCTCCGATCGGCATAAGTTTTTGTTACGCATCGGTCGTTAGGGTGCAGTTGTTTACGTAATGAGCATCACGTGGATGGTGTGTTGTGTGGCATAGTTTGGTCGCTAGATACCTACTGTTTCTTAGTTTCTCTCGCTCATTAAATATATCGTAATAACAAAGGTTGCGCTCATCTATTCAATTCAATTGATGGCTTGTTCTTAACCCATCGATACCAATAACTCAAAAACGCCGAATTTGAGTTGTAACACTATTCACGCAAGGGTATTATGTTCACATATAATATATGTATACATGTAATACATATTATGTATACTATATTACGTTATTCGTTATAATGACATTATGCTAATTTAACAATTTTCACGAATAAAAAAAAAAAAAAAAAAAAAAATCACACTGATTATCTCATATCATAGTATGTATGCGATCTTTTATTCTATCTTGAAAACTTGTCAAATTTGGGCATGGAAATGAATTCTGTCAAGAGAAGAATAGTTTTCGAACAAGGAATAGGTATGCACTTATGCGCAATATGCGCAAAACCCGCCCTTTGTTTTTGACATGAAAAAGGAGTCTCCGTTTGGAACCTCTAACTACCAAGTTCTCGACCGATCGTGCTGAAATTTTTATAAGATGCTCAGCAAGAGATATAGATACACAAGAACACAGGACAATAGACAAGAACATTATAGGCAAGTTGGAGAGAAATTAATACCTTATTTCATACGATGTTCCTACTTCTCACGTCTCACGTCTTCGTCCCATTGTCGTTATTTGGTTTGAACGTTGCTTCAATTCTTCTCGTTTAATCAACAAACACGTTTAAAAAACAGAATTGAAAAAGGTTGACTCTAACCAAAACTAGAGGTTCCAAACGATGAGAAAAATCCGAACTGAGATATCACTGATGATAGCTACGCGGCCCGACCAGCACCCGTCGCACTACTGAGATTTCTGGAAATTTTCAATTCCCTTTTCCAGTTCTGGGCCTTTGTGTGGAAGATACAAACATCTCCATAACTATTTACAGGACATATAATTTTCCCAACAACAATAGGAAGATTTGTTGACATCAGATGTAATGACTCTGTAAATTCCGTTTCATTGGTACATATTTTTCTTGTTGTCTTGCGTGACTTTGCCAGTTTTTTTTTAGCCAGTTTATTTAGTTTTGGTGCATACCTAGTTTATTTTCCCGTGTTGACTTCGATTTCTCCGTCATGCCCCGTCCAAAAAATTGTACCCGTGAAATCAATACTCGCTTTGTTTATGCGATGCGATCTATTGGTCAGGGTGAAGTTGCTCTCGATCGTTTTGTGTAGGTATTATGAAGGTCAGGCAATGTTTCGAATGGCCGAGCCACAGAGTAACAGAGAGGAAATGGGAAAAAATGGGCCGAGCTGTCAAAAACCTAACGGAACGATATTATCAACTTCTGACAGACCAGCCTAGATATTTTGCCTGTATGTTGGCACGATTGTTGATTCTGAAAAAGCATCTCAGGTCATTAAATCCTGCGGTACTTATGTGCCTTGCTCTACTACCGCACGTTTTAGCATTACTTTCCCTCGTTTGTGGGTTTGAAACCTGAACAGAGACTGAATGAGGATGATTTAGTTGATGACTGAATTTGAATGACCAGGAGAATGAGAATGGATTATGAATTTGAATGGACTTTGATCGGAGGTTTGAAGTGAAATTGATTGACCACCGAATGGATTTACTTAATGAATTATTAAAAGTTAATAATTGTAAAAAAAAATGGAATAAGATGAAAGTATTGATTTGTGTATCGAAAATTGAGTGAATAGAACTGAATTGAAAATTAACTGTAGTCCTACAGATGCATAAGACGCAGATTTTTTACTGCTAAAAATAGAGTCAGAATACAGCAGCACACTTGGATATTCCAACCAATAATGATGGAAACCTTCGGAACCTACCACCGTCTGAAATATTTGAAACGTGAGAAGGTGTCAGATTTATCGTTCGTTCCCTTACGGGAACGACCGTCCCGGCGATCTGCTCCTGACCAGACCTTCCAGACACCCTCGTAAACCGCGACAGTAGGATATAAGAGCTTCCCTGAAGGGTTAACCCTTCTCTGCATTTACCCCCACCTTCCCCTTGAACGTGAGTTTTTTTTTCGCTTTTTGTGGAAACGTTTTACGGCCGTTTGCGAGGCCTTTTGCCCGGTTTTACCTGGATTTTTATGAGCGGGATGGGTTATGGGTTCTGGTTAAAGTAATATCTCCTAAGGGAAAAATTTTATTTATTGCCAAATGGTCGAAAGGGACTGTTGTTGAGGGCCCTTTCAAAGACATTACGCTCTTTCGCACAATGAATAACAATTGACCCACTGCGTGAAGATGTGCATTCATTCCAGGGATCATCACGCGAGGCAATTTTTACCGTCTTTTCCTGAGACTTTGAACGTTTAAATTTTTAACCATCCCTAGTCGCGCGCTATTTGGTTATTCATGGGAAACAAGGACATCCAGCAAAACGGGTTTACTTGGAGAAATAAAATAGTCGTCCGTCTAGGAAACTCCACTTAATTCATGACCCGGTGAATTTTCCATGTGTGGGAATGAAGTTGTTCGGTAATAACATGTGCTGAAAGGAAAATTTTGGCTAGAACCTGCCGTGATTCGTTATTTAAGAAGCTAGATTACATAGACCGGGTGTATATTTTTCATGGGGTAAACGCTTTGCTGAGATAGACGAACACTAGACCAAACAAGCGTTTTCGTTTTCGAACATGAACCGTATTGAAATATTCAACCATGTTAGAGGCCGATCAGGGAGTTGTTTGCACACGTCGTTCCCTTCATTAAGATTCATCGCTATTTTCCCCAACACACCGAAGAGGTTTTTTTACAGGTCTAATAGCACGCGAGGGGTCTAGCCGTGGAATAGTCCGAGGGAATAAGCGATGCTTCCCGTTTATTACAAACTCTAAATTAGGTATGACGATCTCCGTTGTAGTGTGTTGTTACCTTGCAGTATTCATATTATTCAGGACAGGCTGAGGCTGATGGGGAAGAAGGTGGGGGTCTTAAACCCTAAAGAGATGGACTGGAAGGGACCTTTGAGGGTAACATAGGTAAATGCAACCAGAAAATAGCTTGTTGAGTAATGAACAGTAACTGAGGCCTGCTGGAAAAAAATATTTTTGAAAAATTGTTTGATGTTTTTGGTACCTAATCAAAATTTTTTGAAGGGCGCTGAATACCTAAATTACCGTGTTAAAAATTAATTATTTTAAAATTATTTGTTGACTTTTTTGCACAATTTTTGCAAAATAACTCAACTATTTCGTAAAATTTGTGGCGATTTAGATTTTCGTAAGTAAGTAATATTTACTTAAAATTATTTATTTGGCTTACATCTATCCCTATGAATAGATCAACTAGATGGAGAACCGAATAAATTTCAGATTTGCATAAAAATCTTGTCGGCCTCAAAATTTTGTCTTTCCTGCAGTAGGTAAGAACATTAAATTTTGATGTCAATCACAATTTCTTAACCAACCATTGCGAAAACATTGGTTGATTTTTATGAGTAACATAAGGGTCTTTCTAAAATTATGGTGCTTTGCATGTAATATGAAGAATCTGCCTGAAATGTTTACCTATTACAAAAATTCTGTCGAAAATGTTATCAGTAGAACTCTAATGAACATCTCCATCCAGTTAACAAAAATTTTCGTTAAATACATAATATTATTCAAATTGATCAGTTCAACGTCAATGTCTATCTTCCTATTCCTACACAAGTAAGTTCCCAGTGTCAAGTGTTTTCAAAGCCATGGCTGGACTGGGAACTTATTGCAGTAGGCCTAAATGGACTGTTAAAATTGGGGTTAGGTACTGAGTAATTCCTTCATTCAGCCCCTTTTTAAACTCAACCATGAACCCCTTGATCCTATCGTTTTCAGGTAGGTATGTCATAGGATTTCACCTGTCTCCCTAGAACAATTATGAATTCTGCGCTAAAAAAAGTTGTGGTTTTTTTTTTTTTTTTGTGTTAACTAACTGGTTTTCACAATTCGGGCAGGAGCCGACCCCGCACTGTACTTGAAAAAGCTTTAGAAATTCTTGCTCCATAGAAGGATTCACATAAACTTGCGTTCAGAGGTGAATTTTCTGCCGACAAGACAGGTATTACAAAACGTGATTGACTTTTGGTCAAACATTGGTGTTCGTCCCCGGATTCGAACCAGGCTGATCAGCCTGATTGTAAACAGACGTTTCACTGACGCCCTAGTCCACGGGGCCACCCTGTCCCCTGAATTCTGCGCTAGAGGTGGAGAGAAAAGGATTTTTTTTTTTTTTTTTTTTTTTGTAGGTACCTTTTGCTCTGGCAACACTGACGATTCTCCGTTGCGGGTCGCAACTTGAGGCAGACATTTCCAGTTTACCCGATGAAGTGTTGGAGATGAATTTTGTTGGAAAAACGCTCAATATTTTTCGAAGAAACTGCGGCGGAAATGCACAATAATTTTAGAATGACTCACAAATGACAATCGAACAAACAAGACATGTTTATAATACCTACTATCTACTTCTATTCTATTCTATTCTATTCTACGTAGTATTATAATAAACCAAAACACGACTGGTGAAGTCCGATTTGGCTTAAAGGCCCAATTCCAAGTCCAAGGTCGAATTTGAAAATTATGGAACTAGGATGAATCAAAGCTTAATACAGGTGGTATCAGAGGGTAGTTTTCATTACTAGTCCGTGTATGAGCTGTCCAAGTTGGAAGGCGCCGTTAATTTTGAAGCATGAGGACTTCGAAATTAACGGTCGGGATTCTGTTCGGCGAGGAGGTGAACACGTTTCCCAACTAAGGCTCACTGGTAGTTTATCAAGGAGTTTCCACCCAGCTGGAACAGTTCCTAACACGAAATCCCCCTTTCGTGGAATATACATGCATACACACGCAGGGATATTACACTGAGGGGATGTATAGGAAGTGAACCTGATTCGGGGGAATTTTGATTAGGTATCTTCGTGAAGTAGAGTTCTGAGATCAAATTTTAAATTTTATATTGTGTGGTTGGTGGAACGTAGTAAGCGCTATGTCCAAGTCGCCAGTGTGGATGAGTTCGAGAATAGTCCTCCAAGATGCGTGTTCTGTTTCGAACAGTAACATCGTGGATTCGCTGCAGGCGTTGGAGGCAGAGAACTTGGTCAGGCTGTTGTACTGGAAGTGGTTGTTTGCCGAAGATGTAGAGGTTCGCACTACTTGAATGCTGAAACCATCGAATATCACGTCCCCCTCCGAAATGCCCCACGCAGACAATACGAGCGAAATAGCTTTACGGTCCTTGGCAGAACCTTGAGGGGGGATTTCCCACTAATTTCACGGAATGTCAAACTTCGGTATCAAACGAGGGTGATGGATGTTGCTCGCGGAACACGGGCGAAATAGTATTTAGGTACTCGACCCCGTTTCGAAATACGCCAGGTGTCTTCACAACGGGTTACAATGCGGGATGCTAATTCTGTTTTCATGCAGGCTGAGTTGAGTTTGGGGAGGGCCTTCTTCCTCCCGAAAACATCAAGGCCGATTTCGCCCGGTGAGCACAACCCAGTTTGCGAATGTTTTGACCGCCCTTTTGTGCAAACGGGCCATCCATTACAGTTTCAATAGCCGCAGGAGGCATCGCGATGCATCGGTTCGAACAAAAAACTTTTAATTGATCGAGCAATTTATCATGATTAAGGTTTATTTTTTCTCCTCAAGTTGTTGACTAATTGAGTTATGTTTAAGTGAACTTGCTTCGCTCGGCCACTAAAACGCCGACGCCGAGCTCGATAGCGTAGGAGGTAAAATACCCAAAATCCAAAGATCTGTAGTAAGCGTAGAAAAAACTGCAAACTTGACTTGTATTGTCAATAAAGAATAATTTTAAAATACTTAAATTGTGTTGTCATTTTAAACAAAATTAGGTTTAGGTAATAATTATTGTAATAATAATTGTTAATAAACATATTAAAATTCATTAATAGATACTTATATTGAACATAATAATAACTTTGTTGAAATTATTGAAAAATAATTTTGAATTATTTCCATGAACGTGTTTATTATCAGAAAATTTCTCTTACTTATAATATTATTCCATTTTTCACTTCTTCTCCATTTCCTTGGGCATTAAACAAATTTTGTTGCAAAGTCAACCTTTGAGGCACCTCATTCACAACGTCTCCCCACTCCTCGATCCATCAGAGGGCTCCACCATGCTCCATTCCCAGGGACCTCGCCCTCTTCCTACCACCCCTCAGTCGGAGGGACACTGCCTTGACGATTGCCACTTGCAGGCAAACCCTTGTCCACCCCAGGACCTGCGAAAAGGGCGTTTTCCTTTTTCCGGCGAGTGTCATTGCTATTCGTTTCAAGAAGGCCTTCTGGATGAATAAAAAAAGGCCGCCGTCCGCCGAGCAACGGATTGAACGATCCTCTCGCGTCTTCTGCTGCCCGGTCGTACTTCAGGTGTTTTGCCTTGGCTGCAGCATCTGCCGTTCGTGGGCAATCCTGAGGAGTCGGCGTCAGCATTTGAATGCGGTTGTCGAAAAACGCCACCAATTTGAATAAATTTTTTTGGGTAAAAAGCTGAATTCCTCCACATTATTTGGGTTGATGTAAGACCCCGACATACGGGTTATACGTCCAAAATGACTCGGAAAACGATACCTAATACGACCTCCTGGCATCAATCAAAAAACACATTTCTTTACAAATATGGGGGCTATACCCCCATGAAAACCCTCTAGATCCCCTGCAGAGGTAGATTTGGATGGTTCTGGGCCCCCCGAAAATGGATTCTACGTCCAAAAATAAAATGACTCCTCATTCGACCCCCTACTCTAAACCCTTCAATGACCCGTCCGGTAGCCCCACATAGCCCCACTGGTTTGGGCGATCGACCTGAGTATCTTTATTGTCAAAACGGCGGACAGACCTTTCATTTGTGAATCTGCACATCTTGAAGCTTAACATTTTGTGGCCGATCAAAATTTCCAACCCTCGTCGCGAGTATGTACCTACTATTCCTAGAATAACAACAAACCCAAACCCCATCGGTTAGGAATATTGCTATGATATACATACCCCCAGACAAGTTATGAATTAACGGCATAGATAGAATGGCATATTCTAGATACTTTCATTATAATTTGTACACATTTTAGTTATCGACTGAATTCGGTGACTAGCTTGCTGTGATTCAAGAAGGATTCTTCTAAAAATTGACCTGAACAACTCGCACCAGAAATCCGAGAAGATTTTTAAATCGGAGTTTGAATAGCTGTGTGACCAGAGCTCTTCTCACGACAGATCCCCCCCTCACCCTTCCCATGGATGCCCAATCTCAAGTGTTTACATTTCCCAAGTACGATAATCACTCGTGAACAGCACTTTAAACAGTGGGGGTAGCCCTCTCGAGCGATACTTCTAATCTTCTCGTGAGCCTTTGGTAAATCCTGGGCATTGTGTCCTCGGACTGGAGGATCCACCCTCTTCTAAGGTCACGATATTTTTTCTCCACATTCGGTCGGCCTGCGGAATGAGTCGATTTTTCCGTTCCTCGTCGGTGAGGTCATCCGTTTTGGTCTGTTTGACAAAGATGTGAGGTCTCTGGAATTTCATAAGGTCGGACAAACAAATAAAATCACGATTTTCGTTGTTGGTAAATGAACTGGGATGACATGCTGAGACAGCAAATTGACGAAATCCCGAGACAGCATTCTCCACGCATATTATTAAGAGAAGGTTACTATCTGAATACAAAATGGCAAAAGTCAATAAAATGACTCTTCTAAAAATAGAGACTTCACTGCGAGCTGCAGATTGAATCTCCCAATGAAGGTATTCGAAACCAAGCCATGGCTTGGTGCATCAACCACCTTTCGAGGCTTCAAGATCATGTCAATGAAGATGGTCCAGCTTCTCAGCACAGACGATCTGCTCAAAACACTCACGAGAACCGAGCCACACTAACTAACTCATCTAGACTCGATTACACTAAGTGTGAGCATCATGAAGTGCAAAAATCAGAACCGTAAGATCTAAGTGAAGTATCTTAGTTTTTCACACGTTCCATCATGTATCAGAATAATGTTATAATATAACATATTATGTTATTACTTGGTGCAATAAACAAGTTTAAAAAAAGGAACAGGACTCAAATTGGATTAGTTTAGTGCTCCAAAGTGAGGAAGTGTTCCTAAATCAATGATTAAATTTGGCGCATTCTCCTTGTTCACCCTATCGTCAGTCGTTCTTGGAGGAAGGGTGTAAGTACGGAGGAAGTTTCGGGATGGACCCTCCAGGATGCATGTTTGAAGCTGACGGAAGTCTAGGTCAATGCGCTTACGTCCATATGGAACCGACCCCTCCGTAGCTTCCTTGAGGCAGTCCTGCTCGACAGGTTTGCTCGAAGCGACGAGTTTTGCCATGGAACTCTCGGACGTCGGCCAAACTACTGAAGCAGGGATTCCCCAAGCCATAATAAGCAAGAGATTCTCCAGTGGATGGATTAAGCAAAGCGTACTCCAACCCCTGATGGAGATTTCCCTCTTATCTGGCAAAAATTCGCTCTCAGACATGATAAATAAATGTCCAGGTTTCATCCCGACCTGCCATCACCACCGTTGTGAGAAAAAGACAGGTTCTGGGATATGTACTTCCTTCGCTGTAGCGTGTTGGAGCATTTTACCAGGCCCACGACTTCTATTCCAGCCTGAATGATGCAACAGTGTATCTAGGGAATCCGAGCATTACTGGGCCAGCAAATTGTTGTTTTTATCCTGGACGATTCAACGGAGGATTCAACCCTTAACTAATCCAGCGTAACCAAACCTCAGTAACTGATTCGATCAGGGCTGGATTGGTTAACCATCACCAAACGAGCAATCTTGCAGGGCATCTGGGATTTCCTCAAGCGTCCCGTTGAGCCTCTTGGTATCCCTTTTTGATAGTCAGGACTGTGGCAAGACGTCTTCCACATCAAATTCAGTCAAAACGAGATGGCAAGAATTAGCGGGATTTATATGGTATTGCAAGACTCCATTACGCAAGACGGCCATCCAATTTTACCAGTGAGAGCAAGCTAGAAGCTTTATTGGTCGCTGAAGTATAAGAAGCTAATAGGCCAATACCGGTAATGGACCAGAAAACGGTTTATCTATCTGGTTTATGGCTTGTGGGTGGGTGGATTCCCGGATAGGTGGACGGCGAGTACATTTGCATTTAAGGGACTACGAAGTGGACTCAGGCTCTTGGGAGGGAGGGGGCATGAACCCCAGGCCCCGGGGCCCCCTCAAGACATTGTGACCTTTCAACAAACCCTCCGGGGGCCCCTTCGATTGCAACTTAACAATTTATGTAAATCCTCCCGAGCGGGTTAACAACTTCTCTCTGTCTCCCGCACGTTCTCTTGAGCTCTTCCCCGTCCTGATGTTACTGAAAGCACTTCCTTTTGGCTCCGGAATATAAGTAGGATGATTAAAAAGCGTCGGACGCTGCTTGGCCTACAGTAACAATAAATAAAACTGCAATACGAATACGACCCTTAGAAGATTGTAAAAATCGTACAAACCAGGGAACGGTGCACTATCTGTGATCATGTGAAACGTCGTTTGGTAGGAAGTAATTAGGTGGCCCTTCATGCACCAGAACCCTCTCATACTGTGGCACAGGCGGAGTAATACAAGCCGGAGATCCCACCTTTCATCTCATTCGCTCTGCTGTCACTTTTTGCCCAAAGGGTGAGATGAAGAAATGCCCTAAAGGTTGAGCTGCACAATATGGCCGCAGTTAACGGAGGAGGGACCCCCAAAGCAATTATACACGGTTAATTTGATTTCTCGAAAACAGTCCAGAGCTTCATAAGGGCTCCGGGAAGATGAAACGGGCCGGCAGGGAGGATAATAAAATGTAAAACACCAAAGAAAAACGCTCTTCTGTCGGAATGTTGAAACGTCGACTTATTATTTTCTGTCCTTTCGAAGTGATGTGCCATCAAAATGAGCCATCGTGGGCACTGCAGTGCGCTCGTAGCGACTCGAGCAGAACAGTAGCGCGCCTCTTGTGGGAGAGCACACACTTTCCTTAAGGGAACCCATTTCGGGGCCATAGAATATAATTTTTTCCTTTTCCAAAATAGAAACGAACTTTATGATTTGCAAACCAAAATTGCCCACCAAAGTCATTCGACCAACCCACCAAGTTACCTTTATTATCAGGCTAACACTATACAAAATGTTTGAACAATGCATTGTTTGAGCATGCTCTTTCTTTCAGCGAGAAAGAAAATTCCAGCAGAATATGTTGTAAATTCAACACATTTTAATATAATTATATATATACTTCTGGTATAGACGTATTATGTATTGTATTACGAGCATGGTAGCGTGAGCGAAAATTCGAACGGTGTTCACTGGATTTCTCCTTTTTCCAGCTGAATCGACATTAAATGTTGATTTAGCAAATTTTGCTAAATCGTTGTATGCCTCAAGGAGGACTATAGTGGTTTGGAGTCGCTAATTTATGTACCAAACATTAGATTTTCAACGATTTGACGGTAAACACTGGAAGAGCCTCATGGAACTCACTCTTTCGAATTGAGGCCCATTTTACGAGCGCAGAAACCATTAATACCCCTACTGTTAACTAAATGGGTACCTAATTTATTTTAGTAGAATTATAATAACGCTAAATTCCTAGGTGAAGCCATGGTTTAGGCTGTCTGAAGCAATTGTCCGAGGTAGAGCACAGCCTATTATTCACTACACAAAATTAGTGTATTTCCTCAGGCTGTTCATCAATGAGTGGTCCCTCTTAAGTTACTCGGGTCGCAGGCGCCTCTTGTGGGCCCGCAAGAGTGCTCTGAAGTTCAATAAGTGCAGTTCATAAAATTTATGAATAGAATTTAATTCTATAGTTGCGACCACTGTGAGTGGCAAAATTTTCTTTTCTTTCCATAATAAAATATGTTTTAAGCAGCTTTTGTCGTGCAGCTTGCGAGTGCTTCATCTCACAGAACAGCGTCAGGTTGATGGAAATTAATTTAAATTACACGTGTTTGAGTCTCAAACCCTTCCATCATCGTTAGAGCCCGCATCTGGTGGCTGGTCTCCTATCTTCCTGGTGAGATGGCACCTATTCAATCGATATCCGAAATTGATTCCTGGAAGTAACCGTTCAAAACTGATCAAAGAGGGAAGAGACCGGAGTAGGCACGAAGAGGCTTGGACACTTCCAGGTTGTCGCGGGCAAAACCCACGATCCACAAATCAGATGAAGACCAAGTGGTCTTCCACGTGGAGGACACGTGAGGAATATCGGGCATATGAAGGAATGCGGAGGTCCCTTGCCCAAGTGAAGACTCCGGAGTATGTCACCCCGCCAATGACATGTCACAGGTTGTGTTGGTAGGTGAACAACGATGGGAGGGGGGTCGGAATGCGTTTCTGTGGCCGACGTAATAGACGTCAAGTGGTATGAGGCCCGTAGAACGGCCATCTCCGATTGTTACCGTGGTTCCCATTCCACCTCAGACATCCCGTGAACGGCAGACTTGCGCCATCAATATGGTGACCCCCTCTGGACCGTCTCAAAACACAATATCACCCACCTACGATCCGCGACCTTCTAACCACCTTAAGAGATAATTGATTGGCTATTGAGACGGAACATGAAGAAGGGTTTCGGAATTCCTCCTTTAATGGTCGTCGTGGATTAAAGGCATTAACGAGAATTGAATCCGAGTCGCATACAATAGGCCGGCCTTGCAAGGCGAGATGGTAGCCCGGTAGATAAAGGATTCTGGGGCGTAATTTCCACATTCCTCACCTATCTATTTCACACAGGCTTTGAAAGCATTCCTACACTGTTGGGAAACTTCGAGTTGAAACTATTCAGCCTCACGAATGTTGAATTGCAACATTCAGTACATACACGTGTGTAACTAATCGAGATTCGTAATTGTCATACATTTACTCCATAAAGCACACCACTGAATTTGTTGACACAAACCTTTTTGGTTTATTATTCTTGGAATAATCCACATATATACCCATGTCGGAGGTCGACAATTTTGATCGGCGTCAAAATTTGTCTTAATATGAAATATTATATTTTTTTATAAATCATATTTATACTATTTATAGTATTATTACTATTTAAACTATTTATAGTACTATTTATACTATTTATAATTTTTTATAAATAATATTTTATAAAATAGTTTATTTTTTCAAAATTTGCTATCGTACGTCTCAAGATGTCTTGATTCCAAGAAATGAAAATTTAATGGCCGTACGCCGATCAGGCCGTTTTGGGCAGTAGGCGTTTTTTTTTTTAATCTGAAAAGTTTGACAAAATACTCGGTTTACCATCTAGTTGCGCCCGCAACGTTTTCAGTCCTATCGCTCATACCCGCGGGCTCGGTGGGGCTAAAAAGGGGCTGCGGTAAAGTTTTTATGGTTTTTGGCTACCTATGTTATCGAGTGTGGTGTCGTTTTCGGTGTATTTTGGACGTATTTCAATCAATCAAATTTTTTACGGTAGATTGTTGTCGGGATTGCTCAGGATGGGGGTTTGAGATCTCCCCCCCCAGCGCGGCGCTACGCCCGAGTTTCCACTATTTCTCTTTTGAGCTTCCCAATTTTCCCCTAAATCGGAGGAGACTTACTACTTCATAGCGTACTGTTTCCCCGATAGTTTGATTTGACCACAAGCTTGGAACACGCATTCACCAGGCGGGCACTGGAAGGGGGGGTTCGCCCATTCAGTGGCCTTCCGTGTGTGGTGTAGCGTGCGGACAGACCCTCGCGTAAACGGCGAAGCCTCCCGTCTTCTTGACAAGGAATAAATCTCTCTGCCCTCTCAAGAAGTTGCTAGAAGTAGAAGGCGTACGAGGGCGAAAAGGCTAAAGGAGCCTGCAGTTCATTCAAGATATCTCCGTGGCGGAGAGGAATTCATTCTAAGGGAGGGGTTCATTCTGAACGGAAAGAAGGTTCTTCGTCCATTTTCAAGTGAATATATTCAAAGATACCATTCAAAAACGCTGCAAAAGGGTTTAAATAATTAAAAAATTAAGTCGTTCAATAAACGATTATTTCAATAAACCGTATTTCTGTACAGTGGTTGGACGGATGCGGGACACCCAAAAATGGTCTTTTGTCCAGAATAGTCGCAAAACGTCACCTCATTCGACCCGGCGTTCTTCAAGTCTCATTTGTAACCCCTTGAAAGCTCCATAGATCCCCACTGTGTAACCGAATGGTTCTGAAACCCCAAAAGAATTCTGCTCAAACAAAAGTATTCTGCTCGACCCCATAGCCTCAAGCCTTCAAAACCCCCTCTCGTAGCCTCTTTTTAGTCCCACGGGTTTGAGCGATCGTGCTGAAAAGCTTGCTGGCACAACTAGATGAAAATCCGAGTATTTGGTCGAAACTTCAGATCCTTAAAAAAACTCCTACTGTCCAAAACGGCCTGGACGGCGCGCCATTAAATGGCGTTTTTCGTTTTCAGAATCTACGTGTTATGAAACGGATAATGCCAAATTCGATCAATGGTTTTCGTTCAAGTTTACGTTTTTGGTCACGTAAGGGAAGGGATTGTTTAGGTCCCGCAATGATCCGATTTCACTGTTGCGATCTATAGGGCTTTCATGGGGCTGCTAATGAGATTTTTTATGGATCCCAGGAGGTCAAATATTTTTCAAGTAAAAAACAAAAAAAAAATTGAAAAATTGAAAAATATATTTTTGAGAAAAAAAATTTTTTTTTTTCAATGTGAAAATCTAAATTTTTTTTTTCATTGAAAACTACATTTATGCACAATTAACCTATATCAAAGAATAATAAACCCTTGTGTAAAATTTGCAGCGTCCCCCCCCCCTTCTTTCTAGAGCTGAATACAATTTTAAATAAAATTGTATACTCGGGTAGTTTCTAAAAGGAATGGTTCCATTTATAACCCTCCAGGCTGCTTCCAGTGCCTAGGAAAAATCTTAGAAGCTTTGGTTCGCCATCTTAACCCCCTTCCCCAACTTCGCTCGATATTCAATATCCGTATCTATGTGGAACGTCCTTTTACGTCTAAACACACAAAACTTGTTTACAAACTATCTTCAGTTGACCATAAGTAGCTCCATCATACTCCACTTGGGAAACTGGCGGGCAACCCGTCACGCCTCGGGTGAATCATTTTCTGAACTTCTTTGGAAGGTTTCATCACCGAGTTACGTTTTTATTTCGTTAAGGAGGTCGTTTCGTAGGCTGCTGAGGCGAGCAGTTTGCTGCCGTTCACAGGAAGTCTTATCTGTGCGACTTGATCGGGATGCTGCTGGTAAATATCGCCGATGGTGATGAAACGAGTGCCATTTTAGTTAAGAGTTTGGATTTTTTTCGGCTTGGTTGTTTGAGACGGTCGTACCGACAACACTGCCTGGAAGAACTATTGAAGAACACGTGGACGCTCTTGTACGGCTGCGTTGTAATCGTAGTTGGACGTATACCATAATTCACCGGCTGAAACTGAACAATGGGGAGTTTCAAGTACTTCTTGGAGTTACTTCCCCGTGAAAACTAGGCAGAGACAAAAACAGAATAAAAATAACGTCACTGACACGAACACAATGGTTTTTTAGGGGGACCCCCCTTTCCTCCTTTTTCACTCCTATTCCGTACTGTGCCCGCCCAATTTGAATACAGATAGCGGAAAAGAACACTTGTCGGCCTATCAGCCCTTCCCCTCTTTTTCCCTCCCCGCCCGCGCGCTTTTATGTGATTACACTAAACGGTGGAAATTCGTTGGACCGTGTAAAAACGGAAGCATTAAATATGGCATAGTAAACAGAGACGGAGCATTGTGGAAAACCGGGGACACGACTCAATGCCTTTCACGAGTTCGGAGCAAAAGGGGGACACACGAAAAAAATAGATAGGGTCAATTTGTTGAGGGAGTTCTCAAACAGTATAAGGGGCGCACCCCAAAAACAGACAGGAAATTAACTCAAATATAAATAGAAGGAAATCAGTAATTGTGGAACAATAACCAGGAGTTCCCTCCATCCTGGGGCCCCTTCTCCGTCTATTGACTCTAATTATTCACGTATTATAACACGTTTTGTTTCCATTTAGCGTTTGTCGGGTTTAATTCGGACTTTTACGTCGTTAACTTTGATTGCGGTCTTCCGATCCAGACGGGGTCGTCGCAGGCCGGCTGTGGAGATAACGACTTTTAATAACGCCTGACGTTGCTTCATCTTTCTTGCTGTCTTCTGGGTGACAATGTAGAAGGGGGGGGGGGGGTCCATATGGGCCTCTTATTAGCTTAGGTAGCTCTCCAAGCGAACAAGGGGGCATCGCTTTGCTCGATCATTAGGTGGGGAAGCTGGGAGAATCACAGAGGCCACAAATACATCCAAAACCAAAACAACCACATTTCGTCTCAAAAAAGTGAAAATCCTTCAAGTCTGTTTTTTAGCGAAAATTTGTTAAAGTGGTCTTGCACCTTCTGACTGAGCCATTTTCCCCGCCTCGATCACATGACATTGTCTTCTCTACGGCCTTGTGCAAAAACTTGTAAGTCGAAACCTGTCTGGAGCGCAGTGAGATATCGTAAATTGGGTCGAAGTCGCTGCAGTAATCCTAAAATTCACCCCACCGGAATTCCTCCAACTAAAATTAAGATTAATAATAATCATATCCAGAAATAAAACTCTCATTCTAAAGGACGTCATTTTATGACAACTTAAAACATTAATTTGGTTGGTTTATAGTAAATCTTAATTTTTTGTTTGTTTATAATTCAATGCTTGTGTGAGTACCTACCTAAATTTAAAGCTTCAATTCAAACTACATTCAATATAAAAGGTAAAATACGACCATTTTAATTATCTATTCGTAAATTAAAATATTTGGGATTGTGAAAAAAATGTCATTGTGATAAGACTGGCAGCGACATTTCAATTATTGAAAGGCAGACAGCAACTGTTTGAATGTTATTATAGCTTAGTCATTAAATGAATGAAAATATTATTTAACTAGATGGTTCCTATCTGAATTAAAGTTTCGTATTTTATCGATAAAATCAGATTTCACTCTTCATAGTAATCTTCGTAAGTATGTGCTACAAATGAGCGAAAAACTACATTTTTGCATTCTGACCTGTGAGGGAAAGGACCTGTATTGAAGTCATATTGATCCAACGGCTAAGCGTGATAAAAATGGATTTAATGACGATTGAGAGGTTTTTTGGTCTCTTGTAAAATTAACGTTTTAAAAAGACGATTTCAGACGAAGTAGTCTATTTCCACGATAAATTTATCGTGGAAATAGACTACTTCGTCTGAAATCGTCTTTTTATAGGATGGATTCCCACTATTTCGCCGCATCTAACTTACGTTAAATTAACGTTTTCCGGCTTATGAGGTCTTTTACTTTTTCTTTGTCTTAACGTTGTGTATCGAAATGCTTCCTTCTCGTCACCCCCCCAGGCACACTTCACTTGTCACTTGAGCTCATTAAATAAAATTATTTTCCTGAAAAGGTGTTTTATTATTTTTTCATTTTGAATGATAATTTTTATTGAAAAAAAAAAAACACTGCAAATTTTACAGAAGGGTTTATTATTCTTTGATAAAGGTACGTTACTTGTGCAGAAATTTAATTCTGTCAATGAAAAAATTTAAAAAAAAAAATTTTTTTTGAATTTTTATCTCAAAAAAATTTTTTTTTTTGGATTTTTTGTTCAAAAATGTGTTTTTTCAAAAACTCTGTATTTTTTACTCGAAAAATATTTAACATCCTGGGATCCTTCAAAAATCCCATTTTTAGCCCCACGATTGCCCTAAAATTCGCCCCAGTGGAAATCGGATCGTTCCGGGACCCCAAAAAATAGATTCTACGTCCAAAAATACTTCGAAAACGACACCTAACTCGATCCCATAGCTAAAAGCCTTCAATAAACCCCTCCCGTAGCCCCTTTGCGCCCCACGGGTTTGGGCGATCGGACTGAAAACCTTGCGGGCACAACTAGATGGTAAACCAAGTATTTCGCCGAAATTTCAGATTTTTAAAAAAATTCCTACTGCCCAAAACGGCCTGGACGGCGGACGGCGTACGGCGGACGGCGGACGGACATTTCGGATTTATAAATAATATATATAATAAAAAATTATATAATAAAAAATAAATTCTATAGAATGTAGACCTCTTGAAACGGATAATGTCAAATTTTGAGCCCGATCGGAGTCGTCGACCCCCGTCGCGAAAACATAGGTGTATTATTCCAAGAATAATAAACCAAAATGAAGATATTGAATAATATTTTCCTTAAGAATAAGGTCCTTTGGAATATTTTTTATTAATTAGATTGATTTTATTGCTTCCGAGTCTACAAAGCAGCGGAAGTCGTGTTTTTTTAAAAATATTTTGTATCAGAATAATATTTTTCATAATATTTCCCCGAAGAATATCATCCTTTATTGAATAATATTTTATTATTTTGCTGAAAAGGAATTTATTATTTTCCTCATTTCATCATTTTCCTGGAAAGGTCATCTTCTAAAACGGGCCAACATCGCAGAAAATCTGACTCAATTAATACAAATTTAATTATGGAATTTCATAATGTATTTAATACGTTTCTCAGGGCCTTGGAAAAAATGAAATATTAGGAATGCGAGCGAGATGGGACATGGCCATTTTCATCCGTTTTTTGAATTCTACATTTAAAATTACTTACAAAAGACGACCTTAATTCCTTCAAAAATCCTAATATAAAGGCAAATTTTGAGGCCTATCAAAATTGGTGACCATGTCGCGGAGACAAAGGTTGGCTATTCTTTAATAAACCGACATTCAATCAGTTCTTGGCATTTTCTAATCAATTCAATAACGTTGACAGGGGGAGTAAGCGTGGTAGGGATTGTAAGCAGACACAAAGTTCGAGTTGTCTCATAAAACAATTCCATCGTGAAGACCCTTCAACGATCTGAGCTAAACTCATCCAAACGAAACGCATTATTTCTTCAAGAACAATGGCCTTTTTTCTCTCCATTATCATCCTCCTGCAAAGTTCCCAGACTTTACCCTGTCAAGGGACAAGTGCCATCACGATCAAATCTTATTATGCGCGATGGGGGCCTCCCTACGCCTGTTTTTCTAAATGCGAAAATAAAACGACAAAAAAAAAAAAAAAAAAAAAAAAAAAAAGTGAATAGGAATAAGAGAGGCAGGAGAGGTACGCGCAAAGCCATTCACTCGAAGTTCACAGCGCTTTGTGTCTTTCTGCGATAATTTATCGTTCGGTGGTAACTTGAGGAGCAAAAGGCGTCGCATTATTCGGAATACGCGGAATTGAAGGGAGGCTGCTTTTCTCATAACGCTGACTGACGGACTCCATTACTTGGATTGCCTGTCGTTTCGGATTTACATCAATTTCTTAAGCCCCGCCGTGAGGGCAGATCCAGACGGAATGCCGATAGAGTGACATGACTCTCGTTACTGCCTTTACTATACCAGTTTGGTTAAATCTCATAACATCAGGAACATTGATGGGTGTTAAAGTTTATAGACGGGTCACTGTCATGGGAGAGACGGTGAAATATGTTAGTGTGATATAAGCGAATTAGCGATATTTTCACATATAATTTTAGAATTTCTCAAGTCCATCACATCTTCTTCCACTTCACTTCCTCGCCATCCAGTAGCCATCGAATTCTTCAGCCCAAAGCTTGAACTTCTCATCATCTCTTCGTTTCTTGCTTAGCGTTCTTGTTTCTCCTCTTCTCCTTTTAAAGCTGATCCAACCTGGTGAGCTGAGTTAACCCAACCTTGGTATTCAGCCAACTGGCAAATCTTTTGGATCCCCTTCCTTTAAGCTCCTCAGATTCCCTCATTTTTTTTCTTCCAGGCTCTCTTCGTCTCTAACAGTTAGTGTTCTTCTCTCTGATTCAGACGTGGAGGATTCTTTCTTAAGCAGTCTCAGTTGATGCAACACTGCAAATGGCTATGGCGAATTCAGTTGTCCATTCCTAGTTTCTTCTGAGCAATTGGTTATCTGGTTGAGCAGTAGGATGAATATCAGGGGAACCTCCCTTGATTGTTGCGGGTTGAATCCAGTCACGGAGGAGACCTTTCCTCGTCATCCGCCTTTTCATCAATTACTAACTGTAGGGCACCCCATGTACGAGTGTTGGGTGTGTCCCTACATGATTTGTTTTTTCTAATAATATATTAGGTTTGTGGAGTGTTTGGCTGAATGCATCCAGCACAGTGTCTGAGGTTACGCCGCCAGGTGTTTTGGAGGATGCAGGAAGGAACGCTAGTTCAGAGGCATAACACGAATGTTAGTGATCTACAGGCTTTGGGGGTTTTCCAGCTGGAAAATTGGAGGATCTGGGTTCCTTAGGATTCCTCGATGTGACGAGGTGTTGTAAGTCCGGCAGAGCCTTGGATGCATCCAACCCATAGGTTGGCAAAGTACTACTCCACCCGGCACAAAGTGACATTTCCATTTGCCGTCACAGTTTTGCCGAGAGGCAGTTTGCTGGCTTCCAAACTCGAGATGTCGAGGATGGAATCCAGGTCCTGCCCCTGGTCTTACAAGGACCCACTTTCCCGGCTTCCAAACTTGAAGTGTCAAGGATGGACCCCTTGTCAATAGGCCCTTGTGTGTGTAGTCATGGAAGAAGGTAGTATTTCCTTCTTCCATGGTGTGTAGTATTTCCTCCAGTAATCTCTGGCTGGAATCGCTGGAAATAGAACAAATTTGACTGCCCTAAATGTTTGAATTTAAACGCAGAGATAATGTGCTATGACAGCTTCTGTTGGTGAGATTTAAAGGTCGTCCGAGCCGCACTTTGGGGAAGAGAGGGGCGTCACGCCACAGCGCACTGGGTGTGAGCTCCTTGAACCTGTCTTGGCGGGCTCGGTATATGTGGGGAGAGTTTTCCCCACAATAACTTTTGAGCGACTTGGGTTTTCACCAAGGTAGGCAGGCTGTAAGGGGGGGTTCTTCTCTCTGGAATCCAGCCCCACTATGTCTGTGTCTATCCATTTTAAACTTTCCAACTCGACTTAAAACCCTCCCAATCGTAATTCGTTTTTAGGAATTTATGCTTTTTTTGAAATAAAAATTTAGGGAATTTAATGGGGGATTAACGGAATTTGGTATTAAAATTATATTTGAGAGGGAGGTCCGGAAGTTCAATGGAATTTAACCAGATAGGTCGCATTCCATGAGTCTAGGATACCTTACATGTCAAATCAAGTCATTTTAACTTTCGAAAACGATTTCCCAACATCAGAAGAGGATGGTGGAGCTTATTTCATAATAATAATTATTATTAGAACATGTTTAGCGGTCCGTCTTCATGAGGGACAGACTGCAGTAATGTTCCTTAATTTTCGCCTCCCAGTCTCGCTGCTTTCTCTGGATGTCCCCCAACCTGGATTCAGCATAATGTTTGGCCTTTGACTTGTCGATGCAAAACTCGATAACGGTATTTACTGCCGTGCTTTGCCATAGGAGCAATCCGAGGTTGACAAACAGGGCCCCAGAGATGCCGTCCTGGATGGAAACCGATTGAGCATATTCGAAAACCCGAGGAATTCGAAAACCAGAAAAAAGAAGCAAGGCAAAATTGGGGTCAGCCAAGTTTGAAAATGTCCTATTCATGTCATTTACACATCTTTATTGACTAACTCCTGTTCGTGATTTTTTTATCGTCCTTTTCCTCAAACCTTACGGTCCTAACAGCGCTTCATACCAAACGGACACAAGGTCATCATTTTTCGGGCTCCACTCCCGCGGAATCCCCCTCGAGATAAGAAACCCCTTTCGGAATTAAAACGGCCGAAACAGAAAAACTTCTTAAAGAAACCCGCCGGTCAGCAGGGGCTATCTGGAATTGTCGAGAGCACCTTCGGCCTCCGGTAATAACCGCCTTTCGAAGGACTACCTATTTGTTCTTGAATTTAATAATAGCCGAGCGGAAAAGGACATAAATATATCTCCTTCACGTAAACACGCCCACAGAACTGACTCCCTATCGCTTATTAAACCTTTTTGATTGCTCCTGAAGGTGATTCAAATTACCGATACCCATTTCTGATCGGTTCTTTTTATTATCGCCCGCTTCGTTTTTTCGTGTTTCTTTTTCTTTTTTTAAACCTCGTCGTCTCGTTTCTTCTATTATAATTTTCAAGAACGGGCCTGAAATGATTGAAATCAATTTGGTGGCGGTGAATATTATAGTTTTTCAAAGATTGTGCTCCAACTCTTGTCGAAGTTATTCGGAACTGGTTTGATGAGTAGAACGAAACCGTTTTTTGTCTGTCTTTAAACCATTCCAAACTGTGTTGTACTGCGTAGGTGTCAGGAAAGCGTCGATTACACAGAAGAGTGACCCGCTAAATAGCAGTCTGACTTCAGTGCACCCATTAACATACTACATAGCATTCGTTTTACTTTTTCAAGGGCTAATGTGAGAAATGACAGTGTCCCGACTCCCTTTATCTACAACGCTCCTCTGCCCCGCGTTGTAAGCACGCTTAAGCTGATTATGCGTTTCCGGTGTAGAAGAGTGAAATCCAGTGAGAGTGGGATAATAAAAACAAAAGAGAGACAATTTAGTCAGCAGAGTTGGCATTTCGCAATAATTTTTTATAACAAGGTACTATGTTCATTCGGTTCTTACGTTAATTTTTTATCATTTAAACTATAGTACGTTTAAACTATTAGCACGTTTAAACTATTAGTGTACATATTATGTTTAAGGTAATTTTAGAAACGTTTAGAAATAGTAAAAAAAAAAAACTGGGGATTAGGTACGTAGGTAAGATTTCTCTACTCGCAGATTGAGAATGTTTTAAAATTCATAATCAACTACAAAATCCTCAGACAGGACCTTCGAAATGATGACGACTGACTGAAGGAATTTTGGTCAAAAGGTTGTCGTTAACGATGCATGTTCAGTGCGAAACTTCCAACGCAGGACGAAAGGTGTTGCCGATGAATGCTGATTGAGCACGCTGTTTTTACTGTGGTTGACATCTTCCCTTTGTGCTCCGTCAACCAGAGCCATCCTAACATCAGGTTGAACGTCTGGAGAAATGATGGAAGAGTTCAGTGGCTGTGCAGTTTGAACAGTCGGAACGTTGCCTTCGCCTTCGTTATCACCCGCTGCTATGAAGTCCAGATGAGTGAAAGCATGTCGATTGCATGGGTACAAGCCCGATTTCCTGAAACCATTGACTGCCGTCGTCATCGTGGATGCCCTCATGTACGCATTTCCAAGCAGTCTCCCAACTTGATTAATCGTCATTGCCCGTCCTGGATTGCTGCAAAGCCAAGTCAATCTCTTGGGAGTAATACGTTTTAAGAGGACGGAAGAAGGACACATCGAGGGGTTGCATTTTCAGTCAAGTGAGGGGGTCGGCAGATGATGGTCACGTGGTTTACCCTTGAAATGTCAACGACATCCACATTTCTGGTGTGAATCACATGACCATCAAGGACCAGAAGCACAGGTTTGTCCTTGGCCTCACCAATGCGATGAAATGCAGCAACCACATGGTGAAAATATCAGTTTGTATCCACCCTTAAGGATGGCAGGCCCATGCAGAACCAGCCAGAGTCCCGTCCATCAAGCTCATTCGCATGTTTTATCTTGGAAATACAAAAAGTAGAGGGACGTCGGTTCTAGTGGCAGTCATGCAGGTTACAAGGGTGACAAGTTTGCCTACCTCTCTCCGCTGATGATATTGATGATACTTACACTCTTCTTGTCTCTCAATAAAATCACTTTGGATTTTTGTGGACTGCACCACTGTTATTCCAATCTCATCAACATAAACACCCTGCTTGGATCATTTTTGAGCTTTTAAATTTCTGTTTCGTAAAGGCTGAAAACTCATCTACAGATTCATGACCTTTCGCCCTAGCTAACGACAGATTCTTCAATGAGAGCTCTTTGTTTTGCTTCATGAATAATCTCAGCCATTTTTTCCCCGCCACTTCCGTTTCTTCAGAGAAAGGGTGCTTCCGTTCCTGACAGCAATTTGAAACTGTTTTCAGCACATGTGAGCAACAAGTTCTGTGGTAGTTTCTGGAAACCATCTTGGGAAGTGTGGGCCTGCTACCAAAAAGCCTGCCTCTGGAAGCTTGTAGTTTACTTATCCACCGCCATGCTTCTCCTTATCATTGAGGAGATATTGCGCAGTGCCACATTAGGCACTAGGTATATCATTTTTGGGACCTTTACCCTATTCAGGCTTGAAAAAAAAAGCGTAGTAATATTAAAAATAAGAAATAATTAAAATAGCTCCGAACCCTGAAACTGGGCATGTGGTAACTTAGAAGGCTTAGGAAGATTTGTACTTTCAATACGGTTGTTCATCCATTACATCCAACGAGGAATAAATTTTCTTTCGACGGGGTGAATAGGCCAGTGAGGTTTTTCGACAACGGAGTTTCGCCTTTTCCACATGGCTACATCACCTGCTTGCATATTTGAAGAATAGCCTCTGTGCGCAATTTATCATGTTCAAGAAGAACTCCGTGTGCCTGAGAGTTCACATACGAGAGAGCTTATGAGATACTGGGAGCCGATGGCGGAGGTGTAAATGGGGGACTAAAGATGCCGTGGATATGATAATGGTATCTTAGGAGTATTAATGGTCGGAGGAGATTTTTTTTTTTTTTTTTCGAGAGGATAGGAAAGTAAAGGACTTCAGAGGTTAATTGCGTTGTGGGCCCCTCTCCCCTTCTCTCCCATTGCCTTTTCCCACAAATACGTTCCCGATGATTGACACGGGAGCCGAGTCACTCCACCGAGGAGTTATTGATGATCCCGCCCTTGCGCTCCTCCGATCCCTTCCCGGTGAAGAGAACAGGACAGAACCTATCGGAAACTGTTGAACTCGACGGGAATCCGAATTCTTTTATTGGTCGATATTTTAAACCGGACGAACACTGAGGATCACTTTGTGGCGTTGGTATCGTGTAGCTCTCTTCGTTCCCACAGGAATAATAACACCATTCGAGGCAATATGTATTCTCATCAAGCAGTAGGTAATAATTAGAGGGATGGAATGAAACTAATGAAACGAATGGCTTTGGGGTTGGCCCAAGCACAAGCGAAAGCGAAACATCAAAAGTAGGGTAGGCGGGGGCAAAGCTATGTATTGGCTTCATCAATAGTTCACCATTGAATGAGAAACTGGCCACCAGGCGTCAGTTGGGGTTCTGCATTAGGTGTCCGGTATCAAAAGTAGGATAACCTATGCGTCCAGAATTACTCGGAAAGCAGCCGCTTATTTGATGTTCCTCGAATCCTACAAAAGTTCAATTTTTAGTCTCTTTTTAGCCTCACGAAAGCCCCATAGATCCCCACGGTGAAATCGGATCGTTCTGGGACCCCCAAACATGGATTCTACGTTCAAAAGAACTTTGAAAACGACTCCTCATTAAATTTTGACCTCCTGTTAGGCTCCAAAAGTCTCATCTGTAGCCTCATGAAAGCCCAATAGATACCATCGCCCAAAAATAAATTTTACGTCCAGAAATACCCCGTAAACGACACCCCACTCGATAGCATAACCGATATTCTTCAAAAACCCTTCCTGTAGCCTTTTTAGCCCCACACAGCCCCACGGGTTTGAGCGATCGACTGAAAAGCTTGCGGGCTAAACTAGATGAAGAACCGGGTGGTTTGTCAAAATGTCAGATTTTTAAACGAAATCCCTTCTGCGCAAAACGGTGTGGACGGCGGACGGACAACTCATTTTCGGAATCCACTCCCATTGGACAAATTTTGACGAATACCTACACTTTGATATTTCTGAGAAAAATAAACAAAAATTGATGGAAAAGGATTTTCACATTGGTGCAATCGGACTGAAATCGTTGCGAGAACAACTAGAAGCAGAATCTGATATGAGCAATGTGATTAAAAACGATGATCTCAGCTGCGAAAAAAAATTGGTTGGTTATTCAGAAGACAAAACAAAACCCTGTACCAGCCTGTATTATTATTAGCGTTTGAAAATAAATATAACTCAACCCCAAACTGCCTCTCCCCAAAGTGGCTTTCTTCAGATCAAGATCCTTGTCGAGCAAAAAAATTTTCCGGCGCAGGACCATCTGGTTTCGCGACCGAAAAACTTTCTGGAGATCGGAGCGAGATGAGGATGCCTTCTGGTTAATCACTGGGCTCGAGGTTTGGAATCTCAATCAAATCCGATGTTGGAAAAAAGATATGGAAAAGAAAAATAAAACTTCTCGAATCACTGAATGGAAACGCCGCAAGAAACTACGAGAGTAGAAATCTGCTGGCGTTTACCTGTTATTAACTTGGTGAGAATAGGGCCGTAAAATTTGTTTTCACAGGTTGATCTTGTAGTGTACAAACAGCTCGGGTGGATTGGACGGCCTCGAGCGACAGCATAGCTCACCGTATTGGGCAGTTAGGTATGCAACTGTGAGACAGGTGTCTCACATAATCCAAACAATTGCGGGACACAATTAGGCGGTGCATGCCAGATGTCGCATGGGTACGGTGGGGGGTCATCAATTCCGGACTGCTGTTTCTCCCGAGCAACTGTCGTGACTAGACTCAAATGCTCCCAAATTGGGGACTCTGATCTGGGAAACATTTATTGAGTCCTTGTTAAGTACTTGGGCCAATTACTTGACTGAATTGTCTGAAATAGAATAGAATGGCAGGTGTATTTTCCCATCGGCGACGTTTGGTGGACGCTCTTTATCACGCTGACTGCATAAAATTTAATTTTGAACTCGTCCGTTTTAAAATGACTTCACGCCGAAGGTCATCTTGTAAATTGAAACGTCTTGACCCTGGCCACTTATCCGTGAACTGCAGTGAATAACTCCTAGCTGAAAGAACACTATATAACCCCTTAAAACTCCCTCCAGCGCCTTGGAGAGGTCTGATTCGTTAAGATACAAAATGTCAAGCTGGGAGTTGGGAAGAGGGGCATATCAAAAGGAGTTCAAATCAACGGAGACGGAGAGGTGGAGATGGATTCTGGACTAAGAAGACGTCAAGGTTGTGCCTATTGTACCTATGTAAATCTTCTCTCCTCCTTTGGGATCTTATTCAAGTGAGGGCACAACGTGGAAACCCTCCGATCAGTCTGAAGGATGACTCGACCAGTACCCCCTCCTGTCTTTCGTATTTGATAAATATTAGCTGCGAGGGGTATTTCTCAACTCCGTCTCTACTGATATTTATATTCTATATCGTATCATTTCAAAGGTAGATGACTCGGCAGTAATTATGGGTTGAAGCTCACTTGTGGAGTAGGACAATACTTTTCTGTCGGTCGTTTCAGGGTCCTTCCCAAATTCAACCTCACAATAAAGAATAGACGTTCCCGAATTTTTTTAAATTGATAGAAGGCCTTCAAATAACACTAATTGAAGTCAAAACTGTAATAACCTGTATAATATACAAATTCATATATTATATGAATTTGTAGAACCCTCACCAGAACTTCAATGTGCCCAAAACATTTAGAACCGTTATAAAACCTGCTACGCTATATTTTTCTTCGAAAAACCCTATCGGAATGGACTTGTACATCGACGTGGACGTTTTATAGTGGAAAACCGTGTGGATGGATGGGTTGTGGGTTTTTACTTTCCTCATATTTTCTGAACTTCAGGTAAGTGAAGCCTACCTACACCCTGGGTTCATGTCAATATGTTGGTACTCTGGGCTCCACTCCCAGTACCAAGTTCCTGATTGAATTCCTGCTTCAAATAGAAAAGGGATGGGGAACAATACAAGAACACGCATACTACGGTAGGGCTGCTCAGCGGGAGCGCTGCTCCATAATGTATGTTTTGAGAAAAAGATGAGGAAAATGAATAATGAAGAAGTCCCAGAAGAACTGGGTGTGTACCCTTGATCGAACCCTTGTTGGTGGAAAAGACTCAAAGGGCCGGGGAGGGGAGGTCTGTAAAGTCCGTCAATTAAACTCTGTTGTCACATTCATCTCTGGGCACTGGAAGACGGTGATTGATGGTGTGGGGACCATCCCCCTCCGCTGTTAACCTGAAGGAGTTTAGTCCCAGGGATGTAATCCATCAAACCCTCCAGGAGGAGCTGCAGCGGAGAAATTAAGAAATGCGTTTATTACTTTTCTGTTGGCTAGCACGCCTGGAGGACCACGTTCGATTATAAAACTTTCCTAAACATGACTCCAGTCGTTGGACTTCGTCAGCTGCCTATTCGATCAAAGCAACATTGATCAACTACATAACTGATAACGGTCGAGTCTTGCTACACATTATTGACATAATATTTACGTTATTATTGTGAAAAATGGTGGAGCATAGACCAAAGACATATATATCTATGGACGGGCCTCTCCCGAGCGGCCGAGCGGTCCGAAAAATTCTGAGGGTTCCCCCTCCCTTGGAGGGACGGATCCAGCCAACCTTACGTTGATCGGCATTGCGACTCGCCTTTTTTTCGCGTTTAAAAGTTAATTTCGAATGATTGTAAACATTATAATATAAAAAATCAGTCGAAGTAGGTAGTATTGGACAATAATGAATTTATTCCAGGTTTACAAAGTTATATACAATAGGTATAGTAGGACTATTTACATGGCTGCATAGGTATGTGGTTGATAGACAAAGGTTTAAACATTATTGAATAAGATGGTTTTTGTTAGTTTTTCTGAAGTTCTGGGTTCTTGGGGAAACTGAAATTAAAATATAACTTATAATAATAATTATTATAATATAATTATTATATTATAATTATAACTTATATTATAAGTTATAATTATTGAATTGTGAACCAACTTGAATTGTTTCTTAGAACACACATTAAACTTGGAAAAACGTGTTGATGACGATTATTATTGTACATAATATGTACAATAATAATCGTCATCAACACGTATGCAATTTATAATTATTATATATATTATATATAATAATTATAAATTGCATAAATATAAATCATGATATAATATACAATAATGATACAATATATTATAGTGTATATATATTTAAACGTTTTCCCGTTGCTAATAATCATGATTATTATAATCATCATAGAACCATGTACATACTAAGAATAAGATGGTTTTTGTCAGTTTTTCTGAAGTTCTGGGTTCTTGGGGAAACTGAAATTAAAATATAGGTAACTTATAATAATAATTATTATAATATAATTATTATATTATAATTATAACTTATATTATAAGTTATAATTATTGAATTGTTAACCTACTTGAATTGTTTCTTAGAACACACATTAAACTTGGAAAAACGTTTTGATGACGATTATTATTGTACCTACCTATATAATAATGATATTATATTGCATAAATATAAATCATGATATAATATACAATAATGATACAATATATTATATTGTATATATATTTAACCGTTTTCCCGTTGCTAATAATCATGATTATTATAATCATAGAACCATGTACATACTTACTAGGTACCATAATAATTATTATTATGGCACCTACCTAGTATGTACATGGTTCTAATATCAACAGATACCTACACCAAAGAATTTGAGCCAGACAAATGCATAGAATGCTTGAATTGAAAGCTTAAAATAAATAAAAACGAAGCCTGCTAGCTAGTAACTACTACAAATATCATGAAATAACTTCTTACCTGTGGAATGTCAGTCCGCAACCTTTAGTGTGCCTATTCTTGCAACCATATGCTACACAATAACTGACCATTTCGACAAATTATTAGTGAAATAAATACGTTATTTGGTTAAAAACTAACTGATCACGGCGATGGCCAATGCAAAAGTGAGGGCCCGGGACGGCATCGGTCCCTCCAAGGGTGGGGGAGGGCCGGGAATTATTCGGCTCGCATTCGGTGCCGTTGAGAGATAGGGGGAAGCCCGGGGTTGGCATAGACGGCCAGTTCGTGAGAGTGGTACTACAACTCCAAGACACCAAATTACAGGGTGGCTTATGGCTTATTACTTATGGCTATTTTTGGTCATGTCTTCTCTGGATAATGAACTTATTTTCGCGACGGTGGTCAACGTATTTATTCACTTCAAAAGGGGAAGGTTGCATGAGGTTAACCTGGAATTATGAGTAGCTTATAAGCCTCACGTGGATATTTTGGGATTTTAGGAATATATTATTCTCCTAATGATCAAACTTTTTCGACAATGGTCGGTTTTCAAATCACAGACTGGAAGAAAAACTCTGCATTTCGGTTTATTATTATTGGCATAATACACCTCTGTATTCGTATAGGAGGTCGAAAATTCGGATCGGCCTCAAAATTTGACATTATCCGTTACATGACACGTAGATTCTAAAAACAATACGTCGTAATTTGCTGAACAGCGGACCCCTGGACTGCTAGGCTGCTGGCCTCCAAACACTTCCACCTTGATAATAAATCATTGCTAAGTGGAGTAAGATTCCATTACTGCTTTTGGCTTATCACTTACCTTGGACTCCTGGAATCTTGGCGTTTGCTCTTTATCGAGTATTTTCACAACATCAAGCTGGTTTAAGATGAAATTAACATGAAGCTCAAGACCATAAGACCCTCGAAAATCAGGCATAATGACTCGGCAAAGGGCGACCTCCAACCAGCATCTGCCCCCAAAATGCAGTAATAGGAATCCGTCGGAAAATTGTGATCGTATACGTGCTGGGGCACAAAAGATGAGGTACCCACATAAGAAAGAAAATAACAGAAAAAAAACCGGAGTGGGTTACATTGAAAATAGAAACCAGAAAGTGAGGTAAAATTATAACAGGTGGTGGAAAGATGATTGTCTTAGATTGGAGGGTAATGAGACCAAAACGAGAGGTAAGTATAGGTGTATCGGCCTACGTGGCGGGGTGCTTCGGTCTACCAAAAAATACCGAAGCTTTTGTCGAGGATGAGGGAAAAAATTCGAGCCCGTTCAATCGATCCGAGTTTTACTGCGTCGGGACATTCGGACAACGCAACTTCGACGTGTTTTGTGGTTTTTCACAACTCGCCGCAAAGTGCCGGGTTGATATCAGCCGTACATTTTTATGTGTTTGAAACGATGAGCATCGATGGGGTTTTTTTCTTCGGAAGAGTTGGGAAATTGTGTGATTGTTGAGATCTTAAAGCTCGAGGAAGGTTGCTGGGTGCTTTTCCAACTGGCCTCATGAGTGAATAAGATCAACAGTCCCGGTGTCTTTGGAGGAAGACGAAGAAAGTGCATGAACATCCCTGTCCAGGGCATAACACGATGCGTCGTGATCTGCTGGCCCTGGGAGGCGACATTGATGCATAATTGCAGGATCCACTATCTCCAGGCTGGCGCAAAGTGTCAGGTTGACCTGGAATTTGTTGTTTGTCGGAAGGGAGCTGAGGGGATTCAAATTTTAAAGTTGAAGTGTCAACATTAATATTAGTTCGCCCTGCGTCCAAATCAGTGGGCTGGCTTCCACCAACGAGCTGTCGTCAATGGAGGGCGGGCTCGCTGACCCAGTCTTACGAAAGTCCAATCTCCTGGCTACTAAGATTGATTTGTCATCGATAGTGGCCTGGGCAACGGGCTCGCGCAAAATAATTGGTCCCGCTGACCTGGCTTCTAAAGGATGCTCGGCCCTCCGGTTCAACCAAAAAGTCACTGCATGAATTCATAATGAGAAATAAACGGTCAATGGATGATAAATCGGCGGCGGGATTGGGACAGTCTGGATCCTGAGCAGTGAAGCCACTCGTAGGAGAAGCTCGCCGCTGAGTGGCGCTTCCTGTGGCCTGTGTCGGGACCACTTGGGGCAGGCTGCATAATAGAGTGGGGCCCATGCGGCCACAAATACCTAGTTTTTTTTTTTTTTTTTTTTTTAATCACAGGAAAGTTTTAACGTTTCATTATTTAAATTCATCATTCACTGTGTAACGGATGGGAAAAGGTTCCTCGCTCGGCTGCTACATTGCAAACAGCTTCTTCTGTAAGCTGGAAATGGGAAGTTTCTCATTCCCCAACAGCTTGTGCCCTGCCCCTCTCTTGTATTCAAAACTCACTCGCAGTGATCGGCATTTGTGCTATGTCAGATCACACATTTTTTGGCTGGAAAGCGAGAAACCCTAAACTGGATCGGAGATCCTTGAGACCCCATGTCTGATCCCTTGGAGGAATGTCAGGGCTTGGGTTAGGGGAACCCAGAAACCTCTTGGGACCCATACCCATGCCCTGCAGAGCTCTGGTGATCACAACTCCAGGGAAGGTCGAAGGGCATTGGAGACGACATCAAGGCCGTGGCTGAAGGTGTTGGACTGGATTGCATTCTGAATGCATTATATTATGTTCGGGATTGGATTGAATTTTGATTCTGTTTTGAATAGGTTGAAGAGGATTGTAATTCTGATTGGATTGAATTGGATTCTGATCCTTTTCTGAATGGAATTGGTTTGATCCTTACACCGAGTGAAATTAAATTTGGTGTAAATGATTTGATTTGATCCTTTGATTTGACCTTTTGATTCTGGTTTGATCCATTCTGAATTTGATTCCGCATCTGACTGTTTCTGGATTCTGATTGTGTTTGGATTCCGAGCGTCATTGTGCAGTTTCCAGTCAGTTGAAAATTTCAACATTGTCGTTGTGTTGACTCCAGGTCTGCCGGATGCTAAATTGGCATCCCATCTCGTCATTTTCGAGTTGGTTTTTCACCACTGCTGCTGGACATCGTCATATTCGATTGTTGATGGCAGTCCCAACGAATCAAGGTAATCCAGTGTAGTAGCAACTGACAGCAACATGTGAGATCAGATACCAAACAAATGTAGCTTAGCCTCAAAAGTCGGCCGATTGAACTTAATGGTTCGGGTTTCTCCGAACTCCCAATATGGTTTCTTTGGGGTTCGGCTGCAAAACGATGCAGTTCGCTTGAAGATCAGATCGCGACTTGAATAAAAACTGGAACGTTTTTCGGGAAAGGATGGGCCTCGCGAAAGGTGAAAAAAAAGAAAAAAAACGAGAAATCCTGGAAGGAGGATAGTAACTAACGTGGAAGAGGGTAATTAATGTCAATTACTGGGGGTACTCTGGGGGCCCTTGGGAATAAATCGGTGAGGCAATCCGTCCCAGATATATGCTCGCAGGTGTAGGACGGTCGCATCCAGGTTAGAGGCTGTCATTGACGTAAAATATATGGATGTGTTTGTGGTGTGAAATAAATGTTTTATTTGGGTCAAACACTGCTTGGGGCTCTACCGATGAATTCCACTTCAAACGCTTCAGTTCTTGCATTAACTAATTCCTGAAACTAGCAAACTGTCCTTGGAGTAGTCAAAGGTTTCCTTTGAAATAAATCACACCTTCCTCGTCGTTCACATCGTTGTCTGCTCCAGCGGCTGCCCGTCTCACGTTTTTTCCAAAGAATGGCGGAAACCTGCGCTTTTTTTGCTTTGGCAGGAAAGAGCTCTTAATTACACCAGTCGATAAAGGGTCTGTTAACAGGACGCTTCATCTTCAATTTTCTCTGACATTCCGTCAGTCGTATCCTCCTCGTCACTTGACTGGTCAATTAAGCAGTTCCTAAGAGCTAAATTCGTGCTGTAGTGACACATTAGTTTTTACTATGTATATATACATAATGTTTTGACATAATTGTGGATTTACATAATATTCTGTAATTATGTATAATTACATTGTATATTATGTAAATCTACAACTTATAGCACATTTTAAGGAAAGTGATTTGAGGAGTAAGAAACCGGAACGACGATTAAAAACAAGTAGTGTAACGACCCCTCTTTATAGACAAGATTCTTCTAAAGGTGCGAATATTGGCAAATGAACGAATTTGTGTTTTTCATTTGGTAAAAACTCAACTGTTTCCATCAAGAGGATGCATTTTTGGTTATATATAAGATATAGGTATTGTATCTTCGTTCAGAATATTCACGAGCACAGCTGAAGTGAAATTGTGAAACAACGACTACACGCATGATCATTTTTTTCGGGCATGTTGAAAGGTTTATTGGAAAATTTCAGTGGAAAAAATTGCATTTAATGCATAAGAACTGCAGCGAGTAGCTCCTTGGCCCTGTCCCTTCGCTGATGGCCAGTCAGCTTGTGGACATTCTGGGCGGAGAGCTTTTCCCCTCCAAGCTCTGCGGTTTTATTAAAGACAGGAGCAGATGAAGGTGCGCTTTACACACCTTACTAAACAAGATTCATTTTACTACTCTGACAAGAAATTTCGACCTAACCCGAAAGTGAAGTCAAAAATCGTGAAAGCATGTATGCTTTGATCCTTAATCTAACCAAAACTAATAATGGGGTCTGGGGGCGTCAAAAATATAACAATAAGTGGACTATGCTTGAAAAATCACCAGCGGCAATTTTTAATCTAGCAACGTCCACAACACGGAAAAGTCGCCAATAGGTATTAAATATTTTTGTATTCTTCAAATTAACATGGATATGTTTTTGGGCTGGGGGTCATGCGAAATTTCGTAAGAAGTTTTTTTGTGACGCGATACCAATAAACCTATGTGTTGCTATGTAGTTGATATGTGACGACATATCCATGCTTCAATGTTTTTCTGTGGAGCGGAAAAAATTTGCAATGTGTTTTTAGCGCAACCTTTTTCCAAAAAATGGAAAGGTGCGCTCACCTCTTCGACATGTATGTTTTTTTTTTGTTTTTTTGTTTGTTTGTTTGTGTACAGAGCATCACGCCCGAGCGGCTCAACAGATTTTCATGAGGGTGGTCTCATTGTCATCAGCGAGTTCCGGGGGTGGTTATAGGCTACCTTGATTTTCCCTCCCTCATCCCCTTCATCGGTTTTCGGGAGGTCCTTCACGACGAAAGTTGTTTATCTCTGATGTGTAACTAAGGAGGCCTCAAAAGGGGGACGGAAGTTTTTGTCCGATTTCGTTGGTACAAGGGTCTATGGAATGAGCTTTTCAGGCTGATTCCAACGACTCCAAAACGATTTTTGCAGCCTGAGCCGTTCGTTACCTCTGATCGGCATAAGGTTTTATTACGCATCGGTCGTTAGGGTGCAGTTGTTTACGTAATGAGCATCACGTGGATGATGTGTTGTGTGGCATAGTTTGGTCGCTAGATACCTACTGTTTCTTAGTTTCTCTCGCTCATTAAATATATCGTAATAACAAAAAGGTTGCGCTCATCTATTCAATTCAATTGATGGCTTGTTTTGTATTCTTTTCAACGTAGAATCAATTCATTTTCATTCTAGAAAAAACTTCCAACACAATCCGCTCGAGTTTTCCCATTGAGGGATCCCCGAGCTTGTAGGCGGAGTGCTCCTCGGGATCTTCAGCCCCGCTTTGCATATTTCCAACCTCAAGGAATAAGGTTCCCCGCTTTTATTTTTTATTTTTTGTTTTGTTTCTTGTTCCTGAAGCAAACCAACGAAGGGGGATGAAGTGAGATGGAGATAATGGAATGAAAATAATATTTTGTAATAATAAATCTCTAAGACCCTCCGGGAGAATACTAATTCGTTCTTTCTGAGATTTCTAAATAAGGATCTCCTCTGTTAAACCATTTCTTTCTCTTCGTCTCCCCCGACTCTTCAATTCCTCACAAACTATTACCTTCGTGTTTTTCCTCTCTTCAACCCCATTCTTTTTTTCTCAATTCTCAATTAATATACAACATATTAAAGTTGAGTTGGGAGAATTTTCACGTTCTTAGATTGATTGTAGCCTTGTAATGAATGTCTTCCTCGCTTCTTTGAAGTTGTGACTGGAATGAGTTTAAATAATTTGAATAATTAATTCATTAGGTTAGGTGAAACTAAAAAGTCTCATTTGAATTAGACAATGTACGTAAAAAATGTCATAAATTTAAGTCAATCCATGATCCATTCTGAGTTGGTTCGCAATGATCGTGTTGCAGGTGGTTGTACTGAGAACTATTACAACTGCCAGAAGTTATGAGCTACCAGAAGCAGAAAGACAGAACGGAACACCTGGGCCTACTGCCTCTAAAATGTTTTATTCATTCAATACAACCAAATATTAACATACCGTTTTTGTTTTTTTTGGTGGAACATTAAAAGCCAAATGTAATTTCGGGATGGTTGTGGGGTTTCGTGGGAAGGAAGATCTTGAAAAAGGGTCAAATCGTAACACGACACTGACATCGAGCACTTAGGAGTCAAAGTGGTTCCAAGTTTTAGAGGTACACAACATTTCCGTTGCGGAGCTATTGTTCTCAGGTGTTTGCATAATTATTGTATTGGCGGTGAAACCTTTTTCTTGTGACCGAAGAAGTCGTCAACATGGGCAAAGAAGTCTAAACCAATTTTGAAATTATGAGCTGACTTGAATCGTGTTTTGAAGATGGTTCATTTGAGCATGAGGTTCGAGCAAAAAAAAATAGTATTCAAGACATTTTGAGACGTGGGGATTAGACAGAGCCCCGAAATACCTGAGGGAAAAGAATATATTTACATACATATTGGGATTTTGTGATAAAGTGTTGGGGGGGTTCAGAGCAGTTGTGTTCATTGGCATTGACTGTGGAGAGCATCTCCGGTTTAAGGAAATCTCATCTCATTTGTAACCGCTCCAGACTCGGAGGAAAATAAGTTTTGTGGCCGCCTCCGGCTACAACGTTTCAAAGTTAAACACGTTTTAATCAAAGATGTAATGGGGTGCCAGAACTGAGGGGAATGGTAGCCCACCCTGTTTTTACCGGATGGTTTTCCTTTTTTGTGACGTCTACTGTCATCCGCACTTGGGGTGGGGTCGCGCGATAGAAAACTGCATCCAATTTGAACGTGAGGTCAACCGAGATCGGGCTTACCTAGGATGTAGAATGTAACGAAGTGTTGGAGTCTCCTATTGTAAATCTGTACCGGTCCCAGATGGCGGCTATAAAATAGAGGTGCAAGAAGGAACGGAGGATAATTAGCTCTGTAGACTCGGTTTCTGATCCTTGGGCGATGCAGAGCCTCAACTAGAAGTCTGAAGGCCGACCACAAATTTTGTTGGTTGACAATTTTCAAACTCGTGAAAAATAATGGTCTTCTTAGTAGGTACGGAGTAACCCAACGTAAGCACCCATGAACAGATCAGTTTTGGTATTTACATCATATCGTTATTTCTCTGTTCATTCCTTCATTTTAAAGATTTGTCTATCTGCTCTGCCGTAAATTGCGAAGTATCGAAAACGTCAAGGAATACCACCGTCAATCTCCCCGTAAAATGTGGCGCGTTTCAATAAGACCGGAGGGATCTCTTTTCAAGCTGCCGACCTCCTTTTCACCCCATTTTACGCTCATTCCCTTCAAACCCCTGGAATTTAAGTCAATGGGAACACGATGTTTCAGCTAAAAATTGTGTTCCTAATTAACAAAGTTGTTAGAAGTGGGCACGTCGGAAGCGATTTGGGATTTTCGAAAAGTCCATGGCGGAGGAACCAGCCTACAACTTCAGGGTAGCCTGTGGAGTGTGACTTCTTCTTTGTTTAGCTTTCTTCTTTGTTTCTATTTTCTTCTTAGTATTTTTTTTCTGTTTTATTCTTTCACTTTCACCATTTCTCAGCGCCCTCCTCCACTTTCTCATTTCGTTAAATCAGGATTTTGTCGGCTTGTAAAGAGAATTTTTCCTTCGGCTTAAAATTCCTAGCGTCTCCCCCTATTTTGGAGAGTGACACTGAGGTGTTTGTTCATGTCCTTACTTGTATGGCATGTCCTTGGTGTTGACGTCTCTTGATGATGAGGTAGTTTTGTGTTTTGAGGAATGCTGGGGTTGTGTGAGGCGTTGGTTGCTCATGTTGAAGGATATTTTTCATTGAGCCACGGTCCTTAGGTGTTGGTAGAACATAGTTGCAACTCTTTCTTCATTTTCATTGTGTACTGATGATTAGTGCCTACTTCCTTCAATGATTTTACTTTCTACCTATATCTCACTGAGTGAGACTCACTACGTTTTTCCATACTGTTAGCTACATTGTTTTTCCTGGGTTTAGCTTACGCATTTCTATGAATGTCAGGATTCCATTAAATTTAATACTTTATTAGGACATGCCCTACGTGTACAAGCATGCACTTGCACACTGCAGTATGGGACTTGAGTTTGTTGTTTTAACGTGTAATAATTACTACAATTATTGTACCTAGCTATTCTAAATTAGTCGTTGCATGGGATTCCGAGCCTCGATTCAAGTTACTCACTATAGTGTAAGTATACATGTAACAGTACCAACTATCATCAAGAGAAATTAGGAAAGAAGAGGGGTGCATAAAGAGGATGAGACTAATGAGAAAAACATACGAAACGTTGAAAGAATAAAAATAAATTAAATAAAATCAAGTGGGTCCGCAGACCAGGAACCTCACTAACATTACCAATGAAGTCCCCATCACGACTTAAGATTTTCCCTAGTGAAGATGGGATCATTGAAAAAAAAGCTGAAAAGATGCACCTCTCCGATATCGAAACAACTATGTCCTTAATTCCGAATCAGAGAAATGGCTAACAGTAGTAGCCACCGGAAACGGTTTGTGGTGATATCACTTGTGGCTAGTTCTGTGTACGACTTCGACAGGATATGATATATTCGTAAAAGTTAAGTTTTAGGCCCATCGCTGTAGAGTTCTTGACGTGATTTTGTTACGAAGTACCGTTGAAGGCGAAGACGACGAGCTCTTAAAACGAACCAAAGTGTTGCCAAGTTGGGGATTCAATAACACCAATCGTCAGAAAAAATCGCCTCGTCGGTCAGACGCGAGACATCTTGACGTCCCATTTCACGTGATCAGTCGGTCTCCAGTTCGCGCTAAACGGTCGTCGAAAACGCCGGACCGGGCGAAAGAACCTCACAATAAACAACATCCCGTTTTTGCGAAACCCCGAGGAGGGCTCGAAGGAAAAACATTGCCAATCATTATCGATCACCGAGAGAAAACGAACGGTCCCCAACCCAAATACAACCGCCAACTGGAGATTATCACTACGATCTGTCCCTTTTCTTCCGACCCACTGCAATTTAATTAAAAGTGCAGACATTAGAAAGACGGACTGGGTGAAAAGAGCTCTTTGAAGTGGAAGCTTTTAAACAGAAACTATGGTGGAGGCATTGAAGCATTGTGTCGTTTGAAATGATTGTTTCAACGATGTCCCAACACCACCGTTTGCGTTGGAGGAGATTATCGGATGTACATACTGGGAAAGACCGTTTGGGACGTGAGCTCCAAACGTCGAAGAAACATCCCAGGCCCATGCTGGTGGCGTTTGGAGTTGGTTAGCTTGGTCAGCGGGGTTTCACTGGAGTCGGCCCAATAAGGCACAGCAGAGCTTCCAGTGGGGCGGTCCGGGGTGTCCACAGTTTGACCTGCTCCATGGGGAGCACTGCATTAGTGGTAGGACAGGCCGTGGGCTTCCGTTTCTCCCAGGCTATAGCCACCGGTGGGAAAAACACGGGATCTGCGGATTCCTGTATCTGTCCTGAGGTTGCACTCAGATCTGACTGGACAGATCTGGACTTGCTGAATTGATCTGACTAATGAGGCAGATTGCGAGGAGGCCACCTTACAGGGGCTGGATTGGAGAACGCCCTAGAACTACCTAGCTGAAAAAATAGCTACCTACAAATTAACACAATGGTTTGTTTATATAGGTTTGGGTTATAAAGGTTAATTAATTCTGTGTCATTAAAAAAATATCTTTGAGAAAATTAAAAATACATTTTCTGTACCCAACCTAAGTATTTGGACAAATAATTATTCGGAAAACGACACCTTATTTGTCCTCCTGGGATCCTCCAAAAATCCCATTTGTAGCCCCATTAAAGCCCTATATATACTCTCGGTGAAATCAGATCGTTCTGGGACCCCCAAAAATGGAATCTACATCCAAAAATACTTCTAAAACGACGTCTAACTCGACCCCATAACAGAAAACCTTTTTTTTTTAAACCTCTCCCGTAGCCCCATTTTATCCCCCCCCCCCCCCCACAGCGCCGCACGGGTAGGAGCGATCGGGCTGAAAACCTTGCGAGTACAACTGGATGGTAAACAGAGTATATTGTGGAAATTTCAGATTACAAAAAATTCTACTGCCCAAAACGGCTCGGGCGGCGGACGGCGCGCCGTGCGGGCATTTCGGTTTTTGGAATCTAGACATCTTAACTTGAAACGATGTCTCATTTTGAGGCCGATCAGAATTTTCGACCTCCGTTGCGATTACAAGTTAATCGTCTTATGTAAGAATAATAATAATAACAACGTATTATTCCAAAAATAATAAACAGCAACAACAAACAAAACCTTGTTTAAAGGTCAGAGGTGGATGGCATGTAGATGTAGTTGAGAAATTTTGCTCACGCTGGAACTTCTACGATTAAGCTGGAACGCTGGATGAAACATGAAACTGCCTATCTGTGGGGGTAAACAGGGGCCACGGAAGGGTTTCGGCTATGAGGTTGAGTTTGTTGTCGTTTTCGAAGTATTTTTGGACGGGAAAAATTTTCGGGGTTTACATACCTGGATAAGAACCATTCGATCTCCGGGATACAAACGGAGCCATTGACGGATATCGGGAGGTCAAATGAGGTGTCGTTTTCCAATTAGTTTGGAACGTATAGTCCATTTTCCGGGATCCCACATCTGTCCAAAGAATTTACCGACGAGAAGATATTTTTATTTTTTTCATCATTTAATCATGATTAACATGGCGTTTCCATTAAATGGAACCAAAACAAATCTTGTTTTCGTCACGTCACGGGGGATTTTGAGCGCAACATGATCGCGAAAACAATAGTCACATGATTGGTCTCTAAGGAAGTTTAGCGGTTGGTTACAAGTAGAGGGTTGGTGTAAAATTAATCATTATTAAATGATCTGACTGTAGAACCATAGGTATACCGTCCGGTTTTTTTTATCCTTTTGACATTTTCATGTGGAATTGAAAAGTGTCACCAAAAGCCGTCACCGGGTAAGCGGTCATCAAAGTTTTAATATGGTCGCTTGGCGTTTGGTTCGGTACCTAATAAAAGCAAATGAAGCGTTACCATTCCTTTTCTGATGAAGTGCAAAGAACCAGCGAGAATGATGTCCAGATAAAATTCAAGATAGAGTGCAAACATTCTTAACATGTCTCATGTCTATTATATTTTGAACAATTTGCCTATAGGCAAATTGTTCAAAATATAATAGACATGAGACATGGGTTTATTATACTTTGATATAGATATCAAAGAATAATAAACCCATGGTTAACATTTGGAGCGTTTTTACCACCGAATTTTGCAAATCTGGCCCGGTCTTGATTCATAGAGTTGGAACCGCTACACCCATCACTACACAGTCCATGACTGGAACAGATCTCACGAGGCTTTGGGCTGCAACGAGGTCTTTTTCTTCGAGCGAATGCAAGAAAACGTCATTATCTATCACTTGTCCTCTGCAACCCCTTGATGTGTTTATAACGCTCGTTCGTATTCAACAAGACCGACACGACGCCAAAGGACACTTTTTCGGCGGTTCAAACTGCATTTGAGTTCGTTAGGAATTTTTCGTCTCTTCCGACTGTCAAAAGTCGTCCTGTCACCGTTTTTAATTACCGACGTCGCACACTCGGACGGGCGGCCGTTAGGACAACCCGGTCGAATGCACCGTGTAGGAAATGACCTTTTGCAGCAGGTTGGGCAATTGTGTAAACTGTAGTCGCGCCAAAAAGGAGACCTGAAATTCGGATAATGAATGCAACGATCGGACAAGAGAAATGAGGATCGCGATCCCATAAAGATCAGCAAAGTGCCCATTTTGGTCTTCGAGGAATTTCAGGACAACAGGATTCCTCGATGCACCTTGTTTCTTGTACGGACCAAAAGAAACTTGTTTTTGCGAAAGATTTCCAGACGTGATACGGGCCCTTAGAGTTCAAGATTCCGTTTTTCTCACCATTTCCAAATGAAACAAACACTCAAATATTCTATTTTAATTTGAAGATTTTACAAATAGATAAACGAAAACCCATGATCTAATTTCAGGTCTTATTTCTTAATTCTTCATTCAATGGGATGAGCACATTCAAGCATTCATATTAGATGAAATTTATCTCACCTTTAATGTGAAACACATTTGATGTGAGTTCGTCAATCCATCAGTGGTGAGGGGGCGGAAGGAGAAGAAACATTTACAGAGAAGAGAAAATTTTCAGATCATCTGCAAAGAGAAGGCATTTGACAGCAGGGTTGGAGATTTTAACGCCACTGTTGATCATGAGATGGATGCACAGGGGGCCTAATGTCAACCCTGAGGAACACCCGAAGAAGCTACGAAGGAAGGACAGAGTGCCTTTCACACGAATTACGAGCCTGCGATCTCACAGGTAGCTCTGCATTCATTCAAGCAAAGAGCCGTGAACATCCAAGGAACTCACGAGCGAGAAGAGACCAAGATGTGACAACTTGGCTAAATTGGTGGAAACTACATCTGTCCGGAACTTAGAAGCCTTCTAAGATGAAGTCTTGGAACTGGTTAACGGCCACAAAGAAATTCATGCTGCTCGGGTGCCATAAAAAGGTAAAACTGAAATGACAGCTTTTCCACAACCAGTTTTTGCAAAATCTTGGACAAAGATCAAACCAGGTGGCCACACCTGTCACCAGCCTTGTGAATTGGTGTTACGTTTTCCTATTCGAGGGAGGCTACAACTGAACATTCTCGGTATGGTTACAAAAGAGGAGGAGAGTGACCCAAATTTGGTCATCTTTCTTCTAGGGTAGTTCCAGCTGTCGAAAAAATACTGAAACGAGCTGGGATTGGCTGGCATAACCAAATAGGGTGCATCTCTAGTCGACTACATTAAAGCCGCAACAAGATGAGGAGAGTGACCCAAATTTTGTCATCTTTCTTCTACGGTACATCCAGCTGTCGGAAAAGGTCGACAAAAATAACCGAGATATATATGGGGGTTGGCTGGCGTAGCCAGTTTCTAGTCAATGACTTACTGCTTCTTTATCGCTAAGACCAACGAAGTAGAAGGGAACCAATTGGGACCTCACACTGCGGAACCTATTCGGACAACAAATATTAGTAAATAGTGAATTACTGAAGAGCTCAGTGAGCGGAAATAGCAATTATGTTAATTATTATTTCAGCAAAGTAGGTGAATTCCAGAACTTTGGCTGCTCTACGAACGACTCTCATGGCAGCAGCTCTAGTACGACCCATAGCAATTGCTTTAAAGAGTGAGACGCCTGCTGGTAACATCACTATCCCACTTCAAAACCCCAGTCATTCCTTCCCCCACACTATCTCCCTGCCAACGTCCGCTCGTCCTTATCTCATTGACCCTCACGGGGGTTGTGAGTGGGAGAGCAATCCTTCCAAGCTCTGCAGGTGTAGCAAACAGGAGCATTAGAAGGTTCGATTTGAACACCTCGATCATCACCACTTGAGGGCTTGAATCCAAGCTCCACTCCTTGATCCTTGCCAAAAAGCCATAATGGCGTGCTCATGCTAATCGGTTCCGGCTCATCAACCAACGCTGCTCTGCAACCGAGAATGAAACGGCTATGTACAATTTCCGTGCGGATAATCCCCGTCGTCGGAAGCAAAAATACAATCTCCGTGCGGGGGGCTCGAAGGGTAGAGTACAAATTCCGTGCGGCCTACAGGTACGTACACTTATGTCAAAGCTGGTGGCGACGAATCCACAACGAACGGCTCGCCCCAGAATTTAAAAACGTCAATTCGGAGGTTGGACAGTGTTCGAGGCTGATTTTCGGCCACAGTTAACTCGACAAATTTTTGCATCACCAACTAACGGCTCCGCAAACTTACCGAGCTCCGCACGGATTCCCATGCAAATCGGTGCTCCCTCGGGGGTTTAACCTGGGACGACGAATAGCTGTGAGGCTTTTCACTCCAAATTGAATCAAATGTTCCACAAAAGTCATCCGCACATCTTCAAGTTTATTAAAGCACTTAAGGACATTCAGGCCATGACTTACGTAAAAATGCGGTCCAAGCCCGAAAAATCAGCCGAAATCAGGAAAAAAGAGGAATTTCTGAGGCAGCAGATGCTTGCATACTCTTCGGGCATACTCTCTCGGATCGTAACATTTTGACAACTCGCGATTTTCCGCGAGGCTGTTGCGGTGTGAATCAGTTCGCCTCCTCAAGGTGCACCCTGGGTAGCGCTAAAAGGACTGCATATAGGTAGAGGCACGGAGTTTGTACCTACATACTCAGTTTGGCTGCGGCACGGAGTTTGTACATTCCTCATTTGACGGCGGCACGGAGTTTGTACATGACCGCACGGAGTTTGTACACTCCCAATGAAACCCTTATGATCGATTATGCATCCAGAATTACTTCGAAAACGACACCTCACTCGACTTCCAGACCAAACTCTTCAAGAGCCAGGTCAAGAACTCACCTTAGCAAATGCGGCGTTGCATTTTGGTTTATTATTCTTGGAATAATACACGTAGGTATGTAATCGCGACGGGGGTCGACGACTCCGATCGGCCTCAAAATTTGACATTACTTATCCGTTTCAAAAGGTCTTGATTCCAAAACCGAAATGTCCGTCCGCCGTCCAGGCTGTTTTGGGCAGTAGGATTTTTTTTTTTTTTTTTAATCTGAAATTTTGACAAAATACTTTGTTTACCATCTAGTTGTGCCTGCAAGGTTTTCAGCCCGATCGCCCAAACCCGTGGCGCGCTATGGGGCTAAAATGGGGCTACGGGAGGTTTTTTTGAAGGCGTTTGGCTATCGGATCAAGTTAGTTGTCGTTTTCGAAGTATTTTTGGACGTAGAATCCATTTTTTGGGGTCCCGGAACGATCTGACTTTACTGTGGCGCTCTATAGGGCTTTCATGGGGCTACAAACGGGATTTTTGAAGGATCCCAGGAGGTCAAATATTTTTCGAGTAAAAAACTAAAATAAATTGGAAAAAATTAAATTTTTGCACAATTAACCTATATCAAAGAATAATAAACCTTAGTGTAAAATTTACAGCGTTTTTCCAATCCATTCTTGTTAAGCCGTTACAGAACAAAATTAAACTACAAAATTTATTAATGTTGGGAGGTCCTGGTTTCATTCCAGAGGTTCGTTCTGTCCTACGCAGAATGTTCAAAATGATGTTGGGTTATTAATAGTCGTGATCATTATGTCGCAGCCAATAAACTTGCTGGAAGATGGTTTTGGTCCAATCCTCTGTGGATGAAAAAAGGTCGAACCTTTGAAATTGAGACAGGTATCTAATGAGATTCGTCCGCAGCCCTAACAAATGATTTTTATAGGAGTTGGAGTCTTCGTGAGAAACTATCAGTGCCATCTCCTCTTGAAGGATAATCCAAGTAAATGATCCTTCAGACGGCCCTGAACATTCATCATTCAGGTATGTCAACTCCCCGGCTCGGGGCCTGCAGCCTCTCGAGCCCAAACCCGTGAGAGCTATGCCCTTCTGGACCTGTTCCTCTTCCCCGGGCTCCTTCAGATGACTCGATAACAGATTACGAGCTCCTTAACAAATCGTCCGCATTATTTTATGGTCCTGGAAAAATGTGTCGAGGGCCCCCGAGGAGAGGGACGCTTCTGGATTATGTGTCGAGTGTCAAGAGACTCCGGTGCTTCTGGATTAAGGTGGAAAGTCGTGACGAAGAGTATCCATTTCGCCAAGACACAGATTAAGCCATCTGTGACTGTAGTGTGAGGATACAGCGATTTCTTCATCGTTGAAACGTGGTTACCATTGTGGAAAAAGTTTATAATGGACTCTAAGCGACCTACGGTCTTGTCTTCCTACCAATCCGATTTCTTATATTAAATTTATTTTAACAAATCAGAGAATAATTATCTTAATTCATTATTAATAATTAATAAATTTATAATTAATAAATTAATATTTGTTATTAATTTTTTAAGAGAATATTGTTGAAAAATCTTTTTTGTTAGTTATTTTCATTAGCAGAAAGTATATTTATTTTTTAGAAAACAATTTTTATTCATTAAAACAATGTTATTTTATTTTCAAAAATTAAATTTAAATTTAAAAAAAAATTTGCAGTAGGTACACTAAGTGTAACGCAAGTCTTGGGTTTTTTAGGGTTACACCAAGGTTCAGGTCCCTTCGCCCAATGCTGAAGCGTATTTAAAGTAGGTACCAATTATTGGTACCTACTTTAAATTACTCCACTTTTCCACAGCTTTTCATTAGTTGATATAATGGTGTGACTTCATCAAGACTCCCCCCATCACGCCCTGCGATCAAAGGCCCTGGGTTATCGTTGAAGCCTTAAGTTTGCGTAGGCGTAACAGGATTCATTAACGCAAAGAACATTGGAATAACGTGTTTTGCATCTCGATCGCGGAATTTACCATAGAAAACCCTCAATCAACAAACACTACATATTCAGGAGACCCTCGATCAATAATTAGGCAGTTTCCGAAACGAGGCCTCGTCCTTTTTTCATTATCCTTATTATTAAGATCTCTTCTCCCGACTCCGTACTGTATAAATTCCCAATATAAGTAGGTGGTGATAATCCTTTGTCAACTGCATTGTCTTTAGAGAAAAAACCCGTAGGCATTCATTTTCATTTTCAAAGACGGATTAGCATTACAATGGTTTATTGGTTCATTTGCTCGCCTCGGACGCCCTTCTTTTCCTCGAAGTCATAAATCTCGAGGCGGGAAATATTTCGTCAGTTGCATCGAGGAATTATGCAGGTTGAGCTGTGTTGGCGTGATTGAAAGCTAAACATACATTAGCTGAGCGGGAATATCGAGGGCGCGTTGATTTGTGAAACTGAATGAAGACATTAAATTACCACGCTCGTTCTCGCCAAGGCTTTTGTTTTATTGAGGCAAATGTGATGTAGACGAGCAAAGCTATGCTCTTTAAAAATAAAAATTTTATTTTAAAAATAAAAATAAAAATAAAAATTTAAAAATAAAAATTTTATTTTATTTTTTCTGGAAAACTTGGAGAAACTCACTCAACGCCTTCTTCTTCTTTTTTTTAATCCCACCCTTCTAGATTCATCTTGGAGTTAGTTTTACGGTTTCACTTTGAGGGGCTATTCTGCTCTTAAGGGCCCTCACAGTAAAAACGTTTTCCTAGGACCTATACAAACCTTAGTTGGGGCCCCTTTTTTTTTCGGTTTACAACATAATTCAAAGGCCAAGAAAAGAGGGCTCTAAGTAACGAATCCTCCTATTCTGACCAATCCAGGCCCTCTGCGGGTACGTCGCCTTTACGCTCTGGCAGCCTTTCAAGATCTCAGCGTAGTGTAAATTACCCGCCACGAAGATCTCTTCCCAAGTTAATTACCTCACATTCTTTCCCACTTTATTGTCCCAGTTTTATTGAAATGTCATTCCACGCTTTTTGTTACGTTCTTCCTCTTGTTATTCTTTCTGAATCGTTCTTTTATTAACAGTGTCCGGACCACGTTGTCCGAAGGGGCTATCGCGTTTCTTCACAATCCTTTCCAGAAATTTGAGCAGGTATTTTTATGTTAAATGGATTCGCATTGATTGATGATTGCTTGCTGCGGCTTTCCATTGATTGCTGATTGCTTTCAACGGCTTTCCATTGATTTCTGTGGTTTCCCATTGATTGATGATCCCTTGCTGTGGTTTTCCATTGATTGAAGATTCCTTGCTGCGGCTTTCCATTTATTGCTGCAGCTTCCCATTGTTTGAAGGTTGCTTGCTGCCGTTTTGGTACCCATAGTAGTTTTCTTGGGCTAAAAAGTGTAGCTATTCGAAATGTGTCACCCGGTTGAGTGCCAACATGAAATGGCCATGACAAAAAGTAAACGTTTAGGACCTAGGGTAAGAGCACCAGTTATTGGCCACTTAAGGGTATTCTCCATCATACAAAACCAATTAAAAGTTATATTCACATTTTTCACTGGTTTTTGAAAAGGAAAACATCTAACGAATGCGATCCAATGTCAATTTGGGCCGACTTTTTTGTTAAAATATCTGTTTTTTAACGATTTGTGCGAAAAGTCAATTGCACCAGTTATTGGCCACATGTTTCTAACATTGGCCACCTGTGCATCAGTTATTGGCCACCTAGCATTTTCCGTCTTTCCGTCCATTCATTCAATCCGTCCTTCTTATTAGTTATTTTTTAAAACTCTGGTGCACTCATAATGATCCCCAGGATGCACAGATTCCTCCTATGCAAGAAATTTCTTACCCATCCGCTTTGGTTAGCCGCCTACATGTCATGGCACTATCCGATTTTTCTGTGTTTGGGAAGAGGGATCATTCAGTCATAAAAACTAGCACTTTTGGTTTATTATTCTTGGAATTATACACCTATATGATCGGGACGGAGGTCGACGACTCCGATGGACCTCAAAATTTGACATTATCCGTTTCAAGAGGTCTACATTCTAAATCCGAAATGTCCGTCCGCCGTCCGGGCCGTAGGAATTTAAAAAAATCTGAAATGTGTATTGATAAAATACTTGGTTTATCATCTAGTTGTGCCCGCACGGTTTGCAGCCCGATCGCCCAAACCCGTGGGGCGCTATGGGGCTACGGCAGGGTTTTTTTTAAAGGCTTTTGTCTATGGGACCGAGTTTGGTGTCGTTTTCGAAGTATTTTTGGACGTAGAATCAATTTTTGGGGGTCCCGGAACGATCCGATTTCACTGTGGGGATCTATAGGGCTTTCATGGGATTACAAACGGGATTTTTGTTACACCCTTATTAAAACACAGCTCAAAATTATCAAATTACAGTTTAAAATATAATAGTATCAATAAAAAAAGAGAACAATAAAAAAATGCAATTAAACCCCTTTTTTTATGACACACCCTTATTAAAACGCAGCTCAAAATTATCAAATCACATTAAATGGGAAATGAAAATTTTTTAAAACAGAATAGTCTCAATCAGTCTTCCATTGCTTGTGGGAGTTCGCCAATCAACCATATGCCAATGATTGGAACATTAAGCATTACAAACGGCTGGTTTCCAGCCGTTGGCCACCAGCTCAGGTGGTGGCCAATAAATGGTTCACTGAAAAATACATCTGTTTCAGTTATTGGCCAGGGTGGCCAATAACTGAAACATCTCATACTTTTCGTATCAGTTATTGGCCACGTCAATAATATTGTTAAAATTCATCCAAAACCAAAAAAACCTACACGAATCGATAAAGAAATTACTGCAGATTGCTCTCATAACAAAAAAAGTGATTTTGACTGGATTGAACCCTCTAAAAAACCTTACGAATGAGGTGATGTTTGCTTACCGTTTTCGTAAGAAACAGCCCTTTCTGCGTCGAAGGATGTACTGAGGCTGGCATTTTTTCGACTCAGGAGGTTACAACTGGTTATAAAATTGATTTTGCCACATCACAGCCATCTCGATTAGTTACTTGACGCGGGAAAAATAGTCATACCTTCTCAGAGGCATCCGGGTTTTAGAAAACTGAGTTTAAAAAATGGGTGGCCAATAACTGGGGGGTGGCCAATAACTGGTGCTCTTACCCTATTTAAAGTTTTTTACGTATAAAGAAAATGATACCTAATGAACAACATCCACTTTTGTCAGAAGTATGTACCTTGTTCCCAACTATATATTTACTGCTCTTCAGGAACGCGCTAATGATCATTTCGCTGCTCCTAACGCCCAACGAAAAACTTCAATCAGCTCGTAATTATCTCAGGAGCTGCGACGATTATGGTTATGCATTTTTGCACGCATCATCCCCTGTATTCAACCGAAGGTTCTTTTCAGGTCATTTTCTCTCTTCTCCGGCTCGCGTCATTTCTTTAATAGAAAGCTCCCGGAGGCTTAAAACCCAAGTTTATTATGAGGCTCATTACCCGATATAATGATCGTAGGCTCCTAGTTCCGAGTTATTTTCGTCCAACTAGAAGGAACCTGCCTCATTCCCCGTCATAACGGTTTTTTATTCCCACCCCCCTTCGCATCACTGGGGCTTTTTGGAAAATTATAGGAGATTTTAGAGGGCCTCACAGGCTTCTAATTATCCAACTGGCTGCTTCTTTTTCGTTATTTATTGGGTTCCTCAAATTTATGGTGGTTACTACTGTCGATAGAATCTGTGTTTTGAGCAGCTATTAGGCTAGTTTTCATCCATTACCCATTACGGGTCCTACATTGTGTTTGGTCAAGCTCTGCTTACTTGGGACCGGGTACAGTTTTAACGAACTCAAAACATTATCGGCGGAATTAGCTCTTTTTGAGGCAGTAAATGGACGCTACAAATTACAAATGTATTGTTATATTGCTGGTTACTCGTCTGTGACTTGTACGCTGTTGTGTTTAACGTGGTAATAATAATTATTATGCTCCTGCTGATAATACCAAATACTAGTGGAACTAGTGACCTGACAAAATGACACTTTTGAATCACGACTTTTGTATGATTTCGGATCAAACTGGATTTGGTATTATCAGCAGGAGCACCGAGGAGAGATGTTATATTTAAAGTTTAGTGCCCTTCACAGGTATAACTCCCCTCAAAAAAGGAAGACCGGGGCGTAAAGGCAATCATATGCCATGACTGCGCGGAATGCTTCACGCCCACAAACGGCTCTTTCTCATTAGATATTCGGCTTATTTCAATATGGCTGTGCTAGAACCAAAAGAACACGCTTCTCACTGTCCCTCCCCCCTTCCCCCGAGAGCACCTTCCCTTTGAGTAATGGAATATCAAACCTGACAGCCGACCCCAAGTTCCGACTCAACTCACACTCACAAAATCGACTTAATGAATAAAGTAAACAGGAGGTTTGTTCTTTTCCGAGTCTTTCATCACGAATAAGTTCAGAAGCGGTGCATTGTTCTCGTCCATAAGTTCTGCTCAACCTGAATAAGATCAAGAATATTTTTTTAGATCAAAGCAGACCTGCCCAGTTCGGCTGATTCTCTGAATAAACAATCTACGCATTCCGGTTGGTGATCGAAATTTATCATTTTGATAATATCATTAATATAATATATTAATGATATTGGTATAGGATATAGGTATATTATACCATTATTACACATAAATTAATAATAGTATAAATAATAAGATTTAAAAAAAGGAAAAAAAGAAAGAATAAACTAGAAAAAATGTTTTAATGCCTATGTAAATAGGTATTATATGGTTTTAATTTTTGATAATTTAGTTCAATAAAATAAAAATAATTTACCTTTAAGTATATTAATTATTTTTCTTCACACCTACTTAAAAGTTATAAGTTATCCTGGCATATTATGCCAAATCATCTGGATGGAAGTTTGTTGACATTTTGGGTTAAGGGGTAGTGAATTTTAGCTCTCTGGCTTTCCTCACTCTCTTTTGGTATGGATCGACCCACAAAATGTCGTAGATACACCAATTAATCGGGAGTGCGGCCAAAATAACTTTTAAACTTGTTAGCCTTTGGTAAATTTTTAGAGACTGACTTCTTCACGCGATGCACAATGGGCTAGAATGGACATTTAGCGCGAAAAAAAATTCAAAAGACCTTCTGCATCGTTACTTTATGTTTGGGGGTAGCAGAGTCGAATGCTACTATTCCTGAGCCGTTAAAACCTAAATTTTTGAGAAATTCTCAAATGTATGTCAAAAATTAGAGGAAAACAAATTTTACTAGACTTGTTTTGTTTCGAATCATTTCTTACAGTTTCCATGAATCAAGTAAAACCAGGTTTGAAGTTATCAAATTTGTAAAAGTTGATTCAATAGGTATTATTTACAGTATTCGCAAAATTCCACTTGTTGAATAACCAGCCGTAAGAGAGTTGTTGAGACTGTTGTCCGTGTTTTAGCTAACCGTTTTTAGAACGGCAGAGGACCTGCATTTACCTGCAATTTTAATACCGTTTTGAATTACAATTTCTGGCTATTTTTCATATATGATATAAAAAAGCATGCAAAAACTTCAAACTAAATTTTTCCCCTTCAGGGAAAAACATCAGACTATTGGGCTATTCTACTTACCTTGGGGAGGTGATTCCAGCAAGAATACCTAGTTTTCAACACACACGAACGTGAATGCCACGGCAACGAACACGTAATGAAGTTACAGACAAATATTATCTGTCTGTAGTTTTAATTATTAATTAAAACTAGCGATGTATCACTATATAAATAGCTGTAAATAGCACATTCACGTCTCAACATGCGACCCAGGTAAAATATTGGAGCTTCCTCTTTCGAGGTCAAGTTCCTCAACAACACCTGTTTGAAGCCCATTTATAAAATTTATAAATAAATAATATTCGTGGACAGCGTTATTAAATAACCACCGTCTTTCAAATCTCGACTTTTTTCGCGCTAAATACCTAAATGGATATTATCCATTCTATAGAATTAGCCTAATCAAATTAGACAAAAAACCGCTGTTCAGCGGAACAAATTTCCGGTGAAGGTTTTATTGGTTTAACCGCTTCCTTTCCACTTCAGGATGATGGGAAAACAAAGTCCTGGTGGGTGGGGGAGAGGTTCGAGGGAGGGGGAAGCTCTAAATGTCACTTTTTTCAGTTTTTCGGGTATATCTCGGGAACCGTAATTCAAAATGAAAAATTGTTTACATGAAATTTGTTGCTGACTAAATTGCCTACAAAATTGGTCCTGTGTGTTTTTTCTGTAGGACTAACCGTTGACGAGCTATGAGTGTTTTAAGTTCCAACATTTTTAAAATTTGCCTGAAGTGGTGTTCTTCACGCTCATAAATGCAAAAATACCTATTTTTGAGACGATTTGATGAAGGCAAAAAGGAAATGGAAAGGTTTGGAATGATGTGATGGTGATGGAGCGGCATTCGACAGGAGAAACAAAGAGGAAGGAGCTTGATGAGGTAATAAGCTGAACTTCACTACTAGGGAGCCCATTTCCACCCTCGTGCGGCCAAGGGGCGAGATAGGTACGTACTACCAGTGGTGCCAAGTAAGGGGGTTGGGAAACCCACTACCACCAACAGATTGGGGTTGGGTGCGGAAATCGGATGGGTATTTGCAGCCCCCCCTTTTTTTTTTATAATAGCAATAGACGCCACTGCAGTCCCTGATGGGTTTGATTGTGGCGGCAGGCGGCGACACACGCCCCTGCCTGCTAGGCTGCCTCCCTGCTTACGCAGGCACCAGCACCTGCTGGTTGACCAAAAGTGGATTTAACATCCAGTAAGTTGGGCTCCCGAAGGAACCCTTGGATGGGACAAGAGCCCCTCTATCTGGTCCTGTTAGTGTTTAGGGTTTGGACACTTCGCCCGTCCCTTCAGGCTCTCCAAGTAGGACACACGCCCTACCCAGAGATCCGTGACTCGGTGTGGATTTCCATCCGCACCATTAGCTATTTATGAGGATCGGACTCCAGCCCTTTCCATTACCTACCTAGCTACTTAGCTTTTATTTCTAGGTTGGCCCATCCACCAGCCTCCACCAGGACTTTATGAAACCTAGGAGATCTACCAACCTTGTTTTAACTATGTCCCCAGGATAAAAAGTAACGCACCTCAGGGACAGGAAACGGAGCGGTGCAAGGGCACTGCATGTGCACAGTACATGCTCCGCAGACTCTGGTTCGGCATTACAGAACCGACATACCTCAGTGTCTGATAATCCTAACTTATGGAGATGGTACCGGAGCCTGCAGTGGCCTGTAAATAGGCCCACAAGTATCCGCATATCACCTCTCTCCAGGTGAAACATCTCCCTTGCTCTTGACCTGGAGAATCCAATGAACAACCTCGCTTGTTTCTGACCAGGGAGTCTTTGTTAGTGCAGCGCTCTTTCCTTTGTCTCCCACTTAGAGTTTTCATTCAACAGAAAACTCTTTGTTGTCCCGAGAAATGGCTCGGGACCTATTGGGAGACGTGCTGAGCCCTCCTTTGCAAGGATGTCAGCAGCCTCGTTACCCTCAATGCCCTGGTGGCCAGGACACCATGCGAGGGTCACTCTATTGCCCCTTGCGAGGAGCTTGAGTGTTCAAACAGTCCCAGACCAGCCTCGATGTAATAGAAAACGAGGCCAAGGCCTTCAGTGCAGCCTGACTGTCTGACAGTATATAGACTTTGGCCCCTTTAATGCGCCGACATCGCAGCCGGTGCACACAAGTGCCAATGGCGTTGACTTCCGTCTGAAAGATGCATCCATGGTAGCCATTGCCCCAAGCGGCTCCGATACCCGGGTCCTTGGTCCGAAGACACCTGAGTCGGCTCTACCATCCATGACAGATCCATCGGTGTAGAGGACCATAGCCCCATGTTCGAACTGGGGTCTCCCCTCCCTCCAATTCAACCTCTCATGGATGAGGACCCTGAAGGGAAGGTCGAAGTTCAACTTCTCTGTCATGGCATCAGAGACAGCTGACGCTGCCTCATTCACTGGTATTCTATCCAGAATGCCGTGAAGTGCTCGTCTTTGACCTTTACGCAAATGGTCCATGCTCTTCATCCTCATTGCCTGCAGGTATGCCAGCCTCTGCATATGGATGTGGATAGTTGATAGATGATGGATGGGTCCAGTAGGACCTCCAGTGCAGCAGTAGGGCAATTCCGGATGCACCCAGTAATACCAACACATGCCAGTCTTTGCACTTTGCAAAGCAGTTTCTGCGCTGTGGACTGGTTGGTTTTGTTCCACCAGATGAAAGCACCAAACGTGAGGATAGGACGCTCAATGGCATTTGCACCCCTTAAAGACCCTGGACTCTCCTGCTCCTCCTGAAATCCTCTCATCAATATTCTGTTCCTGCAAGACCGGGTGTGGAACACGGTGTGGCTGTCGGAAGGCAGGGATCTTCTGCTCAATAGTGTGTGGGGATTGCAATGGTTCCTGCACAAATAGCCCTCCTGCTGACGAAGACTTGATGGATGGCGACAATGAAGAGCTTCTAGACCCCTTGGACGAACTTGTGTGAGGTTAAGTTTACAATTCATGAAAATAAACAAGTTCCATTTACTCAACGAAAAAAAAAACTCACTTCTATTAATCGATTTGGCGAAAAAAGCTCAATTTTCGGCAATTGGCTACTTTCATTGCTCTGTACCTCAGTAACGGTTAGTCCTATAGAAAAAACACACAGGACCATTTTTGTAGACAATTTAGTCAGCTACAAATTTTATGTATACAATTTTTCAATTTGAATTACGGTTCCCGAGATATAGACGAAAAACTGAAAAAAGTGACCTTTAGAGCTTCCCCTCCCCCGAGCCTCCCCCCCACACACCAGGACTTTGTTTTCCCATCATCCTGAAGTGGAAAGGAAGCGATTAAACCTATAAAACCTTCACCGGAAATTAGTTCACCCGATTTGTCTAATTTGACTGGGCTAAATAGCCCACTGTGCTCCGGCAGGGGTTGAGATAGTCCCAACCCCTCCTACAACATTTTGGTTTATTATTCTTGGAATAATACACCTATGTTTTTAAAAATAATCCACTTACTTTACCCCATTTCTGATCAAAATTTGATAAATTTGATATAATTTAATATGAATGGCGAGTGACGTTGCTAATCTACCATCCCAGTTAGCCCCCGACTTGATTTTTCACGCAGTATTTTCCTCGTTTTATCAATTATTCTAAAAGTATTGACGCGAATATATTCTTTACAACCCAACGATTTCTGAGAAATTTATGACCTACGTGATCCATCCGCGAGTCCATCCTCGCCAGCTTCCAACGTCTGAACGCTAATCTGTCCTTAATTAATCCTACCTCCTCTCTCGCTTCCACAACTCTAACAACGAAACTCATTTTTGCCTCTTCCAAAAAAAAAAAAAAATCCCATAGTGGACCCTTCGAATCTTCGTTAAACGTGACGCTGTAATTATTTGAAAATGGAGTTTGTTACAGTTAATCACGTTTTTGGTCAAATTCTTTCACGTAGGGTTTGAAGCTGCACGGCCTCTAATTACGTAATATTTTTCCTGTTCTTGGGGGGTTCATCCTTGTCGTTGATTTGGAAGTAGATACAACTCGCACAAATGGGGAGTATTTCTCGGCTTTCTCCGCAAATTATAGGTATCGTCGAGTGGGCGAGTTGGAGTTTCCAAGCTCTTCCATATTGGAAGATGATTTATTTATTTGTTCTACACTTTGTTAACTGGTTTTCCCTTATCATCGACTCCATCTTTTAATCAAATGTAAGCTTGTTCGGGCCGGTCGTTCCCTGCCCAGATCATGTCCGAACGTTTTTTGGTTCTGGCGAAACGCAGTTTAACGGCCTCTGAGGGGATGGACTCGGAATATGAGGTGATTCCCAGTTGATTGGACACGTTTCGTCCAAATGAACGCTCTTATTATGGCAATCCGCTGAAAAATGAGTCAACTTTGAGTACCTAATTCAATTCTGGATACAGGAGAAGTTAGTGCAGCAGGGAGGATTTTACATTGAGGTTGAGGCATCACTAAACTATCCGGATTCAAGTCCGTTTAAAGCCCCATTGAGAAGGGGCCCTCAAGTTGGTCCACCGTGGGGTAAAATCGAGCTGAAAACTTTCAACAAACAATGAAAACATTCCGAATTATATAGAGATTTATTATTAATTTACACCCATAATTTATATGCAATATTTGCATAAAAATAATTAATTTGCATAATAACTATGCAAATTAATTTTCACAGACCTCTCCTTAACCTCCACCGCTTGGTGGACATCTTTGCCGGGCTACATAGGTATTATACCTATGTAGCCCGGCAAAGATGTCCACCAAGGCGGTATAATACCAATATACACAGTCATATAGTCCCCCTCCTTCCTTCAAGTTATCTTATCTACGACCTTTCGCTGAGTAAACAAAGATCCCCTCAACTATAATTTACTGTAGGTACCTTCAATATGCAATCAGACAGCAAGATGTTAGCGTTGCTAATTGGGGTTTTTAGCCGCTAGCGTGTCAGTATGTAAGTAAACTAAGTTTGTTCAATGCGGGGATATCCTTTAATCAAAATTCCTATTCCTAAATTAACTTGCAATAATATACAATGCTTTATGCAAGTATGTCACAATATTATGTAACCGCGAGGGAAATAGAAAATTCTAATCGGCGTCAAAATTTGACATTATCCGTTTCAAGATGTCCTGATCCCAAAAACGAATTATCCGTCCGCCGTCCAGACCGTAGGAATTTTTTTTTAAATCTGAAATGTTGACAAAATACTCGGCTTACCGTCTAGTTGTGCCCGCAAAGTTTTCAGCCCGATCGCCCAAAGCACACACCTGAATGAAAAACCGAGTAGGTATATTTTCAAAATTTTACATTTAAAAAGAAATTTCTACACTACATCTCAGGCCTCAACAAAACACAACTAGGTTCTACATTCAAGGCCAATACAAATTTTACTACTCTCATAAATGATCAAAAACCACTAATTCTGTCAAAATGTTTTATGTAACAAAAGTTCCCCTTAGTGAAAATTCGCTAGGACAAGGATTCCCAAAATGGTCGATGGCAGCTTCTAAAGGGGTGGACATCAACAAAAACTGATTTAGGGGTCGACGAGGTCTTAAAATCCCAAGAACTTTAGTTTATTTCATCAAGTATGAAATGTAGTAAAAATGCGTGCGAATTTTCTGTTTTTAAATCAAATGTAGTTATCCACTTCAGTATTTTTACGTAATTTGAATGAATAATTACCTACCTACAGACTACACTAGATAGTTTCTGAATTTCATCTTTATTAAATAAATTTTATTTCGTTAAGTTTCGATGATGTCAAAATCAAGCCACGTTTTCAAATTGGTAAGTATTTTGTATCAATAAGAAATACCAGAGATGGGATTTTTAAAGAAAGGCTATGATGTTCTAGGGTATCACTTAATTTCAGGAAAGAGGGGGTGGGGGGGTTGTTGCCCAAAATAGTTTGGGAATCCTCCATTCTGAATTTATCAAATCTACTGTAAAATAGAAGAAAAAATCCACTTGCTTTCAACTGCGATTTTCATCCCCAGACGGCTCATTCCCCCAGTTGGGATTCGCCCAGCCCCCCCAAGTCCATTAATCCTGCGTCCTCAAACTGTGCCTAACATACAAACACAGAACGAGTAAGAGGAAATATTACTTGTCCTCCATAGAAAGTATTAACGGCATATATTTCCCGGCGGCACTCCGTCGTATGGCTCGAGTTCAAAAAATAATTTCAATCGCTTCTTTTTTTTCGAGAGATTCCTTTATTTATCTCGCTTTTCCCGAAAGGCCCCTTCCAAGTATTAGATCGTTCCAAGCACTAGACCTCGATCCATTGGGGTGGGCTCCAGTCACGCCAAGACGATGGGAAGCGGCTTTATGAAATGAAATTTATAGTTTTCGGTGTCTCGTCTTAAAGGAGAGAAAAGATCAAAATCAACTGTTCTCGGCCGTTAGTCAAAGCTTTATAGCACTTATAGTACTCTTCTAAACATGGCTTACAATATTCTTGAGGGATTCTTCCGCTTAAACCCATTTGGAGTCTTCAGCGGAAATATACCACTTATGAAGTATGGGAGGGAAAGACAAGAACCGTATAAAGTTTGTGGGAATTACGAGACATAAAACCCTTTCAGGCTATAACAATCGTAATTTTGCTTGGGTTGATTGTTGATCCCTCTAAGTAACTACCCAGTTATGAGAAAATCATTTTATTAAGCCACTCCTACTATGACATAAGTAGATCTTGGCCATCTCAATGGTTACGTTGCATCAAACATTGCCCGACGTACAAACCGAATGGCTTTAAAGAAACTAGCCATCGACGCTCTCGATATGGCTAGCAAAAGAGTTTTGATGAGAGTGGACTTTAACGTGCCCATGAAAAATGGGAAAATCACCAACAACCAGAGAATCAAAGCTGCCTTGGAATCGGTCAAGTATGCTTTGGACAAGAAAGCAAAAAGCGTAGTTTTGATGTCGCATTTGGGCCGGCCTGATGGCAAGAAGAACAACAAGTACAGTTTGAAACCGGTTGCTGACGAGTTGAAGCAATTGCTGAGCGGCTCGGTGACGTTCTTGAACGACTGTGTGGGGCCTGAAGTGGAAAAAGCGTGCGCGGACCCTTCACCGGGAAGTGTCATCCTTCTGGAAAATTTAAGATTTCACATTGAAGAGGAAGGCAAAGGAAAAGATGAGTCGGGCAAGAAAATTAAAGCGGACAGAGAGAAAGTCAAAGAGTTTAGAAAATCGCTGCGAAATCTTGGAGACGTCTACGTCAATGATGCGTTCGGCACATCGCACAGAGCGCACAGCTCCATGATAGGTGAAGGATTTGACAAGCGTGCTGCTGGATTTTTACTGAAAAAAGAACTGGAGTATTTTAATAAAGTAATGGAAGACCCAGTGAAACCCTTTTTGGCCATTTTAGGTGGAGCCAAAGTTGCTGACAAAATTCTTTTGATTAACAACCTCCTGGATAAAGTCTCAGAGATGATCATCGCCGGAGGGATGGCGTACACGTTTCTCAAAGAGATTAACCACATGGCAATTGGCAAGTCACTGTACGACGAAAAAGGGGCAAAAATTGTAGGCGACATTATGGATAAAGCCAAGTGTAACGGCGTGAACATTCATCTTCCCGTGGACTTTATCGTTGCGGACGATTTCAAAGAAGAAGCAGCATCAAAGGAGGCAACGATTGATTCAGGGATCCCAGACGGCTGGATGGGGTTGGACGTTGGTCCGGAAACGAGGAAGATATATGAAAAAGTCATCCTGAATTCGAAAACCATCGTTTGGAACGGACCTCCGGGTGTATTTGAGTTTGACAAGTTTTCAAGTGGAACGAGAGCGATGCTCGAGGCGGTGATTGAAGCCACGGGTCAGGGCGCCTTGACCATCATTGGAGGAGGAGATACGGCCACGGTTGCCAAGAAGTACAAAGCTGAAGATAAGGTATCTCACGTGTCGACTGGTGGTGGAGCGAGTTTGGAACTTCTGGAAGGTAAAGTCTTACCTGGAGTTGCTGCTCTTTCGAATGCCTGAGGAATAAATGGTGCCCCAGACTATTTCAGTTCTGTCGATCCCATGTAGTCTTACACCGCAGGGCATTGCTGCAGGTTGGAAAGTGTTTTGAAATAATTTTCATTCCACTTTAAGAGGGAGTTCAACAGGATTGCTGATTAAGCCTCTTGATGATTGATCTTCATCTCAACGACCTCGAAGAGCGTCTTGCACTGAGGGGTGGGAGAGTATGACTCTTGATGTATGTGATAACACCTGAGGTGGTATTCAATCTACAGAACAATATTGAGAAAGTTCCAAATGGGTATGAAGGCTTGGCCTCTCAGAATCTAGGACGTTCAAGGGATACCCTGATGAGAATGTAGGATCATCATTCCCAGGTATAAATACCTTGCACTGCTACTGTAGCAGACTGTAGATCCCTGCATATACGCCCCCAGGTGTCCGTCAATATTATGTTCAAGATATTTTGTCATCTGTGTTTCAATCGGTTCCTAATACGCTCAAGTCTGGGGATTCCAACAGCAGTTGTGTGTTTGGAGAGAGGATTCGAGCAGTTTTACCTCTCCAAACTGTGTATCTGCAGAGGAACTTACAAATACATGACAGACCCCTTGTCAGATTCTCCTGAAGTGGAACCATTAGTTTCTGTAGATATACCCGTGAAAACGTGAGCTGCCATGGGCTCTAATATCTTGGTGATTGTTGAGGATTATGACTTATTTCTGTCAAAGCAGACAGCCTCTGGAAAAGGTAAAAGGTTGTCAGATTCCTGGACCAGGACCAAGCAGTTCTCTGCATCAGGCTAAGAATCAGGCTCCTCAGGCCCCACTTCTAAAATAGGTACCTCATCAAACTGCAGAGACGGGGCGACAGTAGCGGCACGTAGGTGAAACAGAACGAACTTGGACACTTAACGATGATATATTACGAGTATTATAAAGTATATTATTTACAGAGTACGCTGGCTCCCTCTTATCCGTTTTTTAATGTAGCTAGAGCATTCAGAGTTGAATTGAAATTAGCCTGGCCAAAATAAATTAATCAATCAAGGATGTTTTCTTGTTCACCCTTTAAGTTTCTTGTAGGTATATGTTTGTCAATCCGGGTATACAGACCTCTGACAGCCAGCCTACAGTCTTAATAATATTATGTCATATTATGACAGAATGAAGATGAAAAATTTTGACATTTAATGTCATCACTCTTCCTCGGGCTGCAGCTCCAATACAACAGGCTCGGAAGCCACCCCTGCTCTATCATGCATCATGGGTTTTACATTTATTGTAACTGTACTGTGAAAAATTTTTCAATACATGACCTGTCGTGTCATCTTCTTTTTCTCCTTCATTTTTTAGTCGTAGTTTTGACTCATGGATTCCACTCAGTATCGTCTACGTCCATCCTAGTTCAGCCAAGTCCCATCCTGCCCAGTCATAACGCTATGGTTGTCCAGCATAATAGTCTGTGCAGAACATTTCCTCGCTACGAGAAGCAACAAACCGCCCATAAATTTATATCCCAAACGACACATCTCAGAACATTATTCCATCCAGGCGTAAAAGAACACCAGCGTTCCAAGTCGGTTCTTTTTCAAGAGGTGTTGAAAGATGAAGCTATAAATTAAATGCGTCGAAACATTCGTGAACTTGCATAGAGAGAAAGTAGGATAACCAACAATAAACGGTCCGTCGGGCTTCGGGAAAAGACGTTCACCGTTCACCTCTCAAAAGCCCGGATACCGCACGGTGACCTTTTCCTATATAGTGCGGACCCCTCAAGCGATACGCCCATCGACCAATCATGATTACATCTGTTCTGTATGCTATCTCGTCGATTAGAATAATAGGATAAGTTGCTTAGAATGGGATTTCACACTCTTTCGATACCCTTCGAGGCTCCCTGGGGCATCTCCGGGGTTCTTATCTCGTAATTATCCAAACCTGCTCAACCTTTAGTATTCCGCGGGATTTTTTTATTTTTTCTGTCTCGCATATGAAAGGGACCCTTAACTTTTATTATTTTCCACTCTGGACATCGATATACTCGAATGGTAGTGAGTGAACTGAACCCTACTTGAAGTTCCTGGATTTCGACGAATAGATAAGGCCTCGTTTTGATCATTTCGACAACGGCTACCTCCTTCCATCTGGATCTTTCGAGTGATTTTTAAGAAATGATTTAGAGTATTCTCGGCCTTGTCGGGCTTATTTGTTAATGCCGGAAGGAGCGATGCCCAAGTGTCCCCTTAAAATGTGTAGGTAAAGCGGAGTACGCTTAAAACGTTTTTAAAGCAAAGAGTAATAGGAACCCCAACATGAAATTTTTATTGCCAAGGAAGATGATTAACTTGATATTGCTGGTTATTCAGTTCTCCAAGAAAAAACAAAACCCAATAGTCTAAACCTTACTTTAAAGTTCGACTGAGCCAGTTGCGTTGTGGTTTGTTGTCAATTAATCACTGAGCGAAAATGCCAGGGAACCCGAGAAAGACAACATTGTTAGAACAGCCAGAAACAGCCGCAGACGCTGAAAGCGGATACACCTAGTTAGAACGTCGTTTTTACGGTATGGGTTTTTTTCGACCTTTTCGTTTTCTCGTCTTCCTTGAAAATCGATTCCCCGGGACGTCAAGACAAGTGACGCGAGGCAACCGATCCTCCCTCTGATGTGGAATACCTGTCACTTTCTGTGTTGGGTTTCCCGTAAAAGTAGAAGAAGAGAGAAAAAAGGAGGATGGGCGAAACAGAAGCGCCCCAATAATACCGCCAGGACTCCTATTAATACCTCGATTCGTTCCGGTTACGAGGTTCACATTCGAGCCTTTCAGACTTTGTCACTGCAGATCGCTGCTTTTTTTCTAGTTTGAACGTCCTGCAAAGCTACGTGGTTTCGAACCGAAAGCTGAGTAATGTTGATTATCTGGGCTGTGGTAAGCAGATGAACGTTTTGAACGTTTTTGAAGACGAGTCTCTCTCTGTTTTGCGAGTCGCGCAGGTGGTGCTTGGGTGATGGGTTCAGCCGTACCGGGACTGCGTAATCATCATTGAGCGAATTCCAGCAAATGATAAAATTGGTCCCTCATGGGCGGACTGGCAAGGGATTTGTACCAACAGGATCCAGAAATGACTTTTTTTTTAAAGTTACTAACACAACGCCACCGTCGTCTGTGCGATGGGGGAAAGCCAAATTCTCACATTAGCGAGAGCACTCTAATTACGCGGATGGCCCCAATCACCCCGCCGACTTCATCATTTAAGTGACCATATATTCTTATTATTATTATAAGAATGATAACACGCAGTTCATTTTTTATTGGGGCTGAGGACCCCAACATTTCGTCTGAGGAAACCAGGTCAACAGACCCAACTTTTACGCGTGAATCCGTTGCCCAGGCATCCACTGTTGACGCCCGAAGAGCGGATTTTCATAAGACAGTGTCGGGGGGGGGGGGGCTAAATCCCAGTTATGCTGTAGGCCTTCCCCCCAAAACACAACACAATCAATGATAGACCAATTAAAGATTTAGGAACTCAGTTATGCACACTATGCATATAGTAGGTATATACTATGCATATAGCCTATTAGATTTTTCCTTATACTTCGGCAAAACATTGCGGAAATGTACCTTGGCACGGTGAAGTGGATCGCGTGCTCCGTTTCGGACACTTTTGGCTTCCAACACCCCCCCCCCCCCCCACATATCAACTCAAACACAATGGGAAAAGACTGTCGACTCGGCCTATTGAGTAATTAGACGGCGTAATGACGCTAAATATCCAATGCCCGAGCAATTAGGTGTAACTCCAGCCTGCACCTCCGCCAATTAGGTCTATCTCTAGCGAGCCCCTTTCATATGGATGTTCCCGAAGAGGGCTACCGACAATTTCCCGCTATACGCGTTTTCGGGAGCCTAATTAGACGGGGCCGGACTCGTACAAAACTGCGAGGTGTAAACGAACAATTAGACCCGGTACGAGTACGGTTTTGACGTAATTTCTTATCTCGCGGGTAGAAATAAACCCAACACCGTGACGACCGATGTCTGAAGGTGGTACCGTTCCGTGTTTGAGAATTGATACAAAAAAGAAGAAAAAAAACTTTAAGATGGACTAGGGCGTCAGTGACGCGACTGTTTTTCAAATCAGTCGGGGCGCTGATCAGCCTGGTTCGAACACCAATGTTTGACCAAAAGTCAATCACGTGTTGTAATACCTGTCTTGTCGGCATACAATTCACCTCTGAACGCAAGTTTATGTGAATCCTTTCCATGGAGCAAGAATTACTAAAGCTTTTTCAAGTACAGTCCGGAGTCGGCTCCTGCCCCAATTGTGAAAACCAAGTTGGTTAACACCAAAAAAAAAAAAAAAAACACTTTAATTTACTTATATTTGCGTAAATAATTATTTAGTCCTAATGTACATAACTACATAAATATATCATATTCACATGAATACCTACTCCTCATTGAAATTTTGAATACAGCCATGAGACGTACCGGTACTTTTCCGTTATACCCCCCCCCCCCCCCCCCCCGGCGATTTCGTGTTTCATCCACACCCCTCCTGATGGCTTTAAGGCACCCAAATTCGAGTACTTTTCCGTTATAACACCCCCCACCCCCTCCCACTCAATTTCGAGTTTCATACACACCCCTCCCGATGGCTTTAGGGCACCCTAAGCCAACCAAAATCGCGGGGGGGGGGGGGGGGTGTATAACGGAAAAGTACCGACGTACCTATGTTTTGAAACATCGTTATGACATTTTAATGATGTTTCAAAACATGTCCCTAGCTAGCAATTTCGAATGACGTAGGGGACGTTGTGAATCAGGTAGCTCTAAAATTCTCACACGCTGTAGGTACAACGAGTACAAAGTTTTTCTTTACATGGATATGTCTATCGGCAGGCCTACGTGAGCATGAAAATTGAGATTAAAAAATGCCACGCAACAACCTATAAGCAAATTATCTCTTGGGGATGTACGACGGTTTATTCATTGGACATATCTATGCCATGATTTTTTTTGCGTGTGCTTTGTAGTTTAAGAGCAATTTCAGACTTGTCCGACATCTCGTTTCCTTCAACCATTGTATACACTGTCTTATAAGACTTCAATGCGGTCACCACACTGGGCTTCTCGTACCTTTGGCACATTGGCAGTGGAAAATTTCATTTAATGACCTCCATATCACAGTCAACAATAAGATTAATAACCTCATGAAGCCTCTGCTTTGAAATAAAGGACGAGAACTGAAGATGAAAGATAGAGTGATTTTATTTTGTTCTTTCGTCGTTTTTTCCCCTCAATCGTAGAAGCACGTTTTCGAGATATGGAAGAAGTTATGTAAATGAAAAATATGAGATCGGTTTCGAAGGATGGAAAGGAGATGGGAGGGGTTGAACAGGAAATTAAGGGGCAAGTCGAACCTCAGACCAAAGCCCGAAGTTATGGGTGGGTGGGGACGGACCCTGCCACAACTTTTGTATAATTCGCTCCTTCTTTAAAAGACGAAGAAACCCCCAAGATATTGTTTTTTCTCCAATTAACTTTGAGGTGGAAACAAATGTAAAAAAAACCTCAATACTACGGGGTACCAATTATAAAAGTTCTAGTCTCTCGGCCCCTCAGTCATTTCCCTCACTTCCAAAGTTCTGATGGTGTCGAAGAGATTGTGAAGCTCCGGTCGGCTGGTCGGAATCTGCTGATAATCTTACGATTGAAGCCATCAATTCTTCGAGCTAAATGGGCAAGTTCGACGAGGCTGAGAGAGTATCAATTTTCGAATTCTATCAAAGGAGACAAGTTTTATGGTGTTTTGAAGAATATGAAACGTACGGGTCAGGGATATTGAATCAAGACGACGCGTTGAAGTTTTTTTTTTCTTTTTTTTTACGAAACGTCTTCTTGGCATTTTCAGATTGCCTCCGACCACGTTCGATCCATCGATCGGAATCATCGAAAAAAAAAACCCTGTTGTCTCTGTGCAGGTAATGATGACCGGGACGGGGCGTAATAATCCACCCAGAAGCCTCCCCCCTCAAAATCACGGAATAGAAAAAAACCTTCGACAACTCCCTTTTCCAATTTTCTGTTTCCTGTAATTGTGAGGAAATATCGAAAGAGGTAAGTGGGTGAGGTAGGTGGGATGCACAAGGGAACACAGTTGGCATGAACGATGTAGGGAATGGACCGGCAACGTTCTCACAGGATTTTTTTTTTTTTTTTTCGAGTCCAATGTGACGACTTCGAGATGCCGATTTCCATCAGATGAAGGAAGGAAGGGAGATTCTACGGCTTACTTCACGATTTGAACTTTCAGACACTTCATGGCTCACTAAATTTTTTTAAAATATACAAATAGATTTAAAAAGTTGTTAGAACTACGAATTGTTTTATTTAGTTAAAAAACGACTATTAAGTAAAATAACTTTAATAATAAATTAAAAATGTTGTCAAATAATAACATTTGAAATATAAATAAATAAATTAAAATGAATAACAAAATTGAAAAATTAAAAATAATTTTAAATCTGAAAAAAGATAGGGTTGAATATAGCACAACTAAATGCCTTCAAACATTTTCTACTTTCAATAGGTATTTAATAGGTACGGCTGCCACCTTAATCAGTTGCTCTTATACATCTGCTATTATTTGTATTATTGCTCAATACATAGGCAATACAACAATACCCCGATGAAAGGCTGCAGTTCATGCTCAATTATTGACAATCTATTATAATAGACGCTTGCTTCCTCAAAACCAGGTTCTGCTCACTGAAAAAACAGTTTCTGTTCGGTAAACACTTGTCTCAGCTTCCTTCGAAACGGGTTTCTATTCACTATGGTTCTGCTCGCGGTAAATGTTATTTCCCGCGACTATTTACACAAACCATGGAATTTTGAAAAATTGCTTAACTCATTCCCAATTGATAGTTAAAACTATGAGAAACCATTGGAAAAATTGTTCAACTTAAATAAAATACAAAAAGCTCTAATAACTAAGCAGGACAACATATCGGCAAAAACACTAATTCAGGATTAAATCATTACGACAAATTTATGCATATGTATAAATTTGTATATATATTATAAGTATATATTATATACCTACTTGAAAACTCAATTAGGTATAAATAAAATCACACATTTTTTATTTTACTAAATTGTTGAAAAATTAGCAATAAATGCTAATTGAAAATTCAACGAATACTTACTTCATTTATTAGTAGTCAAATTTCCAAATTTTCCCTGTTTCATTAGGGAATTGGAATTCTGATTTCACCTCTTTCCCTATAAGAATAATTTACAAATTGGAATAGATACAAAAATTATTTAATTATTGGAAAACATTTGGAAACATTTAAATTATTTAAACCATCAACTTTCGGCAGTTTTAATTTTCACCGTTTTGAAATACGTAATTTAATCACATTGAACTTTTTTGTGTGAACAGTTGGGTTATTCTCGTCTTTGAAATCCATCGTCAGTTTTTATTATCAAAATCGTACGATTTATGGTTTAATCTTCATGTTTTTCAAGTACTCAGTTGAAACTCGTCCATTCCCTCCATCGTCCTCGAGGGGCCTCTCTTTGCTTTACAAGAGAAGATGGATTTCTGGTCTAATGGGTTTCCCGAACGTGACGTAGCTTTTGAGAGTCCCTGTTGAGCCTGGATGTGGGATAACAAAGGCAGTTTTGTTATTTCTATCATTCCTTCGCACCCCCCCCCCCCCATACCACGTCCTCACAAGGCTTGCTGGCTTGTTTTAGTTGAAAAATGAGGAAACCCCCTCTCGTCGGTCTGGTATGCCGGTGATTCATGAGCACAAATGATCTGCTCGGCGAGTCCGCCAGGAAGATGGAAATGTGGAGGTTTACACTTTTTTTACGCGATTTTTCATTAGTCGGCATTTTTCTGGCGTTGGGGTTAATTTTCACCGTCAATTACTTCGTGTTGGTTAAAAAGGCTTATCCATTTTGTGCAGAAGTCGACCGAATCTGATGGCGCAGAAAACTTTGTCCGCATCGACTTGTCGAAAAAAAGGGGGGGTTGGTCCGTGATGAACTCGGACGGAGATTGTTTTGAGAAAGATAAATAGCCGCGAGATGAACCTCCCCATTTCTCCCTTTCACGCCCTAAACGGCGAAACGAAAGCCCCGTAAAGCAATAACGATAAAGTAAAAGGGCATTTGTAAGCGATTTTCACCCTTGAGGAGAGCAACACTTCCTTTCGTGATGATTTTTAACCAAGAACTCTGCTGAAGGCTCCGGTGGTAGAGATAATGGCATTTCACAGTTGGCTTAACTTCAAATGGGCCTTTCCACTCCCTTCAAGAAAGTCCCGGTCATCTGTTATTTGGTGGGACCGCATTTGAGAAATGGGAATTGCCCTGTCGGGGTTACTGTTGTATTTCCTATAATATATTTATTTGATGGATTTCGAGCGTTTTGTTCAACTCCTCGTTTTCGCCGGTGCAACGACCTGGAATGATTCGTCTTCGGGGATCCAAAAGAAAATTTATTACCTCCCCAGTGGAGCCCTTTAATTGAGCTTATAAATGGTTATTTAATTGACCAGCTCGGGTGCGAATACAAAACTACTTCACAAAATTCAATAAACGATGTCAATAGATTTCTTTTGGCTTGAATGGTTAGCTGAGATGTTAACTCACCGTTTGGTAGTCCCACACCCTTATCGTCCTCAGGAGTGTAGGGTAGTGGGGAGCAAAAGTTTCCAGGCACATTTTAGAAAAACGGGGAAGAATTTCGATGAAATCAAGTAGGTAGTACACTCCTCTAGTTCTTATTAGTTCGCCTATGTTGTTTCGAGAGGACCCGTGCACCGTCTCAGGAGAAAATACACTGCCAAGGCAATGGCACATGAGCTTCCTCGTGCCAAGTTAAAAATGAACGTAACAACAATTGATTCAATTGTGATGAAATTCGTATGGGACCTCAAGGAGCCTGATCCGCATAATCCCTCAAAATTTGAGCTAAATTCATTCAAAATTGTGGAAATTATGGCTGTAACAAGGAAATGCGGACAGACCGACAGACCCACAGACCGACAGACACGGAACCAAATTTGTTCAGTAGGCTATGAAACGCAAAATGCGAGTGGAAATTTTGAATTCGGACAACAAAAATTTTTTTTCTCCCGAAAGTGAACACAAGGCTTCCGCTGCTTCGCAGACTCGGAAGCAATACACTGCCAAGGAGATGACACAGCAGCTTCCTCGTTACCATCAAAATGACACCATTATACAATGGGCCTCAATGGGCCTGTCGTGTATGAAATGAATAATACTCTTGAAATTGAAACGGTGTAATTAATTCCTGATAAGCATAACTCAATGATAACAGCGCAGAGTACCAACCCTAACCTGAATATTACTGTACATGACAGGGCCCTACCCACATAATCCTAGAAAACCAGATCTAAATCGGATGAAATCTGTGGTTATTAGGGCTGTAACAACGAAATTTAATGAATTCCACGTAAGAGCGTAGGTACTAGGGATTGCAATCCCGGGAACCCGGGATCCCGAAATCCCGGGATCCCGGTCGATTTTTGCCAATTTGAAATCCCGGGATTCGTGGAGTCAATCCCGGGATCCCGGGGTTCGAGAATTAATTGCACCTCGTACGTAAATTGCTCAAGTCTTGTCGGGAAAAATCTTTTAATAACGGACAATAATTCGAAGGCTAAGTGAAAGTGCTCTAAGATGAAAACTGGGAAGTCCCCTGAAGAAAGGATTCGGAAATCTATGAACCAGCCGGTGCCGGTGCCGAAAATACGAAAAGATTTATCGACCACAATTAAAAAAGAAACGAGCCTGTTCAAAAATGGAGGCAGCCGAGGCCACCATTTGGATTAGTATACAAAATTTGTGGATATTTAATATGTCCTGTTAGGCCGGTCAGCGGACAAAAAAAGGGGGCTTAGAACGGAAAAATAGACACGTTCTAATTTTTTTTAAATGTTGTCAGGGACGTTACCAGCTTCAAAACCCTTGTGCTAAATGCTGGATGCTCAAAACCCGCGAAATCGGATTTTTTTTTTTTTTTTTTTCAGTTCTTGGCTTTCAACTTCAAAAATGTGCGCCCTAACGAAAAAGTCACTGTATACTATTTTCAAGTAGACAAGATTTGCTACCATTTGAGCGCAACGGCAGCTTTCTAGGAACAATGGGCCCCGAGATTAACCCTCTTCAAACATTGACCATTTTCCCCCCAAATGTTAGAAATCGTGGTTTTATCCTTCTTCAGTACGGAATATCGACTATAATATTCATCCCACGAGGAAAGTTATGAGGAATGAAATTGTAGAGCAGTGATTCAGCTTCAATTTAAGCACAACCAGAACACGTAGGACTATCCCACTGACCTCCGTAGAAGCTGAGAGGGTCTTTTGAGTAGCAGGACTATTTTCGACAAAGCTAAGAAGCAAATTGGCTGATCCAACTTTGAGTGCTTTCTAAGATCCAACATTATGATTTCTAAAAGCACATTTTTTGAGTACATACGTGAAATTTTTCCTTGATGAGAGAAGCAATATTTTATATAATTTACAATTATTGTAAATAAACAAGTTTTTCGTCGTTTTTAATCAATTTTTTCACGTTCAAACAAAAATCATCAATCCCGGGATCCCGGGATTGCCCCTGAAAAATCCCGGGATCCCGGGATTCAGAAAAACGTTCGGGATTGCAATCCCTAGTAGGTACCGCTAGTTCGATCATGATGAAATTCATATGAGACCTTGAGGGGCCTTGTGCGTATAATCCTTTAAAGTATGAGCGAAATTGAATCAAAATTGTGAAATTAAATTTCACAATTTTGATTCAATTTTGTGCCTGTTTCAAGAATTTTACGTTAGCGCATGCGCAGAGCGTACCGCTCTTTCTATTGTGATGAAATTCGTATGGGACCTCATTGACAAGGAGCCTTATCCGCATAATCCCCCAAAATGTGAGCTAAATTCATTCAAAATTGTGGAAATTATGGCTGTAACAAGGAAATGCGGACAGACCCACAGACCGACAGACACGGAACCAAATTTGTTCAGTAGGCTATGAAACGCATAATGCGAGTGGAAATTTTGAACTCGGACAACAAACATTTTTTGGCTCCCGAAAGTGAACTCAAGGCTTCCGCTGCTTCGCAGACTCGAAAGCAACAAGGTAGTGTGTTTGCCCAAGAGTGTTTTTGCCATGTTTGATGTTATTTTTTGGAACTGTTCAGCGCACATTTAAACCTAAGAGAGAACATTCATTATTATAAACTATATAAATTATATTATACTATAAAATCTAACTTATTAAGTTGGTTTTTGGTATATTTCCCTTTGATCAGCTACAAAATGCTTCAACTCCCATCACCAATAATTGTGTGTGGGTTAGGGTGATGGGACAATTAACAATTAGGACGTGTGATTGTCCTAATCACACTTGAAGCAGAATTTGCCAAAATGGGGCAAACGTTTCCAAACGCCAGGGGGGGGGGGGGGGGTTGCTCCGAACTTAAATTTGATTTAAATTATACTTTTATTTTCTCTTAGGGATAAGGGTTTGTATTTCTTTTAACGAAATATTCATGTCAACTTATTTAAAATGGCAAATTTTATATTATTTTGAGGGTTTCAGGAATTAAAAGAGAAAGAGCGGCAGAAAACCACCTCATGGGGTTTTGCCCCGTGCGTGGGGCAAAAGTTTCCGAACGGGTGTTTCGGAAAAATGGAAAACAACGTGCATTTTTGTTGGCCACCACATTTCGAATGAATCCAAACTCCATGTGATGGTTGCCATCAAAATATTATAATTATAATTTTAAATCATTTTTTTAATTATTAAAAAAAATACAAAAGATGACATTTGCACCCCCCCCCCCCCCCCCACAGTGGTAGTTTTCACCCAAGTACAATGAATCTGCACTTAGCCGACGTAGCCGTGAATTCTACGGTAACGCTCGGCACTCATAATGACTGGCACGTCCTTGGCAAGAATAAATGTATTGACTCAGAGGAGAGGAGATCGGAGGAAGATTGTAAAGGCTCAAGAACTCTCCCAACTCCTTGTAACACTGGCGCCCTTGTTCTTCCGTTAATTGGACGTCAAAGGTCGTGAAAGGAGGGGGGATGTTGGAACAAAAAAAAAAAAAAAAAAAAACTCGCGTCGGGGGGAAAAATAGGAATATAAATAAATAAGTTGGAAAAAGTCGAAAAAAACTTCTTAGTGCCAAGTGGATGAAGTATAGCCTCGTCTGTGATCCCTATTAGAACGTCGTTCCCTTGATGTAGCTCAGAGAGGATTCAGATGAAGACCGACCGTGTATTGAAAAGAGTTTGAGTCGCAAGAATGAGATGGGGTTCAATACGGAAGGTTTGGGAGAGGAATGTCTTCAATTTGGTTCCGTTTGATTTGTTTCTGTCTGAATTTGGTTCTGTTGTATTTCATCAGGAGAGTCTTATATATTCCTCAACGCGCTCCTTGGGTACCTCCTCCTTCTGGAAACCTTTACCTTGCACTGCTTGCAAGGCTTGCAGCGCTAGGATGCCAGTCTCAAGGCTTCAAAGAATCGTGGCCCTCGAAGTAGTCAGGGCTGAGCTGACAGTTGTAAGTCTACAGTTTTTAGTCTGGGACGGAATAATCAGCCAGGGGTTCTTCAGGAGGGTGGGCCACGAAATTTGCCGAAAGCCTTCAGAATTTAATACTGAAGGCTTTCACGGAAAAGAAGGTGATTGCTTGGCTTAGGAAGGCAGCTGAATCTGATTATGACCCTCAGTACCGACAGCTGTTTTTGTTCTTCTTTTTCTTTTTCTTTTTCTTCTTCTTCTGATCTCTCTCTCTAACAATCTAGTTGAATGCAGCCTGAAAACCCTTTGACCGACGACAGAGAACGTGTGAGATGAGGGTACAGGTGAACTAAGGAGAACGGTGGAGAAGAACGTTTGGTTGAAGTTCACTAAGATGATCCGGAGACTCGACTCCAAAGAATATAAAGCGAGAAAACTAGAATAGCAAAAACAAGCAATTTGTTAAATAAATAAGTTCGAAAAATTATACCTACCTAATTTTGTTCTACTATCTTTAATTAGGTACTTTCCATCTAAAATCTCCCAAGCAAAGGAATGGATAGTAACGAAAGAATAGTGTTTCACAAATTAGTAGGTATTCTAGTTTTAAATGTTTATTATTATTATTATTATTATTATTATTATTATTATTATTATTATTATTATTATTATTATGTATTCATATTTTTATCATTATTTTACCTTTCCAGACAGCCTGGTTTTCTGGATTCTTTAGCATTTGAATCTTGAGTGAGGCCAATCAACCGTTTCAGTTCGAAAATTTTTGTATTAAACTAACTACCACTAGTTTTAGTTATAGTTATTTTTTAGGAAATGGGGTTTTCCTAAAAATTTGCTTAAAAAATTCTTCTTTTTAGCGCAACCTTTTTCCAAAAAATGGAAAGGTGCGCTCACCTCTTCGACATGTATGTTTTTTTTTTTTTTTTTTTTTTGTTTGTGTACAGAGCATCACGCCCGAGCGGCTCAACAGATTTTCATGAGGGTGGTCTCATTGTGATCAGCGAGTTCGTGGGGTGGTTATAGGCTACCTTGATTTTTCCTCCCTCATCCCTTTCATCGGTTTTCGGGAGGTACTTCACGACGAAAGTTGTTTATCTCTGATGTGTAACTAAGGAGGCCTCAATAGGGGGACGAAAGTTTTTGTCCGATTTCGTTGGTACAAGGGTCTATGGAATGAGCTTTTTAGGCTGATTCCAACGACTCCAAAACGATTTTTGCAGCCTGAGCCGTTCGTTACCTCTGATCGGCATAAGGTTTTCTTAAGCATCGGTCGTTAGGGTGCAGTTGTTTACGTAATGAGCATCACGTGGATATTTTTGATGTGTTGTGTGGCATAGTTTGGTCGCTAGATACCTACTGTTTCTTAGTTTCTCTACACAACAAAAAGGTTGCGCTCATCTATTCAATTCAATTGATGGCTTGTTTTCAAATTGCTGAGGAAAACACTTAACATCTGAAAACCCAAAATATGCAATTCGAACCCTGAACACTCAAAACTAACCTATACATACGAAGGCTAGAAGTTTCTTTAAAAAATAAAAGACTTCGCTTAAAAAAAAAATTTAAAAAAAACGTGATCGGCAATTAAGCGTCTAAATTTAAAAATCAAATAGGTAAAATTTATTCAAATTTTAAATTTAAATATTTTCTATTTACCTATCTTGAATTGTATTTAATTGGAAATATCCTATGTAGATTCAGTCAGGACCATCATGTTGTTTCATCCCGTGCCCTAATCACTTTCCTCAGTTTGGTCAGGCTCCAGACTCAGGTTGGCCTCCCGTCTATTGTCAACCTCTTCAGTTCTCTCACTGCGCGACAAATCGACCAAAAACCCACCAACATGCCTCAAGCTAATAATATAATTCCAACACCCGGCAGTTTGAAGAGCGCCTGTTAGAAAGAAAAAAAAAAGACTTTATTTACACTTTAAAATTCCCGCTTGGTCACCCTAAATGTGTTTGGGACATCAAAAGAACCCATAATTTACTTTAATAATGTCTTCTTTCCACAAAGTTGTTCAATTTTTCCCCGTCATTACGTTTTAATAGCGGGTCTAATTTTGACTTTCTGGGAGCTCCGCCGCACTTCTTCGTCACCTTTCCGCCTGAATGCAGCGGACAAACGCAGAAATTCGTGAATAAATTATTTAAAAAAAAAAAAAAAATCTTTTCTCTTTCACAGTCGGTGAGAATGAGATAAAAGAGAAGCCCGTCACATGTATATTTGGCCTCCCACTGAAATAAACAATAACTCATTGCATTCTTTCGGAGGACGCGTTGAAGGGGTTGAGCCAATTTTTAAAACTACTCTCAGCGGATTTTGGAACAATGAAACCACAAGAAGATATCAACTTGTTGGTATTCTTGCGCGGTACGAGATGAGTCAATGATTAGATATGCCGGTGATTCTGGGAAGGATGAATAGCTCGTGGCAGGTTGGAAGGTACCTGCTTATTATACACGAAGAGTTTGTTCGTTGGGGATCCACGACCACGTGAGACATGCTGAACTGGCTGTTAGGGAAGGTGTGCAGTCTAACGCGCGCCATCTACCGATTTTGACGATCATTCGGTGTTTCACGTTTTCTGAACGTTCAAGTTCAATAATTATTGTCAATAAGATTGTAATTATTACAATCTATACTAGTTCAGAGGGTTTCTGCATGAATGTAAGTCACCCGCTTGCTCCGCTTAAACGGTAAACAATGAAATTTGGGCTTTTCTCCTCCGACTCCCAATCTTGTCTTACGATGGTTCTAATATGTTGAGAGTTTGGATAATGGATTTTCATGTATTGATTGACAGGACCTTACTTGATAATCGGAGATGTACGACCGAGGAAACCATGAAATTGTCTCTTTCCTAAAAGTCATACAGACTCGAATCCCCACCGACATCTGGCAAGTTGCCCGAGTGATTTGAATTGATTAGCACTCGAAATTGTTCAAGGCCGCCATAATTTCAACTACCGTCATCGTGATCACGGGAAATTCTCCTGTGAAGGTTTTTTTCGAACTCGTCAAAACCGGAAGACACCCCTTTCGAAAAAGACGGGTTCCCCCCCGGCCTATAATTACTATGGGAAATAGGACACTCCCCTCCCCCTTGATGGATATGAAAGAAAGATACCCGAGGAAAAAAAAGGAGAGATAAAAATGAAATAAAACGCGAGAAAAAACCTCGGTGAGAAAATAAGGCATGTGATGAGCCGGGGGAGAAAAAAATCCGAAAGGATCGGAGGGACGCAGGTGTCGCTGAATCTCGAGTCATCCCCCGAAGGAGTCGAAAGACCACAAGGGATCTCTGAGATGGGCATTAATCCTTTACATCCCGCCAACCCTGTCATATAACCTCCTCAACAGCCCTATTTCACAAGTGGGGTGTTTGTAGTAGTAATTTGGAATTGAACACGGAGAAGGTCTTTCTCTACTATGAATCTGTAGAAGATCTTCTGCTATGTTTTTTTATTGATGGAATCTAGCTTCAAACGATCACGTTCATTACCATTAAGTCCAAAAGCTAGTGAAAATGAGGGTTGGGGGACATAAAAAAGCTCACTTCCGCACCCAACCCTGGGATCGAATTTTCACTCTTTTTGGACTGATGAACGTGATCATTTGAAACTAGTCTCCAGCAATAAAAAAGCTGCACATTTTACGGTTTATTATCCGCTACCTCATTAGCGAGAGAATTAGGGCTTCCCGGTCATGCCGCCTGAAGTGGCGCTTCCCTTAGACCGCGAGTGAACGAAATGGGCGGGCGAGCGAATTTAAGTTGGAAGAATTCAGCCCATGCATAGGGTAACACAGTTTGGAAAATTTACATTTTTGAAGCCTTTTAAAAATATTCAATTTGAGGTTTTTTTCTGCCTTCAAACCTGTATGTGGCGAGCCAATATACCTGCACTGAGATCTAGCGGACATGTCGGGGCGTTCGAACCTGTGTTGCCTTATTGATTGCCGATTTCCTGCAAAGTGGGGATTTTTCGTAAAGCAGTTTCGCAGGGGTTCTCTTCCCAATGTTATAACAATGACATTTTCAAGCCTACACGTCAGAGTACCTTATTTAGGCTTGGACGTTGGAACTAGCGGAATCGCCGGGCAAACGCCAGTCGTCTCAGGCGCACCCGAAACCCCAAAAATATCGGCCAACAGACCGATCGAATAAGTGTCTAAACCCTGTCAAAAATATCTCTCGGTTCTCTCACCAAACCTCCAAGAGAGATTGAGAGGTAAAAACACCATGTTTCGAAAGGGCTGCCAAAATATCCCGTCTCGAAGAAAGAGGTTTTGTTCGAAAGATGCCTTGGAACACAGACATAGACCTCCCGTTTTCCCGAGACAATGGCACTCATTAGAGGCCCAGTCTTGATATAGCCCACCTGCGTCTTTTAGCTCCTCATATACCGATATATATAAACATTATAATTCTCCCCACTTTTCAAAAGTCCAGCCTAAGCGGGATCACCATCAAAACCGTCCCCTCGTCCCAATTGTTCTTTTTTTTTTTTCATTATTAATTTCCACCATCTCCGAGAGCGATCACCGCCAGAAAGACTTCTCAGCGACGAAAAAATGAAGACGATTTAAAAGGAGGTTTCCGAAACCCTCAACTCTATTAGTGTCATATAGGTGTTTATTATCATCGGACGCCTCGCAATTAATCAAGTTTCCTCACACAAAACGAGATAAATTATTAGTTATTTTTGGGACATTTTTAACGGCGCTTCAAACGGGCTGAGGGGGCTTATGGATCAACGAGGATGCTCACCGGAGATTTTTTTTTCTCTCTTTTGACTCTGTAACAGGTATTTATGGACTAACAAATGAACCAGCCACATTCCTCACTCATATTAGATTAGTTTCATCTTTCCTACTTCTAAAGGCCCCAGGAAAACTTTTTCCCCCCTTTAATAATCTGTCAAATGCAATAATAATTTACCTCTCGGATATCATCTAGGTCAATTAAGGGAGGTCCAGTAATGAGAAATGAAAATAATATTTCTCTTTCTGGTGTAAATAATTGGTCGAGGGCTGTTACAGGATCATTTCACCTCGCAACGCAGCCCACTTATTGTTGGATTTATATTATAATTTATAACAATGAGATATCTGTATACTAGCACAAGTCAGGAGGGGGCCTCGCTTTGCTCGGCCGTTTGCGCGCGCCCAATCCAGCCACGCCTGTCACTGGCCGGCCTAAAGATGGCCCAAGAGCCGAACAAGGGGGCCTTGCTTAGCTCGGCTATTAGGCGGGGCGGAAGGGAGTCACTGAAGATTCAAAAATGTTAGGTTAAATGTTATTATTGTAGGTATGCAAACTACACACAATTTAGCATTGACTCCTTGGAGCAGGTACAGCGGTTCTTCATCAAGCTGATCTTTAGCCTTCCTAGAAACACGCCAAACTATTTTATATATTTGGAATCAGGAGCCGGCCCGATTTTCGCGCACACACTGTCGCTTGCTTGCCAGTACGTGGTCAGAGCCCTGAGGATGCCTTCGGAGCGATATCCTAATATAATTGCGTGGGAAGTGGTCCGGTCAAATACCGCGTGGTATAAAGCGTTCAGGGATTTGGCGCAACGTAACAGTTGCATCTTTCATGGTGATCTGGCTAGGCTGAGTGACTGGGAAAAGCAGCTCGGGTCTTTGGTGGAGGCGGTTAGTTTGGGTTGGACCAGTGACATGCGGGCAGGAGCTATGGAGTCTAGGAACCCGCTGTGCAGTCTGCTGAACCAGGGGGCGAGTCCGGCCGCGTTGCAGTCAAATATCGATCACCCCATGTGGGTGCGACGTTGGGTCCTGAAGCTGAGAGGAGCTCTACTGGCCCTGAACGATGGGATTTATGTGAGGTCGGACTGTTCCAGGAGGACGTGCTCCATGTGCAACCTGGGCGTGAATGAGGACATTGTTCATTTTTTCGGAATCTGCCCGGTGCTGGGAGGTCTCAGAACTCGCTACCTATCTGAGCCCACCCTGAGCATGGAGCAGATGGGTTTATTGCTGAATTCTAGCGAGCGCTGGAAATGGGTGGCGCAGTTTGCCTGGAAGTATAGAGAGTCGTTGGTTGCCGAATTCAATTGGTGAAGCCCCGCAGACGTGTATAACGCGATCCATTTCAAATAAATTAAAATCAAATTAATTTCAAAGTTGAAACTCCAATGCTATTTTTCTCAATTTAAAAATTACGGCTCAGGTCACCCCGGCAGACGGATGTCAAATCCATGCCGTACCATGTTTTTTTTTGCATGAGAGTACATACCTTTGTACATGACATTGTACTTTTTTGTTTAATAAACGTGTTTTCTTCTTCTTCTTCTTCTTCTTCTTCTTCAATTTAGCATTGTATTCAAAATTCACAAAATTTCATTCAGTTTAAATGCCACAATTACAAGTTTATTTAATTTTGTGAACTATTTTGTTTTTTATACTTTCTAATGAATTTATTTCACTAATATTTAATTTTTGCGTTTTTGGAATTATTTTATAATATTATTCTTCATTAAATGAACAATAAATTTTATTGTCATTTTATACATTTATGTATACACCCCCCCTTCCTATTGTTGATGTCATACTTATTCAGCAGTTGTAGCGTTCAATTTGTAAATAGGTTGGTACTTTCATATTGAGTTAATTTTAAGTAATCCACAGCTTAGTCGACAAATTCGCAGTTAATCCGGTAAAAATTTCCATGTATTTTGATAGCATGAATTCGGTGAATTTTTTGGTTTTCTTCTTCTATTTAGGGTTTTTACTTTTTCCTTGAAGTCATTTCCAAACATTCAAAATTTCTGTAGCCATATAAAATATTTTATCAGGACCTGATGATGGAAGCATAAAACTCCAGACACTTCAGCAAAATCAGCGAATTCTTTGATCGAACCTCAACTCACTCACTACGCACACTTGTTCATCTTTAATTTGCAATGTATCCGTTTAAGTCGTGAACCCCTTTCAAAGAGATAACTGCGCCAGACTTCCTCCGAAGAGTGCAGGGGGTTCAAATCAAACCGTCCGAGGTCGAAAAATCACCGAAGCCTCCTCCTCGGAATATCCTTTTTGTAAAAATACAAAACAAGAATAAAGCGGTCGGAAAGGAACGAGTTGGGTTTGGGTGATTCTGGAAGGTGAAATCTCTCAAAATTAACGAGGGACGCCGACTTCTCAAGGTTGAGAGCTCCGACACGATTTTTAATTTTTTCAAACTTGCGAGGTGGGCGAGTTTGAATTGTTGGAAACAGGAAAAAAAAGGAAATGGCATTCTCTTCGAAAAATATGATTTCGATTCACGGCCGTCTCCCTGCTTTGTGGGAAGTACATTGGACTCATTGTGCAGGTTGCCATAATAAAACGTAGGAGAGGAATGTGGGACTTGGCCAGGAGAGCATTGGTCTCAACGAGATCCCGTATAAAGCTATTTGCGGTCAGTACATGAACCTGGTTGAAAAAAATTGTAGAAAAAAGTCCGTTTCTTGTGACCCCGCGTTGCCTCCGGGTTCCCTCGGGTTTCACGTGGTGGAGCAAAAGGGTTTTTGGTGTGAGAAGAGGAAACCGCACAAGATTAGTAAGAAGATTCCGAAGGCGACGGGTGAAGAGGGGGCCCTATATGGTCCGAAAAAGGATGAAAGGATAAGGAGATATCTGTGGGAAGGTCGATCGCTAACCGCCAAACCATTCAAAGAGCGTCACAAAAAACTGGAGAAAAATGGTGGTCCGAGAATTATGGAAAATCGCTGCGGTCCTGGCGGAAGTTGCATCATCCCGTTCGAGCCCAAATCCAACCATCACAGCGTTAGCTAAACGTCGGAGCCCAACAAGGCGGATGTTCACGAGGAAGATCCCGTACGCATGAAATTATCCTCCTCAGTGAATGAAATTATCAAATCGATTCATTTTATTCACGAAACGCCGGCAATGTCTGGGCAGCAGGAATACGAAAACACCCGCGAGATGTACGACGTAGCGGCTTTCAGAATCTCCCATCTCTCCATCTTGTAAAACTGCCTTGAGGCACTTCCTTCCCAACAACGCTAAATTGGGGGGATTTGCTTATTATTTTTTTCGGACTTGGAACGGGCATTAGACGCGGTGCGTGGGTTTAATATTAGACATCGAAGACAGAAACCCCCTTTTCTCCCGGAGTTGGTTTGGTATTGTTCAGAGAAGGTTATAAACCGCCCACGTGTACTCCTGGGAGCCTTTTTCTTCCCTTCATTCAAAAGTTAGCGATCTCGAATAGGGAGGAGAATTGATAAACCCGAGATATGGAAGACTGGGAGACGACCCGATTGTACTCGAACGAACGAATTTCATCAATGAAAAAAAGGAAAAAAGATCATGTTTCAATCACGTCGTAGCGAATTGATCCTCAAAAAGCGTATTGCCAACTCACAGCAGGATTTTACTCAAGTACCTTTTCTTTAACTCACTATTACGTTTGATCCTACCTTGGACAAAGCAGAACCCCTTTTAGAGGTCAGAACTTCCGTACATTCTCTTTCTGCAACGGACAAGAAAATTGCCAATAATTGGATTCTATAAGACAAATTGAAACATCGTTGTGTATACATGTGTTTTGGGGGAAATCGCCCATACGCGAATAACAAGCCTTCAAAAAGTACACACACACAAATTTTGGAAAAATTTTTAAAAAAAAATCAGTACAATGTTTGGAAATAGGTATGTGGGATCTCGAAAAATGGTTTATGCTTCCAAAATTACTGGGAAAACGACACCTAATTTGACCTCCTGGGATCCTTCAAAAATCCCATTTGTAGCCCCAAGAAAGCCCCCTAAATCCCCACAGTGAAATCGAATCGTTCTGGGGCCCCCGAAAATGTATTATACGTTCAAAAATACTTAAAAACGACACCTAACTCAACCCCAGAGCCGAATCCCTTAAAAAAACCTCCCGTATCCTCTTTTTAGCCCCACATAGCCTCGCGGGTTTGGCGCCGAGTATTTTGTCAAAATTTCAGATTAAAAACGAAATTTCGACTGCCCAAAACGGCCTGGACGGCGGACATCTTCTTTGAGGCAGATCAGAATTTTTGAACTCCGTCACGATTACATAGGTGTATTATTCCAAAAATAAAAACCAAAAGAAGAGATTGTAGGCAAAATACTTGTACAGCACTGAAAGCCTATGGAGTAAATTTAGAAAGAACTTTAAATACCGAAATATTAAGTTATATCAGTTCTTTTTTATGGTTTGGAAAGTTGGACTCTGTTTCAATAATGAAGAAAATTAAAGCTTTTGTGGAGCTGGATAGATAAGATCACTAACGTAGAGGTAAAAAGAAACGGAAGAGATAAGGTAATAAAGAAACGGAAGTTTTAATTACTATCAAGAAGAGAAAACAAGAATATGTACTTCGGTCATATAGTGAAGAATTCCACCACGTAGCATATCCCCGCATCCTTTATTAAAGAACAATATAGATAGGTGTAAATCACGGCCGAGAACGTTACAAAACCTTACCGAATGGTACAATGATTTTATAGCAGGCCTCGGTTACCAGAAAACGACCAGTCGGCTTATTCCAGTCAATTCATTTCAGCTGGCTTGAGGGATGTCAATCACGAACGTCAAAGCCTTGTCCACTTTTTCTAAGCCTAATAATTAGGTGGCTTCAATTATTGAAGTCATCGAACCGGAGTTCTCCTAATTTTATTGTGTATACAAGCTGGGACACCCGTGCTTCGCACGAAATATAAAATATCCAATTCCCGTTCAATAATGCATCCATCCTTAACTCAGAATGTAAGCACATCCAACCCGTCCAATCTTGATGACCCATTTCTTGTTGTGAAGTATCAAACTATCTCGAATCGAAGGCCCGTATAAAATTACCTGTCCATGCAGGTTTACTTGGATTGATCCTCAAGAAGTTGTACCCGTACCAAATTTCCGCGCTCTGGGAAAGCAGGAGAGAAATTCGTTATTCCGCAAAACCCCCTATCAATAATGCAACCCTTGCTTCACTTGGAACACCCGTAGCAACCCATCAACTCGTGATTTTTCTTAGTAACAACGCTTTTTGACCCATTTATTGTCGTGAACACTCAAACTATCTCAAATCAATGGCTCGAAGAAGAAACTTGTACGACCTTGTACAACCCACCTACTTACGATCTTCGAATAACTACGCGCGTTCCCTAGCTGGGACACCGCACGAAATATCAAACTCCCGTCCATCACCAATCACCCATGCAAACACCCGTAGCAACCCGCCAACTGGTTCTTTTGCTTCCGAGTCTGCAAGAGGAAGCATTGTTTCTTTGTAACGCTTGTTGACCCATTTCTCGTCGAAAAGTATCAAATTCCCGCCTATTAAATATCAAAAATTCACCCCGGGCTCACCCGTAACAACCCATCAACTCGTTATTTTTCTTAGTAACAACGCTTGTTGACCCGTTTCTCGTTGTGAAGTATCAAACTACCCCGAAACGAAGACTCGCAAAAGAAAGTCGTACCCACCTACAGACGATCTTCGAATAACTTCCGAACGGGTTATTGCACAGAAATCGTTTTGTACTCGTTGAAATCACCGTGAAAACCCCATTTTAACGGACTTAGTTTCAATCAAAACCGACGCCAAAAGTTGTACCGGGTTTTGGCTTTACGAAAATTTTCCGCTTTACGAAAAGTAATCCGTAGTAATGACGCTATTTGGCCCGGCTCTCGTTGCGAAGGAAAGCTCCGTTCAGGATGAAGGAAGAGAGTATACCAAACGGGCTAGTTTAATTTTACGTAAGTGCTGATTTTTGGAAAAGCTACATCGTAGCTATTTGGAAAACTTACGAATCATCACCTAGTCCTCTCCGGTTGAACGATGAGGATGCGAACCTGAAGAGGCCGGGACTGTTACATAGTGGAGGTGAGGATGATGAACAATGCAGAACTGGACGAGGGCAGGAATATAGCGAATATTACAGGACAAAGGCAAGACCGCGACGCAGAGGACAGGACGATTACGAACAGAATGATGAAGAAGAATCAAAACTATTGTGTTTTAGAAATGAACTGCAGGAAATTCAATTTTCAAATTGCAGGATTAATCACCTATTTATTTTCCTAATAATTAGGAATTCTCAATTATTAACAAATGCCAATTTTGGTTGGATCCAAACAAGGCTCTTACGTGTTCAATTTGCCTTCAGATACTCCAAAACCACCACTCACTTTCTCCAGACGGCGAATGCAGTTTATTTTCTCCCTTCGATATTTCCTCGTACCTTTGAACCCCTTCGCACCGGTCCCTGCACTTTTGAAATCGGGGAGGTATTTTTAAAAAAAGACTATGTGGCATTTTCAACGTCTTCGGGTCCCCGACATCTTCGATCGCCCTTGCCAAAAGCGTTATTTTTAATTCCTTCGCCGGTTCGACGGGTTACAGGGATGCACCCGAAGTGCAGTCTCGTTCGTCCTATTAACGCTGTATAATTAGTCCGTGTGAGGGTTTCACCCGAGCCTTCGACACTGCAACGAGGGGGATAAATCAATCTGCCAGCCTCCCGTTTCCTCTCCATTCTGTTTTCTAGGATTGCAACAACCTACTGGACATCAATTGTAATCCGAAGAAGGCGCTAACAATAGGAGTGTAACGTGAAAATTACAACATCAATCTCACTTGGCAGCCAATTCAAACCAAACCCAAATTCATACGTTTTCGGGGTGGAGCGCCTCCAACCAGGTTCTTTTTTTTTCGTCACAAAATCTCTGCAGTGATCTCAATAGACCACGTCTCTCGCGTCTGAGGAATAAGCACGTTATAAACAAATAATAGACCCCCCCCCCAAGTAAGTCTTGACAAGAAGAGTAAATTGACTAAAGTGGATCCACAGACGTGAAAAGGATGTTTCTCATTTGAGTGAATAAACACCAATTGAACGGGTGAAAATCTTGTTAACCCACTCACTCCGTCAGTAATCATAACAGAACGCATCATCCCGATGCAAAGGAAACATATTTCACCGAATACCACAAAACCTCCTCTTTATTATGACCATTCGTGGGGGTCCTAAATCTTGAGAATATTGGACTGGTCAAAGCATTAGAACGCATTAACGTCGTTTCTGAGAAATAATGGGCTCGAGTGTCCCCTCAAAAACCTCTTGTTTTGTTCTTGGATATTATCCTCCCTTATTGTCCTTGTGGGGGCGGACATGAGCAGTGTAATTTCTTAAGTGAAGATGGGAAGGAGGTGGTGTTTCCCAAGATGGATTGGCAATTTCATTTTATTTTTATTTTTTCAACTTTATTTATTCATCGATTTGGGTTTACTGTTTCGATTTTCATTCGGGGTGTCCTGTTTTCTAGCTTGCAGCGTTCTCATTTTTCCCAGACAGAGATGGAAGCGATACATTAAATAAACCGAAATTTTTCGTTTATTATTATTGGAATAATACACCTAGGTAATCGCGTCGGAGGTCGACGACTCGGATTGGCCTCAAAATTTGACATTATCCGTTTCAAGTGGTCTAGATTCCAAAACCGAAATGTCCGTCCGCCGTCCGGGCCGTTTCAGGCAGTAGTTTTTTTTTTTGTTTTTTTTTTAATCTGAAATTTTGGCAAAATACTTGGTTTACCATCGAGTTGTGCCTGCAAGATTTTCAACCCGATCTCCCAAACCCGTGGGGCGTTATGGGGCTAAAATGGGGTTACGGGAGGCTTTTGGCTACGTAATCGAGTTAGATGTGGTTTTAAAAGTATTTTTGGACGTAGAATCCATTTTTGGGGCTCCTGGAACGTTCAGATTTCACTGTGGGGATCTACAGGGCTTTCATGGGGCTACGAATGGGATATTTAAAGGATCCCGGGAATTCAAATATTTTCCGAGTAAAAAAAAAAAAAATAATAATAATTAAAAAACGCTGCAAATTTTGCACAAGGGTTTATTATTCTGTGATATAGGTTACTTGTACAGACATTTAATTCTGTCAATAAAATAAATTAAAAAATTTTTTTTTTGGATTTTTATATTTCAAAAAAAATTTTTTGGGGGGATTTTTTTTTCAAAAATGTGTTTTTTCAAAAATTCTTTAATTTTTACTCGAAAAATATTTAACTTCTTGGGATCCTTCAAAAATCCCATTTTTAGCCCCATGAAAGCCCTATAGAACGCCACAGTGAAATCGGATCGTTCCGGGACCCCCAAAATTGGATTCCACGTCCAAAAATACTTCGAAAACGACACCTAACTCGATCCCATAGCTAAAAGCCTTCAAAACACCCCTCATGTAGCCCCATTTTAGCCCCATAGCGCCCCACGGGTTTGGGCAATCGGACTGAAAACCTTGCGGGCACAACTAGATGGTAAACCAAGTATTTTGCCAAAATTTCAGATTTTAAAAAAAATGCCTACTGCCCAAAATGGCCTGGACGGCGTACGGCGGACGGCGTACGGCGGACGGCGTACGGCGGACGGCGGACGGACATTTCGGATTTTGAATGTAGACCTCTTGAAACGGATAATGTCAAATTTTGAGGCCGATCGGAGTCGTCGACCCGCGTCGCGAAAACATAGGTGTATTATTCCAAGAATAATAAACCAAAACGAGAAAAAAAGTGTTCCCCAAAATTTCTTCATTGACACAGAATTAATTTTCGCACAAGCAACCTATATATACCCTATAGATATATCGAAGAATAATAAACCCTTGTGTAAAATGTGCAGCGTTTTGCGACGTGGTGACTGGACTACTTCGGGCGTCCGCTAGAACGCTCATCTGCGTCCCACGCACGAACCCTATTCCTCGATCATGGACGCACTGACAGACCTACTGACGTACAGTAGAATTTTTTCACATTAACAATAACTGTTCATTTTGGATGAGTTATTTGAAAGCAATTAATGTCAGGGATTTCCGTCCGATTGATTATGAATATCCTTTGATGGATCAATATTTTAATGAAGTTATTTACGTAAGTTTCATTTCCATCATTCATCATTAAATGATGAATTTGTTTTTCCGCAACAGCGTGAAATTAATGTATTTCTTGCCGTCACTGGGTTCGAGATTATTGTTTTCGAAATGAGGAAGGATCGTATTCATTTCATCGCCTACCATTCTCGTTAAAATGTGACGCAGATTAATGTATTTTTCGAGATGTTCGGTTTTTTTTTTCTTCGTATTCATCTTTGAAAGAGGCCTCCAGGATTAAATCAGTATAACTTTTACATATTTAGGTATAGGCTTCGAGTTGGGGGAGAGGAGTTGCGCCTGTGACTTGGAAGTAGGTCCCCGGGGGCGCGCCGGCCTCTTTGATCAGACATTTCATTATGTCACAACACGTGTATCTCAATATGGGGGAAAAAGGATTAGTCCAATATCTGCCTTGTCAGGGGGCTCGGAGGAGGTCGGGGTGGGGCGGATTAACCGGATCCCACGGCATATGAGAATTGACTTCCCAAAAGGAACTGTGATGTTCGAGAGGAGTAAATGGCTTTTACTCGGCGAGTCACCCTGAGAGCTTAGAGAGAATCTAACGATAAGCTACCAGACTGTTTCAACGGTTAATGCCCCTATCACGGTCTTAATATAATATGCTTGAAGATTATCGTCGTGACACATTGACACGGTATTGAGAGCGACTTTCCGTGAGGTTCAGTAGGGTCATACTACATTACTGGGTTTTTATGTTGAAAATACATTTTTTTCTGCGATAATTAGCAGGAGTGCCAACAGTGACCCCAAACCGTACCCGCATAATCCCTAAAAATGTGACCACTTCGGATCAAAATTGTGTTAACGCTGTAAAAAGGAAATGCCGACAGACAGATACGAAACCAAATTTGCTCAGGAGGTTCTGAAACGCGAAGTGCAAGTGGAAATTTTAATTTTGGAGGACAACAATTGTTTCGATCCCAAAAGTGAAAACAATGCTTAAATGCAATGTATAAAGAATTGTACGTATTTTGGAAGTTTGGGGCTGTAGAGTCACGTGATGTGTCGTTTTCGAAGTACTTTCGGGCATCAAATAAAATTATTGGACTCTCGATTACTATGAAAATAAACCCACGTGGAATCAAATTTTGAGCCTTTTGTTCGATGAACCGAATTCAAACCAAATGAATAATTCAATTATTGAATCGGATTTCTTACGTTGATTTGATAGCTATTGGCTTATGATACCCGGTCATGACGTAGCGAACGGTCTCGTATAAATCGGACGCTCGTTGCCATCTGGCCGCCGGAGAGGGTCAGCACCGATTGATAGATCACGATCCAACTTCTTCTTAATCCCCGACAACGAACCTGAGCAGCTCCTCATGAAGTCATCATTACGTCCTTGCCGAGCTTGGCCCGAAGATACGATGTACGCGTCGATCATGCGATTATACGTCGATATGATGAAATCGTGGCTGGGATAGAAATGAAAGATCCTCAAAGTACAATCTGGACCGGCAAACTGTGCCAAGAAGTGACGTGTGAACGTTTCAAATGGTCCTTGTTAGAATCTAATTGCAAGCAGGTACAACAAAATCGCCGGCAAGGATTATTACGACAGCTATCTAGATGTTTCTCGAGAGGCTCAACATCTTCTTCTTTACGTCCTTTATAGCATACAATACCCCTTCAAAAGCTATTGCTTTTTAATGACTTAATAACTTATTGCGGCTGAGGCTGAGGCTGAGGCTGCGGTCTAATTGAGACGCATGGTTCATTCCGTTCGTCTTCCGAGGGGGTTTTCATAGCCCGATATTGCTATCACTTTCGTACTAGAAGGCCCCGTCTGTGAGCACTAAAATGAATGCAATTAGCGCGAACGGATAACCCTCTTGAGCCGCGTGGAACCTCACGAACGTCTGTGAAGCAAATACCACAATAAGAACTGCAGGCGTCTCGATTAGCGGGCATAGTACCTGGCGGTTTATCGACTGCTGTAACATTTGGCATCGGTGTGATCTCAACGAGGAAAGCTGGATCCGAAAGAGCGACATCCAAGTGGTCATTGGCCGGAGACTGTTCCGGTTGTTATGGGTCAGTAATGATATGAATATTGCCACATAGAGCCTCACGAGACGAGTCGAGTGGGTGGGGCTTTCCAGGGCCCTCCTGTTGACTCCGGAGCCAGACAATGTGTGGTCTGAACCATTAGGCGACTTCTAATTAATGTGCAGGCCTCAGCCCCGAGCATGTTCAGTATTTAAGTAATATGTTGCCCTGTCTTTGCGGTAATCGTAGATCGGGTGGAAAGCTCGTAAGTCTGTCGTCAAGAGTTTTTCTTCGGGTTTGTACCAGAGGGGGATACGCTACGTACTATCTCAGACCCGGCACACCAACGATCTTTATACACGGGTTCGATAAAGGTCGATGATTTACGGGGTACTGGTACATGATTGCACTAGGAAATTTGAAACGAATTCCATCAAATTTCAAGCATGTCTTGTACGGGATTCTGACCCTATAGGGTCACTATAATAGTGATTTCGGTGTACCTACCTAACGCGCCAAGCCCCAAGTATTCGCTACCTACTGTGTGATGTGGATCTGGCAAGGAAACCCTCTGTCAGAGATTTCCGAGTGGCTTCCTGCGTCTTCAGTCCTAGTTGAGGTGGCGGCAGAAGACGTCCAGATACTAGTGCTATCGATAATGCCTCTCGATTGGGATTGACAGTTTTTGATGGACCTGCGATAGTTATTTTAACGTAAAAAGGCTAGTGACGGAATAATGTGATCAAATGAAGATTGTCAACCTGAGAGAACATTTTGCAAAACTTGTTCAGTGTCTCATCTCCACTATAAATCATTATGTCATAGACAAATCCAGAAGCACCTGAACGTCCAAACAATTTAAACCCCCACTTGATGGGGTTTTTTGGCATGTACTGCTTCCTTGATCCAGCAAGAAAAAATGGTAACTTCGTTTCCAGTTTCGGAATATATCCAGCCCAAAAACGCAGATTTTTTTTTTTTTTTTTTTTTTTTTTTTAATGTCCCTAAAAAATGCCGTTTCGCCCCACAATGAGTGTCCAGGCTGTTTTGAGCAGTAGGAATTAATAATTATTGTATACTTTCTAAATTATCTTAGTAGGTACGTACCTAAGTGATGAACATTTTGAAAAAAAATCTCGATAAGTGTTGATCTTCTCCCAAAATTTTCGAAAATCTGAATTTCGGGATGAATAATTGTTTATGTTTCTTCGGCAAATACATGAATTTGATTTGATTTATTGGACTAATCACGTACTAATTCTTAGTATTCAAAAAGTTGAAAGCAGATCATGTTTGTGACAAAATTTACTTCACTTGGTTGTTGTTTATCGAGAGTAGTTTCGAAAGATGCCTGGAGGTCGAATGAGATTTCGTTTTCAGAGTAATTTCGGAAGTAGAATCCACTTTTTGGGGTCCCACATTTGTCCAAACACTGTTCAAAAATGCAGTTTTTTATCTTCAATTTTTTTTTTAAATTATAATTTAATTTGAAATATATTATATTTTGACAGAATTACAATTATGCACAATGTATATCAAAGAATAAAAAACCTTTGTGCGAAATTTGCAGCGTTATATAGACGTGAGGCCAGGATTCTTTATCCTGTTGGTAACGCCCTCTTAAGAATTCACTTCAGCGCTCTCACTTCAGTCCCACGCATGATCCCTGGGCTGACAAATCTCACGACTAAAGTGTTCGATTCGTCAAAATCTGGAGCAGCGGACTCCTGCCTTTACCGCCTAAAGCTCCAATTTCGGTTAATGTCGCAAGCTCGAATGTTAAAAGCTTACGGCACGTGCTCTTCCTCCTATAAAGCATCGGCTTCAAATCCAAACATTTCCCCCCTGATGAAGGTTAATCGTCACTAAATGACGGGTCATAAATTTTTTTTACTTCACCCGACGGACGAAGTTCGTGCTCGTAATTGTGGGGTTTGATGGTTTAGATGAGAGAGCGAAGGTGGCTGTGGAGAGATGGTCGTAAGTATAGACCAACTCCCTGTATCTGAGGATTCAGGCGCGGCTTACATATTCATGAAATAGTCACAATTGTGAAGGAAGCAAAAGAGTTGAGAGAAAATTGAAAATGAAATGACGCTTTTGTCGATTTGAAAACCATCCAATGGACCAACGGATGAAACGTCGAGGTGAAATTGGGATTTGAAACCGATTGTTTGGCGGATGCATTTAACGAAAAATCTACCGTCTTTGAAAACCCGGCGATCCTGTCAGGCTGATAACTCGCAGCGACGCTCCAAACTGACACGTCGGGTTGTACCTAATGACTCACGGAGCTCCCCGAGTCTGTCGCCACCGACTTAATTATTAATGGACACAACCAAGATAGAGGAAGAATGAGCTCGATAGGGAAGAGGGGAGAAGTCTAACGCGAGAACAAATTACCGAATAAAAGTTGAAAGACGATTAATAAGGCTAGAAATCTCGGGAGCCGTGTTAAAACCTAAAGGGGTCCGTAAGGTTTTCTGGCAAGTGGCAGATGGTCAGGACAAAAAATACGAGGAGCTTCGAGAAGTTATTTCCATAGTATTTTTTATCTGAAGCTATCGGAGAATTCCGAGGATCAAATTCAAAATACGTGTTGTACACGCAGCTACTAGATTTTTCTCCTATTTACGTCCAAAGACGATTTTTTAAGTCTCCAACCTTCCTGCTACAAGACAGTTTGGGACTTGTAGTATTAAATTTTAGTGTATTAGCCCTTTGGAGCTCATTGTCGTTTGGCGAAATCTCTGCACGACACCCGTTCGGTTCGTGGGAAATGACGCTGTTCGACCATGACTCAAAAAAACCTCTCTCGAAACGGCCCCAGCCCTATTGTTGATTTCAGTGAGCTAATCGCAGAGCATAAAGTTTTCCTTGTTCTGGCAGGCATTATGGGCAATGAGCATCCAGTTCCCATCATTTGAGCATTTCAAGCACCTATTTGGCCGTGTGGGGTTCCAAGAGAGGGTCGTAACTAGCGTTTCGCCCGATGGTCATGTGTGGAAGCCGTTTCGTATTGCCTGCTTTTTCGTTTGGTTTTTTTTTTTTTTTTTTTTACCCCCATCGTTCGGGCTTTCGTCGATTCTCGTTGCCTCACAGAGCGAAGCAATTTGTGATATATGAACATTAAATTTCACGTTTTTACGGATTCCCTCCATTGTTGAAATTTTTGCCAATTGTGTTATTTTACATTGTAATCATCTCAAATGTTGCTTGAGCTTGATGCGGCAGAAGTCTTGACTTTGGACCCATCAGTGAGTTTTTGGCCGGCCCAGTCTCTTTTTCTCGGAAACAGCTAGGTACCAAATAAATCGACGGATGGTGAAGCTTTGCCTTCTGAATGGAGACTGTCAGTTCAAAGTTGTCACTGCAGAAAGGACCCAGACGATTCTTCAGTGAGACTGGTAAACAGTTCCGTCTGTTGGTTAAGGTGGAAAATTAACTAAACCCATGCGCAGGCTCAAACTCTAGAATCTGCCCAGCACCATTCCCAGTGCTACCATGTGCAGCTTCTGTGCATGCGCCTGACGAATGTAGTTTCTTAGCTGCGACCGTCTGCTTCTTTCGTGGCCAGTCTCCGCAAAAAGTATCCTGCTAAAGATGACATTTGGCCAAGGCGCTCTACTAACCCACCTGAGCTCTCTGAGACTCCAATAGGATGTTGTTACTACAAAATTAATCAACAGTTGAAATTCATTATTAAAATCCATGCCAAGTACCAGATATTTGTCAAAACTCCTCACCATATGCGCAGCGAATTCACCCAACTTTTTTCACACTGTAAGTGTACATAATTGGTAGCTCCACCGAACTATTTATTTTGTGGCATCTCCAGTCTGCACAGACTCTGGTACTAAAGCAGCCCAATGTTTGATTATGGGTATTTTCCTCCCGCCAGCGAAACCTGAGCACCTGTCGATCAAACTCATCTGTTTCTTATCTTCATGTGCACATATGAACGGGAATGAAAAAAACGAGACCTGGATCGATGTGTTGAGGTCGACTTAGATGATCTAGGGCTGGGCTTCCCAAAACTTCTAGCTCGCGGACCACGTTTTCAGAAGAAAACTTCGGCGGATCCCGTTTCAGCTAAATGCGTGTTAACTCATTACGTCATGGCAGCTGCTTCTAAAAGCTCATGGAAATTGATAGCTATATCAAATCAGAACCAAGCGGTTGCCATGATTTGGCAAAATACCTACATTTACATCAGATGTAAAATATAATAGATTCTATTGTATTTGAGCTCCACCCGAGGAGTTCGAGGAGCACCTTCTTCATTCGAGAAATTCCGGTCTTCTGAAAATGTTGGCCCTTCAGAGCGGCCAACGAGAGAATCTGATGGCGTTAGTAGTCACTGCCATTCTGTTCTTTGTAGTTTTAGGTCTGCCCTTTGTTTGAAACAAATCCCCTCTTGCATTCTACTTCGCCGTTGAGATAGCAGCAGTGATGTCATACTAAATTGCGCCAAATTAAGAATTTTTCAGTAAAATAGCTGATATCCAGATTTGAACGGCAGACATCGAACCGTTTACAGATGCTTGACATTCATCCAATCGGATCTCCGATATCCCGATATTAATTTTGGTTTTCCATCCCTTGGTGAACCTCGCCTGGATTGGGTGCTTCACTGTAGGTTCCCCAACATCGCCATTCCATCTCCCCTCCATGTGACCTCGTGCCGACCAACCAGATTACAAAATTTTCAATTTATCAAGACCTCAAAAACCTCCGACGTCCTCTATCAGATTGAGTAGTGTACCCCACCAGCTTTGAATATGTTCTTGGAAATAATTAATAATTCCGAGACAGCCGGTTTTGCCTGGCGGAAACTCGTACAAGCCAAGTTATCTGCGTGCTGTGATGAATGAGCTGAAAGAGGAAATGTAGCTGATGAGCGAATCGTAAAAAGTTTCATCAGCAGGATATTTTCGCATCCGGCAAAGCGCTAAAACGGTGTTTTTCCAGAGGCCGAAGGGGGTTGAATTTCTCGGGACCGGCGACATTTTATCACCACCTCATTCATGGCAGTCGCGAAATGTCGCGATAAGGTGCTTAGGATGTGCTTAGGATGCTTTTCTGAGAGTTGCATGTAAACTTATTAGAAGACGGGGTGCACGTCCTTAGGCTCATTGATAACATAAGATGAGAAGGGCAAAATGTCCTTAAAACATGGAGCTAAGGACGGTGTCAAAGGATGGGGTCCACGGCCCCTGGCTGGCTCCTTGCAAATTGATAACGTTGAACTTCGTCGGAGGGAAATAAGGTGAGAGTGTGGGTGGTCAGTTCCCGGTAATTGTGACCAATGCTAATTAAAGACTGGGAGAGACATGTGAGATCGTGCCTATTTACCTCAACCCTAGAAGCCTTCCTTGCTACCACTGCCACCCGCCTTCCAATCACATTCCTCATGATCGATCGTAATTGGATGGAACTAACCTTTAACTCTTGTGGTCTTCGGTTCGTGGAACTTTTTCCCTTTCCTCTTCTATTTGCCCTGCTGTCTTCCTTTGGCAGCTTTAAGCAGTTTGAACTTGAAACACCTCCACGGAATAATCAGGCGTCACCTATCAGATTCCGGGGATCAGGATAACCTCCACGGGTGCGGTCCTGGGTGCAACTGCCCCTTGAACCCGACAGGAGTCCACAGGGCCATCGTTTCAGTTCAAATTGAAAAAAAAAAGTTCCGGAGCGCCTAAAAAAAGAAGCCTCTTCGAAGAGGCAATCCGTGGAAAGATTTTTAACTAACTCAGCCACGTCCGACATCAATATTCGTTACCCAGAGAACCTTGGCGAACCCACCAATGATATATTGCACTGATGTGGAGCTGTGTTTGAGTAGACTGGGAACAAACCGTATCTGGACGGGGCAGAAGTAACGCGGAACAAAGAATCAAAGAGAAAAAAATAATCGAGGAAAAGGGCTAAATAAGAGGATCGACGCTGAAGATTTATTAATGTACACCGAGTTATTAATGGTCACACTAATTTCGTTGGATGTCAAGATGAAAGGAGGAAATCGTGAGATAAAAGGGTGCACGATGGGAAGTTTTCATCTTCTGGGTAAAGTATTTACCACAATAAGATATCCTTGATCACGAGTTGTGCATTGCTTGTAACTGCCAGGGGTTTACCGGGTCCGAAAATTATTGCTCGGGCTCTTGATCCATCCTGTGGGAAAAGGGTGGCAATTGAGGCAGTCAAATGACAAATAATGTAGAACTGTGGTTAGGATAATTGATCAAAACCAGGAGAGGGAAAAACGGAGCGGATTTGATTACACATCGGGTTATTAACTTATAAAATTTATAATTATTTAATGCTGCATCGGCGTTATTAACTTATAAATTTTTAAGTATTTAATACTGCATCGGCGGGTCCAGACCAGTCGATCCTGCGGCTGGAAATTCCGAAAAATGACTCCTCTCGTCCTACAATTTTTTAAGACCCCCATGAAAACTCACGGAGAGGAAAGATAGTTCTGAAAACTATGCAAAACAAAATTTGTAATTTAATCAGGGCGTGCTTAGAGTATTTAGCCAATATTTTAGATTTTATTGCAAATTCCAGTACGCTGCAAATTTTACAAACTGCTTTTGTAAAAATTGTGCTGCAATTAATAATTAATTATTCTATGTAAGAAAAAATAATTGAAAATTAAAAAAAAATTTTAAAACTATGCCAATGTTTGAACAGAATGTGATGTGAGACCCCGAGTAATGGCAAATTCGTCCAAAATTACTCGGAAAACAGTACCTCATTCGACCTCCTGTTATCCTTGAAAAAACCCATTCGTAGCCCCACGATTTTTTTTTTTTTTGGTCTTCAATTTTGATAAAATACGCGGTTCTCCGTTTCGATGTGCCCTCAAGGTTTTCAGCCCAATCGCCCTCAGAATCCAATCATTTTCCAAAGTTTCACCGCGAATGATGAACGATTTATGGCATGAAATACATACATACATTCACTTTTATTTACCGTACATTGTCGCTGTGACCTGCTACTGAACTATACGACACCAGAGCCACTAAACAGGCAAACGACACGAAAACTCCGGGGGAGGCCATCTGGCCCCAGAATCTGGCTCTATTAATTGATCGACACCCAAGTGGTCGCAATTGAACGGCTTTTGTTGGTAAGGCGTCGAGAACGGGCCCCTCCGACACCGTCAAGAAACCACAAAACCCAACTCGAAAACTATCGTCTATCAAGATTTTTCTAAGAAACTCGCCTCATTCCGCCCCCAGTATAAATATTGATCCACCCAACTGGAGATATAAATTACGGATTTATCTCGCCTTTTGGTAATTACACCCGTTCGGGCCTTTTGTAGCCCCCCAACAGACAAAAAAAGTATTTTAATTAAAAACACTGAAGATTGGATCGGGATGGACACGAGAAATTTGAGCTCATTTATCATCTCGAATTCGGTTTGCCTAATGTTCGGAGCTCCACAAAACTACCTTCTATTTTTTCGTTTCACTTCAAACAAAAAATGTCCGCCAAGTTCGGCGTCCATGTAGGTACAACTGTGATCGAGACATAACATGAAATTCATATTCGAACGGTGAAATAGACGGTAAAAAAGTTGGCGTCGAAGGGAATTAGTATACATGGCAGGATAGGTAGAGCAAACTCTTGAATTCAAAACAGCTTGCGAAATGAGGTTTTTTCGTTTTATGAGCTACTGGAATTCTTCACTTTTTTTTTTTCTTGCTCAATAAAACACGCCTTTGTTCGAGCCCAAACTCCCCACATGGGACCGGAAGTGACGGAACCCGGAAACGGCCGCTTAGACGGGTCTCACCTGAAGTTATAATTTTAAATGTAGAACAGAGCGTCGAATAACGTTTTTAGTGAGCTCAGTAGTGAATTACAGGATGACGCCATTCGTGGACTATTTCTCGTTGACGTGAAAACCGAAGCGTTGCAATATCAGAGCCGAAGATCTTTTCCAAGCTCATATACAAAACGCTCCGGATCTCCCTCGCCAAGCAAAAATTATAGAGTTTCAAATTCTTAATTATAAATTCTTCGAAGGTCTAAACCGGCGTGATCCGATAAAACCCAAGTGATGCGCATCGTCAATGTAGCAATTTACATAATTTCTATAGGATTGTGTTGGGTAGATGGTGGAAATGACAAGTACCAACTCCTTCTCAGGTCTTCGGAGATAAAATCGGGATGGGTGCTTCCCTAATTGCAGTCCGGAGGCCGGCAAACCCCAACATTATCACAATTCACACTCGACACAATATATTTTTCGTCTTTAGCCAGCCTTCAGTGTTGCCTTTACTCAATTTTTAAGGTTTCTTTCGCCGTTCCGCAGGAAGAAAATGTTGGGTGGAAAAAAAAGTGTGGGATCGAGATCGATGTGCAGGCTGTTATTTGACGTGGCAGATGGGGCAGCTTCCTATAAGTACTATATAAGATAACTCAACGCGTTCGGATTTGATTTTCTACCGAGGGGACTTTTGAGTACTGTGATCAAGTATGCGGTAAGTAGAAGAAATTCAGTGGAGATGGGATGTGCTGGATAGCTCCTGTGCGCTGCCTGTAATCAGCAGAAACGGAATTTCCCAATTGGGCGTATTGTGCCATCGCACTGAACTCGGCAGTAAGCAGAAACTCGGCTGGGGTCGCTCGTACGGATTTTGATATGTACACGTCTTTATGGAAGGAAATAATATGAACGTGCATAATATGGGAAAAAAGTCGGTTAATCTATCGATTATTTTAACACAGAATGCATTTTTACGGAGGTTATTTGGTTTGAAGTTGTTGGGCGTAGGTAAGGTAAGGTCAACAGAAAGAAATATCCCACTGGCCGCCCACCGTCCCGACACGCCTATGTAAATCCGATCCTTTAAAAGGTGTTTTACCCCCCAAAAAAAGGGTCTAAACTTTTATTGCAACTTCGTATGAATAGTCACACCTCACCCTCGGTGTAACTCAGTGGCTAGTAAATGGGGGGTCTTTGAAGGAAACCGTCAGACTCGGGGACGGCTTGTGACGACACGGGCAGTGGAAGATCGGACTAAAATCACTCAACTTCTGAAAAAAATTCCCTTCTAAGAAAACGGCACAGGGCGATTTCACCCGAAATTCAGTTGCACGTCCCTCGCGTATTAGTATGGAATACAAATTCCATCGCCACGGCATACTATCATCATCCGCGAAGCCAGCGCCGGATTAACCTCTCGTGGGCCCCGGGGCTGATACTTACAAGGGGCCCCCTTTATATATGTACATATACATATATATAATATATGAAAGTGGATCCTCTGGCCAGGAGTATCACGTAAAAACCACTAGAAAATAGCGTCTGTCGCTTCACATCCAAAAACTGGGTCAAAACAGTAAAAAAAACTCCGAATGCAGGGCAATCTATTTTTACAATTAAGAAAACAGTTTCTTTTTAAAATAAATAAAAATGCTGCAAATTTAACACTAGGGTTTATCATTCTTTTATATAGGTTACATGTGCAGAAATGTATTTCTGTCATTGAGAAAAATTAAAAAAAAAATTTTTTTGGGGATTTTTATTTTTCAAAAAACCTTTTTTTTCGAAAATATTTTGTTTTACTTGAAAAATATTTGACCTCGTGGGAACCTTCAAAAATCCCGTTTGTAGCCCCATGAAAGCCCTAGAGATCGCAACAGTGAAATTTGATCGTTCTGGGACCCCCAAAAATGGAGTCTACGTCCAAAAATACTTCGAAAACGACACCTGACTCGATCCCAAAGGCAAAAGCCTTCAAAAAGCCCCTCCAGTAGCCCCATTTTAGCCCCATAGCGCCCCACGGGTTTGGGCGATCGGGCTGAAAACCTTGCGGGCACAACTAGATAGTATGCCGAGTATTTTGACAAAATTTCAGACTAAAAAAAAAAAAAAAAATCCTTCTGCACAAAACGGCCCAGACGGTAGATGGCGGACGTCATTGTATGCGGGTTCAATTTCAGTGTGTGTCATTGTATGTGTGTTCAGATTTTATTTTTATCTAGGCTGGTTGTGTTAGTATTAGGGAGGGGAGGAAATTTTGTAGAAGTACTCGTCCTCCACCAGACAAGTAAACGTGGAGAGAGCAACACATGATCCGAAAACTGCAAGTTACGAGAAGAGGTAGAAGAGTAGGTACTGTCTGATGCATTCCGTAGCCACCAACGACCCGAACACCACAAGTTACAAGAAGAGGTGGAATAGTAGGTAGATCCGCTGCAATGACTCCTGTCCCAAAGAATTTCGAGCCAACGACCTCCTTTAAAAAACGGCGCCTCAACATTGGTCCAACCCAGGCACACCACTGGTATGACACCAGAATGGTGTGGCTAATGCTGGAGGGGACGGGAGGGCGCGCTGTACTTCCCCTAGGGAAGATCTAAAGAACAAGGTAGAAGAAAGAAGATTTAAGCAAGGATAAGTGCACTTCCTCTGGGGGAAGAAAGAGAGGAGAAGGTACGAGAAAGGTTGTGATGGGCCAGAAATGGCCTTAGACACAACCTAAGAAGCTCTGTACAGCGGATGGCGGACGAACATTTTGGTTTTGGAATGTAGACCTCTTGAAACAGATAATGTCAAATTTTGAGGCCAATTGGAGTCATCGACCTCCGTCGCGAAAACATAGGAGTGTATACATAGACGACTCCATGAGGTGTTCCGGTTTTCGAGTAGTAGGTAGTAAGTGGAAGTTAGGTAACTTGAAAGGTTCCGTAGCATAGGAATAAGGAAAACGGTTTGTTAATTTTCAAAAAAAAAAAAAAAAATCAACGGTGGCGAAGTGGCCCCCTTGGGGTGTGCGCCCCGGGGCTATAGCCCCCCTAGCCCCCCCGTTAATCCGGGCCTGCGCGAAGCATACTAACAAAAGGAAAAACATGATTTAAGTGATAAGAAATTTTTTTCAGGCCAAGCAGGGAAAATCCACTGTGTGCTTGGTACAAAAATCTGCATGAAAAAAAAAAAAAAAAAAAGAAGACAAAAATCCTCTGTAAACAACTGTTAGCATAGATTACAAAATGAGGGAACCCGCTCATTCATTCTCGGGAAGAAGTGGGTACCAAGTAAGTAAACTGAAGACGTTGGCTGTGTCCCTGCTATTTGAGACAACCTCACACCTACCATACCTTTCCATAAAAACTGGAACTGTTTTGAAAAACTTCCAATTTTTTAGTGTTGTTTCTAGGATACTGTCAGGCAAAAAAAAAAAAAAAAAAAATTGAAATTGAACTCGAATTGTACGGTGTTTTCTCTAGTATAAAAACGGCAGTACCTAAAACGTTTATAAACGTTTTAGGTACTGAAAACGGACATTTTCAGAGCTCCTACTTTTGGAAAAATTGACCTTGCAGGAGAGTGCCCAGAATTTTTTTATTTCCTCTTTAGGTTAAATAAAATTGTTTAATGTGGTCGACATAGATCAAAATCAGTTTAAATTTAAATTTTTAAAAAAACATTGTACCACGTCAATGAGATACTTCCACGCTCCTGAGGTTAACTTTCTCAGAAGATTTAAATAATCTAGGTTTTATGATTTTGTAAACTTGTTGCAGGGAGGGCAAAATGAAGGTGAAAGTACCATGAAATAAATTAATTTGGGTCTCAAACCTACCTATTTGAACCCATTTCAGCATCTAGAACGTTAAAAAAAAAAATTGACACCTCATTGTCATGGAAGAATCCTCATATGACGTGGATTGATGAATCGTCCACGCCATTGAGGTCCATTGTTCCACGACATTGAGGATTCCCTCTTTGAAAGTTCACTGTCAACTGTAGAGGCTTTATTTAGTGAAAAGTGAAGCATGGGGTGATGAGGCACAATTACCTCTACACAAACAAACAACTTATAAAAAATAATTGTGACAGAAAACTTAGTTTTCATTCGTCCACGTCATTGAGAACAATAAACGTACACACCTGACTAGGTCCGCTGCAAAGCCCATGAGCCGCCCTACTGTGGAGTCAGTTGAAAAACGGCGGTTTTGTTAGAGCCTCCAGTGTTGCCACTTCACGTTACATTTTTTCCCATTCCGAAATTCCTCCATGGAGGCCGTGGAGAAATATTCATGATTGTTCCACGACATTGAGGTTGTACTTCAGGTACCGGAGTTTTGTTGTAATTATTAATAAATTTACAACAGGAAAAATTGAGTTTCATTGTTTCTCAACCAGGTCAACTGCCAGGTATCGGAAAATCGGAATTATTAGGAGGTGTGAGAGTTAACAGAGGATGAACCAGCATCAACACCTCAAAATATGCATTTGGATACAACCACGTCATTGAGAAACTTCATCTTAAAACGCAGTTAAAATGTTCTTCTGGGGTCTAACACCATCCCTAAACGTTGTTCCTCACACAGGGACAATTAATTCTAAGTATGACAAGTGTCCCCAGGACAAAATCTCATTACTTCCTGAGTGAAGCTACAGTGACTTGAAAATGTCCGTTTTTGTGATATTCACACTTATTTATTTGGGGGTTTTTGCCCCTTGGTTATATGCCAAAAACTGAAAAAGTCAATACCTATAGGTCGATAGGTTTTGTGAAATCCCTGAGTTCACGTCTTTCAAAGCTGCAAAATTAGTACGTGGTAGTCGTTAATTAACCGAGACCGGTACCGTTTGACGACTCTGACGGCTGTAAAACGGAAAAAGCGTTTTTTGAACCTTAGTTATCGTTTTACGGGCCGCTATTTTTACGAAACGGTAACCACAGCAGGACCCTGGGGTCAAATTTTTACGGAGCCGTGACCACCGCTTTCATTGGTTGACGAGGAACAACTGACTGACGAGACGGCCCGCCGCGGACTCCGCGGCGCGGAGGGTGCGGAGTGGTAGAAAGAGATGGAGATAATTGTTTACTTTTTTCGCTCAAATAACGCTCAAAATAATGACATGTTGAAGGCAGAAGAAGCGGGAAATGTGAACTCCTTCCTCACAAGTGAGTTGTCAAAACCCGCAATGACGAAACAATTTCACCTAGGGAAAATATTCAAGGCGCCAAAATTTTAGCGGCGTGGTCAGCTGTCGGAACGCTGACTATGGTTCTAAAAACGCCGACAAAATAGCGGCTGTAAAATCGCGTTTGCGGTGATTTGACTATGGTTTCAAAAACCGGCCCTAGGAAGGCGATTTTTCTTTCTTATGTTGTTAGGGTATTAATACCCTAACAACATATGAAAGAAAAATCGCCTTCCTACTTCTAGCCCAAAATTACCTGAATGAAAATTCATCCTGTTTTCTTTTTTGAGTCCCAACAAACAGGCACTGGAATTTTCTTCGCATGACGTCTGAAACGTTCGTTTGCTAGTTCACTTGACCCAGCAACCATTCGCGCTCCCACCACCAGGGCGCTCTGAAACTGCACGGTATCCCATACTCAAATAAACAACAGGTGTGTTGTACTAGGTACTTGACTCGTCTCTACGATGGCTCAGGCAAACCACTTTTTCATTCACTTTTTTTCGTCGAAAAAAAGTTGACGTCAAGAGATAATGAAGTTTTTGAGGAGCTTTATTTATGATAAGACTATTTACTATAAGAGGAGTTTCCTAGTTATACCTCGTTAGTGGGAAGGTGGCTCGATCAATTCTGAAAAAGAGGGATCTCAAACGACAATCAACGCTAGTTAGGAGACTCGTAATGACCCTGACGCATCAGTCAAGCTACAGAAAAGGTTCAGGTCCTACTGTGAGTCTCCTCGATCTATCAGTCTTTTATAAAGATCTTCTCAGGTGTGTCACATATTTACTCCACGTCGGGGTTTGATTGTGGTCCATAATTCCCCTATGCCCCTCCCGTCAGTTCCTCGTGTCAATCAATTGAATTACCACCCCCTTCCGAGACCTCAAACCGCACCTTCTCATTTGTATTTCCGAGTCTCGTCCATTTTTCTCTCCAACCCAAAAGAAGTAAAGGGAGGGGAAGACTCAAACTCAACCCCCGTCCTGATTTATAAGTAACGAATTTCAAGTAATGCCTCGCCAACGGCTACAGATCTGTATCTACGCCTCTAAACCGCCCTAACGCATCTGATCATTTATCATTCACACTTTTGAATCAACTTTTAATATCAAATCATCTTTGGGGTATTGTGGCCGTATTTGCATACAGAGACCTTTTTCAAGACATTTTACGTTCTGGATGTAATCTATTCTGACTAATCTTTTCTCGGTTGATTATAGTAGTTAGACCAGATGGAAGAATACCAAATTCCTTCGTCGACTTCTTTCATTTCCAAGTTCTTTTAGATACGAGATGGTCATGGGGGTATTCTTAGGAACTTCCCGGAGCGATTTCGAGATATGAGATATTGTGTGTCAATTACAGGGAATCCGAACGGCGCGTTCCCAAAATATTGATTTAGAGTCATAAGCGGAACGAAACTGGCTTAATCAATATATTGGGGGGAAAAAAACGCTGCAAATTTTGGGGAGAGGATGCGTCCCAGTGAAACGAGATCTATCGGCGTATTGGCGAGGCAGGACAGATTTGCACATGAGGAGGAAATTCCTAGAGCAATATTTACCAATTTGGCTAAATTTAGCCAAATTGGTAAATACCTACATTTATGTAGGTAGAGTTTCACCCGTTTTTTGACGATGGAATTATCTATATCTACCTGTAACACAAGCTGGAGTTGAGTTCTTCTTCCAGCTTTGAAGACGGCGATAGGCAGAGGATGATTTATTCGGGTAAAAGTGGGCTTTTTCGTTTTTTGTTTTGTTCTACCTAAGGTAACCCGAAGGGCGCGTAGGCGGACTGTTTTGACTGAGGTCCGACCGCATCCCAGACGAGACTTGACCGAGACGGGTCTGGGAGCTTCCTTATTCACGTGGATTCCTCGTCCTGAAACCTCCTTGAAAACAAAATCCCGACAAAAAAACAGAACCCACAAAATCTTTTACCTGAAAAGGGGGAAGAGCTCTCATTGTTACTCTCAGTTTCCATAAAGGCATCCCCCTTCGACAAAAAACTGGACCCCCGAAAAACCTCATACAGAATCCGTCTGGAGTTTTCAGACTCATGTTCGATGACTCCGTCGAGTGCTTATAGCCCAGACGTGCTCTGTGGCGCATCTCTAAGTAATTACCACCAATTTTTTCGTCCCATTCTTATTAAGAATTGTAATTTCCACTGGTCTCTTCTCCCCCTTTGGAAACAAGTTTTTTTTTTTTTTTTTTTTTCATCAGTTTCAATACTTCTTGCCTTTAAGGGAATTGACGGCTCCCGAGACGCCCCACAATCGTTCCGAGAATGCCGAAGAAGAAATTCAGTCTATAGGCGATTCTTTATGAAATCAACATTGGGAAAGTATTTCTTTGTTCAACGTCCCTCGACATATACGGAAACTGAAGCGGGCTGTTCGATTTTAGGAGTAAACCAGTTTTTAAAAGAACATCAGGTCTTCTGCAGCTACATGACTGGTTTCTCACTCGCTGAATTGTGGAAGCACTCGTAGCAAAATACCCATGTTTAGTAGAATAATTCTGCTACAATTGTAGTTTGTTCAGGCCTGCGGGAATTTGTTGAATAACGTGAAATAGTTTCGGCTCCATTTTCTTATCTGTCACGCTTTAGATGATCGCTAGTACTACAAGTGGAGGTTTTTGCTTAATAAAAGCGGGTCGAGTTATGTGTAATTTTCCATGTATTTTAGGTCGTAGAATCCATTTTTTTGGGGGGTCCCCCCGTGAGGATCTTTGGGGCTGGCTACAGATCTGATCGCTTTGAAGGATGCCAGGAAGTCGAATGAGGCGACGTTTTCGGAGTAATTTTGGACGCGTAATCCATTTTTCGGGGTCCCCCATCCGTTCAAACATTGTAAAAGAATTTTTTTCAATAGGGCTGCGGGTAAAAAAAAAAATCTGCGCAATTTCAAAATAAAAATCAAAGAATAAAAAACGCCGAGTCAAATTTGCAGCGTTTTTGTTTTATGTATTATTTTGAAAAAAAAATTTTTTTTAAATTAACTTCCTTAAAAACGATTTTGACAAAAATAACTTTTTGTGCACAATTTTCGAAGGAAATTGAGATCATTAGAAAATAATGATTCACGATAATCACTTGCCAACGAACCAGTAAGGATGAATCTCCGAAATCCATAAGTTTTTTCTCTTCATCTCACAGGCGCAGTCATTGTAGGCTTCCTACTGCAATCTCTTGTATTTTATGTCTTGCAGAATATTCTGCCTTTTTTTTCGCATTCGGATGAAGGCATTTCTCGTTGATTATAACAATAATTGTCGATATTTCCGCCCCGATGGCGTTAGAATTTGACCTGTTGTGCCACCGGAATGCGAAACAAGAGCTACTGTTGAGATTTGCTTTGGCTCGCGCGAGGTCTTCAGCCTCATGTGGAGGGCAAATTAGGAATTCACCCGAGGACGCCCGGTAGTTCGCCGTACGTGCGCCTCTCACTACAAGCGGATTAGAATGATAATAGCGACCGTGTTATGATTAGCGAAGCCCTTCGCGAATAAAATAAAATACGGCGATGCTGATTCGGAAGAAGTCGTAGCTACGTGTATCCGGCTGTACCATCGGGGGGATGTGGAAGACAATCGTTCAGTTCGCCTGTTCCTTGACCATATTTCTTTTGATTACGTCATTTGTGACCCTTGAGAGTAGAAACTGAATTGATTTATGACATTTTGCACTTGGGTTAAACGTGTGCCAAAAAGCTGGCAGTTTTGCAGCATGAGATGAAGCCTTTCAACCACCCTATCTCACACAGGCCTAAGGTGTGACTAGGCAGGTCTAGTAACCTCTCCCCAACCCAAACATTGTCAGTTAAAAGTACTTCTACAACGACTCCTTGGCCCATGCCCTGCTAAAACACCTACAGTGGCCCCTACTACTCTATGCGATCAATGCAACACGTAAAAACAGGATTACTACGCCCATGCACCACTAGGTGTCGCTCACTTGAGTACACAGAGTCCCTCTTCCCCATAATATGATTATGATGAAGTCAGTGGATCCAACGTGACTCCACCGTTTCCCCAAGATTGTTCAGGAGTGTCAGTTACTAGCGCCCCCTCTTGGTCAACCTATTCCATCCCCCCCCCCCCCCCCCCGACACCCATCCTTGAAATTTTAAATGATAAAAGGTTTGTTCCAGGTCTGACTGCGTCTGTCGACAGAACCCGACCGCACGTACTCGAGCTGTCGGTTTCCGTCTAACTGCTGATCGACCTGGAACAGCAGTTTCTAAACTGCGCATGTCTCCGGCGATTTCTGTTAACATTCCGTCAAACCTGGAACAAACCTAAAACTACTTACCTAGTACCTACGCCAACAACAAAAATCCACTTCTGCCAATCAAAATCGGCTGCTCAATTACGGCAGACGGGAATTAAAATTTGCGAAATTTGCGGCCGAAATGCCCAACTTGCGTTTTTATGCGAATTGGGGTTTTCAGCGTAAAAAAATAATCAGATGATTTGTACCAGTGACGTCAAGCTTCTACTGACGATTCGCCACCGACACCTCCCTTGTCTTTCCCCTCCACGTCCTGTCGATGGAGGAAGCGATAAGGCCCACCTAAAAGACTCTAAATGCGCGGAGGTTACTCCTCAGTTCGGGACAATCATCTCATACGAAGCTTTAAGGGTATTAGCGATTCCGGGGTGCCTCGGCCGAAGGTTGGCGACTATCGAACAGTTTTAAGAATATTCATCGACTTCCAAACGTATTAATTTCCAAAGGAGGAGCCTCCGAGCGCTTTGTGAATACAAACTGGTCCTTCCATTGTTGGCCTCGACGTTTTATCTGATTTGCTTTACATACCCACATCAAAGTGAATACCCCACTGTATGGGGGTTCTGATAAGAAACGATTGTAGAAGAATAAGAAACAGAAAAAGTACGTTAGTTGAAGCCAACAATTAATCGAACATGCAACCTGGGAATAGTTTCTTCATTTTTTACAATTTTTTAATTTAATTTTCCATTAAATTAAAAAAATAGAGTTGTGGTTTTATCTTATTCAATCAGATGGAAGAGCTGGTGGGATGGAGTTGGAAGCTGCTTACCCGGTCGTCGGGCGAAAATCCTTCAGACTGTATGAACTTGACAATCAGCTCGAAAACATCCTATACAAGCTCTTCTTCAGCCAGCCAATTGACGTAAGGCAAAACCCCTCAAAACTCCCACCTGTAGCCCCTTAAGCCTCATCGCGTCCTCGGACAAATCTGGGCACCCCAAAAATCGAATCTACGCCCAACAACTCCGAAAACGACACCTCACACTACCCCCTGTTACCCTTCGAAGTACGGATGATGTTACTTCCACTTTTTATGACAGTGTTGCCCCATCCCGACCCACTTTCAACAACTTTTGGAATAATACACCTATGTAATCGCAACGGAGGTCAAAAATTCTGTTCGGCCTCAAAATTTGACGTATAATGTATAAACAGTATCTATACAATGTATGTAATGTCATTACCTGTATTTCAAATGATTAAAAACGTACCTTTTAAAGAGGTCTAGATTCCAAAATTTGGAGGCGTTGGATTCCAAAAGTTAAACTAAGTTAAATTAAGTTAAATAATTTAAACTAAGTTAAACTAAGTTAAATAATTTAACTTAATAAAGTTAAATAAATTTTAATATTTAATACGATATGTCCATCCGACGTCTGCCGTCCGCCGTCTGGGCCGTTTTGCGCAGTAGGATTTTTTTTTAATCTGAAGTTTTGACAAAATACTCGGTTTACCATCTAGTTAACAATTGTGCCCGCAAGGTTTTCAGCCCGATCGCCCGAACCCGTGGGGCGCTGTGGGGCTAAAATGGGACTAAGGGAGGGATTTTCGATGGTTTTCTGGAAGGTAAAATAATTAATAACTAATATGATAAGTTATAAATTTCGGAATTATTCTACGAATTAATAATTTCGGCACATTTTACCTACCTATACCAAAAAATGTGTCTTCACCCTTGTGTAAAATTTGCAGCGTTTTCTGTACGGATTTCAACCAATCGCGGAGCACATGACTCTGTGAAGCTTTTATCCTATTCAAAAGGTGGGATTTTTGAAGAGTTGGGGTACCTAGCACACTATCACTACCACACACAAATCACGCTACAAATATGTACTACATACCTACTGGTGATACTATTTCCGTTAAAATATTCACCCTTAAGATCTTCTTCAAGTACTTTGCGGTTGCTCGGTAACTCTCAAACCGCACCGAGAAAAATATTTCCATCCCCGCCCCAGGACACCAATAAACATCGGTCTCCATATCTCTTTCGAACGGTTTGTAAAACGGAGTCCACGTCAACAAAGTGCGTGGGACGCCGAAATTGACGAGGACGAAAAATTTGTGTTCTTTTTTTCAACAGTTCGAAGAGATGTGGTATATGAGCTGACATGAACGACAAAACGGCAACCGCAAGGAGCGGCCTCGACGGTGCGGCACCAATCTGCGGTTTGGTAGGTATACAAATCTCCTCTCACACAACATCCCAAACACATTCATTTTGCCCCAATAAGGGTTTGAAGGTTTTAAACAGAAAGCGGCTACTTTTACTCACGGGTTTGTTATTCGGTGTAAATTGTGCAACAGCTAATTTTGTAAATAATTTTATTTTTTTAAATTATTTTGAAGTTAACTTGAAAATTAAAAAATTAACTATTTTATTGAATCTAAAAATTTAAAAACGGTGCTAATTTTATTCTTCGATTCAAATACTACAAAAATTAGATCTATACCAATGATAATTAGGTACATAGTTGAAAATTAAAGATAAAAAATTTCTTATAGAGTTTGGACAGATGTGAGACCTCAAAAATTGGATGCTGCGTTCAAAATTACCGACTCGCAAAACGACGGGCGATTTTAAATTGGGCGCAAGGATTAGCACTTGGGCCGATGCCTATGTAAAATGAGCGCAGACATTCAGTTGGCCATTTGTCAAAAATGAAGGTAATTAAAGAGGAATTGCATGGCTATAAAAATCAACAGTAAACATAAGACAACAACAGTTGTTGTCTTATGTTTACTGTTGATTTTACTTTTGAGTTACTCTCTAATGTTCTGTCACTCAGTTTTTCATGCCGATGTTGCGTTGGGCTCGTATAAGTAACAGCGTAATCGGTGCCAACAGTTGTCAACGACGCTGAACACCCAGCTTTGCAGCTTATGCGAGAAATCATGCACACACCATTATAACGTCAATGTTGACACTCATCACACCTTCCAAACTTGATCAGCTCTTTTTATTTTTGTACTCACCGCCAAGAAACGTCTCCAGAAGCCAACTCGCGGGGTCAACTATCGCACTATCAGTCAACTTTCTCGGACGCGTCGATTTCCTTGCGCTCTATTTACATTACCTATGCCCCCTTCTGGGAACATTCCTGCGCTCTTTCTACAAGTGCGTTGTATGGCATCCTACATAAGTACATCCTACGAGAATAACAAAAACGACAGTCAGCCGTCTGGAATCGCTTCCAGAAAATTATTATGATTTAGAGAAAGTGGTGGCGTTTGAAAATACGCGGGAGTAGAATCGATCAGCTGGGTCAGTGATGTCGTTTGGTAACGAAGGTGCTACCAACCTCGATGGGCTGCCGAAGTTGTTACCAGTGTTACCATCTGACAGCCCATCACAACGAACGATATCGAATCACCGTCAATATGATGTAATAAGACGTTAAACTATAAGTATAATATATTCTGAATTATTTATTCACTATATCAAATGATAAACCTTCTTAAATTCCTTCTACAAGCTGTAGACACTAGCGCCCCAAGTGACAGCTTTTCCGTGTTTGTGATGTAGATTGGTTAAGTCAGCCTCGCAGACAGACCCGCGAAAATTCGAACTGCACTACTCGTTTTTTGCTCTTCTCTCCTCCAACAATTTAAAAAAACAAGCCATCAATTGAATTGAATAGATGAGCACAACCTTTCTGATATTACGATATATTTAATGAGCGAGAGAAACTAAGAAACAGTAGGTATCTAGCGACCAAACTATGCCACAAAACACATCAAAAATATCCACGTGATGCTCATTACGTAAACAACTGCACCCTAAGGACCGATGCTTAAGAAAACCTTATGCCGATCAGAGGTAACGAACGGCTCAGGCTGCAAAAATCGTTTAGGTGTCGTTGGAATCAGCCTAAAAAGCTCATTCCATAGGCCCTTGTACCAACGAAATCGGACAAAAACTTTCGTCCCCCTTTTGAGGCCTCCTTAGTTACACATCAGAGATAAACATCTTTCGTCGTGAAGGACCTCCCGAAAACCGATGAAGGGGATGAGGGAGGAAAAATCAAGGTAGCCTATAACCACCCCCCGAACTCGCTGATCACAATGAGACCACCCTTATGAAAATCTGTTGAGCCGCTTGGGCGTGATGCTGTGAACAAACATACATGTCGAAGAGGTGAGCGCACCTTTCCATTTTTTGGAAAAAAGGTTGCGCTAAAAACTGATTTCAGTGTTTCTATAACATATGCTTTGGTCCTACAATACAACGGTAGGATTAAATTTAAAAACGTAAGTTTATGCAATTTCCCCATTGCGCTCGATTTACAGCCACCCGACGTCGCGAAAACGAATAAGCCGAAACTGAAGCACTTGGCGTAATCACGTTCTGGTAGATTTATTTTCAATTGTGAAAATGTACAACGAGGAGGTATCAAAATGAGTTACAGAAGCAATCAAGGCGGTAGAGTAGGTAACAGTCTTTTCTTTTAGCCCGCACTTTTGTTTACGCTTGATCACAGAATACAATGACAACAGGAATTTGTGAAAGCGGGTCCTGAGGGAGCTGCTGATATTAGGCCACTGATTTTGATTCATATTCGTGCCGACTCGACCAAGTAGTTAATAGAGATTTCACTGTTGAGAGGGGCAGCACCCCCCCCCCCCCCCCCCGCATTTTGCCTCCTCAAGAAATCTGAAGTGTTTCGGGGGAGCTTGAAGAAGGGGGAGATTCTTCTTTTGAATAGAAGGATTGTAGAGAAGAAACGATTGTGTTCGGGATCTGTTCAAAGAAACGAAGAGCATGACCCACAATGGGGAAATACCCTTTCAACAACTTTCATTGTCTCCTCCTTTCAAACAAAGACCTAATGAGAGGAGACCTTTATAATTTCGATAATCGGAAAAAATAGGTCGAAGCCCCGAACTCTGATTCATTCCGTCGGTGGGGAGGAAAGGCAGGTCCTTGGAAGTCACTCGTGGCCAATTGTCGTTGTTTTCCAAGGCTGTTTCGGCGACAGCTTATCGCAACACCTGAACAATCAGATTGGGTTGTGCTCGTGTGACCACCATCGTGATGCTCAACATGTGACACCGCAATCTTCAACGCAACCCGGTTGTCATTCCGATCTAGTTGATACGCTTTTTTTGTCTCGAGCTAAGTGAATGGCTACATGACGAATGTGGGAAAAATCTCACTGTACAAGCAATTCCGCATACGACCAAGGGTAGCAAAACCGCGGGTGAGCCGCTAGATCTCGCTAGGATAGGGGAAAAAGGGGACACGTGCCCCACCCTGCGAGACTCCCTGATTTCTCAACAGTCTTCTGGATTAATATAAATATAAATACCTATTTAATAAAACACATTCTATTATTCGGCGGTTTTACATCAGATCTGGACACAGAGTAACAGAGAACAGATTGATCTGGGGAAAACTCGGGATACGATGCTATGATATGATACACTCCTTTACTACAGATGGATCGTCGGGGCCTGGAAAACAACGATCTCCCTTCCTAGGGTTTGAGAAGGAGACCTCTTGGTCGGAGACAATAACTACCTATATAGATAAGTGTGGGGAAACCCCATATCACAGACAATGGGTGTGTACCTACCTACTACATAGGTGTGTCTGATATTATCCAATTCATAATGAAATAGCCCGTCTTTGATGGGAATGGCTGACTCGCCCGCGGGAGAAGAGGGGTTAGCACGGCCGCTGCGACTGTAGCGCGACCCGCCCCTCCCACCGGTACTACCTCTGTCGGGCTGGCGAGATTGAGAGAAGGGGGGTGAAACCTCGTAGATAGCACTAGTGAACACACTGAACTAACCCTCGACCAGAGGTATTTGGCCACTCTCAGAGAACAAGAATACCTACTTGAAAAATAATAATAAAATAACCGATTGGGCTCCATTTCCACGCATGCGCAGTGGGATCGCCCAGAGGACGCGCGGGAGATTATGTGGGAGATTGTGAAGAAGGTGTCCCCCCCCCCCCCCGGCATGGACAATCCAATGCACTGTTGCCAGACGTCCCCTTTTAGGGGGACATGTTCCCCATTCTGACGCTTGGTTCCCCAATGTTCCCCCGCCCCTCGAAGTACCCTTTTTTGGAAATAAGTCCCCCTTTTCCCCCCAAAATGGTTTAGATAAAAAAGAAGGTGGGAAAAATTTAAAAATTCCTCCCGTGGGTTACCAGTTACCAACTGCATGTAGTGGTATACTGTAACATACCTCCTATCGTTTTGTATCATGAGTACCAAATTTTCAATTTTGTTATATTACCTATTCTTGGAATAATACACCTATGTAATCGCGATGGAGGTCGAAAGTTCTGATCGGCCTCAAAATTTTTTAAATCGGTCGGTCTGCCGTCCGGCCCGGACAGCAGGAAGGATTGGGCAGAAGGAATTTCTTTTAAATCTGAAATTTTGACAAAATACTCGGGTTGTCATCTGGTTGTGTCCGCACGCTTTTCAGCCCGAACCCGTGGTTTTTTTTTTTGGTTTTTTTTCAAAAATATTTTTATTGACAAAATTAATTTTCGAACAAGTAACCTTCATGAAATAATGATAATAATTGAAAGAACTTGAAATTGAAGAATAATAAACCCTTGTGTAAAATTTGCGTTTTTTTTTTTTTTATTTCCCTCAACGTCCCTATTTTGCTGAGATCAAGTCCCCCCTTGTCCTCCTTTCAGGTCGAAGGCGTCTGGCATCACTGATCCAATGGATGGCAATGCCATCATGGCATCCACTTTTTTTTACTCTGTTTAGTAAACAGTGTTTACTTTTTACTCTGTTCTCTGTTACCTACTGTGAGCTAAAAAAAAGTAGGATAGTATATCTCGTGCCAATATTGTTTTGTGAAGTAGTACGTATCGGAAAAACCCCACCGAATGATGTCGCTGTGGACGGGGGAAGACATCTTCAAGAATGCTCAACTGCTGAGGTAAGCTCACGAACTCTACTCTTGTTGTTGACGTCCCTTAATCTTGTCTATTCGCGTACTAAGGACGAATGGCTTTATTATGTTCAGGGGTATCGCGGAATGAGTAGGATGGACGCAAGTTTGACAACAAACTAAGCGGGCACCTCCCCATCTGTTTTATAATATAAAACGTCGGAACAATGACAAAGGGACATAACTGCAAAATTTGTCATTTTGAGCAGGCTTCAAAATGTGTTGTGTAATCTGTGGGATCAAAAATTTTCTACATTGGAAACCCATGAAATTTTGGTCACGCGGAGGGCGTACAATGTACGACTTTTGAGAATTTTGGCAACGACAGTCGGACGTATGATGCCACGTCCGTCTTTCTGTGGTTGTCATGAAACGTTGACTCATCATGTTCCACATTTCGATCTCAGTAGGATGAGTTTGGACAGATGTGGGACCCCCAAAAATGGACTGTGCGCAGGGCCGTGGAGAGAAAATCCGGGCCCGGGGGCAAAATTCTTCGGGCCCCCCAAAAAAAAAAAAAAAAGATGCAAATTTTTCCTATATTGATCTGTCCCTTTTCCCATTTTGCCTCCTAAAAAAAAAAAAAAAAGTTCTCAAGAAAATCCGGGCCCCCCCTACGAAAGCCGGGCCCGGGGGCAACGGGTCCAGTGCCCCCCCCCCCCCCCCCTCTCTCTCTACGGGGCTGACTGTGCGTCCCAAATTACTCAGAAAACGATACCTCATTCGACCTTCTGACATCCTTAAAAGCCTCCCAGATTGGTCAAAACCCATACAGTGCGACATCTTGAACTTAGTGCCTCGGAAACCTACCTTCAGACATCCGGTTACATCTAACGCAAGCCGCGGCGGGAACATGGACGTAGCGCCTTGATCTTTCCGTTTCATCTGCCTTGCAAAATAAATATTCCCCTACCCGTCAATGAAGTTTCCGAATAATTTTGAAGCAAAATGTACGCCTAACTCCAACATGGTATTTTTACGATTGAAATTAATTCCCAGATTTCTATTTCATGAGTTAGTTATTTTATATTCAGCCCCGTAAAGATATTTCTTAATTATATCTAGCATATCCGGCCTTTCGACCAACTGTTCAGAAAGCAACCATAAATTATATGACTTATAATAATAAGTTAAAGTGGTTAGTTATTAAATTATACTTTGTTTGTAGAGCGATTTAAAAAGATGAAGTAGATTCGATTAAAATTTAACGTTTTGTTTTTGAATAACAAGATGATTGCTGAAAGAATGAAGCTAATGCTACCTGCGGAATGACTGCGATGAAGATAGTTTGATCTAACTTTCTTTTAAGATTCTCAAAGTATCCCTATTAAATTTCATCAGTGTATCTCTAAAAACCTTCAGGGTACTCACAGAGGCAACGGAGGCATCATAAAATCGACACTTCTTATTACCAAACCAACGCGGCACAAATAATAAATGACGAACAGTGTTGACTTTTTAATAAAAAATGAATGTTTTACGATTGCTTCGTAGATTATTGAAGTTATCCTGTAAAATTTTAACAGTGTAACTCAAAAAATCGGCAGAGTACCCATAAAAGCGACGAAGCAATCATAAAAACCGACGGCACCATTGAAAATGCAACATGTCACAAATAAAACATGGCAAATTGGTGACACATGGATTTAGTATTGTTTTAGGGCTGAGTGGTCGGTCAGATTTGGAGACCCCATAAATCGATTGAGTCATTAAGTCCTCACGGAAATGACACCTCATTCTGGTAAAAAAGTTCAAACTCACAAAACTCAAACGACTAAAAAACCAAAATCTTAAAAATTCAATATTTAAAGAAATCTCTGATGTTAAATCTCACCGAATTTCTCAAAAAATCTCAAATCTTAGAAATCTATAACAAATCTCAAAAAACTTGAAAATCTCAAATTCCAAAATTTAAAACTCAACAAATTCGGTTCGAAACTCTTCAAAAATCTTTGAGAAACGAATGGGCTGCAATCAACAAGATATGCACAAACTTAAGATCTTGGTTCATCAATGATGAATCATCATTAAGAACTACTTATAGCCCTTACCAAGATTTTATAATAAAAAAAAGTATTATGTTTTAGTTTATCCTCATAGTTTTCCTGTGCCGGAAAAAGGAAGCTCGTCCGCACTATTTTTGCGTGGGCAAAATCATAAAACCTCTTGCTCACAACTTGCCCAAGTTAAATGACAAATAAAAGTATGCCGGGTACTCCTCCCTCAACTCTGGCTAGTTATAGATTGGAAGCTGGTGATATGAGAGGCTTGCGGGTCCCCTCGGGGGATCTGAGGAATATCTAAAGGCAGTTCACCGAGTCGGTTGTGCAGTGGGCGGTTTATACACGCACCTTCGAGAGAGCAACTAGCCAGTCATTATAATGTCATACACATCCTGGTAATGGTCATGTCCCGAGATTATGATAAGAATTTATTGGAAAGATCTTTTCTTAGCCAGAAACGTTCTTTTCCAGGAAAAAAAAAAGAATCAACATATCTCAACCTTAAATGGCATCACGTCTGGCTGCGGTGTAATGATGCTCACTGGACACGATCCCCAGTCATTCCTTTGGAAAACGGATTTAGGATTGTGAATCGTTAAGGTTGTATCAGATAATTGATCTTCCCCAGTAACTGCAGGCACCTTCTTTAGCAAGAAAAAAACAATCAACAATCTCGTGAAATAGTTTGAAGGTGGTGTTGAGATGGTGCATCTAATAAGAAGACCTTTAAAAAAATTGGTATTTAGGCAAATATTTAGCCGTATAATTTATGAAGGAGTGTGAAACTAGCGCTTGCGGCGGCCGTTGGAAGCTACTCGCCAGTCGTAGAGGGAATGATTTTGACCGCAGTAGTGAAGAAGTGTTGGACAGTAATCAAAATTAACTTATAAAACTAGATACTTTTAGGAGGGTTAAGCGACGCCCTCTGAGCTTCAACACTTTATGACCGTTGGGCTCCGTTGGGCTGCAGGAAAGATTTGGGCATGTGGCAATTTCAAATTAGCTTTAAACGTAGAAACTATTTCTGGGGGTTTGCTCACTCTAATGAAGTCTTACTATTAAAAACGATACCTATGCAGATTTCAAAGATGGGATGTCCGTCATCGCCAATTCGAGCTAAAGGAATTATTTAAATTTTCAATTTTGGCAAAGTACCTGCGTCTTAAACTAGGTCTGTTTGCAAAGTTTTCAACTCGGCCAGCCAAACACGGGTGCTCTTTGAGGCTACAAGGAGCTATGGGAATGGTATTAAATACCCAAGTTTGAACGTTTTGGGGTTGAGCGAGGTGTTGTTTTCGAAGGGCGTTTGGACGCTCAATCATTTATCGGAGTTCCCGATCCTTCCGACGTCAAAATGACGTTCTTTGGGGCTTGCGTAGGGATTAAATCGGGGCTTTTGAGGGACTTGAGTTCAGTATCAAAATATATCCTAACACCAAACAGCTATAATATAACATTATTCTATTATAATAATGATATCTTATTACTGCGCAATAATTTTTATCCTGTCAAAAATTATTTTAATTAAGAGGATCGTGGAGTTGAAGTTTGAGTCGATGTTGAGCACTTCCACTCCAGCTTGAACACCAACATCACCTGTGGTAGCTGTTTTGGGCTTTGATGGGTTGTAAACGTTGACCCGTTTTTAAAACGCTGCAAATTTTACACAAGGGTTTATTATTCTGTGATATAGGTTACTTGTACAGACATTTAATTCTGTCAATAAAAAAAATTTAAAAAATTTTTTTTTTGGATTTTTATATTTCAAAAAAAATTTTTGGGGGGATTTTTTTTTCAAAAATGTGTTTTTTCAAAAATTCTTTAATTTTTACTCGAAAAATATTCAACTTCTTGGGATCCTTCAAAAATCCCATTTTTAGCCCCATGAGAGCCCTATAGAACGCCACAGTGAAATCGGATCGTTCCGGGACCCCCAAAAATGGATTCTACGTCCAAAAATACTTCGAAAACGACACCTAACTCGATCCCATAGCTAAAAGCCTTCAAAACACCCCTCCTGTAGCCCCATTTTAGCCCCATAGCGCCCCACGGGTTTGGGCGATCGGACTGAAAACCTTGCGGGCACAACTAGATGGTAAACCAAGTATTTTGCCAAAATTTCAGATTTTTAAAAAAATTCCTACTGCCCAAAACGGCCTGGACGGCGGACGGCGTACGGCGGACGGCGGACGGCGGACGGACATTTCGGATTTTGAATGTAGACCTCTTGAAACGGATAATGTCAAATTTTGAGGCCGATCGGAGTCGTCGACCCGCGTCGCGAAAACATAGGTGTATTATTCCAAGAATAATAAACCAAAAATACCTTTAGGCCGATAAAAACTGAATGGATACAAACTGAATGTAACTGCAGAGTAGCAGAGAGCAGAATGAATGAAACCGACCAAAACTACGCGAACAATATTCCAAACCTTCGAGAAAATGGGCTCCGAAAATTGAAAATAAACTGACGCTAAAGTGACTCCTGAACTGAACAAAACATTGTTGTGTTATTCTTTCTTCACGACTTACAAACTCTATGGAAGACAGAAAAAATCACTGATAAGGTTTAGATGAATATTTCTCTCGGGAAAACTGCGTCGAAACTGGGAGCACTGCGTCGAACGTTCCTCTTTTTTTGTTGGCCACACTTCAAACGCGTTTTTCTCGGAATGACTTTTTATCAGACGTTGGACTCTGTTTCTTCTGTCCTATCAATCGTAGCACCATTTTGTTTTTTTCTACGTGTTCCTCAACCGATTCTTTATCGATTGATCGGCTGGGAATGTTCGGAGATCACTAGGGAGTTCGGTAGTGCCGGGAGAAGGGGAAAAAACATGGGTCGAAAAAGGCGTCTTGGGAGATGACGTGCCATAAATTCAGGTAAGGAGCTAAAATTCTCTCGACCGACCAAAATGTGGCCAAGGAGTTGTAGAACACGGGGGAAAAAAAATTAAGTCCCTATCTGTATTGGTTTCCAAGATTTTGGGGCAAACGTGAGATAGGACAATAACACAGATGGGTGACCCCCCTTAACTAAAAAATAACATAAGTTACCTAAATAATTCAATTCATTTAAAAAAACAGGTTTACAAAAAAAAAGTCAGGCGCCTCGATCTCTACGTTTTTTGGGGTGCTAAGTCTGAATCTGACCACCGTTTTTTTTTTTTTGTCGGTCACGTCCAAATGTTCGAAATATTGGCGATTTTTCGTTTTTTTTTTTCGACCTTTTTCGGTTTAGAAAGTCACAGATAATCGTTCAGATGCCCAAAAATTTCACAAAACTCTCTTCTTACTGGAAATGTATCGCTGATTCCGAATATATAAATGACTTGATGACCTGAATGAAAAAAAGGTCGTTTTTTTTTTTGTTTTTTTTAAAGCAAAGTCACGTTTTTGGTACTTTTTACCTTCTAGCGTAAAAACTGTGGTCGTTAGATAAAACTATCTTTGAATCGTAATGAATTGATGGTTTACGATATGACCAAAATGGATAAAAACTGAAAAATCCGGTGTCAAGCCAGTTCCTCCTCCTCTTCCTTCAAGACTTTGTTGGAATGAAATTTTAAAAGGTCATCTTTTTTACGCTTGAAGGTAAAACGTTACCAAAAACGACTGCTTTTGAGAAAACAGCGTTTTTTTTAATTTATTTATTTATTTTATTTTTTTTTTTTTGGGTTCAAAATCACATATTTCACGGTCATTTACTCGGAATCAGCGATATATTTCCAGTAAGAAGAGTTTTTGTGAAATTCTTGGGCATCTGTACGAGAATCTATGATTTTCTAAACTGAAAAAGGCCGAAAAACGGAAAATCGCCAATTGGACGTGACGGAAAGAAAGAAGGTAAGATTCGGATTCAGCAACCCCCCCCCCCCCCCCCCCTAGAGATCGATGGGTTTTTCCGAGGCGCCTGAATCCTTCTGGGTGACCTTTCTGGTGAACTTGTGTAATTTAACTAACAAAAAGTTAAATAATTCAATACATTAAAAAATAAATAATTATAAAATAATTTAAAAATATTTTAGAAATATTTTTCATCGACACAGAATTCAATTTCTGCAAAAGTAACCTATATCAAAGAATAATAAACCCTTGTGTAAAATTTGCAGCGTTTTTTTTTTTTTTCCATGGCGGTAGGTAGGTGCATAATAAGATATAATATATCATATTATATAATCCTTTATAATATATCATATTATATATCCTTTGCAATGATATAATATTATTGTATCATTGCAAAGGACATCACCTGATGTGACCTCACGCAGGGCCGCCGAGAGAAAAAGCGGGCCCGGGGCAGAAGAGAGCATAGGGCCCCCATGTAAGCGATGTTACGAACAATAATGTGAACATCGTTGAATCACAATGTTGTGAACATCGATGTTTTCCTTTCGATGCACCATCCTTCATACCGCTTTGCCGCCACCCCTCTCCTCATCCTGAACATTTTTCTATTGTGATTCACATTGCTTGAGTTTCACAAGGCCTAATCACACGGAAGACTACGTTGCCTGCCAAGTGGCAACTCAGCCATTTTGGTTTAATATTATTACACCTATGTAATCGCGACGGAGCTCGACGACTCCGATCGGCCTCAAAATTTGACATTATCCATTTCAAGAGGTCTAGATTACAAAACGAAATGTCCGTCCGCCGTCCGGGCCATTTTGGGCAGTAGGGATATTTTAAACAAAATATATTGCTATATTTACTTTGAATTGGAACTTGATTAGGAGAGAAATCTTGACGTAAAACTCACTTTCCTTTTGGCCTTTAATTGGAACGTGTTAATTTAAACGTATTTGAATTAATTTAATCACTTAAAAAATATCCAGCTAGTCTATAATAGTCTATTATAGTCTATAATAGGTCTTCAACATCGTTGAAAAGTGTCAATTTGAACGTGCGAAGCTCAGGACTGTAATCAGTTGTCACTCTACAACTTACCGTATGTTTTATGAACAGAGGATTATGACCCGGTTTCATGTGGAGTACTTACACTTTTTCATGTCCGATTTTTTTCGACAGGATCGAATTATTGCGCAACGGTCATCATATATTTTAATATGGTCTCTAAGAAGGGAAGTGACGCTTTGCGTTTGGTTCAGATTTAGTTACCTATTAAAAGCAAATGAAGCGTTACCATTTCTTTTCTGATGAAGTACGAAGAACCAGCGAGAATGATGTCCAGATAAAATTTATGTTGTAACATGAAAATGTCTCCATGTGTTGCAGACCGCAAGCGGTTTCAAAATCAGAGAAATTCAAACGTAGACGTAAATGGACAAAAAAAAATAAAAAATAACCGTAGCACTGTTTTACTTAATTTTTAGCTAAATTCCTAATCACTGATTAGTAATCAGTTAATAAATTAGGCTGTCTACGCCTCAAATTTTGTCGTCGTCTTTCTTCTTGTAACCGTAATCGCTTTCATCTCTCCTCCTTTTTCCCTCTTCGTAATTTTCTTTTGATTTTTCAATACCAAAGCAATATGAAAAATATTTAATATTTACCATCCCCTAGCCGAAGGGGACCGGCCATTTTGGTTGTACATTACATTAGGCGTTTTGATTGAAATTGTTTCCAGTTGAAAACCACCCATCACAGTTCATTTCCTACTTAGCCCCAACAGCCCCTTCCGTAAACGCTTGTCGCCCCCTCCAGCGTCGGAAACCCTAATAAAGGGACTGCTTTTCCTCCCTTCGCCTCCACACCCTTTAAAAACCTTCCAATCTTCACTTTGAGGAGTTTCTGATGAAAAGGCCGGAACAGGAAGTTACATGAATGGGTTGCGCGTCGAGTGGATTGACAACGATTTGGGGGGTGATCTCAGCGGGGTGACCCTAATTTCCGAAACAGTTTTGATTTGGATCTCCACGTCGGTCCACGTAGGTGTATGGAAAACAGGCAATAAATGTAGTTCGCCTGGCTGTTGGCCCGTTTGTACGTCCGCAAGTAGACGTAAAAAAAACCAGGCAAAATGGTTCCTTGGGTTCGACGTATGTTTATTAATGTCGCGGTTATGTTGGTCGATGAAGCGATAGGTTGTGCAAACTAATCGCACGGTTTCGGCACCCGTTTTCACCCAACGGTTCGTGCCATTCTTCGCGTAGGACCCTCCCCGGAAAAAAAAGAGAAAACCGTCTTGACGGGGAGCGAGGTGGGCCCATTAGACAATTGGAGAATATGAAACGGGGAGAAAGCACCGCGGGACGCAGATATCCATTAATGAGAACAATAGTTATTCAATACTGTCAACTTCGCCGTATAATCGTCTGCGGAGGGGCTTGAAAAAAATGAAACGCGAACGTGGTGATATGCGAGCGAATCGGAGCCTTCCGACGGTTTCTAATCCTTAATTCATTGCTGTCTGGTGTAATAATTACTGCGAGGTCACTTAACACCCAAGCACTTCAAAATCGCTTCGGTTATTCAAGTTGCTCTCTCGGTGAAAGTGTCGTTTGGACAATTCTACTAACAATTATTGTTTTCAGCTCAGTACATGCTTTTTGCCAGGGTAAACATGCTCGAAGAGTGGAACGCCTGAAATGTAACGATCACGATACCTAGTAGAAGGCCTGCAAGAACCCCAAACTGTCCCAGGCAGACAGCAGTTGATGGGGTTTTTTTTTTTTTCGAATAGGGTTGGTAGGTCAGAAAAAAAAAATCGAAAACAGGGATAAGGCTGAGGACAAGGGCGAGGACACGAAATGTACATTTCAAATGAGAATAATCCATTTGCCGTTGAAAGCATAGTTTCAGAGAAGTAAGAAAAACGGATAAAAAGTGCCAACCCTTGGGTGATTTTGCGAATATCTCAAAACGCATGAGCCGAATTGTTGGATCTCTTCAGATTCGGGTTCGCACCCCAAAACGCATAGGACACGACTTAGAACTCCTACCACCTATTCTTTTCACGTTGGCCTCATTTTTGCTCCGCTTTGAATGGGCATTTTGACTGCGCTGAAGAGCGCATTCTCTGCAAAAGCGTGCCTAATAAAGTGCCAATAAGTGAACCTGTATTCATGTTTTTGTTTCAAGCTTTTGTATTTTAGAGTTTTGAATCAGCCGAGGAGTCGTAGTGTCAGTATTCATTAAATGAATTTTTGGGCTTGATAAATGATGGCGTAAATGAAGTTCATCAACGTGGATGGCTTCCATCCATGATTTTTTAAGCAATGATTTTTTAAGGGCATAACCCTCATCGACAATCCATTATTTCGACATAGAGCCCCGATTTTTTAAAACTTGATTTACGTGAGACTCACGTACCTTCAGCATTCAAAATACGTCGTGAGTTCGAGCTAAATTTCAGGATTACTGCAATCCCCAATATGGGCACATATTTTACTGAGGTCAAAACTACTGAGGCTCTGTTGGTCAAAATTTCGTTCATATTTCTCGCGGGTGATGCTAAAAACCCCTAATCGTGTGTTTGGTGAATATAAAAAATACAAAGGGTGTTGTTCTGACTGGCAGGCTGGCTCAGGATGGATGTTTCTAATTGCTGACTTTCTGCGAAGTTCCTCATAACGGCAGAGCCACACCCTCTGGCCACCATGGATTGCTGCAATAAACAAGTGAAAACCCCCCATTTCCCTCCCTCCTGAATCAGAATATTAATATTTCCGGTGTATTATTTACACCAAAAATGTACCATAATTTTATTATTAACACCAGATTATTAATAATTTTATAATGTTATATAATAATTCGCAATATGCTATGTATGTAAGGTAAATTGGTATTCGGTAGTTATCACAAAGGTAGATTTGAAGTAAAAGCGGTTAATATCTACGTGGATATGTCCCAGTCAAGCAAAATAACTCTTTTCTCTCGCTTTCGGATCGCCTGGGGCACCCAAAGTGCGAGGCCGGCCCTGAAAATTCACTTCAAGGTGCTCTCAAGGTAACATTTCACGTACCTTGATTTGAGGTCGCTTTTAGGTTAGTTCCAGCAGGGAAAAAACTTGACTCAACTGTCAAATCTAAGGCTGACGTTGACCTTGAGCAATGTCGACTATGAATAACTTGAGGGGCCTCTGAGACCTCCTCAAGCGCTCCTCCACTTGAGTTCACCTCAACTGTCCTAAGCTGACGTCTATGAATAACGTAAGTCGCTCATACTCCCTTGAGGCCACTTTTGAGGGAAACCTCAAGCTTGAGGAACGTCTATGAATTTCGCCCTTAATTTAGCGCTGATTTGAAAAAAAGGACTTGAGTAGAGATAAGCATTTAACTAACCCACGGATCTGGGGGTGTCCCCGGGTCAGAGGAAATAATAATCCGTGGACTAACCAGAATCAATCACATGCACGAATTTTCTGTTCAGATTTGGTAGATGAAGCTCATGACTTTCGGCGGTTGGTTTGATACGTAATTGCTCAATGATTGCAGCGAGCGAATCTCGTCTTCTAGCACGGTATACAATATAGTATGTCGTGAGATAGATTGGTCGGTTTATTAGCTGGTCTGGAATGCCGGAGTCGCGGGAAATGTGTGTCTTGTCTCACCTCGAACCCGACGCGCCCTCCAGCGGGAGGGGAAGGTGGCACATAATTGCAATGACGAGCCTGAACACTATATCACGGCATAGGCGACAAAACCCAACTGAAACTGGGCGAAACGGATTTTAACGACATTCTGGGCACAAACCCGACGCGTTCGGGAAAGGGGAGGGACGAGCAAGATATTAACGGTGTCAGGGCTGGAATTATTAGCCCAGACTGGGAAATATATGGAAGGGGATATGTTCCCCTCCTCGTGTAAAGCCCTCCTTCCTTCCTGAAGTCTGCCCGTGGTAGTAGAGGTCTATGACGGAGATCGGCTTTTCGCGACGTCCGTACACAGGCGGGAGGGACCAAGGATGTTGAGAGAGTGAACTGAAGCTGAATGTTCCAGAAATAGTTTTTTTTTTTTTTTGTAACAGCTGAAGAATTTGCAACAGGGTGGGAGCATCTCTTGGAAGCATTGGCACAGCATTGCTGTATTGACTTTTTGAGCTCTCACGATTCCTGACAATCACCGCAGCAGCATCTGGTATGGTGTGGATGATTGGGTCAAATCCCTAGCACGAATGAAGCACTGCTCTGCTTTTTGAAAAATCAGCAGAACCTTTCAATCGCTCTCCTCCTCACACTCCATTCCATCAATCCAACTATCCTTCCCCAGTCTGGTCCTACCGCATCTCCTCCCGGGCTGGGTCATTATTCCAGGCATTACCCTCGTTTTAATGAACTCTGTGATCCACCATTCATTACTCCGACCGTCATAAATCCACCAAGCCTAACCTTCATTAAACATACGCACTAAACGTGAAATATAGAATACCTCACTGGACAGACTGTAGATTTGTTAAGCAAACTACCTACAACTCAAATAACCTGTTGGCTAATGAGCAAGCTGTATCAATTTGTGAAATAACGACAATGAAGTTGCCTGAATTTGTTCCTTTAGATCAGTACATTTTGTTTAGAATCTCCCGTAGGTTCTGTACTTCTCGCCTAAAATACGGGAGTAATCAGCACACAGGATTCACTTTTGGTTAGTTTTTCTTTGAATAATCAACCTTTGCTTCCACCACGGGCGCGAACGATTTTGATTGACTTCAAAGTGTGTCAGTATACGTTTCATGATGTCAAAATTGAAATTTCCGCCCTCCGTCCAGGTCGTTTTGAGCAATAGGAATTTTTTTATCGGAAATTTTGAAAAAATATTCGGTTCTTTATCTAGTTGAGCCCGCAGGCTTTTCAGCTCTGTAGGGCTGAAAGGGGGTCCGGGAGGGCTTTTTGATTGTTTTTGGCAATGAAGTCGTGTGAGGTGTTATTTTCGAAGTAGTTTTGGACGTGGAACCCATTTTTCGGAGTGCCAAAACCATCCGATTTCACCGTGGGGATGTATAAGAGTTTCGTTGGGTACGAATTTGAGCTTCATTGGGTACGAAGGGAGCTTCTGAAGAATGTCAGGAGGTCGAAAGAGGTGTCGTTTTCCGAGTAATTTTGGGTGCATAATCCCCATCTGGTCAAAGACTGAACCAGATTTTTTTTTTTTTTTTTTTTTTTTTTTTTTTTCATTGACAGAATTATTGAACAAAGTGGTTGTTTGCCGATGGTGCAGAGGTCTAATCCAATGAGTTTGGTTAGGGAGAGAGAGGTTGTTCTCTCTCCCTAACCAAACTTATTGAACAATTTGTATCATAGAATTTTTGTGTAAAATTTGCAGCGTTTTTTGTTCCTATTATTTATTATTCGATACCTATTATTAGTTTTTGCATTCGGCAATAAAATTTACTTATTCTTTGACATTAATTAATTTTGTGTGAATAAAAAATTATTTATTACATGAAAAATCTCTTTCTTGTCGATCGAAAAAATTGGAAAAATGGGATAATTTGAAAAACAAGAAATCAAATTTCTTCTTGTCACTTGGAAAAAAAGAAAAAATTAAATTAGTGAAAATTTTGAAATGAAAAATTAATATTTTCGAAATATTTAGTATTTTTCAAATTTTTCAATTTTTTTCTTTTTTTCAATTGACAAGAAGAAAAATGATTTCATTCGAGTATTTCAAGTCATCCAATTTTTCCATATCTTTTCAGCCGACGAGAAAGATATTTTTCTTGTAAATGATTTTTCATTGCCGCAGAATTATTTAATGCCAAATAGTAATAAACCTTGGCGTACACTTTGCAGCATTAAATTCTGCATTAAACTGTTATTGCTTTTGTAATAACACCAAAAACATTTTATTCATTCATTTTAATTTTGTTTCGGGTTCGGAGGGTTTTGGTGTTTTGTTGAAAACCTGCGATGAGTTCGGGGAGTCGATGCGAAACATCTGGTAGAGCAAGGCCTTCCCAAAAGGGGGATTTTTGCCGAAGAAAAGTTGCTCTCTGAGTTCAATCCCAGCGGGGACAATCTCCTGTAGTCCTCGGGATGATATAATATCCTACAATCCCCCGTTTCGTCCCCGCCCACGAAATTCTCCGCCGAAAAAAGGAGTAAAAAAAGAAAAAAAAACCGACGCAAAAGGACGGAGGAGAAAAGGAGGATAGACTCAACAAAGACCACCAATATCCTCGAAAAAATACACCGAAGAGGAAAAGATTTTTAGACAAAAAGTTTGGAAAAGAGCAGATGGAAAAGGGCAGAACGAGTTTTGGGGTGCTATCAATGATACCTACCTGGGCACAGGTGACAGGTTTTTGGCAGAATAATTGAGTCAATATACCGGAACATCTTTTATCACTCAACCGCGTTCCTTCAACAGCCTTTTTTTTCTTGATTTTTTTTCCTTCTGCCACCGTCTTAGACTCTTCCCTTACCTAGGAATACGTGATCCCAAGAAAAGGGAACTAGCATAATCCCGTTGGCAAGAAAGACTTCGGGGTTGGATCGGACCGTTGTTGGTGTGAAGTCGGGATTTTTCGGGGTTTTGTTGTTCATGGAAAGGACGGGAGAGTGGCAGCTCAAAAGTCTACGGGGATGTATTTGAACACGGGGGGGTTTTTTCGCCTTTCTGGGTTGACAAGGACTTGCCTCACAATGGGGAAAGATAGGCGGGGGAGGGGAAACAAAAAAGTTTTTTCCAGGTCACAATTTCTCTAATGGGTTTATCCCGTAATTCTATTAAAACCGTTCGGGGGTCTGACTTTTTTTTTATCGGGCCGACAAGCCAAAATGCCGTTAACTTGAGAAATCCGACGTTCTCATATTTTTTGAAATTGTTAGCCGAAAAAAACTTGAGCTGGAGACTGGCCCCGTTGCGCATATCGCAGTTTGGTTTATTATCCTCTGAATAATCGACCTTTTTCATGTCAAAACACAAATACGGCCTGGCGTCACTCAGGTTTACACACTCATGAATGAAAGAAAAAAGAAACAAGTGGAATCAGATGAACATTTTCGGGCTATTGGAAACCCTGCAACCCCGACAGAAATGAGTTCTGGCCAAAATAGTGGAATATCAATACGGTTCAATAGAGGTTTCGGTGGGTATCGTGGTTCAATATTTTGAGTGGAGAGAGTATTTCAGGAAAATGGTGACTTCGATTGGTTATCTTCTCGTCCAATAACAGCCCCGTGCAAATTTGGGGTGCTGTCGGCACGTGCGGTCAGTTGCCTCCACAATCCACTGATTCAGCATTCCCACGACAATGCACCGGAGTTTCGTGGGAAGTGCAATGTCAGTGAGTTCCTTGGCTGACGAGTCTGACATAATATGTATCTGGCATATTATGTCCCGCCTTGAATTTGAAAATTTGAGACAAATTTTCATAATGGCTTTTCCAGTAGGTTCCAGGCCGCCCCACTATGTGGCTTGGTTGCTGGTACTGTGCCTACTTGTGGGTGCGCCAAGTCGTGATCTTGATGTTGCCATGTTGATCCTTGAGTGCTTTTTGTTCGGGGTCCTTTGTTCTTCTTGTTCATGTTGTAAAAAAGGGTCCTGTCTTTTTCCCTTTCATACCTTTTAGCCTTGTTCGATTTTTTCCTGCTTCATAAAATATCGCGTATTTCTTTATAAAATGGGTCGGTTTCTAGATGTTGTAATAGTTGAAATTTCCATGGATTTTGTTCCTCCAAAGCTTTCTGTGCTCTTGTGATAACCTGAATTTTCTGTTTTGGGTTTTCTACTTCGGGGCCATGTAGCTTCTAAATTCGAAGCCTTCTTCATCTAGTATTTGATCAGAAATTGGGTTTTTAGATAAATAGTCAGCTAGGACATTCTAGGCTCTTCTTCTTTTATATGCCTACTGCGCGTGATGGGTGTGGTGCGGAATTCACCGTTTCATATGTCCTAAACTGCATGAAGGCAGACTGGATGAGAGGGGAGGTGCCACCCTTGCCATTGCCGCAAGAAGGGGATGAGAGGGGTACGGCGTTGGTGGCTAATTTCAAAGTAGGAGAAGTTCTTCGACAACTATTTCTTATTGGATGGGCAACGAACACCCGAAGCTGCTGCAAAAGCGCAACACCAGATGTATCTGCGGTCCCGACCAGGCAGCAGAAAACGGTAGGGGATCTTTTCTTTCTTGTATAATCAGCCGCCGGCGCATTATGCAGAATTCCAGCCCTTCCAAAGACGAATAGCCATGAATATCTCCCAAAGATGGAATACCTCAGCTCTATTATCCGGTAGGGTGGACAATATTGAGCCAGCAAATGGCAACAATTAAGGCAGTATCACTCAGGCTGAGGGGGACCCGGAAAAGTGTCCACTGTGGAATGGAGTATGGTGATGCCTTCCCATGGATCGGAGAGTGAGGCAGCGTCGCCCATCATCACTTACTTCATCCAGTCCACTAGCCAGTGTCTTCACCACAATCCCCTAACCCTGAAACTGTTAACCATGTTCAAGCGTGGTTATTGGATCGATTGAAAAAAACGCTGCAAATTTTACACAAGGGTTTATTATTCTGTGATATAGGTTACTTGTACAGACATTTAATTCTGTCAATAAAAAAAATTTAAAAAATATTTTTTTGGATTTTTATATTTCTTTATGGATCTTTATATTTCTTTATTGGATCTTTATATTTTTATATTTTTTTTTTTTTTGATTTTTTTGTTCAAAAATGTGTTTTTTCAAAAATTCTTTAATTTTTACTCGAAAAATATTTAACTTCTTGGGATCCTTCAAAAATCCCATTTTTAGCCCCATGAATGCCCTATAGAACGCCACAGTGAAATCGGATCGTTCCGGGACCCCCAAAAATGGATTCTACGTCCAAAAATACTTCGAAAACGACACCTAACTCGATCCCATAGCTAAAAGCCTTCAAAACACCCCTCCTGTAGCCCCATTTTAGCCCCATAGCGCCCCACGGGTTTGGGCGATCGGACTGAAAACCTTGCGGGCACAACTAGATGGTAAACCAAGTATTTTGCCAAAATTTCAGATTTTTAAAAAAATTCCTACTGCCCAAAACGGCCCGGACGGCGGACGGACATTTCGGATTTTGAATGTAGACTTCTTGAAACGGATAATGTCAAATTTTGAGGCCGATCGGAGTCGTCGACCCGCGTCGCGAAAACATAGGTGTATTATTCCAAGAATAATAAACCAAAATATAAAATAAAATAGGTTAGTTTTCAAACTTTCAGGTTGGTTGACGTCATCACACTGTAGTCAGCGTCACACATACCTCCAAAAACGGGAACTAATACTCATACGGTTCACAATAATTGTGTGACAATTATTTTCCTCATTCCAAAGGTTCCATTAATTATTCCAGTAATTATGTTACCTCGATCAACCGCATACTTTCATAGACTCAACTACAACCGATATAACGATGGGGCGCCAATGAGCCTCATCCATCATCCCCGTCCATCGGGTGGGTTCGGAAACCATTCGGTACCTCTTTATTATGAGTTATAAACCGGGTAATTAATGCTTGTAGTTGAAAACCCGTTTAATTACAAAAAACCTCAGCGGCCATAATGTTAACACAGATTACACGAAAGGTAAGACGAGGAGGAGGGCAGACGCAAAAAAGGCCTCAGACTCGTACGCGGGCTCATATTAATGTTGGAGCGGTCACGCAATCTCCTCGCCCGATTGCATTCCATTATATCAGGTCGGATGGCTCATAACAATTGCTAATAGTTGGCTACTCGCTTCCTTTACATTTCATAATATTCTCCACCTTATCCATTTGAGTATTCAAGTTAACCTCGGAGTTCCCTCCCAACTTGGCTGTTTTTGCAATTATTTCGTCAACGTGAAGTATTAATCAATACTTGAGATATTGTTATAAATAAATTATTTCTCTCCGGCGTCGCCTAGTTAGTTCCAATTATGAGTCAGGCCCCACCCATCTTTCATTACCGGCATTAGAAGTAAAATAAACCGGGAATTTCACCCTGAGTTCTGCCACCCGTCCTTTCAACCAAGACTGGAACTAGATTACTGCTAGAGCGATGGAAAAAGCGAAGAAAGAACCAGAGAAAAAGGCGCAGGATAAACAACAAAGAAACAACGCTTAAATAATACTTGAATCGGTGAATGTTAGAGGGGCGGTAGTCCAACTTGTGCAAAAACTTAATTCTGTGTCAATAAAATAACTTTTTGGTTTTTTTTTTTTTCAAAATTTGTTTTAAAAATTTTTTGTTTTTTTACTCGAAAAATATTTGATCTTCTGGGATCTTTCAAAAATCACATTTGTATGCCCCATGAAAGCCCTATAGATCGCCCCAGTGAAATCGGATCGTTCCGACACCCCCAAAAATGGATTCTTCGTCCAAAATTACTTCGAAAACGACACCTAACTCGCTCCCATAGCCAAAAGCCTTCAAAAAACCTCCCGTAGCCCCATTTTTGCCCCATAGCGCCCCACGGGTTTGGGCGATCGGGCTGAAAACCTTGCGGGCACAACTAGATGGTAAACCGAGTATTCAGTCAAAATTTCAGATTTAAAAAAAAAAAATCCTACGGCCCAAAACGGCCAGACGGCGGACGGACATTTCGGTTTTGGAATCTAGACCTCTTGAAACTGATAATGTCAAATTTTGAGGCTGATCGGAGTCGTCGACCTCCGTCGCGATTACATAGGTGTATTATTCCAAGAATAATAAACCAAAAACGCTGCAAATTTTACACAAGGGTTTATTATTCTTTTATATACGTTACTTGTGCAGAAATTTAATTGTCAATGAAAAAAAAAAAAAAAAATTTGGATTTTTATCTCAAAAAAAAAAATTTTTTTTTGGATTTTTTGTTCAAAAATGTGTCTTTTTCAAAAATGCTGTATGTTTTACTCGAAAAATATTTAACATCCTGGGATCCTTCAAAAATCCCATTTTCAGCCTCACGAATGCCCTAAAGATCGCCCCAGTGAAATCGGATCGTTCCGGGATCCCAAAATATGGATTCTACATCCAAAAATACTTCGAAAACGACACCTAACTCGATCCCATAGCTAAAAGCCTTCAAAAAACCCCTCCCGTAGCCCCATTATAGCCCCATAGCGCCCCACGGGTTTGGGCGATCGGACTGAAAACCTTGCGGGCACAACTAGATGGTAAACCAAGTATTTTGCCGAAATTTCAGATTTTTAAAAAAATTCCTACTGCCCAAAACGGCCTGGACGGCGGACGGCGGACGGACATTTCGGATTTTGAATGTAGACCTCTTGAAACAGATAATGTCAAATTTTGAGGCCGATCGGAGTCGTCGACCTCCGTCGCGATTACATAGGTGTATTATTCCAAGAATAATAAACCAAAAAGCTGGCTTTTAGAAAAACGATAAAAACTGCCCTTTTAACATGCTAACCACGGAAACGTTTCCTTTTAACGTGCTAACCTCATACGTTTCCGCCTCTTCGGTGGACATCGGTCCTTATGGCTAAATGTCCCCCGACATTGGTGAGATTTTTTTTCAACAGATCGCAGCACCTATGGGGTGAAATTTACTTCCGTGATTAAGCCTAAATGGCTGCGATTTTTTTCACTTTTCTTTCTGATTATATCTCAGGATAGCAATACCTTTGGCTATAATTATGTTTGGGGCTGGTAGGATGCTATTAATTAGGTTTTTAAATTTCTATTTTTTAAACTATCACTTTTTTCGGAAAACGGAGATTCCACAGTGAATTTATGCACCTTGAGCAAGACAAAGATGCATCAAATCTAATTAAATTACATCTCCAAATGAATCAAATCAGCGCAATAAAGTGGTAATGAGAAATCAATCCCTGTCAATCAACATAGCTGAGTCGGAGCCTTTTCACATTGGCGTCTATGGGTTATCAAACTTCCGAGGACCGAACCCTCAAATCTTCAGTTTTCTACCTGGGTGAACCCCTCTCATTAGAGAGTTTCTACTACCTGCGCGGGGCTTGATGCGGCCCCATTTGCGTTCGTAAATACGGTATACGGGCGGCGCGGGAACGCAGGTAGTCGTACGTGCGGGACCACAACCGCATAAAGGGCTCTTAATCCGGGAAGGGACCGCAAATAGAACCGCAAATAGAACCCCGTAAGGTAGTAAGGCTGTTGAACCAGTACCTTCTGGATAGATAACCCTTCACCGTCTGGCTGGTTATCAGTTGCTCAGGTCAGAAGGGAATTCCGTCCTCGTTCTTCATTAGTATTTTTGTGGTGACTAACTAAACTACTGCACAGAATAGGTAAGTGATATGCATCTATCTAATCAGTTTTCCTACTTCTAAAATGGTATGAAATGTTTGATGGGCGAAACCCACTCTACTTGAGAGTCTCCTGACGGTCAATTAGATAGATTCATTAGATTAGATTAGAAAATTTGGTAGATTCATGAGCAGTAGGTAGGTAAGTAGCAGTTTGTAGTAAAGTAGAGAAGAGCGTGTACATAAAATACACGCGTGTGTACATCAGTAGCGTGCTGTATTAGGTATAATGCGAAAAACAGAAATCGCTCTGTATCTGTTGGTACTGTGGTACCTAGGTACATGAAATGATATTTTGTTCATGAATAGGTAGTGTTACTTGTAATTTTTTTTGGTACTAAATCTAATGAGGCCCGCCAGTAATTCAAGAAAACTTTAGGATAGGTACCTACTCAGGTAGGTTTCGAAGTGGACCACTCAATTTGAAAATCGCATGACACTGAAATGTCTAAACATTTTATTATTCAACTTTGGCTTTTTGCACAATCTAATTTACAGCCACGCTTCTACTTATTTTGTGCTTGGATTGCATTGTATTAAAATACATACCTACTGCATTTGTGAGTAAAATAGCCAGACAAAAAGGGAATAAACAGTCACTCATGTAGCATAACAGATTGAAGTAGCAAAATTTTTACACATAGGTATTGCCGTCGAAATTTCCTGGTCTCTTCATCTTCCCTTAAGTTTGCTCAATGTTTCAAAATAATACATAATTAAAAATGTGGGTGTTTCCTTTTGTGCTAATTAAACATACTCGTATAAGTAAATATTTCAGAATTAGAACACCATATTAAAAACAATGTGTATCCTACAACTCACCTCAATTATATTTTTCACTTTCTCTCAAAAAAAGTAACACCTAGTCTAAAATCCCTATATCAACAAAACAATCACACTACTTCTTTCAACACCATGAGAGACACCATCAACCGTTGAGTGACGCTTGACGTGACTTCTCATTCCACGTTGGTGCCCCTACCACTGAAATCCCGTAAATAGCGTCTCGTAAGAAGTGGCTGTGCGGTTAGCATTCACCTTGGCTCGCCCTAGTATTTGCGTTTTCCGTAAATAACTCCCGTCACCGTAGTTACCCTCGCATCTAGTAGAATCTCTCTATTGTGTGAGTCTCATACCGCAAATGACCTTACCGATGTGGTCACTTGAATTTAATAGTTGTTTCGAGTTCCTTATATCCAGTCGCCAAAGGGTTTGACTATCGCAAGAAATGGTGCAGAAGCTTTTATTTTTTATAAATTGTTGATATGGGTCTGAACAACAAATTATCTAAAATGGTAGGTAGCAAAAATACTGCGAGGACTTCTGGCGGCCAATATACCTCGATTTTTTCGGACAATTTCCAGTTTTTCACCTATAACTGGAAAACTGAACATGGCAGAGAACCATTAAGTACAAAGTTGATGAGGATATAATTCCGCGCGAATAACATTGGAATTGGTTCAGCCGTTTAGCCACAATCAAGCCTCAAAAATTCGACTCAATTTTTTCCAACTTGGCTGAAAAATAGGATTCGCTCATGTCTCAACCCGTGTAACAAATGAACGAGTACCTAATGCAAATGAATTTGCACAAAATGTATGTTGTAGAGGAGGGTCAAATTATGAGTCAAGGGAGCACCTGAAATTAAAATTTTAAAAAAGCAATACTTACCAACCGAGAAAACGAATTTAAACCAAAACTAGAAACACCCAATCTGACACCGCTCGGCACGCGGAAAACCACGTTTTTCAGAACGTTTTCTTTCAGCTTAGAAACTATTGACCCGATTCAATTTTGTGTGTACACACGTGTGTGTGTGAGAGAGGGAGGGTGTGTGTGTGAAAGTTGATTAAATTAAATTTAATCAACTTCAAATGGCAAATTTTGCCATTGCGGCTATTCCAGGAGAAATTTTGATTTGAGCTTTGATAAGTGAGGGGCAGGCATGGCAAGCATTGGGAAATTTTGACAAAAAAAAGTGTTATTTCGCACATTGTTACCCATATCTTGGGAACAGTTCGACCTTATTCTCTTTATTTCTGGTCGATTAAATTTTATATGAGGGACGGTACATTGCATTTCTGTTGAGAATGGAGTCAATGGAATCAACACGGAAATACTTCGAAAACTCACATCTACTGTAGTAGATAATATGTTACATATACTACAGTAGATGTGAGTTTTTTGAGTATAATATACTACAGTATATTATACTGTAACACATCTTGAAATGTATACCTACTGACAAATTTTGAGACCAATTAACATCTTCGAACCCGGTCGCGAATACATAGGGAGGTAGGTGTACTATTCTATAGAATAATTCGTAGGTATGTGAATAATAAACCTAACCGCTGCAAATTTGTGCACAAGGAGCACGGGGCAAAGGGCTTTCTTCGATTTTATTTTAAAATGTTCGTCCGCCACCCAGGCCATTTCGGGCAGTAGACATTTTGATAAAAAACTGAAATTTTGACATCTAGTTCTGCCTTGACATCTACCTACTCTTTCCCACAAGGAAAAAAATAAAATAAAATAAAATCGGGAATCGGCATAAACAAAACAATACCTAACAATCTTTTTCCTGGCACTCTTCACTCCTGAATCTAAGGGATATATTAAGTATTAAACTATTAAAAATTTTTTGCTTGCACAACGTTTGGTCGGGGGGACCCCGAAAAATGTACCTAATCTACGCATGATAATCCTTAAAACAGAACACCTACTTTGACCCCATAGCCAAAAACTGGAAAAAACAAGTTTTTGGCCATGGTATCAAGTAGGGTACCTATCGTTTCTCCAATTTTTAGTGAACCAAATCTGTCCAATTACTGTAGGTACGGGAATAGTTTTGTTACTTTTTTTCAATTTTAAAATAATTTTTATGGGCAGAAATGTTTTGTTCAAAAATGTGTTGTACTCGTCCCACTTGCGTTATACTTTTTGCTCTTTAAAAAAAGCGAGACGAAAAAGTTGACATACCTATTCATGTCAAGATGTGAGTCAGAATTCTCAGTTATTGAAAGCTGGCTGGCCCGAGCGGTCTACAGACACAGGCCCCAGGTATAAAAACTCAACCCCTTGGGGGAGAGGCACCCTTCCGACGATGACAAAAATCTTGATCAAAATTATCATGCCCTGCCTCACGATTATCCTCCTAGAGACCTTACTATTGAACTTAGAAATTTGAGATTCAGGTGATAAAATCTTGAATAGTGTCCCACCATTTGTCTTTGGCCAGTTTTGCAAAAATGTCTCGTTTTAACACGGTTTTTTGAATTTGAAATTCTCATCCCCCCTTAATTTAAATTTTAGCGATCCCAAACATAATTATAGCCAAAGGTATTACTGTTGGGAGAAGATTCGCGTTTTCGGATTGAAAATTGAGTGACTCTTTTAGCTGCAATCACTGAAGTAAAATTGCTTCATTTTGGTGCTGCGACGTGGTGGCCAACTCTGGTACTATGAGGGGGGACATTTAGCCTTATAGCATGAAACGATGTGGCTGCCCTGCAGAACCCGAAAATGCAATAAAAAAAACATGGTCGATAAAGCATGGACCCATTCAACACTCACCGATTCACTTATAATCTAAATTTTAGGTAAACATTGAGGAAAGGTATTTAAAAAACTATTAGCGTTTTTTACTCAAGGGTTTATAAAATTTGCGAAAGTGCAATACGATCCCATGAATTTAAAATTTTTTTCCAAGTACTCTATTATTGAAATGCGACCTGGAGAAGAAATAATTCATCAGCCGCTGAATGAAGTCGCTTTAATTTTGCTGATTTGCCGTTGTTTTACTTGTAATCGTAATGCGGAGTTGGTGGTCCGCGGCAGTTTGGATCTGTTTCAAAATTTCAAATGAAATTTGAATTAGCGTGAGGATTCACTCCAGTTGGTGAGTGCAACCCGGTGCTGGAAAAAAGTGGTCCACGTTGTCGGGGAAAAACTGGAATCGCCGCAAATGTAGTCGAAAATGTTGGTCATTGCTTCTCTCTCAGGTTTCAAAGCGGACAAACCGAAAGCAAAACAGTCCTCGAAATGATTCGAAGGAAGTTTAGGCAAATCTGAAAAATGTTTTCGAGAGCATTCCTCCTTCTGAATACACATCCTTGAATTCTTTTCCATAATGCCTCGCCCAAGTGAAAGCTGTCTAATTTTCACGTTTGCCCATGTCAATGATGAATCATCTCCACTTACCTACTTATAATAATATTTAACCTGCATATTTAACCTGCAGTCCCTGATTTGTTTAGGACTTAATAAGTCCTAATAGGACTTATGATAATATCATTTCTCCGTTTGTCCTCTAGAAACCCCCCAAGACTAGTTGCGGCCAAACTACGCAATTTCATGCGTGATTAACCCAGATGAAACGCTCCTAGCAACCGATTCCCGCTTTTAATTGCCCCACATATTGCGGCTACTCCTTGTATAATTAAAGAAGAAGAAAAAACACCATCTCGGGGAGAAAAACGCTCGAGAACTAACCGCGAAGAAACGCATACGTCACGCCGAAATAACTGTAACTAACCAGTCGTTTAGGAAATTCCTCCGACGAATAATTTAATTGCCCCAATATAAACGTCCCATCAATTTAGCGGAAATGACGACGAACCCTACATTTTTTGTATACCACGATTTGCAGTGTTCCTCTCAATGTCGACAAATAGCTGGGCTTTTCCTCGAAATAGTCACCTATTGAAAGGGGGAAAATTAAGTCTTTCGGAAGCAGCGGAAAATATACGAATTGGCATTTAATCGGCACCGTAATTGATAGGAGAAGAGTAGGATAAAAATAACGGCTGTTTTTTGCCAAACGTGGGGTATTATTAGATGAGGTTGAAAGAGGGGAGTTGGAATTGGGTGTCTTTTGCGATCGAATTCGATGATTGTTTTGTCATTGTGAGTCACTTTAGGTACACAATGTGAATTACAGAGGTTTGCCGAAGAATATGAAAAGTGGAGACGGTCTGGCTCCTTATTCACAAACGCTGCAAACTTCACTCAATGATTTATCATTCTTTGGTGGTTCTAAATTATGCAAAAAATAATCCTACGACAAAAAAAACAAAAACAAAAAAACATCGAAAGTGAAAACAATGCTTTCTTAGCCTTGCAGACTCGGAAGCAAAATCACAATAATTGTTACAATAATTATTGTTGACCCCCGTGGCGAAAAATGAAATTTGATGTACTCGTAGGTTGATAGCAAAAATAATAAAGCAAACGTATAATATGCTTATGCGGCAAACGTATAATATGCTTATGCGGCAACACCAGCCCGATCTCGATTTTCACGATTATTCCTGATATATCGAAAATATGGCCTAACCAATCGATTCTTTGCAAAAAATCGACTGAGGAACCATCAAAACCCGAAAATGACCAAAAACCGAGCAAGCTGGTGTTAACGCATAAGCGACATATTCTTATGTCGCTGTGTCCATTATAAGAATAGTGTTAGGACTAATAAGATACCCAAAAAATTGATGCGGAAACGACACCTCATTCACCACCTGTCTAAAATTCTTCTGGAGCCCCATTGGAAGCACCAGAGGAGCACATTTATTAGAAGGATGCAGGAGGAATGTGGAAAATTATTGGTATTGTCACCAAGGAGTATAAATTCCTAAGTTCCTCCTAATATGTTTGGGTGGTTGTTCAAAGTCTAGAGATGGGTGGCTGCGAAGACGATGCTCTTCACTCAACAGCATAACCTCTGTACAAGACTAGCTCTGCAGTCAGACAGGGTTGGGGATGTACAAGGTGCGCTTATAAGCATACATATATGTAGTGGAAACACAATACATCGGAAGCGCAAGTGGATGTCTACGCCAAGCTGCAATCCATCGAACTAGCATTCATTACCCTAAAAAGACGTCATCAGGAGACAAAATTAGATTAAAGAATGCATTAGTCGGCTGCAAAATGGTGAGGTGTCGACGAGTTTTAAAGAAGGGATCACATTTTGAGGACGAGGCTGGAGAAGAGGAGGCAGAGGTCGAATAATGAACTTCTTTATTTATAAATTTATCATAAATCGCACCTCCATTTAAGCGAGACAGTCCTCAGTCTGCTTTAGTGAGGGAAAAAATTTGTGAGGCGCGAGCAATCTGTAACTCTCAATTTGCTTCAGGTGCAGCCTCAACCGCCCCGTATGGAATAATATATTCAATTAAAAAGAGCATTTTGGAATTTACAGTAGCCCAAAAACCGACTCGCTTCACGAGTGACAAAAGGGCAAAACCCGATTCCACGGAGTGATCGTCAACAATATTTTCACTCAATTTTTAACATTTTTCCCACAACCGCAATCGATCTCAAACAATCGTCAATAACCGAAACCATTAACGGTTCAAAGGCGGTTTTTCAAGCCGGCTTTATCCCTAAACGTCTCACAATCCTTTCAAACTCCAATTGTCGGTTGTTGGAGTCCGGATGGAAAAAATGAAAAATGATGAAATCGTAGAAAGAACGAATGTGGAAATTCCTGTAGCTTTGAGAGTTTGGTTCTCCCCCAACACAAGGGCTAATGCTCCACGGTTCACGGAGTGACACTATTAACACTCAAACAAATCATTAATCATTCCCGAAGCTTTTTTAAGCCGTCTTTTTTTCTCCCTGTTTTCTTATTTGGGTGGACCATTAGAAGAAAAAAAAAACTGGAAAAAAATACCGGACCTTTTTTCACGGTAAAAAAGGACCCCGTAAGGCACCAAGTTCTCCCCTCGAACGTGAGAGAGGACCTGTGTGAAAAAATACGAGGGGTATAGTAAAACGTTTAAAACCCCCGAAGGGGACCATTCGATTTCAGAAACACAGGAACTATAATGACAACGGTGTTCACGGAAGTTGAAAAAAAAAAATTTACCGATTTTCGGTGAGGGCCCAACTTCATCAGTCTTCCACGCGAGAGCTGCTCTAAGGAGGGACTGTCTTAGCGAATTATCTCCCCACGTAGACTGATAGGTTTTTTTCTGAAGGGTTTCTCATTGTTATCGAGTGTGATTGTTCGAGGAAGTTCATGGTCGATCAACTTCAAGCTTGTTGGGGTGACGGTGTGAAGTTTTCGAGCAAACAGACTGACGTTAGGAACCGCTGAAATCGGCTGAAATGCGTAGAATTTGTTAAACCAGTTGAAAAAACTGATTAAATCTATGATAATAAGAATCGTAATATGTTTATAACGAAAATTAAAATAAAAATAAAAAACTAATAATTATTAGGGTGTTAGGATACATAATTACCCGCAAAAGTGGATTATACGTTCAGAATTACATCGAAAACGACACCTTATTCGACTTCCTGATAAAAGCCCTTCAAAAGTCCCAGTTTAGCCCCATATTAGGCTGGCCGTCCACTCGAGGCGAATTCGCGCGATAAAATTCAAACTAGATTGAAATCGTTCGCGTTCGCCCGTTTTCGCGCGAACACAGCGCCCCCAGTGGACGGGGTCTCATTCATTTCTCTGGGTTTGAACTGACGCGACCTCTTCGCGCGAACGGCTTTTCGCGCGAATTCGCGTCCAGTGGACGGCCAGCCTTAGAGTGATAAGGTTGAAGCCTTGCAGACCCGAGTAGGTTCCTATATTGTAATAATAATTCTTTCAAATTTAAAAAGAAACGCTGCAAATTTTACACAAGGGTTTAGCATTCTTTGGTGTATATTGTGAAAAAATAAATACTACTTGTGTCAATAAACAGTTGTTTAAAAAATCGAAAATTGAGAATAAACTGCATTTTTGCACAATGTTTGGACAGATGTGGGACGCCAAAACAAGGATTCTACGTCCAAAACTACCACTTTCGATTTCGTTCTTGGACCCTCAAAAATGGATTCTTTGTCACAAAACAAAAACCGTAAACGTCATGGCTCCATGGCCAAAAACCTTCAAAAAGTCCTCCTGAAACCCCCCTTTTCTGCTCCACAAAGCCCCTCGGGTTTGAGCTGGGAGTTTGAGACAACTATTGGGGAACTATTTTGTCCGAATTCCAGATTTTGACGGGTCGGACATTACATTTTTGGAATCTTGAAACAATAGGCCAATCAAAATAATTTAAACAATTATTGTTTACCCCCGTCGCGAAAAGTTGATTATTCAGATGACAATAATCCAAAAACGGCCAAAACAATACTGAAGCAATCTGTGTATAGATTGTTTCAGTATTGTTTTGGCCGTTTTTGGATACAGGAACATAGTTTTTTTTTTTTTTTTTTTTTTTTTTTCAACGAATGTGATTTGCTGTCCGCTCGAGTATTTCTTCGCGACGTCGTTCCTGGATCGTTTACCTATTAAAAAGCCTTGTCACCACCGCAGTGGCGTCAAAGGGGAGGAACAAGTAAACACGGTCTTGTCCTTCCATAAACAACTGGCAAAGAGATCGGCTATTTGCATAATAGGCCTACAGGACGGTGTATTTCAGGAATTGATCGCCTCGCTTTATACAGGAATACATGACAAGCCGGACGAGTAATGACGGCGAGTACCGAGTAATCTGAGTGACGCAAGTTTCCCGGGGTAAATAGAAATAGGGCTTGTCGTTTTGTGTTTCAATTCGTAGACGGCCGCAAATCAAAAGTTGTAGCGGTTTTGTTGGAAGGTTGAGAGAATTGCGAATTCGTCTAGCGGAGGAAAAAATCCTCCACGCGGAGATTTCTTTACAAACAGGAAAGTCCATCTCACTTATCTAGCAATCTGCCAGAATAATTCTACTGTTAATTGTTAAGTAGGTAGTCTATTAACATGGGGACAAAACGGAGCTCCTATGGCGAGGAATTTGAGTTTGCATCTTCATGTCAGGCGACGAGGCTTTTGGTCACCCGAAAACCGCGATTTGTTGAATACTTTTTTGGCTTTTGGGCATTTTCACCCAGAAGGAAGCGTCTGACAAATAAAGTTAAACCCTCCATTTTTCAAGTGGACAGAATTCCGACTCAAATGAACACCCTATCGACCTAATCCGGCTACGCCGTCTGGCCGAACCCGAACGTCAAAGCTGTGCATTTTTTCTAAAATGTGATAAAAGTGAGTTATGAGCCATTTCTCTCAGTTTTTTCAACGCCCACATTATCACAAATCACATAGTTATCCCACTTTTTTGTCATCCGAAGTCATTTAGAGCAGTTTTAAAATGGGTCCGCTGACCAGGAACCCCAGAAACATTCAAGTGAAGGTCAATTCTTATTTCTCAAATAACTGAGGGAACAATAGACCTAATTTAATAATATTAAATTATAATGTCATTTTTTAATTAATTTAATAATGTTAAATAACATTATATTATAATGTTATTTTTTAGCTCATGTCAATATTTATATCATCAATATAAATATTGATGATATAAATGGTCGTTTCAAAATTTCGGTACATTTTGAGGTTTGGAACTCATGCAAAAAAAAAGTCGATAAACACGGGGGTTTTTCGTCTTTTTGAATCTCTATAGGTATCAGTAAGAATCCCCTGAAGTGGCAGCGCACGACTATGTATAGTTTTCGAGAGTCGAGATCGTCGATTCTAGGGAGGGGAGTATCGTGTCTAGGGAGGGTACGAAGAACAAAATTTGATGTCTAGGGAAGGGAGTTGTTTGTCTATTCGTCGATTCGGTTCGTTATGGTTACCCAATGATATTGTAGCAATGTCTGGTGGTTTAAGTTTGAAAAAAAAAAAAAAAAACGGACGCAAGCAAATTTTTTTACCCTCCCTACATTATCACTCCCTCCCTCGACACTTAATTTTTCTGTGAGGTCTAGGGAGGGGATTGGCGAGGGAGGGTAATTTCGGACTTCATTGTGTGTTGGAGGCTACCCAACCATCACTACCGTTCTGGAAAAAATTTCATCGATTCAGTGCAACAAATCACGCTTAGCACAGAAAGAATTATAGTGATATTACTTCCCATGACTATTTTGATGAGGTCGAGGGAGAGAGTAGGTAAAAAAACACGCACACGTTTTTTGTCACATGACCTGAGCTGAGGCTCTTCCAACTAAAAAATGTCAGCTGGAAAAAGATTCCCCAGGTTCGACAACAAAACAACATAACTTGCCAACCTGTTAGGATCCAAAAATTCCCTTCTTTTATATATTTCGCGGGCATTTCAATTTGGGGTCTAGGGAGGGAAAAAAAACTTGGTGACAGGTATAAATATCGATGCCACAACTACTGCGTGTTGGTATGTGGTCATCCAAACCAATTTTTCGAAACTTCAGGTATACCTAAACCTTATTTCGGCGCCGAATTTTTTTTAAATTCTAAAAGCCTTATGGCTATGCATTATCAAAGTTGTCAACCCCAGACCGGTGACATGTCTAGGGAGGGAATTTCAGCATACAAATACATATTTTTAATACATAAACAAAATTTATTTCCGTATCAAATGAAGTGGATTACGTTGGTAGTAGTATGCACTATAACGCCATTTAAAAAAATGAGCAAAGGACATGATAGTTTGGTCAGAAACTTCCGGTGACCTAAATTGTACCGAAATTTTGAAACGACCCATTTATATCGTCAATATTTTACATTATTAAGGAGGAAACCCTATCATTTCAACCGACGCAAGCGAAGGGGACAAAATGGATTGAGCACTTTAAGATCTCCGCCCAAGGCACAAAATCAATTTTAATTTTAATAAACCCCGAGGAACCCAAGCGTATCCGGGCATTCAACACACCCGCAACTTGGGTTCAGTTCTCACCTCTCTCTTTCTAATAAACCATGTTGTTGGGCTAGTAAAGTCAATGTTGAACGAATCCAAGATAACAGAAGGGCCCCCGAAGGCTCCAGAATCCACACGGGAGCCTCAAACTCTGCAGAGCTCCGGATGCTGGGCGACCCCCAGCGAACGTGCCTACCGTCCCATTCATCCGACTCCCCCTCTCCAATACATCACATCTCCCACGTCGGTCAGTCCCCTTTCATCGGTTAACCCCCTTCGCCTTATCTCAGTTCATCTCTCGTCAGAAAACGAATCATTTTTTAAAATCTCAAACTAATTCCTAACTCAGCGGGGCCCGTGCACTTAGTTTCCGCCGTTCCCTATTCCCCAGTTGAGGGTTGGGAGAAAAAGGTTTAACTTCTGGATTGACAGCTAATTTCCTGTAGGGCAGCGCAAGACCAAATTTACAATGCACTTTTTTTTGCACGCGCCCGAAGAGCTTGAAATTTTTACGAGTCGCTGACCAGCTCGGACAATGACGGGAGTGATGCGCTTGCCAGAAGCGAACAAAACGAGTTTTAGGGCAATTTTCGATATAAACTTTTTTTTCAGTGAGTCACCACACACGTGGCCGCCAATGCGAAGTTTCAAAAATGCCACAAATTCAGCAGGGGAATCGGCAGAAGTATCCCTATGAAAGAATTGAGACCTTCACTCAATACTGGTATTTTGGATGGCAAGCTTTCATGTTGAAGCCTCATTTGCAAGGCAGCAACGTAGCAAGGCTAGTGGGAAACTTGAGCATGCAAATTTTGGTGGCCCTTCACCAATAGAGCACCACCTGGAACAGGCTCCTCCAAAGAAAAGACGGCTCCTCATGAGCACCACTGACACAAACCTGCTCCATAGCTCACAGATATCAGTTGACGCGCTGAACCTTGCAAAGCACTATCAAATACTAGTCGCTACTTTTCAGGGGTGTGGAGGTTGTACCCCACTCATAGGTTATAATAATACACCGTCCATGCTAAAACAATCACAAGTGACAATATCTCAACAGGTGGCTACGCTTTTTTTTTATTGTGGTGGAATTTCACATTAAAATTGATATCTCGATGTGCAGACGAAATGTGCAATAAAAGTACGTGGTGGTTGTAAAAACCGTCATGGCCATAATTTCCATTATAAACACTCATTAACCCAGAGTTCACATTTCCGTTTGGTTCCATGAATGTTTTCGGAACGAAAGTAGAAATTCGTACTTAACCTCAAAATTGATCCTTTTTGTGTGTTGTGATGAGTGTACCTATTCGAAAATGCAATCTTGTTGGCAGTAGCAAGTTTATAATCACTCGGTTTAACATCAGGATTTATTAGCAGTGCTAGCATTTCTTGGAGCATCTCGCCTACATGGTCTTGCGGTGAATATAAAAGCCTTCGCGTTTGATGTTTGATTGGCCGGGCGTCACTTTGTTTCAATAGCGTGCACCACCACAGGAGGCTTGTCAACGGTCTACTCAAGTCTTTCTTTGGTCATTTTTAAAAGAAATCATAAAATGACAATATACCTGTCCATCTTTCGCAAATACTCCTGTGAACTTATCTGATATTTGGAGCGTTTTCCAGTAGGCACCCTCAGAGACAGGGGCCAAATCTGAGTTCTTGAGGAGCTGGTCACTCCCCAGCCCATTTTGGGGAACATCAATGCTCTGAAGCGGCCCAGCAGTCACGGTCCGTCCCTGACGGAGTGAGGGAGAATTGGAGCAGGTTTGTGGAAACACAGGGCGTCTCCTGCCTTTGCAGCAGCTGTCCTGAAGTCCCTTTCCAGCAGCAATGGAGCAATTGCTCCCTATAGTTATTTCAGGCCTTGGAGTTCCTCTTCATGAGCGGGTGGAGGAAGAGTCAGGTGGTGGCCAAGTTGGCCCGCCTGGTAGCGTTTTCTGGTTCCTAAAAACATCGAGGTGAGGGTTGTAATCCCTCATCATACAGGCCTTCGTCTTTAACTGGCGCTTTACCATGCAGCAGATTCTCTGCCCTCTGCAGTGTGAACAACCTCTCCACACGACTCCCCTGGGCGGCACGCAGTCAGCTGCTCCTGCACCCACCACGGCTGAGCCTAGTGGGTACCAGGCCACGCAAGTCCTGCGCGATGTTGCCTGGACTGGTCGTGAATGCCAAACTCTTGGATGTCCACACCAGGTGTCAGGACTCCTGTCACCGATCAATTAAAACTCTGATTGGTTATACGAGCGTAAAAAATCCACGAATCTGAGTTGCTCTCTAGAGATATTTTTGAAAATTAGCAGCTACTGCTCTGTAGGGATACGCAATCGATTTCCGATTTTTCTAAAAATCGATTTGTTCTTGTAAAAAATCGATCTTTTTGAATCGATTTTTGTTAATACGATAAAATCGAGAATCGATACTTTTATCCCGATTTTTCCCAAAATCGGGATTTAAAAAAAATCGGGGTAGAGAGGTTCAAAAAATTGGGTTTTAGCCAATTTTGAAAATTATTGTTCTTGAAACATTTTCTTTTTCCTATTTATAATGATGGATGTTTTTTGAATTGACTGAATCGGCTTCAAAGAATCGTTTCTCAAAAATCGTTTGGAGGCGGAAACCCAACGGGAGGTTTCAATATTGAGTCTAGATTGTCGCGTCCAAGGAGTTTAGAAGAAGAACTTCTTCTTCTAACCTCCTTGGTCGCGTCGCTGTTGGTTCAGTTTGTGTTTTGTGCGACAAGGAACAGACTGAGTGGGAAGCTCGTCTCAAAACTATTATTTTTGCAGGATGTGGAAGAGGAAATATGGTTCTTGTGAATATTTTTTCAGACTTTTTTCGAATCTATTGTATAATCCAATGTATTAGATGACCACTCCTTGAACTCCTTGAGAAATATATATGAAATGTATGAGAATATATGAGAAATATACGTACAATCGCTTACCTACTTATTGATTGGTTTATTTACCTACTTATGATATATTTAATTTATTTATGATCGAGTTTGATCCAAAAAAAAACACGTTAAAACCCCGATTTTCGCAAAAATCGATTCTTGAGGGAAACGATTTTTTGAGAATCGATTCTTTGAAGACGATTCCGATTTTATGTAAAAATCGATACTTTTTTACCGATTGCCTATCCCTACTGCTCTGGGAGCCCAATTTGATAGGCATCAGTTTTAGGTGAATAGTCCAGTTCCAGTTAACCTTAAGAATTACCAGCCGCTATTCAAAGACAGAATTTAGTTCTAGTTCGGGAACTGTCCATTTACTTTCCGCCGACTCTCAACTTCCCCAGTACTTCGTTTTCTCCTTTTTCCCTCCTTCTTCGTCTTCTTCTCGTTTATTTCATTTTCGAAAGCTCACGAGCTTCGCCCGGGGGTGATCATGCCGCCTGTTTCTCCCGTTCCAAAGATAGGTAATGAGCAATTGGTTCGTCGGCTGTTAATTGGATCATGGAAACGTTTCGTGATTTGTGTCTGAGGGAGCCCCTTTTTCCTCGGCCCCACGTCGTGTTCAACGGGTAGGTCCGAGTTATCTGAATATTTCGCCGCTCGGCTCATCCAAGGATTGTCTCCCAACGCAATGACTTTTGCAGGATGCCATGAGGTCAAATGAGGTGTCGTTTTTCTAGTAATTTTAGAGGTAAAATCTATTTTTCGGGGTCCTTTGAAGACCTTCGGTCCAAACACTACATAAATAATTCGTACATATTTTATACCAAACAATAAAAAATACTTGTGCAAAATTGTCTAGCTTTTTTTTTTAAAAAAAAAACGCGTAAATATCTAGGTATTTTTAATTGTGATTCAATCTCTACTTTTGGAAAATGATCGACGGCATCCGGCCCCTGAGCAAAAGCACATGTGACGAGATTCACCCGGTCGAATCTCAGCGGGGAAAAAAGTTCTCATTAATCTTATGTTCACATAGTTCGCCTTCGTTGACATCTGTAAACTCTGCTCGAGGAAATATTTTCTTTTCTATAATTTTTTTCTCTTTTTTTTTTTTTTTTTTTTTTCCGCCGCGAAGAATAAATTAACAGGCTTTTTGCTAGTTTGTAAGCTATTATGTTTGACACGAGGTTTTCTAGGCCTCCTGGATCATATGGTGAAAGAAAGGCATCCGGTCGTGGATTTGGAGCGACGATTTCTCGAGTCAAACCGCCCGGCTGGTGCAGATGTCTTTTGATAACGGGAGCGAAATCCATCAGTGTTGGAAGTTCGTCAGATTTTGCCCTACTCGCTGAGATCACGTGAAACGGTTCTTTTGAAGTTGAACCGTTCAAATAACGTCCTGTTTCCCGTATCCTGGGAAAGAGTTCAGCTTAACTGATCAATGGTTTTTTTTTTGTCATCCACCAAACAAAGCCCTAGCGGCCTAATGATACTGCATTGCACACCCGAATCTCCTTCTTTACAAGGCCGATAAGAGGGGAAGAGATCGATTTCCACTTTTTAAACGCCGGAGTTGATCGAGCATGAAGGTCCTTCCCTCCCCGAACCCCACGGGAAAAGGCGGAATTTTTTAACCGGGGGTTCACCATTATCGCGGATTTTTGGACGAAAAAAGCTATCAATCTGCCGAGTGGATAATTCGGCAAGACGCACCCTCCGTGAGGATGACGGATGAAGGAACGTCACCCCTCCGAAGACCCAACCGAGTGAAGAATCGCCGGTCCAGAAGACCTCACCTGAGTAAACTTTTGAAGATTTTTTTTTCACCTCCTAACGAAAAACCAAAGTGTTCTCTCATCAAGCTGTTTCCCAGTCAAGTGAAGAGACTTGTTTTCTTTGAAAATCACCCTTTCGGCGCTACTGGTAGTTGAGCGAAAAGCTACCAGAGCGATTGTTTTGTTGCTAGCCAATCTACCCCAGTCAACTACGTTGTAAGCTCCACACCTGTTGTGGCCCTGTTCGTCAGTGATAACCAGACCCCTTCAAAAGCCATATTGCCATGTTGCTATACAAAAATGCGTTTTGAAATATATAGAGCTCTCTAAAAAATTTAATGCTACCTTCACATATAGTTTTAAAATTCGGACAAAGACACAAAGACAGGGAAACTCTTTCTTTAGTCTAGAAAGGTTGTCCTGATCCAGGATAAGTTTGCAATATAACATTGAATATTTGTGTCACAAATTTTGCTTTGCACTTAGTCAGCCGCAAGCGAAAATCTGAGGAGGCACGTGTCTTATTTTTTGTTGTGTTTGAGAAATATTTTTTCCATTAATTGGAGAAACATACCTATACATAATTATTAGGTACTGATTTTTTGAGAAATTGAATTAGCGTCAATTTCTCATTCCATAAAAACCTCTTTTCCATATTGAGCGGAATAGAACTTCTTAAAACTTTCATTTACCATGGTACCTTGCAAGGTGAAAAGTTGTGTTTTTACAGTGTGTTTAAGTAGTGTTTTTTCTCAGATTAAGTTAGGGTTCCACATGCACGCGAACAACATTCTGGCCAGTAAGTAGGGTGGTGGCACCTATTATCGACATGCTCCTATTATTGACAGTTCACCTTATATATATGAACTGTCAATAATAGGTGCCACCACCCTAGGTAAGTGGGTTTTTGAAAAATTGAAAAAAATTCCACGTTTTTTCGATTTTGGACCACTTTGCGATGTAGGGAAATTTCATTTTTGAGATCTTCATGCCATGCAGACAAATCTCAGGCCTTCATACAGACAAATTTTGAGGCCGATCAAAATTTTTTACCGGAGAATAATTCACCAAAAGTACCTACTAATGGGCTGGGGAACCGATTGTCAACTAATACTTTTTTCTGAAAGAACTTCATAATTTGAAGCCATAGCAGTGATTTTTGGGCTCCTACGGTGTAATAGGTACAAATTTCCAGGACACTTTCGAAAATTTCAACTTTGAATCTGGAGGGAAGAGTGGCGCTTCCAAGAAGTGCTCTCTGGTGGTCAGCCAATGAACTAAAAGCACGAATTCTGAGAGATTCACGAGATCAGAAAAGGTGAAATCGCAAGGAAAATAGCCGTTCGGATTTGTTCTGACGCTAGCGTGACGGGACAGACCATATTCATGTTCACCAACATAACATTTCTCAGAGCTAACTGTACTGAGTACTTTGTTATTATTAGTTCAACTATGTTCGGCCGAATTTTCCCATTTCTCTGACCTTGTTCCCTAGCCCATTAGCACCTGAAAACCCATACTTGAGACTGACTCAGGACGGATTGTGGTAGGGGGTGGATCTGCCTCATCTCACCTCAAGTTCTGACTTAAGTCCGGAAATGCTCACCGTCTTTGCATTTCATTTGTTTCAAATTTGTGAGTCGGAGCTTGAGATGGCGACTTGAGCTAGGGCTTGAGACGAGACTTGAGCAACGTGTGAATTCCGCCCTAAGTTTGCTGAGGTCCGATCCAATGTGAAGACTAGGGTAGATACGTACAATATCTGAGGAGTCATTTTGGTTTATCATATTTGAAATAATACACCTATGTAATGCGACGGAGGTCGAAAATTCTGATCGGCCTCAAAATTTAACATTATCCGTTTCAAGAGGAGAGTCCCAAAGAGATTTCAAAACCGAAATGACCGCCGTCCGAGCCGTTTAGGGCAGTAGGAACTTATTGAAAATCTGAAATTTTGACAGAATAATCGGTTCACCATCTAGTTGTGCCCGCAAGGTATTTAGACCGATCGCCCAAACCCGTGGGGCGCTATGGGGCTAAAATGGGGCTACGGGCGGGGTTTTCGGCTAAGGGGTCGAGTTATGTGTCGTATTTTTGGACGTAGAATCCATTTTGGGGGGTCCCAGAACGATCCGAAACCGATTCGGCATCTATGGAGCTTTCATGGGGCTACAAAATTTGTAGCCCCATTTAATGGGATTTTTGAAGGATCTCAGCAGGACAAATAAGGTGTTGTTTTCCGATTAATTTTGGACGCCGTCTTTTTTTTTAATCCTACAACGGTGCAAACATTGTATGAAACACTTTTTTTTTTCACCAATATTTTTTCATGACAGAATTAATTTTTGCACAATGATTTTTTTAAATGTTTTTCCTGCATAGGGCGTGCTTCAAAAGTTAAGAAAACGGGTCCATATTGCAGAAAACCCGTTTCAATTATTTATAGGGCCTTAGGAAAAATATGATATTTGAATTCCGAGGTCTGGAGAGGGTAAATGACGTGGGCTGCTTCGTCGTCTTTTGATTGGCCGGGAGATCCCTCTCTCTCTCATCTACGCAAGTCAGCCAACTTTGCTACGCGAAAAGTCGACCCCAAAAATCGAAAATCTGGTTAATCATTGTAGAAGGTCATTCGAAAATTGAGCATCGAGGTTATTATCAAAGAATGTTATTCAAAAACGCTGCAAATTTTACACAAGGGTTTATTATTCTTTTATATACGTTACTTGTGCAGAAATTTAATTCTGTCAATGAAAAAAAAAATAATTTTTTTTTGGATTTTTATCTCAAAAAAAATTTTTTTTTGGATTTTTTGTTCAAAAATGTGTCTTTTTCAAAAATGCTGTATTTTTTACTTGAAAAATATTTAACATCCTGGGATCCTTCAAAAATCCCATTTTTAGCCCCACGAATGCCCTAAAGATCGCCCTAGTGAAATCGGATCGTTCCGGGACCCCAAAAAATGGATTCTACGTCCAAAAATACTTCGAAAACGACACCTAACTCGATCCCATAGCTAAAAGCCTTCAAAAAAACCCTCCCGTAGCCCCATTATAGCCCCAGAGCGCCCCACGGGTTTGGGCGATCGGACTGAAAACCTTGCGGGCACAACTAGATGGTAAACCAAGTATTTTGCCGAAATTTCAGATTTTTAAAAAAATTCCTACTGCCCAAAATGGCCTGGACGGCGGACGGCGGACGGACATTTCGGATTTAGAATGTAGACCTCTTGAAACGGATAATGTCAAATTTTGAGCCCGATCGGAGTCGTCGACCCCCGTCGCGAAAACAGGTGTATTATTCCAAGAATAATAAACCAAAATCGACCCGGGCCGAGTGTTTTTATTCCGATTCTGTTCAGATTTATTATTTAGCGCTCTGGCGGCTCAGTGCCCAACTACTCGACGCCCAGCCTGGCGAGGTGTGACGTCAAATTTGCCTGGCGGTCATTTCAAAATCTCTAACATTTTGAAAACAGCTCAGCGCGTACCTATACGGATTTTCGAACTAAAAATTGGGGTTTATGGGTTTTAAAGGGTGCTGAATCCGAATATGTTGTCAGAAATGCTGAATTCTGACCTTTTCAAGAAGCCCATTAACCTATATCGAAGAATAATAAACCCGTGGGTAAAATTTGCCGTAGTATTTCATTACAGATAAGTTATGCTTTAACTTAAGAAGGATTTAATAGTAATTAACTGTTAATTTCGATTTCCGAAAACTCGAAAAAGTACCTTTTGTTTAGCTGTGCTTCAATTTAATGGAAATATTTTCAAAATTTGGTATGATGTGAAGGTTGTTGACGAAGGGAGGTTTCTTTACGTTCACAGGGGTCAGGCTCCCTCCTCTCACCTCACACGCAAGGTGTATCTGATGTATTTGGTGGCGCCCGGCCGACGTCAAGGGGGAGTTTATGTATCCCTAGGCCCGGCAATGGTGGATATTGTTGTCTATTGTACCCAACAACGCGAAAGGACCAGACTCGGAAAGGGGGAGGGAAAAAAAGCCGCGAAACACGTCCGGGGGTGGTGGGAGGGTTGTCAAGCTGGAGAGGGTCAGCCGGTGGGAGGACAGGGTGGGAATCACAAGGAGGTGGGGCCTGCTCGTTTCGTTCTGGTGGGGACCCCTGTGGGTGGGGGTTAGTGGGAGGGGACAGCGTTGGTGGGGCAGACCATACCGCCAGTACCCTGTTTGAAATGGGTTGAAGTTGAACTCTTGCGCGGGTACCCCTTCACAATCACAGACCTCCACTTTTTTTGTTGTATGAGTTTTCAGTTTATTCAGTTCCTTCTCTCGAAAACGTGGTGGGGGTGACTTGTCCGCTCGGGAATCTCTCACCGATTTTTGGATTTTAGTCTTCATCTCGGGGCCACTGCCGTCACATCACACGTTATTATCGTTTCAAATCGCCCACAATTTCCCTCAAAATCCCCCCCCAAAAAAATCCCTTCCGATTTCCCCCCCCATTCGCCCTCGTATTGGACTTGAAAAAAAAAATTTTTTTTTCGTCGGTCTCAACAGGACTTCCGTTTTGACACCGGTTCGCGTCAGTGCGCGCACCTCCCATTTTTGAACAATAACTTCTTTTTCTCCTTCCCTCGCGAAAACAAACCGCCAGTGTCTTCAAGTGAATGTGTTTAAAATGGCAACCTGAAAGCTCGTCTCAGCATATTCAACAGGTAAGCTGAATTTCAACGTTTAATTGACTCACTCCCACCCCTATTTTTTCTATGCAACGATATCTTAGAACTCTTTAGAATTAATTGTGAGTGTGGGAGGGGGGATCAATTGGGACATGAAGGAAAGGCACCAAATGGTTTTCAACAAAATGTGTCAAGTGTTTTGGGTTAAATCTCCTTCGTTTATTTATTGATTTTTACATTTATTTAAATTTTATTTGGACATTTAAAAAAAACTGAACTCATGGTTGTTTAATTTGGGCATTCGGAAAAAAATAAACTCATGTTTATTCTGAACTTTTAAAATTTGTTCTTTATTAGCTACATTTTTTCGGGAGAGCAATTGTCGGTTTGAATTTTGTAAACACTGATTCATTAGACAACCAGGAAATCGCCGAAACGACGTTATAGTTTGTTCACTTTTTTGTGACGCTTTTGGTTGAAAAAAATATTATTGGGTTTTTAATTTCATTTTAATTGAAGGCGCAGCACCAGTAATGAGAATTATCAGTTTACAGAGCCGCTGCGTTAGGCAATTGAACCCGTAAAAAAGTTTTCATTTTATTGATGTTTTTTTCGGGAGGAAAAATTTTTTTCAAGTGATGGCATCACCGATATTGTATTAATTCCGATTTTTTAATTAATTCGTCATTTCACTCTTTTTATTGGCCTCATCGTTCGTCACAAGTTGACCAAATTTTTGTTTAGGTATAACTGTTGACGTTGCAACTGTTAAATTTTGGGAGTATCGATGAATCGCGATTTGGTGTTTGGGGGTTTGGCGGTTTTTGGGCGGTCGGGCGGCGCAGGGCCGGTGCCGGTTGACGGGTAACCTTGGAGGTCCGTAAACAACACCCCTTCGCCTGTCCTCGTGACCGGGGATGAGGCGAATTTCTATCGAAATCGGTCGGGGGCGGTTTCGAAATTGAAAAAAAAAATTTTCGGTACTCCCAAAAAACGTAGGTGAATGTAGGTCTTGAAAGTGCCGTCATTTGTAACGTGGTGGGGGGGTCTCCTAATAGATAAATTGCGTGCTCCTCTCAAACTACCGCTTTGTGTCTGACTCACAAACCTACTGAGATATTCCGGGACCCACAATAAAAAGAGCAATTTTCTCCGTGTATTTCTTTCTTTCTACATTAGTCTCACTATTATGGAAATTCCCATTTCGCGACAGTCACAGTTGAGCCTAAATTCAATGAGAACAAGAGCTTAAAAATTTAAAAAAACACTTCCGAGTTATACTGGTTTTGCAACTACTGCTTATAACCACTTTTTAAAGCCAAGCCAATTTTATCTCACCAAATGAGCATTTATCAACTAACGATTTTTCGAAAATAATTTTATTTCAGTGATGGCATAAAGCGAGTTTATTGTTGACGAATCGCCGAACAATTATAACTTTAATATTTAACAAAATTTGATTTAATCAATACTTTAATTTGCCGTTAAAAGTTCATCGTGTCGTTACGAGAACCGTCTGTTTATCACCTTCATTTCGAAGGGTAGTTGCAATTTGAAAACTACGTAAAACATTGAGAAATCGACTCGTCTTCAGTTGTGCGCTGACGGTTGAATTTTTGCCGCAACCGCCGAACAGACCTCGAAATTTGAAACGGCTCACGGTGTAAAACGGAATTTACGGCCGAAACGTTTTTTTGCTTTAAACGGAATTCCCACATTAAAACTCTGTACCTTCTCAACTTTCAACTACTGTCGCGATACAAGTTGGATCATTCTCAGAACTATAAACCCAAAATATTCATTAGCCATCTTTGGCACCATAAAAATTTTTTTATCGGCTATCATATCTAATGATTTGAGGTATCAACAGGTAAATTAACCGTCTCACTCGATTAGCTGTAATTTGAACATGATAAGACGGATTGAAGCGGTTGAAAGTGATCCAATGTGGTATCAGTTCGTGCTTTACTGATTTGATGACCCAAAAGGTTCGATTCGGCCGCTAAAAACATTATCAAACCCCTCGTTTACTTTCATGGGCTTTCGCAACATTTTTCTTTGAGCCTCGATGATTGAAAGCAGTAAATACGCTGCCTGATTCGCTGAAAGACGCGTTTTACGACTTGAACTCTCATTTAAACTTGATTTATGAACTTCATGAAAAAAAAAAAAAAAAAAAAAAAAAAAAAGATAGACTAGAATTCCAAAGGAGTGGTTTGTGGGGCTCGCAATGGAATTTCAGACGTCGACTGAAGTGAAACCCACAAAAGGGACGCGAGGGATGAAACGTGACGGTAGGCAAAAACAGGCAAGAAATTTACAAACACACACAAAAAAAAAAAAAAAACCAACAAATATTTATTTTTGAAAAAAGTTGTGTTTTGTAGGAGAGAAATAATTTTTCTATTATTTGAGCGTAGATTTTACGATCTCCATAAACCTCATTATTCCCGGTAATGCCGAGAGATCAACCTGCTCCGCTGCGTTTTTTTTAACTGGGAAAATGTCGTCATTTCTTGACTATTTCTCATTGTTGTTTGGCCGTTTTACAGCTTTCAACGTAATTGTGAAATCTGAGTTTTGTGGGTATTTTTCTGCGAGGCGATCCTTTCGGCGGTCCCGGCAGGTAAAAACGGTAATTGAATTCACCGTGTTGGGTTAGTTATTCACAAACCGGAAGACAAGTCGGCGAGATGAAGATTTTTTTTTTTAGGATGTTTTTTGATGTGCCAAAAAAAAAAAAAAAAAAAAAAAAAAAAACTGGCGGCTTATCGCCGTATTTTGACCGAAATTCGATAGGCCGACGGAAATTTCCAGATAAACCATTTTTTTGGGGCCATTCCATTTAAAATGTGTTCGTTCTTGATGTGGGAGAGAGCTGGGGAGGTCAACTGTTATCTGGGGTTTAGTAGGCTACCTAGACTTTTTTTTCTGCTACTCTCTTTTCATATTTTTGCGATTTGTTTCGGCGCTGTTTTACGCAACCGAGTGTCAAACACCCTGAAATAGATCGGGAGTTCTTTTAGTTGCGAACGGCGTGAAAATTATTAACGGATTTTATAAAATAGCTATAGCGTTGTCGTTGGAGCCTAATTATATCAGACCGTTTTCTCTCTCGCCTGATTCCAGGTCGAGAGTTGTGATGGTATATGAAGTGCTAAAAATGAGAGGCGGATATCAGAGAGGAATATAGTGGAATATGTGCGGTCGAATATATGACGGTATGTAGAATAATGGACGAGAGGTATTGTGATAGCGGAGGCCCAGCCGGGTGAGAATGACCGCAATGTGAAAACCGGGGTCAGTTGTATAATACAGGGATTTTAATGGGAAAGAGCGGAGTGGCAGGGCGGTTCGCAAAGTGTCGGCAATTGATAGACCGAAGGGTGGTTCGGACGTTGCAAATAGGCGAATATAATATATAGGATACAATCTTAAAAGGAGATAATTACGTTAAATAAATGCTGCCAATTGAATTATAACATAATTATTGTATTAATAGTTAGCCTAATAATATTACATACATACTCAAGTGATTGCTGTGCATCACCGAAAATAGTGGGCTGTTTGGACTCTTAGTCCGAAATTGCCTTAAAAACGACCCTTCACTTCACCTCCTGGCCAAAATTCCTACAAAGCCTGTACCCCTGCGGAGCTCAGCGAATCGAACACTTTTCCCTATTTCAGTAAGTTCCTAATGCAATCTTCACACATTGTTGTGATTGAAGCGGTCACACTTTCTTTCTCGTTAAATAAATGCTACCAATTGTATTATAATACAATACAGGTATTATATGTATTATATTAATAGGTAGCCTAATATTATTAGGCTACCTACATACTCAAGTGATTGCTGTTCATCACTGAAAATAGTGGGCTGTTTGGACTCCCAAATTGCCTTAAAAACGACCCTTTACGTCACCACCTGGCCAAAATTCCTTCAACGCCTGTTCCCCAACGGAGCACAGCGAATTGAACACTTTTCCATATTTCAGTAAGTTCCTAATGCAATCTGCACTTAACGATTTCACACATTGTTGTGATTGAAGCGGTCACACTTTCTTTCTCACTCAAGTTTTGTTGCCCAAAGTCGCCGAAATATCGTTTTCACGCAATTTCTCATATTTTAGTCTGTCCGTATCATTTAAGGCATAAATTCAACCACGTTATCAAATTTGTTGACAATGAAAAATTATGAAAAAATCAATTAGGGTTTGAAATCTTTTATTTCGCTGAAATTGGTTAAAATTACATCGTAATGGAACCAATGTTCAAACTCTTACAAAGAGATTCCCGTTCATTTTCAGATTAAAAAAAAAAAAACCTTGATGAGATGCTGAAACTTTTGATGCGCCGCCAGCGCCATCTCTTGAGATCAACTTGACAGAGCCCGGAAAACGAAATCCTTTCCTCTTGAATCTCAGATTTTCGACAGAAAAATATGATTAATTAATATTTCAAATATAAAGTATTTTAAGAAGGTGTTGAAGCTGAATGATGATAATTTTTTGTATTTTCGAATCAGTTACCTACTAGAAATTCGTGTAATTTGCTGTCAACACTAGCTCTGTCCATTTTACGGCGAGACGAAAAACTTTTCATGTCCGCAGTTGAGCTGAATCGTTGTTTGTTTTTAAATTGTAGGTATCCATAATGACAAAAGCATTAGACTTGTTTTTCATTTTTACCCAAGAATAATATCCAAGGGAGTAAGTACGACTGTAATTCGTAATTCGACTGAAAGGTTGGAATGAGCTGGTTTTGATGCTAAAAACGCGAACTTTTTTCACTTTATCCTGATCCAATTTGTGTTTTAAATAGATTTTAAAGCCCCCCCCCCCCCCATGATTAATTTGTGTTAAATAAGATTTTCAATTTTTTTTTTTTCTCCAAGTTTTGCAATCATTATTCATGGCGACAGAAAGAGATAGGGGGCAACATTTAAAGTTTCATTTCGGATGGGAAAGAGCTGGGTTTGAGGCGTATCCCTCCGTCAGGTTGTGAAACAGGCTCTGTACTCGTGATATATCGGGAAAATTGAATTTCATTTTTGAATTTGCAGGTTTTGATAGCAAACGCCTCAATTTTATAATCGATGTAATTAATTGAAAATTTTATTTAATGATCTAAAATAGTATTTTAGGAAGATATTGAAGGTGATTGGTTTATAAAACAGGTGCCGGTGGTGATAGTTTTGGCATGGACCACAAAATGATCCATAATAGTCACATATTTATTAAGAAATACTCCCCCAGACATTCAGTTTAGTTCAGATCGAGGTTCATGGAATAGGGTAAGATTTTTATGTAGTTCCCAACTTTAGACTCATGCTTTCGTATCAGAATAGCAACATACAGAGATGTTAATTGTGCCGCTTTTATCATGCCTAAACCCAATGAGCTTAGCGAGAAATGCTCTCCCACTCTCAACTTTCAAGCTCCACCCGGAAGGAGGGATGGAGGAGGTGGTGCCTTACTTGGGCACAGTTGGTGGTGGGATCGTGTGAATCCCGGATCTTGCAGCTGCTCTTCCATGTCTATGCAGCGGTCTCGTTACATTACAGGCAGCTAAAAGTTGTTGAAATTAGGTATTAAATAAGTGATATTGAATTTTGACATTCCACTCATTTTGGCTACTAAGTAGCCATGAATAAGTCTTATTCTTAGCATAAGCAACCTGTATTTTCGCGACGAGGGTTACAATTTTTATCAGCCTCAACACTTGTACTTGGCGTTTCAAGACTGGCAAATTCACAATTTTTTCAGAGAGCGCGTTTGAAAATGCACACTCGTAAATGTTGAATTTCTCTGGAGCTAATGAAGCTAGTGATTTGAAACTTTGACCACTAACTCAGTATGGTCTTGGTATAGTATCAGCAATTTTGGTTTGCTTGCTGCAAATGTGTGATTTTTTTTCGAGACAAGTAGTAGATGAGACAGTATTGTCCTGAAAATGTTGAGCTGTTCAGTGGGTCACGTCTTGAGTGCGCTCTGGCGGCGATTGGGTAGAGTTAGAAAAATGCCGCTAAAACCGTTAGAAAGAGCGCAAACAATTCCGCACGACTGATTTTAAAAAAACAAAATTTGCACTTATGCCGGTCTTGAATTAGGCCAGGCCATTAATAAGGTTCTAAAAATGAAATTTCCATCCACTATTCGCCGTCCTGGCCGGTTTGGGCAGCAAGATTTTGTTTTGTTTTTTTAACTCTGAAATTTGGAATAAATCCTCGGTTCTCCATCTAATTGTGCCAGCAAGCTTTTCAGACCCATCGCTCGAACGCATGGGGCTCTTTGGGGCTACGGGAGGGGCTTATGAAGATTTTCGGCTATGGGGCAGACAGAGTGACAGGATCTGCTGCCTTAGGCGCGATAATCCAGGAGCCAACGTATTCCCCGGTCCTTACGGCCACTTTTACGCATTTACTCGTGTTCAAAACGATCGAAACATCTCACGTATTTAGCGGACCAAACCAGGAAAGTCGAAGGTAGTTGAAAAGTGTCCATTTAAACCGCGAAATGGTTTCCTAGTCAGGTTGTTGAGGCTAATAGGTGGCTATCTGGGGGCCGTCGAAGGGCAGGTGGGGGACTCCCGTCCATCGGAGCGAAAGAGGTTTTACCACTTTAAGTAATTCTCGTTGTGTTTACCTCTGATCGTTATTAGCGCCGTGTAACTTGCCATGTTGAGCTTCAAGTTCCGCACGGTTTCGAGAGAAAAAAAAAAAAAAAAAAAAAAAAAAAACGGACGTCGCGAAGAGAAGGGGGTTAGAAAAAAAGCAGCTAGTCCGCCTTTGAAGTGAGTAAAAAGACCAGATGTAATTGAGTTGTTCTCGACCGGTGATGAGAGATCCCCACTCGCCACTTCACCTCCCACCGTCCACTTGCGATCTCATAGGCACCTTTTCTTGTTTGAATGGCGCCGTGCGTTGAGGACGGGATCGCCGTCGACGAGGGACGTTTTTGCTCGGGAGAAGTTCCACGCTCGAGGAATCTGGATATGGCTGTTATGGACTTGGCCGCTTCGATGGAGAATTATGACACCCAATTTGGACACTCGACCGACGAGTCCAGCTAGCTAGTCACTGATACTATGTATTAGTTTCTGTATTTTAATATCAATGAAATGGAACCACAGAAAGAAAAACACGTAAAATGTTTTTACTACTCTAAAGCCAGTGCCCGAATGGTGAATCTGATGGCGATTTCCCCGCAACTACAGCTCGTGAAATCATTCGATTGGCGCCATTGTAAAACTGGCTCCATTCTAATAATATTATTACCTTCTCTAATGTGATACCTACATAAAGTTTGCTTCATTGCCCAAAATGGACATATAGGTATATTATTTTTTAATTATTAAAATGTATTTAAAAAATTGAATCTTCTTCTTGCAGTGCCGTCTCCGTCATCGAAGGTTGGCGATCACTTCAGCAAATTTTTCTCTGTTGTTTGAATACCAAATAGAAAAGAAAATTACCACAAAAAAAGCTGCGAATTTTACACAAGGGTTTATTATTCTATGTATGATTTTGGGTAATTTTGCGAAAAATATTTCTGTGTCAATATGAAAATATTTTTGAAAAAAAAAAAAAAAAAAAAAATAAATTCTTTACAGATGTGGGATCTCGAAAAGTGGATTATACGTCCAAAATCGCTCGGTAAACGACACCTTTTTGACGTCTAGAGACCAGAAGTAGCCCAAAAATCCCATTTGTAGCCCTATGAAAGCCCCCGTAGTGAAATCGGATCGTTCTGGGACCCCCAAACATGGATTCTACGCCCTTAAATACTTCGAAAACGACACCTAACTCAACCCCATAGCCGAAACCCTTAAAAAAACCTCCCGTAGCCCCTTCATAGCCCCACAGAACCCCATGGGTTTGGGCGACAGGGCTGAAAGCCTTGCGGGCAAAACTAGTAAACCGAGTATTTGGTCAAATTTTCAGATTAAAAAAAAAAATCCTACGGCTCAGACGGCGGACATACCTAGTTTTTGGAATCTAGACATCTTGAAACGTGTATTGTCAAATTTTGAGACCGATCAGGATAAATTATTTTCGACGTCCGTCGCGATCACAAAATTTAATGTGGATTATTCTGAAAATAAACCAAAATCTAAAAAATTGAATATTTAAAAAAATAAAAATTTGGAAGTTGGATATTTATCGAAAGGTATTTTTTCGAGGCTTGGGTAAATATCGGGTAAATACCCAGTTTTTACAATCCCTACCCACTGGGCATTTACTCTGTATAGGTACATAAAATTGCTTTGTAAAAAATGTTGAAAAACTTAGTTACCTCCCTCATAACCTTTCAGGTCGCTTCTGTATACAACGGCCTGATCGTTAGGCAGATCATTATCTGGACAGTGTTGAGTGACCACTTGAGGGGTTCAGGGCAGGTGTAGAAGGCTTGATTAGACGCTTCCCACATAGTCTCATCGTATTAGTGACCTCATCACCCCCGCTTCACCCCTTACCCTTTTGATGTTAATTAATCAGCCGATACCGGCGGGTTTAATAATGTCGCCCGTCGAAGGGGTTGGATTAAAGCGTGTCACCTCCCTTCGCACTGCTGCCAACTCCTGATTGATTCCTGGTGGGGCTCTCCCCGGCTTTCAGGCCCCGGATTAATGAGACGGATTTGTCAGATGAAAATCTTTTGTCACCGCCGGCCAACAAACGGAAAAAAAAAAATCAGTTGTTGATTCCATTAACGCCGATTCCCGACTCGGAACAAATTGGTCTGTCTGCGCCGAATCCTACGCCCGATGTACTCATGTCCTCTCCGAACAAGCCAATTTCTCACGGGATTCGTCCAATTAAAATTATAACTAGAAAACACGAAATTGGTGGGCCCACATTATATAGGACGAAATTATCGGGTTGCTAGATTATGATAGATAAAATAGTGGAGTTTGGATGATTTCTCCAATCATTTTTCAGTCAAATTGTACCCCAATCACAAAAACAAATAAAAGTACATACTAATTGTGCAAAAATTGAAGCTGTCATTAAAAAATTAAAAATTCAAAAATATCTGTACCTTCTTGTACGGCGTTTGGGCAGATGAGAGACCCCCAAAAAATTGGATTATAATTTTTGACATATTATGTAAAAAATTATTCGGAACTTGATCCCCTCTTCGACCTCCTGACGTCCTTCAAAGGCTCCATAGATCCCCACGGTGAAATGGCATGGGCCTCGGACCTCGACTAACGGATTCTCGTTCAAAAATACTTGGAAAGCGACACCTCACCTAGTTTGGTAAAGAAATTCCGGTTTGTTTTATTGATATTATCAGGTCCTTATGAGCCCTTCTTGGAGGGATTCGCGTTCTTTGGGAAAATCGTGCTCTCGATGTCGATAACGCTTTGTATATTTTTTGTTATAATGGCTCACTTAAACAAAACAATAAAATACACTTTTCAGTACCTGCTTAGTTACTGACGTAATACCTAAATAATTTCTTATCATGTGCAAAAGGGTTTCAGATACTACCTATTTTTTACTTCTTGTCAGTTACTAGTTCTGACAAGTATAACCTCCTCATTTGCGGCCAGTAGCGTCTTCAAAACTTATTGTGAGCTCGTCGAGCGTCGATAACACTACTCACCCCTTCTCCTGGATTTGCTCAAATGATCCCCCACTTCCTTTCTCCGTCTTGTAGATCCTCATCCACTTCCTCCCCCGCGTCCTCGTCGGCCCATTTCACGGGGATTTATGAAGCCCCACGCGGGCCCGCCTTGTTGCTCGGCGAGACAAATAAATCGCCCCTCGTCCTGAGCTAAGAACACGGCAACGCAACGTAGGCCCCCACGTTTGTACAGTCCAGCACTGATTAGGTCTTGAGATGCATTTCCGGATGAAACTGACCCGCCCGAAGTATGAGCCAGAAAGGTAGGATGTCTCCTGGAGGCGATTTTAAGGGGGGCTTGTTGCCGGTAACCCTCGGGCACATAACCAGGGACCTTCAGGAGGTGGAAAATCTTTCCAACGACGTGAACGAGGATCTCCAGGAAGTGATTTTGGTCTAAGACAAGAAGATGCTATATCTGGGACTCCAGTTACCTTTGATTAGTTTATCAAGGCCCCCGCAGTTTGGATGGTGACACTCATCCGGATCATGGAGATGGAGCACTGCACCATGCAGCTTTACCCGAAGGTCACGGAGAGGCCCCTCGGCCAATGTATCAGTTGATCAGTTGTCGCTTTGCTCCCCTGCTCAAGAGAAAGGATATCCCCCCGTTTATCGCATCGCTACCTCGTTCCAGCAACCAACACCACGCGCTGGAGTCATCCCCTGAATCAAAGAACCGATCCTGACCAAAGACGTTCTGACGGAGTCAGCCAATGGCATCACGGCGCAACAGCCAGGCTTAAAGTAAATGAAAGTAAAGTGGATTTTATTGTGTTAACGGATTAGGTTTCCACAGTGGAGCAGGAGCCGACCCCGCACTTTACTTTGAAATGATTCCAAAATGCCTTGCTCCGAAGAACCGCTAACCAGGACAAGGAGTTGTGTGCGGTATTGGCGGAATTAATTTTTGGATAATTTACACCATAGATAATAAACCCAAGTGTAAAATTTGCAGCGTTTTCATATTGAAAAAAAAAAAAGTGTTTATACTCTAAACCTTTTCTAACTATAAACCATACATCCTATTCCTACTTACCGCCAATTCCAATCTTTCCCGTCAATCGTCAACAAGATTACGCATCCGAACGATTTGCACCATCCGCTAACTTGGATGGGAAGAAAAAAAAAAACTCAACCGTTTTGCCATTCAACTCGTTATCCTCTTGATAAGAGTTATATCTTTGTCATCCCCTTTCGAAGTCACCGCAAAGAGAAAAATTTCTTAGACCTTCCAGGCGAAAAAAAACTCGACGAAACAGGGAATGCACCAGTGTTTTACGACCTGAAATGATATTAATTCTCGTTTTAATGCTTTCCGCTCTGCCAAGCTTGAATTTTTCTTATTAAACGATTTACTGCCTAATAATTTTTGCAGATTATTGGGATTTCCCTTTTGAAATATCTCCGCTCATTTCGTCATTTTGTTGTCAAACATAACAAAGAGTAATTCTTTTTATTGTTTTCGGTTAACCAGGACCGAGTTTTTTTGCTACCCGTTGCTCCCAAATTGCGGTCAAAAGTTGCTTTAACCGATTATAGCTACTTCGGCAACACTCGAGGAATATTCACAGTCCAATTCTCTAATGAACGAAGCGAAAATCCTATTCGAAGGTCTTATCAACGACACAACCCGGCCCCATAAATAACCCCGTTCGAAAAATGCCCCTTGAAGTAAGGAAATATCTCGTAATATATTACCTCCCCACTAATCAACAAGCCATAGGGGACGTTGATAAAACGATTCTATTTAATATTCAACACTTCAAACCGACTCGGCTTCTTCCAGAGGAAAAAATGGGTGAAAAAAAATAAGACCAACAAAAAGTCGACTTTCGGAACTACCGTGCAAGAAGCGCCTTAAACGTTCGGTTTTTTTTTTTTTTTTTTCGACTTAAAATTGAAGAAAAAGGATGTGACGTAAAATTGAGTGGACGGAAACAGCTGAAGGAGCAAAAGCTGGAAGATGCGCAATCATAACCCAAATGAAATATTCTGGTCTCTCAGGCTTCCATGAAATCGCCCCTGTCGCACGCTTATCACTATTATACAATTTTAATGTATAACGTTCTCGCGTTTGGGTATTTTATCTGCGTCGAAAAAGACGAGATTTATGAGCTTGAACGACGAGATTTCACATTTGTTTCTGGTCATTATGTTCGTGAGGATGAATATTCAATCGTTCAGGATTAAGCCTGTGGTGGTTTTGGAAGATTGGAGAAGAAACTGATTCTTTTGGATGTGGGGTGAAAGTTGATACTCCAGTGAGTGACGAAGACGATGATTTTTCAGAAATTGGATAGGTTTTGAGAAGGAAGTTGACGAAGAAGAAGTGGATTTGCCAGCATCCAAAAAAACGAGTCGATTCTTCAAACAAGTGGATTCGTAATATCAAGAAGCTCATTTAAAGGCCTAGCACGTGGACGGGGGCTCGCTTCGTTCGGTCACCAACATGACACTACTTCTGCGGAGCCATTACATTGTTTCTGAGGCCGTAACTGATATGACAAATAAAATCTATTCTGGACCTTCTGCGCCAGATTCGTCAAAGGCTTGCTCATGGCCTTGTCTCGGCATTCACTGCTGGGGGCAGTTCGGCCGATGGTGGCTCTTGACTTCTGTAACGCTCCCCACGTGAACCCCCTGGATTCGAGAGGAACGCGCGAGTCCAAGTGCCATCTAAATTGGACCGTCAACAGACTGTGTGTCTTAGGACGTAAAAATTTTCCACATCCAATTTAATTTGGTGTGGAATCCGAATATACCGAGAATATTTGGTGTTACCGTTGGAAATAAAAACGTTAGGCGCAAGTGCGCCCATTTGCGCGCTTTTGCGCCAGATCTCGCACCGCCAGAAGGAAGGGTCGAGTAGTTGGGAAAGTCCGTGCCATCGGTTACAATACGCGCGTGCTCTCCCGCATAACATCTGAATTAGCAGTATAGATCAGCTCCCTCGCCAAATCTTGAAGGACCAAATTCTGCTTCCTCGAAGACGCCATTTCCTTGGGGTTTTGAGAAGACCCGAAGAAGCTGCAGCTTTCTGACTCGCCAAAACCTGCCGACAAATTCACCTTTTTACACCCATTCCACTAAAAGGCATTTTAGTGCTTTTTGCAGGCTCTTGCAAAATACTTTCCTGGGGAGTATTTTCCCTCGAACTCACGTGAACATTCGAACGTCGCCGAAACAATTCGGTGCAATTTCAGATTTTTTCTTTTTTTTTTTTTTTTTTTTGCTTACTCAACTTGCTGGAAAAGGTTTTTTTACGAGAGCTCTCCCTACGGTCTCGTTTGCAATTTAGCTCGTGAAATCTGCCGTAAACATTGTTGAAAATGCGTGCCGTGAAGAGACGCCAAAAAAAACAAAAACAATCCAGACCCTCAAGATGGTATAGTTTTTTTCCGCTACAAAAAACGCAATATTATTTTGAGAAAGCCAACATTTTCTTCGTCACTCCGCGAAAATCAACTGCCACCAGGTTCTTTCGTTCAGGTAACTAATTTGCACTCATGTGGCTTCCCGGAGGGCCCAATCGCTCCCGATGTGTATTATTTTCCTCAGCTTTTTTTTTTTTTTTTTTTTTTCACCGTTTCTCAATCGCGCCACCAGACCACATTTGGGGAGAAGAAAAAAAACGACTCCGCAACGGACTTGGATCCGTCGGATTTTTTCCTGCAGTGTGCGAGACTCGAAAAAGGATTTTGCGGATCATATCGCGGATTTGCGGTCGGGAAAAAGGAGGCAGACGGTTATTATACCCCCGTTACGACCGAATGTTGCTGTTTTTTCTTCCCTACTTCCATGTGCTTTTTTCTTACTATTTCATATCCCGCTGACCGCAATGCCAACTAAATCAAAGCTCGAAAGAAAAAAATGGCTCTCCCGACAATTCGCATACGGAATATTTCGCAAGCCCTTAAAAAATAACGTAACAGATAAGGAACTTTTGGTTAACGAAGGTGCGGCAGAAATTGATTATATGTCTCCGAACCGCAGATATCGCGGTGATCTTTCTTATAAGGACACAATTTTTATGCCTTCGGCTATTTCAAACTGGGGGGTCCAAGTCCCAGCCGGAATCACTCTTTTTGGCGGTTTATCGCTTTTACCCCTACGATAATGGCAAGTCGTCTTTTTTTCCTACTGCTCCGACGTTTGCCCGCAAAATAGAGAAAATTCCGCTTATTACACTTTTGATCTCCACGGCGTTTCCTCGCTTCGTTAACTTATGACAATTGAGGAGACGAAAAAACTTCAGTCGCAATAAACAGAAAATTTCCAAGCGGCGTTTCTCAAATCGGGCCAAACGAAGATTTTAGGGTTCTTCATTAAACGGAAGCTGTAAAAATTTGTATTTGAAAAGAACGAATGTGATAAACAATGGTTTATGGAGCCTTGGATGGATTTAGTTTTCTTTTGTTTTTCCTATTTAGAACAAAAAAATGCGACAAAAAGCGGGTTTTAAGGGTTAAACCGTTTGTGACCCAAGGATACCGCTTGGGACTCCTTTGGCAGTTCATATTCGTCACAATGTACCACACTATAAACCCTGTCTTCCGCTGGTGAGTATTTCCAACACGAAACGTGTGGCCACTGTCAGGAAACCTGTTCCCGAATGAGCGCAAATACGCCTCGTGAAATTGTTTACTATCTTTAAAAAAAACCTCTTCCTCCGGGGTTCCTTTACTGTCGCCGTTAGATTTTACCGAGAAATCCCGAGAAAACGGCCTCGTCCCGTTCCAAGAACACTAAAAGCCCGGAGGTGAATTTATGCGAAAGATATTCCGTAAGTGAAGAAATGCCGGGAGATACCTAACTAAAGCGCATTCCGGTCGAAAATTAGGTCATTGGCGGAATATTCGACGTTTTACGGCGTCTGGGAGTTTAAAGGGGGGTTTCAAGTAACGCGAGAACCAGTAATAACCTTCTACGAGCAGGTTATAGTGAAGGAATTGCAATGAGGCCTCGCTAATATATTGCCACCACATTTAACTGAAGAGTGATGTTATTTTTGCGAGGTTTTGTGTCCGTAAAAACCACAATAAAGCTGAAAAAGAAAGTTTTTTCAACTTGTTCACATCAAGTGTGTAAACAAATTTAAATTAAATTTTAATGTGAGGTGAACCCAGGAATTTTCGTTTTTTTTTTGTTTTTTTTTTTCAATCCACTACCTACTTTCGTTTATCGTATAATTTAAAAATTATTTTTAGATTATTTAACAATTTTTTAAACCATTGAAGCTTTTTAAAACTATTGACTCGCTTAGCTGGCAGAGATCACGAATTCGGTGCTACTAAAGCAATTCACAGTCGAAGGGCCATTCGAGAGGCTTTGACATCCTCGAACCATTTCCTAAAACTAAGCAGGGAAACAGAATTGTCCTGCAAGCCACAGACCTTGATAATGTTCACATGAGACACATGGTCAGCGGACCCTAAAATATATGCGTTGCTTTATTGGTGGGACCTGGTCAGCCTATTCCAATCATCGTCTTATTCAATTCGCGGCCCCTGGTCACCATGTTCTCACTATTGGTCAATTTCATTCATGGCACCTGGTCAGCAGACGTGAAAACCGGTTGACACGGCGACCGGCTCTGGTAGAACACGTGCAATCCCTTCAGACATTCACAGACCAGTTCCTTAACTTTTGAGTCAATGTTGATGAAAGAAATCTATCTTCTATCTATCTATATACTTCTATATGTTGAGGTTTCTGTCTGTGTGTGTGTCTGTCGTACCTTATAGGCGCCTAAACGGCTGAACGGATTTGAATGGGGTTTTTTCCTAACGGTCTCGGGTGCGATTGCCCCCAACATTGCCCCCAACATAGGCTATATGAAAATCCCGCGCGACGCGCGCAACCCCGCGAATTTGCGCGAAACGTGTTTTTCGCTCCCCTATAACCCCCATTTTTTATCGCGGATTCCGATTCTACGTTTAATTCTACGTCCGAAACACCGGTTGCGCGAATTTTTTGGCGCGCGCAAATTCGCTCAATTAATTTTTTCGATTTATTCCCCGGTTAATAGACGGATTTTTTCCGCGTTTCGTCCTACACCTACCTAGAGATCCGAATTTTAATAGGAGATACCGAAAAAATTCATTGCGAAGCTGAGCGAATTTTGACGGCGAATTCAGTTTTGCAGTTTTCTTTAAATCGCGGGGCGGGCGAGCCGGCGGGTGAATTTGGCTCGGCTTACAAACTGCCTCTACCCCCCCCCCCCCCCCCCCGCCCTCACTGTTCACTCTGAGCGGGTGGGACATCAGCCTTTAAGGGGCGCTCGCTAGGTCTATGAGATCTCTCCCAGATGGAAATTGATGTAAATTAAATGAATCGATTTAAATTGAATCGATTATCGAGAAAAGTATCGAAAAATTGAATTAAATTGAATTTTAAAAAAAATTAAAAAATTAATATATATTCTTGACAATCTCGAGAAATTCAAAAATGATCTACATTCTGAGATAGGTTGAGCGCCCTCAAGGATTTTTTCCGTTTTCCCCTCCTTCAACTAAAGAAAATGAAAGAAATGTGCTATATTTTGGCAACTGGACTCGCGGGTTCAAACCTCTGTTCACCATCAGGAGTGAATGAGAGCTCTTCCTGCTAGCCGGATGTAACAGAAGGGTCGCAAGCTTTAACTGCCAGAGCTTGGTCAGACCTGCTTCCTGGTTCAGGATCACCACGAATGAGCAACCTCCAAAAGATGCAAGCCGTGAGAAGAAGTTCTGAACACTTTAAGTGTCTCAAGTTCTTAAGAAAATGTTGCAAAGTAATTAGGTAAGTTGCAATGACCGTCCCAGCCGATAAGAGACGCCCAACGAATGGGATCCCTTCAAAACCGAGCACCTCCTTGAGGTCCATCCTAAGCTCATCAGAGTGATATGACTAATGGCGAACGGTACAGGAGGAGCTGCAGCAGCTGTACCTTCTGGGTATTCAAGTCCAAGAACCACCTGTCGATAGGGTGCACTACAGTAGACTAATATGGATCAATAAGGCCGGAAGCCAAGGAAGATGAAGAAAGATCAGAAATAGATGCTGGTGCTGAAGGACCAGAACCATTATTGAGTCTGAGGGGCTTGCGTAGAACCATTCAGGTAATTAGGTAGCGCGAAAGAAGAATCATAAGGTTAAATGCAGTAGGTAACAAAAAGAAAGGCTTCCCTGTGCAAGGCTGAATGTGGCTGAGTGATCGTAGAAAACAGGACGTTGTTGCCCGAAGCTCCAACCCCATTACATTGGATTGTCGTCTGGAAGAGTAGGTACTGAAGCCCTGAGTTCATGAAAAACTAAAAAGCTATTCCGCATGAAAATACTTACAATTCCTGACGTTATGAGTTATAATACAATAATTGTCTTCCTCATAGAACTGCAGCCAGGAAGTGGGGGGTTTGCACTGCTACCCGTTACTAGCTTTTTTGGAAACATCTTCCTCCTGTTCGTGCTCTCGGGGGGAGGGGAGGGGGGAGGTTCTCTGGGCTGGTCTGCATTTAAGTCTATTAGGTCTATTAAGTATGTATACCTATTAAACATGGGAAAGCGGGTGGTTGGGTCACAGGCCATGACGGAACGGGAGGGGGTTGGTTGGCGTAGCCAACACGGACTGCCTCCTAGTCACAATTTTAAGGCGCAGATGTGCAAAACGGCAGTCGGAACTCCCGCAAGCTGTAAACGCTGAAGCGGACAACCGTCTTCCAACAAAGAAACCTCCCGCTTTGTGAATCGTTCTCCATATTTGACAAAAACTTCAATTTTCCCTGTCGTTGTCAGTTAGACGTTTTGTAATGGAAATCGATACTTACATTCCCAAGAGTGTACATTTAACTGCAGACTCCTCGTGTCGGTAAGAAATTGTAGCGGTAATGTGACACCGTTTGATGTTGGCAGTGTTCGCTCTTGATATTCCCTTTCGCGTTTTTTTTTTTTTTTTTTTTTTTTTTCCGGTCCCTGTAGAACGATTTCTATCGAACGAAAATCACCATTGGATCCAGTGCAGCGTACTCATAGCGTATAGTTAGCCCGGTGATATAATGGCCGGGGAGGTGAGATACTGTGCGCGGTGATTGTTATTTATGGGAGTTACCAGAGGCATCTCGCACCTTCCTTTTTGCACTTGGGGAGCATCGCCTTTAAACCGAAAGGAGCCAAAGAAAAAGAGTAAAAGAAAAAAAAAACTACCGATCTAGCTCCGATGTTTCACAACAATGAACATGTTACACGTTACGTGTTCCCCATTAGAAGCCTCTCCGATACACCCCCTTTTTCCAGGCTATTTACAAGTATTATGAGACAAGAAACGGAGCTCAAAAGCGACGAGTCGAAACAAGAAAAAAAAAGGAACCCCCAAGAAACCGAGTTCAGGAAGAACAGGGCGATACTTATTTTGTATCGATCGGCCAACAACCGCCCTCTTCCACTTTACCATCACACTTACCTTTTTACAGCTATCGGGGTACATCGATGTGAATAGCAAACAACCGGCTGAATGAACTTTGAATACCCTTTGGGACGTTTTTCACTTCCCCCCCCCCCCCCCCCCATTCAGGTTTTCTCTTGCAGAACATGAAGTCCAACTGGCTACCTGTTGAGAAACGCGAGCGTCCAAGTCACAGCAATAAACAGGATTTTGATGCATTTTCATTAGTATTACCACATTGGGGGTTCAACGAAAATTGGAAATGGCACAATGAACTAAGACGTTTCTCAGAAGCAATTACCCAGTTTCACTCAATGGGTGAACATATCGTTTCTGTGCCGTTAAAAACCCGCGCGTGGTGATCTCACATTCGTGTAAGAAACAGGACGCGCCGCAGTTCTAATTACAGACTCCGGTTGTCTCCGGTTTTGACTTCGTATGAGGCGAGGAAAAATTATTTTTCTTATGTCCCGGATTCGAAGCATGTGAATCACTCTTTTTAGTCTGCGGGTTTATAATGCGGTTTGATGTTAAAAAAGGATGTTTTTCATTATAAAGACTTTATAATGAAAAGCTTCTAATAATACTAGTATTATAGTATTATACTTAGTATTATCTCGCTGTGGAGGGAAGGTTTTTAGCTGGAAGGAGCTCCTTTTTTAAACAATCACTCGTCTGCAAGATCTTTCTTTGTCTATTCCATCTCCATTAGTTTATTTTAGCATTGATTATATTAGCCGTGACCTAACTGCCCAAAAACGTTAGTCCGAGAGGGAGACGCTGGAGTGTCACTTTTATAATTAAATTATATTACGTGATAATATTGAGATATTATCTCAATAATTGAGATATTATCTCACTTGTCTTACTGTTTATTCATTTATTTATTAAATAATACGGGTCGAGCCCAATATAACGAGAAATATAATGTACGAATAAACTGAATATAATATGACTGACATAGGTGATGAGAGGGAGAGTATGTATACATGATGAGAAATATACTTAACGGGGGGGGGGGGGATCAAAGCTGGAGGAGGTGATCTAGGAGAAGTTCGTATAGGCCGGACCTGACAGCATGAAGTGGCTGGTGAAACAGATCGATTGTGGGGAAATTCGGCGCGAGGAAATTCACAAACGTCTCGTCCCTGAGCCAATCCCTAGTTTGGTTCCCTGCCGCTAGGGATTCACGGCGCTGGCATCGCCGTGTTGTTAGATCACAGATTAAACTACTGTGTTAGATAAAATCGTAGTCAGGGTTGTCAACCCTACGGATACATCCGCAGATCTACGGATTTTTCGGTCTGATCCCTGATATCGGATTTCTCATCAAAATCTTTGCACCTTGGAATAGGGTGATCAGTGATTTTAGTTTTGTGTGCCGTGATAAAAAAAAAAACCTAAAACTTGATCGCTGAAGAGTGAATATTTGAAATAGCTGTGTAGGGCAGTGAATGTTGGAGTAGGATTTAAAAAAAAATGAAGTAGGATAAGCAACTATCGAAAAATTGATTAGGTATGCGTCCAAAATTACTTATTTGTCTTCCTGGCATCATTCAAAAGCCTCAAAGATCCCTGCTATGTGATTGGATGGCTACGTCAAAAAATGCTTCGAAAATGACACCGCACTCGATATTATGTACCGAATATACCCCAAAACCTTCACCCCGGCCTCTTTTTAGCCCCAGAGACCACCCGGGTTTGGGCTGTTGGGCTAAAAACCTGCCAGACGCAACTAGATGGTGAACGAGTAGGTATTTTGTCAAAATGTCCGATTGAAAGAAAAAACGGACTTTATTTTTGAAATGTACGCCTCATGAAACGAGTACCTAATGTCAAATTTTGAGGCCCACCCCCGTCGCGAAGACATCGGTGAATTTTGCACAAGAAATCTATATCAAAGAATAATATACCCTTGTGTAAAATTTGCAGCGTTTTTCTTCTCTCCTGGACACCCTCTCACTGGATGTCGACTAGCGAAAACCAAATCGCGACCTCTTTTCCTAAGGCTGCCGCACCGCCGGACTATGTCACTGACCCGTCAACAAGTTGGAACAACAACATCCCAAATTCTCTCTCTCTCGCAGGGCCAAGTCGGCAAAAAAACACTTCCCTCCCCGCGAATCAACATGCCTGTTGTGGGGCATAATTTCGCCTTCGGAGCCCGTCCACCTGCCGAATATGAATATCAAAGCAGGCAAAAGCAAACGCTGAGAGTCGCAAATTCAAAGTTGAACGAACGGAATCCCGATCGGCCTCGCGATTTTTTTTCGTGCGGACGCACGGTGAATAGGTAAGTATAGAGATAAATGGTGAAAGAAATGCATGAAAAGTAATCAAGTCAATCAGCGAGCGCTGAGAAGAATCTGGTTTGCAGGAATCACAGATCAGTTTTAGGGAAGCAGAAACCGGTTTCGAGAAGTCTGGCACTTGTTTGATGGAAGCAGAAACCAGTTTAGAGGGGTCTGGCACTTGTCTTAGGGAAGCAGAAACCGGTTTTGAGGGGGTCTGGCACTTGTTTGAGGGATGCAGAAACCAGTTTGGAGGGGGCAGTCATTTGTTTGTGGGGAGCAGAAACCGGTTTTGAGGGATCTGGCATTTGTTTGTAGGAAGCAGAAACCAGTTTGGAGGGGGCAGGCATTTGATTGTGGGAAGCAGAACCCGATTTGGAAGTAGCGGGAAATAGTATTTGAGGGCGTAGAAAATATTTTATACAGGCAAAAATCAGTAACGAGGGAGCAGATTGTAGTAACTACAGTCTGGTGTTGGTCAGCAGCAGCTGCTTTCCTAGTAGTTTTTGTGGTGCTAACACCATTTTTTAGTGAGGGAAACCTATAATTGGTTGATTTCAATTCCTGCTGTTTGCCCATTGTTTTGATCAAACTTAAGATGATGGATATGTTCACAACCTTCATACGAAAATTTTTATTTCATGGTTAAATTACTTGACGAGCTATAATGTTGGTATTTTCTGATACCGAATCTTGTTGTCATGTGTAATGGTGATATCAGATGACTATGCAAATGAGCAATCTCGCGCATGCGCCTTTCCACAAGATTAGAGAAGGCATAAGGCTCGGGACAACCGTTGAAATAATTATCACCTCTCCTAATAACTGATCAATGACGTGCTAAAGGTGCGAAGTTGTTTCCTTCGCAAAAGGCCAGTTGTTGTTACATTTGCCTATCGCACTCGGGAGACCCAACTTAAATCTTAAGGGAAACCCGTCCCTCCCTTTCCGTCCTCCGCCCAACTGCACATCTCATGTGGCTTGAGATAGAGGTGTGTTAGCTATCAGAGGGACATAGAAGAGGGACGCTGTGATCTGATATCCCCTATATGGCGAGGCACCCAGATAACTTTATTGGTTGGAAACCTCTACGGATTTGCATCCCTCCCGACACCTTCTACAACAGATGAGATCTCACTTTCTAGCGTTTGGATTTATTCATTAGGGCGCAAAGGAAACTTCAAAGCTGGTTTGTCCTGTTCCATAGAGCACCACTTCGCCCCTCTCGTTGGTCTTGTTTCAAGGATGCTGTGGAGATGAAACCCGCCAAAACCCTCAAAGCTGCTCAGATTCTCCGGAGCATCCTTTGTTTCTCGGATAAATCCTCAATCATTTCGAGTTTCCCATAAATTTCCTTAAGTTGGGTGTCTTCTTTTATTATTCCATGAATAATCGGGCTGTATTTTTTTTTAATAGAAAATTTCGAATAGCATCAAGATTTGATATAAAAAATTCGTTCCCTATATTGTGGACGTGGAAGTTCCGTATAGCGCTGTACAGCCAATACAAAATTACCCTCGCGGAAGCACGACGATCTTGCCGTGACGTCAGCATGGAGGTCAGCAAGCGGTTGGATTCTGGTTTTCTACATTTAAATTAATTAAGACTGTCTCTATTACGGTTTTCTCGCTTTTGGGGTTTTTTTGCGTCGCAATATTGTAAGAAAGTATACATTTTTCGAATCACGACATTTTACCCCTTCTTTGCAGCCGCATATCTCCGTTACTGCAGGTCGGACCAAAAACCGTATGAGACCAAATTTGTAGGAAATTTTGTTCTCTAAAACTTAAGTAATAAAATGTTTTACGCAAAACTGCACAGGGAACAAGTTACAAGCCAAAAACTGAATAAGTCGCAAAATGTTGACTGGTTTTTCAAGAATGCGAAGAAAGCAAACGGACGAGAATGACAAAAACTTGGGTTTACAACTACCTAATGATCCTAAACATCGAATAAAAATATCGGGACTGCCAGGATTGGCGGGACAAACAAATGGGAGCAAGAAGACATGTCTTCTTCTCAATCCGAATTGTAATACTAAATTTTGAACAAATTAATTCCGGGTTTCACTCCGAGTGACCTGGGTTCGATCCCCACTCGTAGCGAGAAATTTTTCGCTTCTTTTAAATCACGATTCTTGTGCAACTCATTTCCAAGAATTGGAGACGATTTTACTGCTGATTTCAGATACTTTCAATCAGATTTTCAGATTCAGATTTTGTTGTGCAAATTTCGCTTCGCTCGCCATCTGGTCGCATGCTGTTTGCTCTTGAATTCCCATCTGCGAAACATCCCTGGCTTTCGCGAACCTTTCCCAACACTTTTATAGGCTAATTTCGCGTGATAACACAACCTATATGAGCCTCACGATTTCACGACTAGAAATAGCTGACGGTTACATACTGCGCCACCGGCTACAAAAATATTATCGATCTTATCGGCCATTCAGATCCAACGGAGGCCATTATGAGGCTTTCTCGACTTCACGGGAGCTCAAAGCTGATTTCAGATTAGGATTAGTGAAATTGAGTTCTTAAACGCACTCTGGGTACCTCGTCCCGTTTTACATAATACATAAGTACATTTTTTTCAGCGCCGTTAGATACTCGCAGAAAGAACTTAACAGTAAATTCGCTGACGAGTGTGCGGCAGCTCCTTGGAATTCGTGACCTCATTAATACCCGCCTTCCCACACTTTCTTATTATAAGGGTGTGGTACACACTGGAATTACAGGAACTTCACCGTTTCAAGAAACCTCCGCGATTTTACGGCGACATATCACCATCTGCGTTGGATGTTGACTTTGATGAAACGTGTTGTGAAATCAGCGAGAGCTTTTTGCTAACATTTTGACATTTCGCGGCATTACTTAAGCCCCAAACCGAAAAAAAAATCCGTACTGTGAAATTAGCCTTTCTGTAAACTCCAGGTACCTACATAGAGCGTTTGCATGCGAGACTGCAAGACATAGTGGCATTTTATGTCATTCGTCTCGCTCTGTCTGAGGGAGGCTCCCTACCGAATTACATCTTTATAGGGTACTCCGAATATTGCCTTTAAACGTGACATAACGTGGTAACGTGACACGTAAAATGTAAAAATGTAAATTACGTAAAATGTAAAAAAAAGAAATACCCATACAAAATTATTTTTTGCCTAGAAAACAGAAAAACCTGTAGTGTATTGCCGTAATAAAAGAAATTTTTTTCACAGTAGAATTTAAAATCGAACTGGTTTGTGTGCAACGAGTGTCTGGTCCTTCAAAACCGGTTTTTGTTTCCCGATTTTCTTTTCCACTTATTTTATGCCCGTTTCTTCTCCCTTTCTGGTTCCCAAAAACCGTTTTTTCCCTTTTGAGCCATTTTACCCTCCCTAAAACAGGTTTGAGCTTCCCAAAAACTGGTGTCTGCTCCCTCAAGACCGGTTTCTGCTCCGTTTAAGCCAGTTTTCCCTCCCTCCCGGTTTCTGCTTCCTAAAATCAATCGCCGCTCCCTAAACAAGTTACTTAATGCTTAACGACGCTGACGCAGACATGTCTGATTTCAAGTTCAGCTTGGATTTTTTCCCCTTATTTATTCAATAACAAAGTATTGTGTTTTATCAAGTATTTTGAATCCTGTTAGGACGCATTCCGTCTCCAGAAAATATTCTAGGTAGGTAATTAATTTCCTCTATTTTCTTCTCGGCCCATCTTTTCACTTAATTCAATAAAATATTATAGTCTTTTCCCAGAAAAGAGAAGCCACGGTAAAAAAAAAAAAAAATTAATTAAAATAAACCTTTAGAAACTAAAGCAGAAGATTTTTTAGGTTTAGAGAAGATAACCGCGAAGGGACTAATAAAACGTTTAGGCACGTTACAAACCTGAGCCGAAGAAAGAAGCTGCTTTTTAACTCGAACTCATTCATCACTCGCACCTCCCCACATTTCGGATCAATTTCGGGGGAAAAGGGTCCTTTTCGTAACAGAATCTCCCTTTCAACTTCTCGATGTTTGTCCATGGTTTGGTTATTTGGTCAAATATTTGTGCAGAAATTGAGCAAAACTTAATGCAGCACCGAATCGTTTTAGAGAATCGATCACCAAACCAAATGCGGCTTTAAATAATCTTATGTGTGTGTATATAATTCTTGTTGGTCCTATCACGCATCTGACCAATTTATTTTTTGTTTCAGGTAATGATGGCCGTCCACATGAATTTTGACATCAAAGAAACACGTTCGGTGACGTATTTTGGCATCCTTGCAATTTTACACCACGTTTTTCGAAATTTACATTTTTTTATTGGATCTAATGTGACCCACTTCTCAAAGTTTTGGGTCACACTGGGGTACGCTGAAAACTCGTCATTTTTTTGCCAAGTTCCAGTTCGCATTTGGCCTCCACGATGTTGTTTCTCCGTCACGCCACCCGGGTCGAAAGAAAACGATTTTTAATGCCTTCGTCGTAAACTCCGGCTTAATTTTCACGGGGCGGGAAAAACGCGAAATACGAAAGAATTAATGAATTTTTCTCGGCCAGGTGCGTTTTGAACGCGATTCCGTTTTCGAGTTGATTTCCCAGCCGAATTGTTTTTTTGCGGTAACACACCTGCAATTACAAGCACGCACCCGGCGGTTAATTACTGTCGTCACTCTTGTGATTCACATTGAGCTCATTAGAGGCTGTTTAGCAAGGAGAGCTTTCGTCAGAGCTTTGTGCGAATAAATCATAATTTTTGTCGGGTTGAGGTCGAGATTGACAGTGCGCGATTTTGGGTGATTGAAAAATTTGTCACTTCGAAAAATGGAGGTTCTTGGGGCGGTCAGAAGTTAGCGTTTATGACATTAGGTATATTCGGATTCAGCACTCGCAAAAACTTGGTAAAACTTTTGAGCGGAAAGCTTCGATAAAAACATGATTTTGAAAGAAGGCGGCAACCCGATCTTGGCGAGTCAGTACTTCACAAAACAGCAGAGACTTCCGTAAAATGTAATACTACATCTGCATAGGCCTACCGACGATCACGTGACATCCTTTGTTATTCCACTATGTCCATGGCCACATCGAGGCCCCACGCAGTACCTGATTTGAAGCATTGTGATTGACCGCGGCTCCCTGAACGTCGATATGAGGAGGAAAATAAGTAAATTGACGAAAACACATTCTATATTTTTCCTCATTTCACCGTAGTGAATTCTACTAATACTAGAAGATTTGAAACACCTGGATCTTAATTAAATTGTCTAAATTAATTAAGTGAATTTTTAGGGAGACGATTTCCTTCAAATTTCACTTTTTTTAGAGTTTATTCTGGTTTTAATTATTCAAAATTATCAATTGAGTTGAAATATCTTACATAAGTCACTCAAAATCAAAATATCTTTCGATACATCAATATCGGCGGTGTTATCGACCTCCGAACATTTCGAGCGGATGATGACTAGTAAACAGTGTCAAATTTCGAACTTCCAAACCGACTAACCGATTGATGTTTCAAAACGTGACGATTTCTCGTCGACGGGACGTTAGAAAAATCGCCAAGGTAATCGAACTTCGGGTTCGATACGCGGATTCGTCGGGATCCGGTTTCACGCCAACATTTTTTTTTTTTTTTTTGTTGACTCGGTTTTTGTTGTCCGGTGTCACGACCTCGGAACATATTTTGGCCGTTCGATCACGATCCCGGGAGTCCCAAACGTGATTTATACGTATTGAACGATTTTTGTGCGACGAAAACATTGGGTTTGCTCACAACAAAATGGAGATTCACTATCGGCACGATTGGATTTTCCGGGGTTTCGATTAGTTATTCTGTGAATAATCTGTGTGAATGAATAATCTGTTGCTCGAGACGGGAGGTAAAAAAATTATGGTTGGCGTTAAAATTCCTCCTTTTGTGTTCGATTTGTAACCGCGTTATGATTTGAAATTCAGGATTTTGAAGCAATTATACGGAATATATTCCATATATGGAGATGGATTGTGTTTTAAGGAGATGGAAAATGAGGGATTATGCAGCCTTGAATTGGTTTTTATTATGAAAATACAAATATAATATAAATAACAGTGGAATAGGAACTAGCTGCCCTGTGAAGAAATAATCGTTTCAAGGTGGGCCACTATGGTCCAGCCGCGGCAACCCCCCCCCCCCCCCCCCCCAAAATGTAAGTCACATTTTCGTTTTTCCAAACGACGACGACGTTTGATGATGGGAAATACGTGTAGAGCAAATATTAGGCCCAAAAGTAAAGTAAGTTGTAGTTTTTTCATGTGAGGTTGTATGCGGATAACCGACGAACATAATAAGTATTTTCAAAATTGTAGTTGCAGCTTCCTAATTTTTTGTATTATTATTATTTTTTTATTGTTTTTCGAATAAACTGACGTAAATGATCACAATCTTAAGCTAAATACTTGAATGCTGTCGGAAATACGTTTTCTCCCCGTCCATTTTTACATCTGATGAACTTACTGAAAGGTTTAAAAAAAGATACATCAGGCTATAGTCTGAAATCAATTTTCCCGGACAGCTGAAGAGGTGAAGTGATGATTAACAGTTACTGTTCCCTTCTCCGTTTGCGACTTCTACATTCAAAGTTCGCGACGTCCAACGCAGAAGAGTGACACTCGTCACGATCGAGGCGCTTCTTCCAAAAATATCAATAATTTTTAACCATTTATGAAATATTCAAATATGAATATTTTAAAGCAAGCTTTTAGCTATTTTCGTAATATGAGTATTTTTTTTTTTTTTTTTTTTTTTTTTTGTTGTATTTGGCGGCTATTCTTATTAGAAATTTTGCGCTGATTCCTAATATAGGTACTATTACTACTTACATCCAATGTTTCAGACCGCATTTTGCAAACTAAAAACCTCAAAAATGCTTTTTTTACCCTTAATTTCTATAACGGTGCTTCGACGTTCTGACTTCAGATTTGGATTCTACGACCCAAAAAACCTCGGTGTGCCAAGTTTCATTGAAGCATTCCTAAGAAAAAAGGCTGCTTTTTAGGCATTCTGGACCATAGTGTGGTTCCTATCCTACGATGTTTACTTTACGAATAAAAATCCCGTGTGTTATCAAATTTGCAGGCTCTGTTTTGTTTGTTGTTTTTTGAGAAGGAACTAAAAGTTTTATCCTGTTAAAATCGGCTAAAAGATCCCAAAAAGTTGATCTGTGTGGCGAATGGGGTGTCAGCTGTTGCCTCCTCCCATTCATTCGCGTTCCCGTTCATCCCGGATTTTGTGTTTATTTTTTTCTCCTTTTTATTCTGCTTCCTCCCTTTTTTTCGCTTTGGTTCACATAAATAAAAGATGAGAAGTGGGGGAGGGGAATCGCTGCCGGGCGAACCCGGTCACGTCCCTGTTAACGCCATCCGGTACCGTCGACGTCACGTTCTGTTGCTGTTTGAACAACCGGGTGCCGAACGTCAATGGGGGACAAGTGAGGAGCACGTCGATCGTGAGACATCTAGTCGATGGAGCGGTTTTCAATTATAAGTCCAGTAGGTGAGTGGAGGCGGGTTCTGAGGTTGTTACTGGCCCTAAAGGGCTGACCCGTATCCGCCTGCACTGATCCGCGTGGCCTACCCTGATCCTCCAGATCAGTCCACCCTTTCCAGACGTGGGCAATGGGGGATGAAAAAGGGTCGGAAAGCCGATAAAGGGCCACTGGGTCAGGACTCGCCTTGGAAGGCTTTGAGCCATGGGGACCCCTCGGGGGGAAGGGCCGATAAGGCGGAGGCCTTCGGGATCAATACCGGGCCAAACTGAAACCCGACTACCGGCCTATCCCAACCCGAGTCCTCTTGGCGTTCTTCCGGTATTTGGTCACCAGGTGGGGGTGTCTCGCAAGGGGCCCGAGGGCTGCGATAGCCCCAGGGAACCGGTTCGAATCCCCTCGTCCCTCCTGACACGTTCACTCGTCGCTAATCCGCGGACCCAACTCGCTAAAGGCCGATTAAAAACTCCAAATCCCGTCAAAACTCGTGAAATATCACTCTGACCACTGAGCCGATTTTGATGAAATTCGCCGAGATCGTCTCCAATTGTACATTAATGTAAAAATGTGTGTAAGGGTCTTCATAAAATTATGATAGAATGCATGCATGTCATCGGTTTTTTGTGCCTCTACAATTAATTTAATTTTCATTTTTGTTTATTATTCAGGGAATAATACACCTATGTATTCGTGTCGTAAGTCGAAAACTTTTATCGGCCCCAAAATTTGTCATTATACGTTTCAAGATCCATTGATTCCAATAAAGAAATGTCCGTCCCCCGTCCGAGCAGTTTTTGGCAGTCGGATTTTTTTTTAAATCTGAAATTTTGACAAAATACTTGGTTTACCAACAAGTTGTGCCCGCAAGGTTTTCCGCCCGATCGCCCAAACGGGAGGGGTTTTTGGTGGTTTTCGGCTGTGATATCGAGTGAGGTGCCGTGAGAGTATTTTTAACAATTTTTATTTTTTATTTTTTTTATTTTTGGTTTATTATTCTTGGAATAATACACCTATGTTTTCGCGACGCGGGCCGACGACTCCGATCGGCCTCAAAATTTGACATTATCCGTTTCAAGAGGTCTACATTCTAAATCCGAAATGTCCGTCCGCCGTACGCCGTCCGGGCCGTTTTGGGCAGTAGGAATTTTTTTAAAAATCTTAAATTTCGGCAAAATACTTGGTTTACCATCTAGTTGTGCCCGCAAGGTTTTCAGTCCGATCGCCCAAACCCGTGGGGCGCTATGGGGCTATAATGGGGCTACGGGAGGGGTTTTTTGAAGGCTTTTAGCTATGGAATCGAGTTAGGTGTCGTTTTCGAAGTATTTTTGGACGTAGAATCCATTTTTTGGGGTCCCGGAACGATCCGATTTCACTGGGGCGATCTTTAGGGCATTCGTGGGGCTAAAAATGGGATTTTTGAAGGATCCCAGGATGTTAAATATTTTTCGAGTAAAAAATACAGAATTTTTGAAAAAACATTTTTGAACTAAAAAATCAAAAAAAAAATTTTTTTAATTTTTTTATTGACAGAATTAAATTTCTGCACAAGTATTGTATATCAAAGAATAATAAACCCTTGTGTAAAATTTGCAGCGTTTTTTATTAGTATTCTTGGACGTAGAATCTATTTTTCAGGGTCCCCGAACGATAGGATTTCACCGAGAGGATCTCATGGGGCTTTTGAAGGATGCCAGGAAGTTGAATGAGGTGTCGTTTTACGAGTCATTTTGGACGTACCTATAATACATTTGTCGGGGTCCCGCATCGGTCCAAAAACTTTACAAGAAAACAAAACTTATTTAAATACTTAATTAAACTGCACATAAAGTAGGAAAATTTAGGTGTTATAAAAAAAAATAGGCCGATTTATTCTAAACTTATTTCTCCCTACAATCACAAGGACATAAAGCAGCGTTATTTGAGAACGAGAAATCATTAAAAAGGCTAGGAGCGTCCTACAGCATCACTGAGTCTTGAACGTTCGGTTTCGGTCAGACGGCTTAACCGGATTTGTTTGATATATCAATAGAGGGAAATTCTGCGTCGAATGATACCCTATAGGGTATCATTCGACGTAGAATTTCCCTCTCTCACAAAAAGAATTGTACCTGACTCTTTCGTCTAATTCTTTCTTATGGGTTAAAATTACCAAAACCAAAAAATAAGTTTTTTAAAATCGTGGTTTTCGGGCGACCTCATCGATTGAAAACTCAAATTCCTCACATTTGGGCCCAATAGGAGCGATCGAAACAGTTTTGAAATGGTTACCTACTATACCTATCCATCTTTCCGCCAATATTTTCCGTTTTTGGTGCTTTCACGCTGTTTTTTAGAGTGGAAATGGTCAAATATTGGTGGTATAGTTTCTTGGAGACCTCTTTCCGAACATTTTAATCTGAATTTCATCAAAATCAGTTCAATATTAGGCGAGTAAATCCTGAAATACGGCATATTTTGTTAATTTTCCTGAAATTTAAGTTTTGCTTGTTATCGAACCGATTTTGATGAAATTGAGTTTAAAATGTTCGGAATGATTTCCCCAAGACGTTGTACCTGCGATACGTACGTGAGTTGTATTTTGCAAAAAAAAATTTTCCTCAATTAGAATTTTTGAAAGATTTTGATTGCAACGCATCTGTGCCGTTTAATTTCTACTATAACTAGGGATTTTTTAAAGAACTGTTTCAATTTGAATACGGTTTTGAAAAGTGCCAGTTTAACAGTAGGCCTATTCGACACTAATGTTTTCTGCCACCTACAGAATTTTCATGATTAGGACTTGGCAATGTTTAAGAGGTGGGGTCGTTAGATTACATGCCAAGCCAGTTTACCCCCTCCCGGCAAAAGGCATAAGGCTGTGAATGAACGTGCAAACGCCGTCGAAAAATAGCGCTATCTGGTAACCGGCAAAAAAAAAGGATTAAAAGGTCTTTTCGTCGAACTGATACGAAATTCTCATCTCGAGGTAGAAAACCGTTAAATCCAATTGACTCCGGACGGAGTTTTAAAGGGCCGTTAACTTCTCACTCGCGGAGGCCCCCGTTTTCTCACTTATCAATTTCTCGCGAACTCCTATCAACCAGTTCACAACGTCTTTTCCTCGCCCGTCGCCAAATGCGCAATAATCCGAACCGTTTATTAGCCCCCGTATTTTTTTTTTTTTTTTTTTTTTTTCGTCTCCCGGTTATTTTCCGAACTCATCAATCTATCGGATTACCGCAGTTTTCCCCGTTTCAGGTGTAAAATCCGTCGTCTCGGGCTCGATTTTATTTTCGTTTTTATCTCCCCAGATTGGATTCCCCCGGATGGGTGAAGTCCGGTTTTATTTTTTATTCGATCCGCCTCAACGGCTCAATTAAACGTCTCAAATTTTTACGCCAGGTTTGTTCTTTCCACTTGCAGGCTAAAAGTAGTGAACGCTGAATTATCACAGAACTAAATCCACATTTCAAAACATCTTTCCTTCAAGGTTGGTCCAATATTTTTATACAGTTGAAATCGTATTTTGCTCCTATAGTTGATTACTCAGTGTCATCATTCCAAACTGTTATTAAATAAAACAGTCATCTTTTCCTGATCATTCATAATGATGTATTTAACCATCAGGGTTAATCATAAACGAGTACTTAATTTACTATTATTGACTTTTTGTATTAATAAACAGGGATGAATCAAAAGGACATAAAAATCCACGTTTTGATTAATAATAACAAAAATTACAACAACAAAAATATCATTTTCTTAAAAATTACAAAAAATGTTTTGATGGAACATTTTAAAAAAGATTGTAATGGTGAGTAATAACGATGAAAATAATGTGAAAATTGAATAATTGGGGTCCATAATGAGTTATTTACGCCTTATATACCTACTAGGACTCTGACAGGGGGGGCCTCGCTTCGCCCAGCGGACCACTTTCTCTGACAGGAGGGGAGCTCGGTTACTCCCCCATTTGAATAATAGCTCAAGTGATGATTTACATGAATGACCCCGTGGGCGTTGAAAATGTCTAAATGCCGATCATTGGAAAATGTCTCGCCCGAGTTGGGAGACCTTCACAGACCTCACCCACCCCAAGCCAGCACCTCGGCAGACAGCGCAAGGGCCCCCCTATAAGGTCTAAGACACACCGCAAACCCACGCGCAATGTCTAAAAATCGTTCAAATTAAACTCGCCGTCAAAATCTGCCGATCGTCGCAATTCATTCTTTCGGGATTTAGTATTAAAAGTTGGGTCTCCAGGAAACTCCGACTCAATCAGACTGTAAGCAACGAAGATAGGAACAGCGCGCCAGAAATTGCGCTTAATGTGCACATCGGATGTAAAATTGGCTGGGGAATCCAAATTAGTTTTAAAAAAATCTTACACTGCTATCGCGCTCTACGAAAAAAAAAAAAAAAAAAAATAGGGCTTCACATTTAAAATAAGAAAGTTGAGCGCAAATGCGCCGGTTTGCGCGCATTTCAGGGGGGGGGGGGTGGAATCTCAACCCTGCCAGTAGGATGACACAGAGAGGCCGAGACGGTAGGGAAAATCGCCATATTTTCATTAATTACCGATTAGGAGGCTTGTCTATACCTCTCAGAACGTGTGTGTTTCTGTTCTGAATTAGTGGTTCAATAGATAGGACTCATAAATGTTAAGATCCTAAATAAACGTTACTCAATAAATCGATCAATATTGTCATCCATTTATAATCATGATAAGGTTTAATAATTAACATAACAATTATTATGATCAAACCTGTCAGTTGAACGCATGGTTTTGCTGATTTCATGTACGTGACAAATGATCGGAAATTGCCTTGAAATGATTATAAGAACTTGCACTTCGCTAAGCACTCAGTTTCTCTGAATATTGCGTGGCTCATAAAGCTGTTTATAAACCATGACTGGGATCCCGTCAGAATTTCCTGTTTTAGCGAGAATTCCGCAAGGTGTGTTTTTACGAAGAAAAAAAAAAGAATCTGATTGGTTCGAAGCTCGGGGGAAGCCCCCATTACTACATCATTTTAACGGATCGTGTTCACCGAAAAAAAAAAAAAAAACGTCTGATGAGGGCTTTTTTGAAAATTATGCGAAAACGTCCCAAAATCCTCCAACTTCGGACTGACCGAATTATTTCCGAGAAACCAATTTCTCTTTTTGACGTCCTCGCGGATGAAGCAGACAGAAAAAAAACCTTGTTTCTGGGTGTGACTTCGCGACGGATCCTTTTTCTCGGCCTCGACGGTATCCCGCAATTTACATGAATACTCGGAAACAAAGAGAAACTCCCCCAGCTTTGGGGAAAGAAAAAAAAAAACACTCCGGGCGAGTAAATCTCGCGTTAATTGATCCCCAGTGACGTCAGCGACTTCGTAATGGGAACGTCCCAGAATCGCCGTTTTCGAGCTTTTTACGTGATAGAAAAAAATCTTGTTAAGCAGCGTGTTTTATGAGCAGAATGCATTTTACAAGATAGCTTCAGACGATAGTCATCGATTTATATTCCACTGTTAACCACTTGGGCGAGATAGAAATTATGTACCTACATGTTAATAAACACATTGAATACATATTATTAACTTATTCATAAAATTGATTTTAAATATATTAAATTCATAATATGACGTCACCCGAACCAAAAAAACGTCATATTAAATATTATTTAATATGACGGTTTTTTGGTTCGGGTGACGTCAGCGTTCCGTCAGACGGCGCGTAGCGGTAAAACGCGACCTTCAAAGCTCACTGGGCCACCAGGCCTGGGGGGGGGGGCTGGAAGGATTGTGACGAGCCGCTAATCGTTTGAATAAACTCCACTTGACGGGGTTGAGGACGAGTTAACCGGGCTTTCACCCGTTAAGAAGATTTTTGGAAGGTGAACATGAATTGAGGAGGACCATATCCGAATCGGGGATTAATAACACAGGTCTACAAAAAAAAATTTTTGAACAGCTGTTTTGATTTTTCCGACTGATTCCAAGTATTTTTTGGGCGCTGAATCCGAAAATGACCGCCGTTTTACTCTGGGACGTCAGGTTTGTGAACAAATTGAACTAGATTAATACACGGATGATAAAAATTTGACTAAACACGAAAAGCAATATTTTATTGGGAAAAGCGACAAAAAATTCTAATGCGATCAAGATATTTATGCAGATCACTGATATTTAAGAGGAATTCTTGCTGAATCTCTTCTTCTTGAAGTGCAAGCTCCGTTTCGAACTCGTCCTCTTGTGTGTTGCTTCCGGGAGATCTCTGTACAACATCCAACAAAAATCCGCCATCATTGACACACTCCACCTTCCTTGATATCTTCTTTCCATTTCCTTTATGTCCTGATGGAAACGCTCTCCTTGCTCTTCACTTACTGCCCCCAAATTTTCCGGAAAGTAGTCAAGGTGTGAGTTGAGAAAATGAACTTTCAAGCTCATGGAACAACCAAGTTTCTTGTAAGATTTCAACATTTCCTCGACAATTTCTTTGTAATTCGGGTCCTTGTGGTTTCCCAAAAAGTTCTGAACCACCTTTGTGAAAGCATTCCATGCTTCTTTTTGGGGAGGCGTCATAGATCCGACGAAGTTCTGGTCGGACATTAGTTTTCTGATGTCCGGTCCGACAAAAATCCTTCTTTTAATTTTGCTTCAGACAGAGCTGAAAACTTGGATCCAAGGTATTTGAAGCATTCGCCGTCTTTGGGGAGTGCTTTAACGAACTGCTTCATTAGGCCCAACTTGATGTGAAGGGGTGACAGAAGCACTTTTTCACGGGGAACGAGATTTTCCCGAAGGACATTTTTTTCCCCAACAACCAAATTTCTGGGTGGCCAATCTCTCCGAATCCAGTGATTCGATCGGTCTCTACTGTCCCATAAACATAGAAAACAAGGAAATTTGGTATAACCACCCTGTTGTCCCAGCAGCATACAATTGTATGCAGAATGGAGGCTTTTCATCGACTCGTCCAAAAGAAGCCTGAAAGCTGTCCTGCTTCACAACAACAGTCGTTACGCATCCATCCCCGTTGGTCATTCTGAGTACTTGAAGGAGACATAATATTATGAGAACTTGGAGTTGGTGCTCAATAAGCTGGGATACCAAAACCATAAATGGTTGGTGTTGGAAGTACCTTCAAATCCCCACACACCAACCATTTATGGTTTTGGTATCCCAGCTTATTGAGCACCAACTCCAAGTTCTCATATGTCTCCTTCAAGTACTCAGAATGACCAACGGGGATGGATGCGTAACGACTGTTGTTGTGAAGCAGGACAGCTTTCAGGCTTCTTTTGGACGAGTCGATGAAAAGCCTCCATTCTGCAGGATCGTGGTTTACATGGAACTGAGCCATTAATCCCTCCACGTTCGAGCAGAATACCAAGTCCCTTGGCAAGAAAGCTTGCACGTACGAGCTTGTTTGGGCAGGTCCAAGCCTGCTCTTTTTGAGATCCTGCCGTTTCTTTCATTGCCAGTCTGCTGGTATTTTCTTATTCTTCGTAGCACTTGTGATTAAAATGGATTAAAACTCCGAGTCAAGATTTTTGGGATTGCAAAATTCGAAAAATATCAATATGAGAGGAAAACGTAATATCCGTACAACCAATGAACGATTGTGAAAAAACTTGACGTCCCAGAGAAAAATGGTGATCATTTTCGAATTCAGCACATCAAAAAACATGGAAATAAGCTAAAATAATCAAAACAGCTTTTGGGTTGCAAACCTGTGTAATCATTGAATGCGCTACTAATGTTTTCGAAATATTTGGCTCTTTGGCATTTCAAAGGGTGCAGCTTTGAATAATGTGAATTTCGCACGCAATCTGCCTTATCCCGGACCTGCTCGACCGCATCGGGGGGCTCTGTGGGGCTGTAAAGGGGCTGCTCAAGTGGGTTTGGGAAGGTTTTGGTGAGGAGGTCAAGTGGGGAGTCGCTTTTAAAGCATTTTGTACGTAGAATTGACCAATAACGAGTGGGGTGTTGTTTTCAGAGTAATTTTGACCGAAGAGTCATCCGATGAGGGTTCTAAACCTGTCCTATCACACCTTCTAGCATGGTGGGTTGGAGCACAATCGGAGTACTTGAACGGTTTGGCCAGGAGCCAATTTGTCGTTTGCCTACATATGAGTAGTTCGTTGGTAAATCTGAAATGGATTAATCCAGTTGAACACGACGCAGGGCTGTTGAAAGAATCAAAACTTCAGAAATTTTATGAAACTTCAGAAATTTTATTAAACTCAAAAACCGAGTTGAGGGAGCAGGCACTTGTTTGAGGGGTGAAGACACAAGTTTTGGGGGAACAGGCATTTGTTTGAGGTGCGCAGAAACCAGTTTTGAGGGAGTAGACACTTGTTTGAGGGGTGCCGAAACCGTTTTAGAGGGAGCACACACTTATTTGAGTGGAGAAGAAACTGGTTTTGAAGGAGCAGACAGTTGTTTTAGGGAGCGCAAATGGGGTTTAACGAGAAGACAACGCTTGTAATGTGCAGATGCATTTACCTTCAACCCACAAAGGCGTAAAGTGGACAGACATTTCATTTTTGGAATGTACACATCAATCATATTTATCCCCATACAATTATTATGTAAGTAACATTTTTGAGTCGATATAAACCAAATAGAGAATATTATTAATAAACAAAACAAATAAATAAAAATGAACAATAAAAATAACATACCTAATTCATCGAAGAATTAAAACAAACCATGGTAAATGATAGATAGACGTTCAGTGGATAAAACTAATCTATAAATGTTAACTGAAGGTAAAATTTACTTTCAATATAATTTAATATTTAAAAAAAATCATTGAAAATCCAAAGATTTAATTGATTTTGGTACGCGTTTTATTGGATGTAGAGCACCAGTCTATAGTTATGGTTGTCGTTCTCTCTCATCTTTTTATCTTCGCTCGTTTGGTATTGTCATATTTTTCTCTTCAATTTAACACCATCAGCACCGCCTCTGAAAAAACGCTCACGCTCAATCGTTCGCCACTGTTATTACGATCAGGAAGTGACGACCGTAAAAAACAATTTCCGTTTTGTTCTAATCGCGCCATCTACGTGTTTATTTGTGCCGCGGCGCTCGCATTATTGCCGCCAGATAATCGCCCGTTTCAAAAAAGTAATTCATGCGGGCATCTAATTGATTTACTGCGGGGGCGGCGATGAATTTTCGTTTCGGAGAGTGACCTCTTTTTTTGACGTTCACGAGCAATTTCAATTTGGTGCTCAAAGGGGGTCCGCCGTCCTTTTTGATTTTAGGTGTTGGAGATGGCGGATGAGGATGGTGGTTTTTTAAAATAATTTTATTTGGCGAATTTGTGCCAGTTGTGTCCAAATTGTCCCCGGCGTCTCCGAAGCGTGAAAAATTCGAGTTTATTGCCTGGCAGTTTATTCGCAAGTATAATCGCGTGAAAGAGGGGAGAGGGGGAAGGTTTTGTTTTTTTCTTTTTTTCAAGAAGGTTATGAATACGGAATCCGGTCCGAGTTTATTCGCTATATTTTGTTATTTAAATTACCCTCAAAGAGCCCCTTCTCGGCAGCACTTCCTGATTCCTTCGCCTCCCGTTCATGGAAATCTCTTCGCCTTTTACTCCGTCGAGTTTTATTCCCACGATTGTTCTCCTCGGAGATTGTTGACCGCTTCCTTTTTCCGTCGAGGGGGGAAAATTATGCGATTTTCAGGGATTTACGAGTGCCATTGTCGCTCAGCCGAAAAGAGGCCTTCTTCAGATGTTCGAATTGGACTATAACCCCATCGATCTAAAGAATCATTGCTGAAGTTGATTACTTACCGATTTCTTTGGTCTTTCCCGTTACAGTTCTGAAGAAAGGCAACACATCGACAAATGACCTTTCAAGGCGCATTAACACAAGCTTTTTAAAGGATGCCTTCCGCCCGAAGAACTGGTCTAGTCGGGTTTGCGATAATTAAATTGGTAATCTCTGAGTGATAATGCCTATCAGGCTATAAACGCTTTACACTTTACGACCTCTCTGATATGTAAGTTGTACTATCAAAGTCTACTAAAGTACAAATCAAAAACTCGATCATCACGCGCGAAAAGAAAATGGAGCTAAAGACCATCTTCTTCCTACCATCTAAATATGAGAAAAGAAATCTTTCCGGAGTTTTTTTTTTTTTTCTGAAGAGGTTTATTAAGATTATAAAAAAGGGAGGAAGCGGTTTAAGGAACTGCGGCTGGAGGCCGCATTATCTGATATTATACGACATTAAATGTGTTTCCCAAGAGATGAACCTGATCGCTTCGGTTCTGCCTTCACACAGAACACACCGAAACGGTTCTATCTTTTTAAACTCTTCCAAGAAACCTAACGACTCTTGAACAGAGCAATTACTCTCAAGCTTCAACGGAGCCTTCTGGAAGAGAGAAAAAAAAAACTGTAAATTTAACGCGGGCTCATTTCCGTCAAACGAAACTTCTTCCTTCTTTTGGGGAGGTTTTATCGTAATTTTTTCTTTTCAACACCGAAAAACCGCTGTTTCAGTTGAACTGATAAGGACGGGCGGAGCTTTGACGGGAAGATAAATCGTCGGAATTACTCGTTTTTCTAAGATGGTGGGGGTTATCAACTTGGTTAATTATTATAATAAAAAATAAATTATACAATAAATAAACATTTTAAATTAATGTTAATGAATTTTATTATTTATGAATAAAAATTGACCTTTTTTTATACCTGTATAAATACGCACCTATGATTTTTTCTTACCCATTTATTATTTTCATTTTTGATTAATTTTTATTTTTTCATCGTGCTGTGTCTAAAGTTTGGGCATTAATTTTTTTTAATCAGAAAATATTTGGAATTTTCAATTTAAAAGGATTTATTCAATTTTGTCTTTTGTGGCATTCATTTTTATTGTTCGATAGGAAAGCAAATTAGACTTCAAACCCCCTTTCGAAACCTTCGACGTTCGAAGCGGAATATTTATGATTTTGACGCGCCCAGATTTGCAGTCATCGTTTGATTCGAAGAAACGCCAATTCCAAGTGAATTTAGAAAACCGTTCACTCCCGAGCCAAATCCAACGTTGCAATTGGGGGGGAAAAGTTTTTTTTTTAATGGCCCCTGGCTGGGTGTCAATTATTTTTCACGCGCAGCCTTCCCGGATTGCAGAATTTTGATGAACTCGGGTAACAGAAAAAAGGAACGGGTCAGTGATGAATTCAGATGCAATTTCTTCGGTAACAACCGCGTGAATACATTTTGGGCGTTGGAATAAATTTTGCTCAAATTTCGACGATGCAAAACAATCACCTTCGCTAAATGCTCTGGTCGTTATAAGATGAATATTCATAAAGATTCGCGTTGCTTTTGTTACGTACAATCTTGAAGGTCCTTTAGTTGTGACATATTCTAAAGCTGGAATATTCAAGTCAATTACATCTTTTTAAGGGCTTCGTTCTCAGCTGGTTCCGCATGTGTTGCCAAATGAGCAAAAGTGCTTCGCATTAAAAAAAAAAAAGAAGAAAAAAAAAAGTTGGATGTGCGACTTGGAAAGTAGGAAGCCGGGGGGGTTCATTGCCGGGAAAACTGTTAGAAAAAAAAAAAAAATGGGACCGAGAAACGGAAAAGAAAAAAGTTCAGAACAAGAAAGAAGCCTTAACGGCCCTCACATGGGCGCTGTTCACATTCATGTGACTGCCAAGCTAGAGCCAATTGCTCGACAATTACGTTAATTGGTTGCCCCATTGCTCAGCCATTGCCCATAGTATTGTGGGGTCGCACAGGACAATTAGCGAAAGGCCCCCCGTGTGGGGAAGAACTTGAAATTCATACTACTCGCCGATTTTTTTTTTTTTTTTTTTTTTTTCGCCCTAATCTTGTAGTGACAGGATGCGTTTGAAATTCATTAACCCTGAATTTGTTGTTGTTGTTTTTTTTTTGTTTTTTTTTTGTTTTTTAATTTTATTTTGGTTGCTTGCTCAAGTTTCCGACTGCAATTGTTGACAATGATTACAATTTTGCACATAACTCGAAAGCTATGCGTCTCACAGAAAACGTTACTCGCTTACGTTTTGAAGAATAATAAATTGTGCATCGAATGGTATACCTACGTACAATTGAATTTTGGTTCAGCCGTTATGATCTTCACTCTTGGGCAATATTAAATATTCGTTGTTAAATTTTAACAACTTCAATAAAAATTGAGTTACACCCACTGATGGTTCGAAGGCGTGGAAGTTGTGCATGAAATAAGTAACTAATAACATTTTGAAAATGACGTTCTTTTTTCCATCTACTGTTGAAACTTCCCTGAAAATATGACAACATCCCAATTCAAAACTATATCTTCCGTCATTCTGACCTCCTATTCTTTTTTTTCTTCTTCCTCGCTGAAATGCCGTTTTTAACACAGTTCGACAAAAAAAAAAAAAAAAAGGTTAATGAAGTCGTCGGACGGAATGATCGAGTTTTCTAAAAAGCCTCCACTTCATCAGTCGAGATCTCCAATTTCAAATCCCCTGTCAGATTTAACGAGCGATTAAAACCCCAACCGGTTCGTCTCATGATCGAGTGGCAACTTACGACCATATGGTAAAATGAGCGAAAAACGTAAATATTTTTTTCAAAAAACCTTCACTCCTTCAAATTTCAGTGCGTGCGACTCAAAACCTCGATCGTTTCATTTTTGAAAAAATAGCGCGCATTCAGAAAAAAATCCCTACGGCAAAAAAATTAATCGAGCGATTACGCTCAATTGGACTCTAATCCCCGACGTGCCAAATTCGAACTTCGCTCCGTTTTTGGGCTGCAGCACAAAAATGGGGGTCTCGATTTTTTTTCGGTCGAAACCGGTCTTACTGGCCTTCAAAGGAATTATGAACGATAATGAACCTCACAGAATAAGGGAATCAAAAAACCCTCCCGAACAAAATATAAAGAAGACGAAGTTGGACGGTTTTGATTTTTTTTTTCCGCCGTTTTTTAAATGAATAACGATAAATATAAATACGGGGATAATCTCTTTCGGGGTGGGCATGAAGTTTCACAAGTTACAATCAACGGCAGGCGAGTTCTTTCTCGTTTACGTCAAAACGCCTGTGAAATGTATCGAACGGTTCTCGTTGTTTTTTTTTTCCGCAGTTGAAATACTGCGATGGCCCTCTGAGGGCCCGTTTCCTTCATGGGCCATTCAGGCGGTTTTGGGCGAAGTTGAGGGCTGCCCATCATTTCCGCTGAATGGAAATTTACGCTATTGTTCGGTTGGGGAAATTCATCGCCGACGCAGGACCCTCTGACCATGTGTTCGAAACCCGATGGCCAACCTTTTGTTTGGTAATTGATCGTAAAATCGCTTTGTGCCATAAACATTAAGTGCCGTTTAGATTTAGAGCCATTTTAGATGACACTGCAACATCCGCTATCTCAATTTCGAAAAATTTATTAATCAGGGAAATATAAAAATACACCTGTCTGAGTAGGTACGTCAATTGGCTTTGATTATATACATTCGAGAGTCTGCCACGAGTGTATTAAAATCAGAGTTGAAATTAAGAAACGTTTTGGGATGGATGCAAAGCAGTTTTTTGTTACTCTGAAAATTGATGAAATTGTGAAAACTGATGTTTCTTGGATGGCTACATACATAAAACGTGAGAAAATTTGAATTCAGGAAAATCGAATTTCTGAAATTTCTTCTATTTTTATTCATCCGATTTTTATGAAATTGGGCTTGAATGTTCAGCAAAATGTCCTCATTTCCTACCTTCAATATTTGACCTTTTCCACGTATTTCGTGGCAGCGGTTCTCTTCAAAATGAGAATCCCTCTCAAGCCCCAACATTTACATAATATGTAAATATTATTTACTTGTTCATTTTTTCAGTGTATGGTGAACACCAATGCCAATTATTAAATGTTTATTTAGCATTTTCATGTCACGCAACCACGAGGAACGTTACAAATAAGGAGCGGCCCTGTTTGGGTAATGAAAATTTCATTACCCAAACATTTAATGACAGTGGAAATCAAAACCTTGCCCACGGTGCAATACCGTATGATTGTATCATCCTTACTGATTTTTAACAAAAATTATTGGGCCAAAACCGGTTTTGCGGGAGCAGATACTTGTCTGAGGGAGCACTCGCTTGTTTTAGGGAGCAGAAACCGGTTTCGGGGAAGTGGGCTCTTGTTTGAGGGGACAAAAATCGGTTTTGAGGGAGCAGGTATTCGTTTGAGGGGAGCAGAAACCAGTTTGGGGGGAGTGGACTCTTGTTTGAGGGAGCAAAAACCAGTTCTGTGGAAGCAGACACGAAGTCTTATTGTAGGGAAGCAGAAATCGGTTTTGGGGAGCAGACACTTGTTAGAAGGAAGCAGAAAACGGTTTCGAGGGAGCAGAACCAGTTTCGGGGGAGCAGACACTTCTTTGAGAGGAAGGAACCGGTTTTAGGGGAGCAGATTCTCCTTTGAGGAAACAGGCACTTGTTTGAGGGAAGCAGAAACAGAGGTGTGCTCTGCGAGTAGAACTTAAGAGACCTGTTGACCTAATATAAAGCAGCATTGTATTGTAGGAATCGACTGTGGCCATTCTTTGTGTCATAACAGGCTCATCACGCAGGAGGCGCACAATCGAATTATGCCAATTATTTGGAATGGGCTCAGTTTGCTGTCTTCAGAACTTTGGTCTCGAGCACCACGTTTTGGCTGGCACATCCTCAGTATCAGCCGACGTTCCAATGTCTTAATGGTTGTGATCGTTTGTATGTCAGTTCCGTGAATGGTTGTGGCCTCGTGTTCATACATTTTATTCGTTTTATTAGGTTCATTCTTCACTCCTCAGGGCTCAATGGTGTCCTCCTAATTAAGCGGCGAGATCAATGGTCGTACCCCAAAAGATTGTTGTGTAAAAAAAAATGAAAGAAAAAAAACAGTAACCCGGCTTAATAAACGCATCGCTCCTGTCAGTGAGAACTCAGAAGGAGGGTTGTGGCGCATCTCAGACGTTTTATGGGCATTTTATAGCGTCCAATATCATTCTAATGGAATGCCCGACGAGTTCGGGGTTTTACAATGTTGCTCGATGGGCTCATCGTCCGGCGGGAACTGTCTGTATCTTCTTCATCTTGATTGCCTGTTGAGGACAAGATTTGTCCTTAGTGTTCTTTCAAGAGACAGGAGAGAGGAAACCACTGAAAAAAAAGAGTGAAATTTTCTAGACAGAAAAAAGTCAACTTTTCGCGCTCTGTGCTACTTTATATATTTTTCAATACCTTCGCCTCTTCTAGGAAGTATCGCCTACTACGTACTTGGTTTCCTTCCATTGTTCAACGCATTGGACGTCCTCATTTTTATCCTTCAAGGACTTAAAACGCCGGCGACACAATGGATTCCGGAGGGACTCCCCAAACAACAAAAGGCCGATATTCGCCACCTCCCCCGCTCTTCGACCCTCCGGCAGACTATTGTCCAAATTGCTTCACGTGAAAAAGAAATAGACATCTGCCCGGCGGTGATAGCATTGCGCAGTGGATGAGGGCGTCCCCGGGGAATTCGTCATTGACGGATTTTTCCTCATTTCCCGATCTGGAAGGGGTCGGAGAGGTGTCAGAATCGAAGATGGGATTGGTTCTAAACTGTTTCACAAATATATATAAATTCATTTTTGCGGTACCCAAAAATAATTTTATTTTTAGGGTTGGGCCACTAATCGTTGAGTCAGAATGACTGGGAGAACTTTGAGTTTCAAAACAAAGAGAAATCATAAAAGTTTCAAGTTCGTACTAATTTATGGAATTTAGGGAAACTGAAACTCTGGGGTTTGTGCACATTTTTACCGCTAACACGAAAAAAAAATCATGGGTCTTTTGGATGTTCTATAATGCTGATACCCTTTTTTTCCTGGTCGTTTTTCCCCAAGTTTTCGTGTTGAGGGCCATTCCGGACGCTTCATTTTGCGCTAACAGATTCACTCCAACGCCTCCAAAATAAGCTCTTCGTTTCTATTAGCATGTTTCTGTAACATTGTCCGATGAATAAACCTGCAGTTTTTGCGAATTTCATTTAATTACCCGTAATTAGGGTTATTAATCTCTGAGATACATAATATGTATCTCAGAGATAATACCCTAATGCAACGGTTTCACGACGTTAACAATCATATTATGATTGTTAACGTCGTGAAACCGTTGCATTTTTATAGTAGAAATTTTCGTACTCACGTAGCCCAGCCAATAGACATATCCATGTCAAAATGTTGGCTCGATAATTTTAGCATGGAACATGCTTTAGCCTTGAGCTCACTGACAAAAAGCGTTACTTTTTTTGTCTCGGCATCAGCCTAAACGGTAGACGCCGTTTTTTCCGCTCGATTCCTTAGAACCCGGGTACGGGCATAGGCTTCATTCTCCCGAGGCCCCGTCTTCCTATGGCTTCGGGCGTTCCTTCCCGACCGAGTTTGTTTCCTCCGTAAATAAGGAAATTCACCGATGCGGAAAAAGTGAATCTGTTGACGATTTTCCCACAACTTCAGCTCATAATTATTATAATTATGACACAATTATTGCACGTCATTCGATTGGGGTCACTAAATGGAATCTGTTGACGATTTTCCCACAACTACAGCTCATAATTATTATAATTATGACACAATTATTGCACTTCATTCGATTGGGGCCACTAAATGGAAGCGATTAAATTTACTTCCATTCTAATATTATCTTCTCTAGTGTGATAAAGTTCTTGAAGAACAAATCGCATTACTACCCAAAATGAACAATACAGGATACAAATAAATTGAAAATATAATAAAAATGAATAATATTTTAATAATCAGGGAATTAGTGGCCTAGTGGTAAGACGAGTGAGTTCGCCGAACTAGCGGCCTAACGTACGACAGGTGAGGACACCATAGCATTTTCCATTTCGTGACCTATCTGCGTCTCCCTTCCCGCCCAACGTCACGGCTAAAGCATGTTCCATGCCAAAATTGAACATTTTTATGGAGTAAAAATTTGAGAGGTTGTGTATTAAATACATAAATTTTATGGGAAGTTATTCAAGGCTTGGGTAAATACCCGGTACATACGCAGTTTCTAAATACCCCATTGAGCATTTACCCCCTCTTTACAAACATGCGCAGGGTTCGAACTAAAAATTTCGTTGTTCGATTTTGTCTAAACTTGCCTATTTATAATATATATATAAGTAGTATTCTAATGTTTATATATATATAAGTAATTTTCTGTTTTTTACCATCGCACATTTCTTTCTACATTTTTGACCGCCCAAAACGTTTTTGATCGCCCTCCTGAACCAATTATTTTGCATTTAGATACATTTTACGCCACGTGAAGATCAAAAAGCTCTCCTGGTATTGGGTTTAAGGAAATGCCGATTGGGGATTCGAGTGAATTTTACGGCACATTTTTCAAGGATCAAAAACCAATGCAGAATGACACTGCCCAGTGGTGAGTCCAAAAAGGTAAATAGTGGAATTTAGAAAATCCGCGATTTCGCAAAACTCGTCGTCTCTGTCTGGTTCTGGAAGTCGATCAATGGCTAATCATTTTTACACAAATTAGAAAGTTTGGTGTAGTACGTATTTGGGGAACCCCAAGAAAATAAGAGACACAAATGGATTCTGGGCCCAAATATTCTCTGATTACGACGCATCATTCGAGTCCTTCAAAAACCATTTATCGCCTCGTAAGTTGTACTTTTTTTTTTTTTTTTTTTTTTCACATTCCTGTTTGTAGATTTTAAGTGCGTTTTTCGATATAACAGCATAATACCATAATGGCATAATAGCATAATTATATTATAATGGTTTTTTTCGAACACATTTGGTGATTTTATCGAGGTTATCAATCCGAGCCCTACTTATAACATTACCGCGTCCAGAAAAGAATTTGCCCCAATTCGCTCGTGGCAGTCTCTGAAACGCCCAGACTAGCTTCCCCTTCAGTGGCAGTCAACCCAGGGCGTTCTTCGCTGAGACGCGCGCCTGCCCTCCAGAAAAGCCATTTGAATCGCCTCTTGTCATACATTAGCAATTTCCCAGTGTATTCCCGTCGAAATTTTCGCAACAATGAAAAGCTTTTTGAAATGTTCACCTTCTTCGATACCTCAACAGGTCCGCACTTGATCCAGTATCTCCCTCCCACCCCTCCTCGAAAATGATTTCCCCTCAACCGCCTCGGCCTATTTGTTCTCGTTAATCTGCGGCCCAATCGCCCAAAACGTGATCCAACATCCAACCCCCGGCGGAGTTCAACCCCCATAAACTTCCTTCAAAATAACTTCTTTCTTTTTTTTTTTTTGTTATATATCACCACCCGGGATCTTTCTGGGTGTAACTTTCACCGCTACTTCTCGTTTCGGTGTTATACGGTAAATGAACGCTTTTAACGTTCAAGCGATTACTTTGTGTAAAGATCCATCCCAGCGATTGTGAAGGGGTAGCGGTGGTTAGTTCATTAAAACTGACCCTATCGCGGCCATCTTACAAGTTTTTACTCAACTCCGTGAGGGGTTTTTTATTCTCATCTTTCTCAATATAGTAATTAACCCCAATTAAGTACGAATTAATTTCGATTTTGCTTTAGATGGTTAGAAAAAATATAGAGCCGTATTTCTTCATGATTACGCCAATCGAAAAATAACTAATAAAAACTCGTGAGTTTTTGGATGAGTTAAGTTTTCTAAAAAGTGCCCTGAAAAACCACCGATGGAGAAAACCCCAACCAGTAGCACATTGTCAGTAGCTATCATCATTGCCGTCGTAAATCTCACGCTCTTGCGGGGAAATGTGGCTTGTGCGGGGAATATGTGGGGCCCCCCATAAGGCATTTCTCGGCGGTAATAAATCATAAAAGTCTCGCCCTACCCCGTTTGCACTCATTTGCACGTTGGGCGTTCCGATGACGTCACAAAGGAGGGTTGGAGGCGGGCAGAACGTGCCGTAAAGTCTTGTTTAATTTCAGCCAAGGCATCTCAAGGATGTGTTGATTTCTCGTGAATTTATTTCTTTTTGGTGGTAGTTGGCGAAGAAATACATTTCAAACTGGTATAGAACGTTCACAAATATTTCCGAAAATGATTATTTCATCTCCACACTGGTAATAATTAATAATTGCTCTTTCAAAACCGGCTTTTGACCTCTCCGAATCGGTTTGTACCCCTTCCAAAATGGTTATTGCTCCTCCAAACCGGCGATTGACCTTGCAAACCATTTTGAGCTCTCAAATAGCCGAGTTTCAAACCAATTTTATCCCCACCAAACCAGTTATTGCCCTTTCTAACTGGTCAACCTCTTCAAATCGGGTTTCAATCGTCACTAATGGACGAATGAAGCAATTAATTGATATAATTGAAATATTCACTTGTAAGGAGTATCCCTAAAACAACTCTAACTTTTTGGGGGAAAAAATTAACACACGCTTTAGCCCATCACTTGCATAGAAGCGGTGAGAAACTGTACTAAATCGTCCGACTATTAACTTCACACTGCCGGGTTTATTATTACCCTCTCGTATTTCCCAGGACGCTCCGGTTCTATCTTCTCAGAAAAAAAATGGAGAGAGTGAAACACGAGTAAAATTGTTGTGCGTAATGAGGATCGCCCGCCAGTTAAGCGGCGGGAAAATTAAATGCACTGAGAAACATCGTTTGGGACCGTTTAGCTTTTGAGTGACTTCACCGTTCATGAGACGTTCAACAATATTATGCGGGCGATAATATAATTTTCGAATGTAATATGCTACCTGCTAATGACCGAAATACTCCCAGAAACGAAGCATACGTAATAAAATTAATTGCGCCTATTCGATGAATACCTGAAATGTCTCTCCCGACAGCTAAAATGATTGGATTCTTAAGGACAATTAGCCGGACATATTCAGTTTAGTGTCATCAATCGTGCAATTTTTGTGATAGTTCAGTAAAATTAATTATGCTGGTGTTTTTTTTTTTCTTTAATTCTTTTAATGAGTTATACATTTTTGTTTTGTAACACATTTTGATGAAATTGGGCTGAAAATGCTCTTGTAACTTATTCTTTGAAAAATACAACTATAAACATTTCACCCAACAATAATATTATGAATTCACAATAATAATATTAAGAATACATATTATGAAGATTTCACTTTAGACGAAATTGCACAAAAGTGTTTCATTTCGCTACTTGCAGAGATGCTTATTTTTTACCGTGTCATCCCAACTTTGAGCTCCTAAAGGCTTAACTAATCGATTTTTTGTTTCTATTGTTCCAGGTGAGGACTCGGAAATGGACCGGCTGGTAAAACTTCCATTAACCCGTTGCGCACATGTCCCTTCGATGTAACCCCCTCGTGATATACCGGAAGTCCCTTTAAAATAACGCTCCCCCTCCTTTTTTGTGATCTCATTGCGCATCACCTTTCGTGCGAGGAAAAAACTGAGTAACTTTAGACTGTAGAGGTCCTTATGTATTCAGAGTCCGTTTTGTCGGATTGACATTTTTAAAAAAGTGTCGAGCCAGTTTTAAAAATAGGTGTTAATTTATTGTGACGTCAATTAGGAGGTGATAGTTTTCGTTTGTGGGTTTGAGAGGTTGTACGAAAATGTGAAAGTTTTTTTTTTTAATGTTCATCAGTTTTGGCATCGCGAGACTCCTCGTTTAATATCGACTGACGCATTCTGAAAGTTGTAGGGGGGAAGGAACAACGTCTTGACGGGTGAGTTAGGCCGTGTTTACGAGGCGGTTAATGAGGAATGAGGAACAGGGAGATCCCCAGCTATTCCAAAACCCTCCTTCAACTTCACGCGAACTTCCCTTCGGGCCCCTCCCAGGCAAGACTACTTATGGTTGAAGTATTGATCCTAACTTTGTATGTATTCGCCTTTGCTGTATCATCGCTCGAGGGGGGTTAAGGCTTGAAAACCCTACAATCCCTCTTTCCCTTCATTTGCGGCGGTTCCCCGCGGAAACCGCGTATAAACTTCGAGATTCCATTCTCGTACAAGGGAAACCTCCCTCTTGGGAGCTGGGCAAAAACTGGGAATTGGATTCAGGAGGGTTTAATGGGGTTCTTCTGCAGTTTTCAAAAAAAAAAAAAAAAAAAAAAAAATTGGGAACCATAACAACGGAGGCTTTTAGCTGCAAAATCCCTTCGTTTCAAATTTTTCCCAAAACGCTTTTGGGTTTTTCAAAATAGGTACAGAGATTTTCATTAATATATTAAATACTATAATACAGTAGATATTATCTTGCATGCAACTCCTTGCCAAAAAGTCAGTTATTCAGCTAATAACATGGTTAAAAATGGTAATAAAATGGTTACGCCAAAATTTAAAAAAAAAAAAAGGATTGCTGCAAAACTAGCTCCTTCCAAGATTCAATTTGAATTGAAAAATGGTCACTACCTACTGTGAAACACGCATAGACTGGAACAAGCATAGAATAGAACTATTATTTAAAAAAAAAAAAAACAAAAAAAAAACGAATTAATTCATTTAAATCAAGATGCTATGTGTTCGTCTCTCCAGTAAATTTTCAAATTTGGAACGAGCATCTGACTTGAATAATTGTGGCCGTGAAAAGATCTCTGTGAATTTCGGAAATTTTTAAAAGATTAGGCTGTTCAAAAATCACCTAATATTTCTCTCTATCTTGAGGAGCTGCGGCCAATCACAACGCTCCAAATCAGGTAGGTACTGTGCGGGGCTCAGACGTTGGATCGTGGACCTTATTGTGGATTGACAAGAGTCAAGTAGGTGTAGGTAGTATTGTGGACATAGCGCACTCTGTGAAGTCCACTAATCGATCAGTTAGACGCTTTCTTCGACTCTTTTTTGCCGAAACGAAGAGGAATTTTGAGCCAAAATTTGGGGGTCGAGGGGTTTGGATGAATCGGAAAGTGAAGTCAAAAATGCCATAATTTTGCGTTGAACATCGTCGGGCAGATCTGGGAGTCCCAGCAATAATCAATTATTGATTCCTCGTTCAAAAAACTACGAAAAAAACACCCTATTGGACCCCTTCAAGACCCAAGTCAGTGACGAGGTTGCTTCGCAGCGCTCCCCAGGGTGTTGTCCCACTTCGGCGCCTATCCGCATGTTTACACAGCGACAAAACGAGGAATAACATACTCGATCCTCGGTTACCAGTCTCCTTGTTATATTTGAGTTTTTGAAGTCTACTACGTGGCGTTTTTAGGAATTTTTTGTTTCAGAGGCACAATTAGGCTGATAATATTATCCAAAAGACAAAAAGTTTTATCAGCCAAAACGTTTGGTGTTGTCCCTCCTAAAGTGATATCCTGGATCTTCCCCTGACTGACTAAGTCGATGCTGCAAAATTTGCAATATTTGCAATATTTAATATTTAATATTTAAAATTGTACTCCAATCACACTGTCTTCTCGACTTTGGCGCTAGTGTCGCATTCCCTGGCTTCCAATGCTTCCACTTGGATTGTTGAAGGGCTTCGGCAAATCGGTGTCTTTCGAAGTTACATTGACGAAGAATCGATTATTTGTGGTCCCAGACTCATCCGACCACCCTTCAACGGTATTCGATTATAAAAGGGATCTTCGAACTTGAGCATACTGTGTTAAATTTCGAAATACCGACGCGAGAACGCGGTATGTTAAATGTTTCATCACAAAAAAGTCAGTGAAAGCGTGAGAATGAGATTCGAAAGAATTCTCATTAATGAAGAACCAAATTGTTGCAATTAAATTGTAACGAATGTTGTTACCGCTTTGCCTCATTTGATCCTAATCTTCACTACGCTACGACTTTTTATTCGCACACTATTGCTTTCGAGACTACCGAAGGTAGCGGAAGCGTTTTTTTTTTTTTTCTCTCTCATTTTTACATTCCTCATTCCTTTTCTGGTACTTTTCCGTTATACCCCCCCCCCCCCCCCCACTCGATTTCGTGTTCATAAACACCCCTCCCGATGGCTTTAAGGCACCCAAATTCGAGCCCTTTTCAGTTATAACACCCCCACCCCCACCCCGACCCCCCCGAACTCGATTTCGAGCCCCTCCCGATGGCTTTAAGGCACCCAAAGCCAACCAAAATCGAATGGGGGGGGGGGGGGGGTATAACGGAAAAGTACCCCTTTTCTAGCAAACGAACCAAAAACAAAACTCAAAAATAAAATTTAATGAATTGCCTGTGCGCACGGAGCGGGAGAAACAGCTGAAAGTGAGCAGCCCTTTTGTTTTGGTAGATACCACGATAACACAGTGACTAGTTTCCACGCCTTGCCCTACACTGCGGTAAACACGGATAGCACAGCTGTTACCGCAACTTGATAAAATAATTACGACCAATTTTCTCGATTCTAGCTCATTAAACACGTACATAACGGTCCCTTAATAATAAACCCCTCGCAGCGTTTTTGATGACACATCACGACAAATTTCATACGTTGATTATTCCAGAGCTTAAACTCTCCAAGAATTTATCATTACTCACACCGTGATGCAATCGCAATCTCAATCAAAAACATAACTGCGCCGATAAACAATCTTTTTGCTCCTCGTCGATTAGCAAAGATTAACACAAAATTACACATCGAAAAAAGTCATCCTCCGTCATTTTCGCCCGAGAAAAAAATCACTCAGTTCAAACACGGTTTAACGCTTCCCGAAGGTTTCGAGGTTTTTTTCCGCTTACTAATAACCTTCGGTCTGAATGTTTATTTGTTCCATTAATTCGAAGGTAAACTTTCTCGAAGCTTTTCGGCACATCAAAGTGGACCAGCCATTTGAATTTTTCGGTCTCCCCTTCGAAACCGAGTGAAAAGTTGGAATATTATACAGTTTGCAGACTGAGTTTACAAAAATGTATAGAGATATTTCAAATCCAGGGCTCTTATGAACACATATAAAACCGTCTTTCTGTTCGGACTCTAGAGGCCTTTATATGGGCTACCTTTAGGAGATTGAAAGCTCAAAAATTATGTTCTTGATTTTCTAGTAGCGTTGCCGCTAGTGTTCTGGTAGGTAGTTTCCTAAATACCCACGATGGTTATAAATTGGAATTCTGCATTTGGGGGAGAACCTGATTTTGACGTTCCTCATAATTTGCTGAGGACATGTTCCAAACTTGAACGGATTTTTCCAAATCTAAGGACAAATCCTTAGATTTGGAAAATAAGTTTGCCTCTGAGATAATCAAATTTTTTCGGACATCTTCAGTTTGGCGGATTTTCAATTTTTTTTAGCAAACTTAATTCTCTCTTTTAATTCTCTGACGTTCAATCCAATTCCTCATTTTATGCAGTTATGTATATGGCAGATTTTTCAGTGGTAGCAGATGTTCAAGAAATAAATATGGATAAAAAGTCTTCTGGCTCTTTAAATTTTCCCGGTCCAGGATTGGTTATTTTTCTCTACATCATTTTAATTAATAAATTTAAAAAATATATAAATTACCATATTTAATTTAAGTTTGTATTAAGTAAAACTTTTTATTACTTTTTTTCTCCTCACGGAGTTTGTTATATGTTTGAAAATTTAACTGCGTCACATTGCGTCAATAGTTTATTTTCTCAAACTTTTTTACTTCTAAAAACCGGTTTCCTTATCGGGCAAAGTTGGCGTCTGGCACCTTCTAACCAGTTTTCTGCTCTATAAAAGCCGACGGCAGCTCCTTCGAAACCGGTTTTCGGCTCAGTAAAAGCTAATGTCAGCTCCTTCAAAACTGGTTTTCCGCTCAGTAAAAGGTGATGTCAGCTCCTTTAGCGGGGTTAAAATTGGTTTTCGTCTCAGTAATGGGTGATGTAAGCTTCTTCTATATAATTTTGAAAACCGCCTCTTATTCGCCTCCATACGCGGCTCCTCACCCATTTTTTTTTTTTTTTTCAGCCATATTGGTCATTACTCCCCATCTGCCTTTTCCCGGATCGTCACCGTTCAATTGTAACAAAACCGAAAAATCCTCGCCCCCCTTTTGCATACCAATAAAAACCCTAAGTAACCCCCCTTCATTTGATCCTTCATAAAGTGTGAAAAAGGACCGCTGTCCGTCCGTGACTAATCTCTAGCTCTGTACGTGGTACACATTGGGCCGAGATGGATTTGAAACCCCCGATTTTCAAGTATGCAGATGCCACGTCCTCCCCTTTTTTTCACCCCTTTTCATCAATCTCAAAAGCCGCGACATTTGGCCGGCAACCCCCTTGTGATTCCACTATTTCCCACAACGCAATCGAGAAAAATCTCTCGCCTGATTTCAGTTGAAGATATTAATTACTTTTAAAAAAAGAGGCGGGCTTCGAACAGTGTGAGGCCGAAAAATCGCTGCTCTTGATCGGGAGAGCTCATAAGGGTAGAAAAACCTCTTTTTTTTCCTCCAAACCCCCGACATCAAAAACCTTCTCCCCCTCTTTTTTTCTTTCACATGCAAAGCAGTCAACCCCTTTCAAAACGTCTTTGTCCCTCCGTGCCCTTCGCTCTTATATTTGCATCGGCACTGTTTGCTTGATAAATAATGCGTTTTATAGAAGTTAAAAAAAAAAGTGCCGGCTGAAGCGGTGATTACCGAGCTGAGCGCATTTCCAGACTTTTTTCTCTCAGTCGAAAAGCTCCGCATTATTCATCCTCATCAGATATTATATTATTCCGGGAGGAGGCCGTTATGCTGTTGTTTAAAACTACCATACGGACCCCCATTTCGACGACATCACGCATTTTCATGCCCAGTAGTCGGAAAGGGTTTAACAAGGGATGCACCCCCTTAAAATCAGATTGTAACTGGTGATGTGAACGACTGTGAATATAACGTACGACTTTGGAACTGTCAGCAACACAGCTAAGGTAAAACTAAATAAATAAGTAAATTAGTTGTACTGAAGTTTTGCGCGCGAATAAAAAACTGACAAAAAAGTTAATGAGAACTAAATTTTTTTTAAATTGAATATAAATTCAAATTAAAGAAAAGCTGATAATAAATTAATAATTTATTATTTTCAATTTGAACATTTTTTAATTTCCTATTTCGTTATCTTATTTTAAATACATTTATTTTTATTTGTCATTTATTATTATATTTATAATATATTATATTACAGTCGTTTTCTCGTCAGTTCAATAGAAGCGCTAATGGCGGCAGTTTTGCTTATTACTTTTCAAGAATCAAGGTCAAATTTGTTGAACAAGCATTACATTAAATATGAATATATTTATGAAATTTTCATAAATGAAGATAGGTTGGTGGTTAAGTTTCTTTGTGTAACTTGTTTGTTTTTTATTTATAAAAGTAGTTTTATCTATAAAAATTGAGTTTTATATAGGAATTAAAATAAAATACAATTTAAAAAATATTAACTTTATTAAATCAATTTCGTTCTATAAATGAAGACTTTTATTTTAAAAACGCTGCAAATTTTACACAAGGGTTTGATATCGGTTACTTGTGCAGAAATTTAATTCTGTGTCTATGGAAAAAATGGAAATTTTGAAAAAAAATTTTTTTTTTTGATTTTTATCAACAATTTTTGTTTCTTCTAAAATTCTTTATTTTTTGCTCGCAAAATTTTTAACCTCCTGGGATCCATCAAAAATCCCATTTTTCGTCCCATGAAACGTCCAAAAATACTTCGAAAACGACACCTTACTCGATCCCATAGCTAAAAGCCTTCAAAAACACCCTCCAATAACCCCTTTTTAGCCCGATAGCGCCCCATGGGTTTGGGCGATCGGACTGAAAACCTTGCGGGTACAACTAGATGGTAAACCAAGTATTTTGTCAAAATTTCAGATTTAAAAAAAAATTCATACTGCCCAAAACGGCCTGGACGGCGTACGGCATACGGCGGACGGACATTTCGGTTTTGGAATCTAGACCACTTGAAACGGATAATGTCAAATTTTGATAAAATATGAATTGAAAATTAGAAATATTTAAAAAAAAAAGAGTTTTATAAATAAATACTTTTATTTAAAAAAATGGTGTTGTGTCTGTTTTATTTATACTGAAATCCTACATGAAGTTTTATGGGTCATAATAAGGCTTAGCCGTCGAATGCTCCAAACTTTAAAGGGAGTGCTCTTGATTCGTAACAGGAAATATACGCTGAGAGGCTTAACAGGGTCGTTCCGTAGGAAACATTTGATCGTCCAGGGAATGATAAATTGTCACGTCCATAATCCGCTTCCCGCCCTTGGGAACGAGACGCAAATTGGACACAACGGCGGCCGGCGATCTACCGGACAATACCGGGGAGGGATATTGAGGGGCACTGTGCCAAGGAGAGCGATTTCATGCCGATATTGAAGGCGAAGTTAGGCGTAGGAAGGTGGGTTTTTGTATGGTAGCCGAAGAGATAAAACACCCCCTCCGATCTAAATAGAAAATGAATCGACTCGCTCCACCCATCTTTCGTTACCTCGTTAGAAAACCCGTTTAAATTGGTACGACGTCCCGATAGATCACCTGGTTCGGTCTTGGGGGTCCACTTCGCCTTATCAGGAAGCAGCAAATGACGTCATTAATTTGAGTCAAAGGAGGCTGAAGCGCCCAAAAAGGTAGTAAAGCGATATTTTAATTGTTCACAGCTAGTCCGAGAACAGAAGATTTTCACGATATGAAACCAAATTTCATAACGACAGGGGTCTTCCAAGAATGATGAACCAAAATCTGACCCTACACTTGACACTTCTTTCGAATCTCATTTTCCTTCTTTTTGTAACATAAGATGATTTTGAAAATAACGAAATTTTCTATTAGAGCCTTTTACCGTAGTAAGCTTGACAGTGCGGACCCCTAATGTTTGTCTCTATCAACCCTCTTTTAAACCCGCACTAAAACCGCTCATTGATCTCCTCATTTTCTATCCCACTTCTGATTCACCCAACGTTCGAGATATCGACAAACAGTTAGCGAGGCCATAAGCGATAAGGAAAGTTCTTCCGGAGAAAACTCCCTCTAACGATAGAACCTGGTCATTTAGTGCCATTGTTTCAGTTGAATTAGGATTACCACAGGGAGAGGGAGGCGGTGACACATGCAAGCCCATGTCCTTTGGCCAAGATCGCCTTTAAAGGGAGTCGCAATCTTCTGTAAGATACCACGACCGATCTCTTCCGAGTGTTTGAACACAATGGGAGAACTTTGCCGGGCGCCATCTGCATTTTCGCGTGCATCGTGTACACCGGTGAATTCGTTCTTCGTGATAGGGTCCTTTTGGAAGAGCAATTCAAGCAATTACGGCGAGCGCTGAAGCAGTAGCCTCACGTGAGACTTTATGAAAGTTCACATCTTCGAGTGATTTTCTTAAAAACAAAATTCATATTAAAAGTTTTCCCAGAATTCATGATGACGCTAGTTTTAGGCGCGGCACACTTACATTACAACACGGTTGTACGAGCGTTTTTGACAACGGGGTCGTCTTTTTTGACAAGACCGACGATTGTCCGATTGTTTGAATTTCCAGGAAGTGAAAACATTACGAAAGTGACCGCTCCTTAAACAACTGCTTCCTAAATCATATTTTTCCTCTCGCAGGCGCCTTTCAGTTTGTCGGACGATTTACAGACTAGGTGTGACCGCTGTCAACTCTACACATTTTTCGTCTGAAACTGGTCCCCATCCCAACCAGGCAATTTGGAATCAATCACGCGGTATTGAGCCTGATGTATTTAAGGTGATTATTTTGAGGCGGTTAGAGAAGTAAATCCCATGTAACAACGTGGTTCTCCTCTTTAAAAGAAAAATAAAACCCCGTTTAAATCGAGTATTCCTCGTTTGGTATCCGGCCGGCCTCTCAAAGACTCAAAAGGCTCCTTCGACGAGGGTCCGACCGCAACTCATTAGCATACAAAGCCCTAAAGGCATTTACATTTCTGTGTAGCTTCCCCTAATATTGTTGTAATTACAACTTAAGATCGCCATTAAGTCTCCGGCCCTCGGGGTCATTAGAACATATGTAAAAATCCTTTTAAAACAATCTACTCACACACAAAAAAACGGGCGTCGCGTGATATGAGCGTAGGCGGTGGAATTATGTTTCTAATCAGTCGATCCCGGAACTTCCTCCGGGCCTGCGAAAAAAAAATACGGCGTTTTTTCACCTCTGAGGCTTCGGAATATCTTTTAGAAGGAAGCGTCATTACGGGAATTATGTCTTGAAAAATTGACATAGAGGATGTGGAATGACACGAAAAGGGTGTTGGTGGGAAGAGTAAACCAAACAAGCGAGTAAGTAGTAAATAATGTCGGCAAAAATTTGTTAAAAACCAAGAGTTAGTGAGAAAAAATACCGTACACTTTTAAAATCAATTCGTTTGAAGAAGGCACAACAGCTCTTTATGAGCCGAAAACCGGTTTTGAAGGAGATGACATCAGCTCTTAATGAGCAGGAAACCGGTTTTGAGAAGTATCCCGTCCTAAACGTTTGGGTGTATCCAATCCTTCTGCTACTTGCCATTTGCCTCTAGAACCATGGATGGCTCTTGCTGCCTAGCCACTGTCGACAGTTTCTACGTGGTCCAGTGTTCTGCTCTCTGGGAACTCTGCAAGTTCTCGCTGCTGCATGGCTTGGTTCCTTTGTTTCCCGCTGTAGTCCAGGAGCCAGCTGCTTGGGGAGGGGTGGAAACCGTGATTTTTCAGTCCTTTTTTCGGTTATTTGTGAATATCTCGAAAATTATTGCTTAAGAAACTTTTGTATGAAACCGTTAAAAAGTACATTAAATTTCCTTTCGATTGCACTACCTACGTTTTTATTTTGGTCCAATAGGTACCAAGCTATGGCATTTTGAAAAATGCCAAATTTTTCAAAATGCGGATGTTAGCGGAAAAAAAGGCGTTTCCGCACCCATAAAATACACTAATCATCATTAATTGAATATTCAACGTATCTACGTATACTGCACGTAGTCCGTATACCCTCCAACCCCCCCCCCCCCCCCCCCGGTGCCAAGTCTAGCTCTAGTAAAATTTTTAATATTTAATTTGATAACTTTCCCCAATTTTTTTAAAACTCAAGTATTTACGATAGGTGACGACAAGTTTTATTTGACCTCGAGCGGATTCACCTCTGGAATAAAATTTGATACAGCCCCTCGAAATACAAAAGTAATGACGATAATTAAATTATTCAAAATGGCCTACATGACAAACCAAGTCAGAACCGTTCCAATGTGTTGTGTAAAATTAATTTCCTCGAAAGGAGCGAAAACACCCTCTTCTCATCTCATGCTGTTCATCGCGTTTCTTTTTCTCTGCCACTTGCGAGATGAAGGATGAGAAATCCGGGCGGCCGAAAGAGGGATTGAAAAATTCTTCGGGGCTCCGATCTGGTTTTTTGGGGGTCTCCCGAAAACGCTGAGAGTTTCGTGGCGGGAGAGAAAAAAAAAAACCTTTGTTTTTGTTCGGCCTTGCGGTGACCGGTTGGGTTCCCTTGTTTTTGGAGGAGTACAAGTTGCAGTTTGGAAGGAGACCCGCTCACGTTTGATCGCACCAAGATTTGGGGTTCTTTTCCCCCTCGCGATAATTACCCGTTTTGGTGAAGTTGAACGGCCTGAAGACAGGATTTACTCCGAGTGGGTGTAATTTAATTTTAAAACCCCCTTAATTAGGTAATTAAATGGCTCATTTTTACGCCCAAAAACAGTTTTAGCAGTGATCGAGCTGAAACGAGAGAACGTCTATTCCTCCCTAAAAGGCGGCAACGTTCGTACGATTGTTTGAGAGGCGCACCTGTGTATACACATTCTTCGAAAAACCTGTTTTCCATTATTTGTTCCACTCGGGAGCCCACCGTTCCACCAATTTCGGTAAATATTGTGCTCTTTCGTGCTCTGATAATTACGCCATTGCCGGAATATTTCTAGTGAATCGTTTGAGTTGTTCCACGTTGACGTCAATTGCAAGAAAAAAAAAACAAAAAAATCAATATTTCAGTAGGGTTGTTGGCCCAAAAACCCCCCACCAAACCGCAAAAACGTAAAAACAACCGTCATTTCGATTTTGCCAAGTGTGACGCCGAGGTCCTCTCCATGAACCGATTCAATTAATAACAGTGATTATGTTGATAACGTGAAAAACAACCGTCTCTTTCGTGGGGACAGGTTTGGTGCCGTCAATCAGCACGGTGAAGGATTTTCGAGTCGGCGAATCTTGTAAATTGACGCCAAATTGACACCCGAGTATTCCTTCGAACAGCTCCGAACTCGGCACTCAGCGATTTTCCGAAGGATTCAGGAGAAGAAAAAAAATGATTGGGCCAGCACTAGGATTTGGAAAATATGTGAAAAAATGCTGTATTTCCTTAAAAAGTATAGCACACACTAAAAACGCTGCAAATTTTACGTAAGGGTTTATTATTCTTAGATATAGGTTACTAATGCGAAAATTTAGTTCTGTGTCAATAAGAAAAATTTTGGAAATTTTTTTTGAATTTTTAAATTTTTTTTTCTCCAAAAATTCTTTATTTTTTACTCGAAAAATATTCAACCTCATGGGATCCTTCAAAAATCCCATTTTTAGCCCCATGAAAGCCCTGTAGATCGCCACAGTGAAATCGGATCGTTCCGGGACCCCCAAAAATACATTGAAAACGACACCTAACTCGATCCGATAGCTCAAAGCCTTCAAAAACCCCCTTCTATAGCCCCATTTTAGCCCCATAGCGCCCCTCGGGTTTGAGCGATCAGACTGAAAACCTTGCGGGCACAACTAGATGGTAAACCAAGTATTTTGTCAAAATTTCAGATTTCAAAAAAATCCTACTGCCCAAAACGGCCTGGACGGCGTACGGCGGACGGACATTTCGGATTTTGAATGTAGACCTTTTGAAACGGATAATGTCAAATTTTGAGGCCCTTTGGAGTCGTCGACCTCCGTCGCGAAAACATAGGTGTATTATTCCAATAATAATAAACCAAAACAGTTGAACATTATTGAGATTAGCTATTATGTTATTATTGTTATTTTTATTTTTATTTTTTTAGTTTGAAGAAATTGCTTTTGGATTTATCACTGCGAACATATAAAGATCATTAACGTAAAAAAAATCCCCTCGTGGTCTATCTGAGAGCTCAACTGTTCTTAGTAACAGACCTTGATCGATTTTCCCCAACTTTTTCATGTTCTTAACTTCATTACTCGCTCGCAGTTATGTCTAAAAATTGGGACAATTTGGGCCTTATATATATATATTTTTTTTTTTCATGAGGAACACGATGGTAAGGTCAGGTTTTGAAAAAGGATGACCAGGTTCGTCAAAATCGGCGAAAACGTTGCGTGGTAGTTCATTTCATTTCTTGTATTATAAGGAAATTTCGATTTAATATTCAATCCAGTTATGAAAAACGTCCAATTTAATTGGGTGTGGTGTTTCTCTCCCGAATTCAAAAATAAGTACAATTTTTCATTTACGTAGATATTGTCCTTAGGAGAAAAAGATGTTTCGTCAGCACGTGTTAGGTTAGGGAGTGGTTCAATCCTTCAATGACACTGATCACCACTGTCTTAAGTAACTTTCGAGCTTCCCCTTGGTCAACACTGTGACAGAGGAGTGGGGGAACCTAACAACGGATAAACTGTGTGTGGGGAAATCCCTCAGAAAATCCTTCCAGGATGATTGCCATTGTACGTCTTACTCCTTAAAGAAGTGTCATTTTACAATTCAAATCGTCCTCTGATTCCACGGCACGCCTTATATCCAACCAAAGTTCTTTTCTTGGGGGACGATGAGGGATATTAAATTCAAATGCGTGAACGCCTTCCACGAAATGAGTGATCATTAGAAGTCCTCGGAGTCGTGCATTTCTCGTATAATGTTTTCGAGAGGTTAAGGAGCGATGTAATTTGATGCACGTCATTATTTAGATGTCACCAATTCGTGGTGTTAGGAGTGTGGGGAAAATTGACTAGAAATCGTCGCACCTATATGGGAAGGAGCGCTGGAAATAGTCCCCCCTAACTGTCACTCCATTACCGCCACTCGCTGAAGGCCATTATTCAAATGTTGACAGCTAATGGCGAAAATCAAGCATTTTTTCTCTCCTCCCATGCCTTCTGGGGGTCGAGAAAAAAAAGAACCACCTCCCCATCAAATCTCGAAAAAGAACTGTCTGCCTCGCCTTTCAATGGGAAACTAGAATACCGATACACATCTCTATAACGCATCGTAAAACGCCAAATCACCACTAAAAGTCAGTGTGGGGAAAAGGCATCGGATTGACACCTACCATATTCTAGATAAGGAATAATAGCATTCATGAATGCGGGCGTGTCTGGCAATAATTCAAACTGTGCTCATCATTTTACCAAACAGAAATAATACCAATGGGCAAAAAGCTCTTTGCGGTCTCCACACTGGAGTAAAATTCACCATAAACTAATAAAATGAACTGACCTTTTTACTTATTATTATTCATATAACGCTTCACTGACGAGTAGTTTGTACTTTTTAACTGATTCTACTTAGGCATAAAAAATGTTTAATGTTTTACTTGGAAACAGAAACCCGAGGTGCCGTTAAGGAACAAAACTATCAATTTCCTCGACGTACGTTCGTTTCCTCCCTTTTGAACGTGACACCACCATGTTAGAGTTCATCCCCTTCACGACTTTTGAACTCGGAAAAAGTTAAATGGCTCGTTTCCGTTTGGGGACTTACGACAAAACTCGAGAAAGACGGTAAAGAGAAAAAAAGGCGATTAAAAAAACTAGTCCAACAAAAGGTTGTGGGAAGGGGGGTTCACCTCATTGTACGTGCGTGTTGGTTGCACTAATAACTCGGATTGGTGGAGCATCTCTTCCCGAGAGTTAATTTAGAAAGACACCGCACGCCTCCCTACGGGTTTTAACGGGAGATTCTGACTTCGAAAATAAAAACCGACAGGCTTTCCATCCCTCTAATGACGTCAGAAGATTTCCGTTTGAACATAGGAAAAATAACGAGGTAATTTGTAACTACTAAGATGTCCCCCGAAAAAAGGACGCATTATGATAATTTTCGATGTTTGAGTTTGTGTAATAATTACAAATTTGGGTGGGGATTCGGCGTCAAAAATGTCAAAATTTGTCAGTATTCAATACCAATTCCTATTTACAACGTTGTAAATGCGGTATATATACCGTTAGTTTTTACGAGGATAATATGTATTTAGACCTGGGAGTTAGTCAAAAATCTGTCCAATAGGGTGCGTGCACTTCAGCTAGTTGAAACTAATTCACGAGTAGATTCCCATACTTCTAAGTAATTTATTGCGGCCAAACTTAATATTTCCTAAGAATCACTGGTACTATCTTCTCGCGCTTCAATTGCCAGGACTGATTACGTGTATTACGACGAACTAACTATCAACAGTTACTGTTGATAAAAGTGAACGTGTGACAGAAAAGGTTCACTAATCGATTTTTGGCACAAAACGAGGTTTGAGAGTCTCAATTTCAGTCTTTTCTCTTCTTATAATATAATACCCCAGAATACAGTACAATTTAAATATGTCATAATATACATAGTTTCGCTACCTAGATATTTTTTTACTGAATCCACTTCGTACCATGTACCATAACAATTGCTATTTAGTAGGATGTGGAAATTAAAGAGGAAATCTCTGGTGAAAATCAACTCTTTCGATCCAAACTCTAGGAGGTCAAATACATAGTACATGTAAGGCACCCTCAGGTGCTTGTGTTGGATGTGTACCAGATTGGTTTTTCCTAATGATTTATTAGGTTTGTGATGTGATTGGCAGAATGCGTCCAGCACAGCGCCTGAGGTTACGCCGCCAGGAGTTTTGGAGGATGCAGGAGGGAGTACAGATGGAAATTTATTGGAAGCATGATGCAATCTGCAGACTGGCAGTTTTCCAGCTGTATAAATGGAGAATCTGGGTTCCTGAGGCTCACTCGAAGTGTCGAGATGTTGTAAGTCCAGCGGATTCTCGGGAGGGTCAGCAGAGAACCGCCACCTGGCACAATGTGTCGTGTTGGGTAAGGTTTCCGCCGGCTGCCGCAGTTGTACCGAGGGGGATCGCTGTCTTCCCAAGGATGGACTCCCGGTTCCCGTCCTTGATCTTACAAGGATCCGCTTTTCCCGGCTTCCAAACTTTAAATGTCAAGGATGGACTCCTGAGCAATGGGCCCTTGTGAAAATGCCTCTCCTCGTTGGAAATAGATCATAAATAACTGCAGTTATTTATGATCTATTTCCATTCGCATGCGATTGAAGCTGTTCAATGGGAATGCATAATGGGAAATGACAGCTCAATGCAGGTTTTCTTGAGCCCCCCCCCCCCCCCCCCAAGTCGGCCGCTGTTGAGTCGCTCTCGGAAGAAGTAGCGAATGCCAGTGCTCTTGTGCTCAGCACCGCGCCGAGCGTGAGCCCCTCGAACCTGCGTTGGCGGGCTGGATAATGATTGGACAAGTGTGAGGAGAGTTTTCCACCCAGTATTTTTTTGCAGTTTCCCTATTGTGCTGACCCCTGAAAGTGCATCTTCTCTCGGCTCAGTTTTCTCAACTCATTAGCATCAACATTTTTATCATGTCTGATGAAGAACTTTTGGCTGCATCGAGGGAAAACCTGATCCTAAGCCTCGTCTGATCCCTGTGGAATGTCTGGTCGTGGAGTTGAGGACCCAGGCACTTCTAGGGGCTTATATTCAGAACCCTTGGTGATCCCAGAATGCGGGGGAAGGTTAGAGGGAATTGAAGATGACATTGAGACTGACTGTGGCGTATCTGGACATTTCCAGTGAAAACAGTATCATTTACAAGTGCCATCACAGTGGGTCCACAGAGAACCCATAGAGAGTGGATTCTTGGGAAGCTAACCTTCCCAATTCAATAATGGGGATATGGTAGGAAATTCATTTTGAAAAACAGAGCCTCGTAATGCCTCGTGTATTCCTGCATTTAGTCCACTGCACTCTCATCTGAGCCTTCTGCCAATAATACAACTATCAAAACGAACATCACGGATTCATTGTTCGGAGACCTTTGCGTAAATGATGAAGAACATTTTTTCTGGTCTGTTGACTAGAGGCTGCGAATTAACGACAAAATAGATGCATTGAATGTGAATACAAATGTTCATCGTTAAAAGGCTTCCAAATAACACTAAAAGTGAAGTCATAACTCTGATTGCCTCTACGAATTAATTTATAGAATTTATGGAGAATTAGAAATTAAAAATGACCCCAGACCGCTAAAGCTCTGTCATGGATAAAGCTTGCCGATCGTAAATATTACAACTATAGTAACTTTGGACTCTTTCGGAGATCATTAAATTTACCATTTTGTTTCCTCTTCATCATACATTCCCCTTTGTTTAATCATAAAAAATCATTTTTAAAACTTTCTTTTCTTATACGTCAGAAAGATGTGGAACCTCCTGGAGCGTGAGTGTAAGTTGAGTGTGAGTGTGAGCATGAGGGGATGGAGGCGTGGGGATGCCAACGCGCTCACGCTGCTGGACCGGATTTTTCAAGGATGTCGGCGCACTTATGCGTTAACGAGTGAGGTTTCCTTGGAGTGACGCGAAACTCTGTCGGCCACAGCACCATGGAAAACAAAATAGTAACAACAACACTCAAGTAAACATATATCTGAAGTCACGTAATAAGAGATCTGGCCAGATTACACAACGTTATCAAGCGAGTTGTCGAAGGAGTAACTCACACTCACATGCTCACAGCCGGAAATGTGGACAAATGTGAGCGCCTTGCATCGCCTCACACTCACACTCCTGGAACAGCAAATTCGATCCTCACACTTCCTCACGTCACTCCTGGAACTGTGAGTTGGTGGGCGTGGCCAACGAATCGTAGCTCTGCGCAAGCGCTAGTTCCTCACATCGCCTCACACTTACACACTGAACAAACCTATTGTTCACTTTTGGTTGAAACGCTTAAAATCATCATTTTCAGCCCCCAAAAAGTCCCGCTCAGCCCTGACGACCAAACTGATAAGTGATTTCGGACACCACGGAGACGTATAGGACCGAGTGGTTTATCAAAATATACGGTTAAAAAAATTAACAAAATGGAATAAAACGTCGAAGGTCTTACATTTCATTCTATAACTAGGCAGGGGCCCACAAAACCGACTGATTTAATTTTAACGGAGTTCGGTTTCGCAAATTACCTCAGAATGCGGCACTAAAGAGCGCCCACGACCGTTTTGAAGTCTATAAAACGGGGAAGGGAGGGTCGAGATGTAAACAAAGGCAAATCTCCGGGATGTTGGATTGCCGGAGAGGAGCGTGCCAGAAAAACGTCGTCTTGGCAACTTGGCACCGGAGAAAAGCTCGCTCAGGAGGAGATTCATCACATAAATTCATTCCGCCACGGTATAAATTTAACTGATCATATTTTCGAGTTTTAGAGAGGGGTCAACAAGAGGTTGAATAATTTCGGGTTGTTGGGTTTTAAATTATGACCTACTTGAGAGGATTATGAAAAATGTTGAGATCCTTATTGATGAATTGGAAAAGTTGGATTAAAATTATTGTAGAAATTGGTGTTTAAACGTCATTTAAAAACCAACACAATAATTTTTGGTCCGTCAATTATTGAAAAATTCCCATAGTGTAATAGACAAAATTCAAATGGTCGTCAAGATGTCCCCAAGAAGCTGTACAGGTCTACCTCAAACATTTGACCATTTCCAGGTGTTACGTGATTACGAATTGTCCTTTCTTTGCAAAATCGTCCGGTCGTGAACTAACTTGATGCGAAAATATTGAAACTTGCGACAACGGCAATATTCCTAGTTTTCTTTCCGATTTCGCAGGCTCGGAGTTGGTATCCATGGATGGGAACCATCATTAAAAACAATAATAATTATTAAATATTAATAATTATTATTGTTATTTAAATGGCGCCTTTTTTTTATTTTTCCCGTGGTTTGGAGGCCCCCCTGCGACGGGCCCATAAAGTTTGCCTGAAAATTGAACTTTTCAATGAATTTTGCCAAAGCAGTGAATTGCCCACACGTAGGTATTTTGATGGAGCTCCCTCCTCAAATGGAGGACCTGCTTCGCCACCGGAGCGTTCTCATTGCTGCCCCGCTCGCTGTGCTCGATCCCTATTGCTTTCCTATCAGCTGAGCATTAATTTATTTTTCAATTTTTTTTTCTTTCCTGAAGATCTGAAGATATCGACGTACTGTCTATTAGACTCTCGTAATGACGGCGGTCACGATGTTATGATCCTCAGGAAAACGTTCCCCATTCACGGAGGAGCACTGGATGCAAAATCTATACGATAAGACCCCCTTAGATCTCCATTGTTAGGATTTACGCATATCCTCGAGGGCTGGAGCCTGCCGGGTGCTGTGGGCTTGAAAACGCGCCGTTCCGCGGCCAAAGAACCGAACGGGGCGGGGTTATCTTCTCCTATATTTCAGTGAATAAATTAAAGGTTGGAAAGAGGGTGGTCACAATGGAAAACGAGATCGTTAGCTCGAAAAAGCTTCCCCGAGCCCGATGGTACTAAATGAAACTAGTTCCACTATACATCTGCCCTTCGCCATTAAAGCAATTGTCCGAGTTCGGATTTACTTGCATACGGAATCAGGCCATTAATCATTTGCGTATGGGGCACAGTGTATTAAACGAGTGGCCGTATGCAAATAGGGGGGAAGTCTGCCTGATTCGTAAAAGCCCTCTTCTTTACCCTGGAAAACGAAACAATAGGCGTCTTAGTTCCACTGCGAGAGCGAGAGAGACGGTGAGTCCCTGGATGGGTTACCCCCTTCTTCTCCTTTCAGATTTTTCCAGTGGAGCGCACCCAAGAGATGAATGTTCCCGGATTCGACTGGGTTTAGGATTTAGTTGAATTTAGGATGTAGCTCGATAGTGACTGTCCGCAGAAAAAAGAACGCTACCTCATAATTGCCGAGAAGATGCTGAACATGATGTTTTCTGATTTTTGAAGTCTTTATCCCTTGAAAAGATTGACGATCAGAAGTGAGAAGAAAAAAAGCTACGTCACAATAACCAACACTGCACTCTAGGGATGGGTCATCGACGGCGTTGTTATCCGAGCATCGATGGTTTGGGCTATGGATTCGGGATTCTAGATCTGGATTTTACAATTAGTGTAGGATAGGATTTAGTTAGACATGTGACTTTGCCCGGATGTCTTTAGAAAGGGATTGCGTGCTCCAACTTGCAACTTGCTGACTCACAATTTGGTCACTGAGGAATTTCTGGGTTGCGACACTAAAATTAAGCGTAAAATGTATTTAATACAAACAGTATGTGTAAGGATGAGGCAACACTGAAATCAACACTTGAAGCAACTTCAATGGTATGTTTGATGGCTTTTGACTCAGGCTCGAGTGAGGTGTAGGTAGATTTTGGAGCAATTGTCGGGGTCAAATTTATTCATGAAGCGTCCAGACCTGTCCGATAATGAGTTGACGCTCTGTAATGCTCTTAAGGGACTACAGACGGGGGTTTTGAAGGGTTTTGCCTAGTGGTCAGGAGAGAGACTGATGATGGGCGTGTACATTTTCTGATTTCAAATTTTAAAACATTTATTTTAGTACCATTCTTATATGCCGCACCCGGGTTCAAATGCTGCTGAGTTTGACATTTAGGTATTTTTCGGATTCATTGGATTTATCTGGATCTGGAATTTGCTTGGGTTTAACATTTGGCTAGACTTGGATAAAATTTATTTTCCTTCACGACTTAACTGGTTCAACCGACAAAATTCCTGTCCGCAAACTCTGTCCTTCTAAGCCGTATTGTTCGCCGCGGACAGCGTTCATTTGTAAATGACGCGTCTTTTGGAGTCTCCTTACGATGTTTTCTCGACTTAAACTCTCGGATTAACAAACAAAACAAAAAAAAAAACAAAAAAAAACGCCTCCTCCTCCCTTCCAACTAGCCTTCTTATTCTTGCCCTGGCTCGTGTGCCAGTGGGGTTCTCGTTAAGCGTTTTGCTTTATTGGCTTTCCCTGAAACGGCCGTAAAGGCTCGAAAGAGGCGGTTAGCGAGAATGTCAACAGGAGAGGTTGGTTTCTGGGCTCACAATGGCATTCAAAGGCTCTCAGATGCAAAGAAGGAGAAATCCAAGCCACTCAAAGCTCCAAACTATAGCAAATGACGAAGACGATTTTAGCTGTTTAAAAATGTTGACTAGGATTACCATTAAGGTTAATTATTCATTCATTTTTTGAATTTTGATTAACAGTGCTGACGGATCTTTAGCAACTGTTATTAGGAAATTATGACAAAGTCCTCTGGTTGAAGTCATCGAGTTCGACATGCCGTACCGTGAAAATGCTTCCCAAAATTTTGAGTCACGACTCCCCTACCCACCATTTAACGAGAAGGTGACGAAGAATGATTAAACCACTTAGGACGCTAACGTTTCTCCATCCCGACCCTAACGACTCATTGTCCCGGGAACACTTGGAAGGTGCGGTCCCTTCGCCTTGCATTTGAATATAATGATCAGAAAACGACGTTTCGAAGGAGGAAAGTCCTCTCAGCGAAGATCGGTTCCCAAAAGGACTCCGGTCGTTACGACCCCCGAACTGAGCCCACTTGTGTCTGATGGGGTTATTTTGCGTAATTGTTGAAAAGTATGATTTTGGTGTGTGTACTTGAAGTCAACATTAGTTAAATCCTTCCCTCAAAATACCATCTAGTCTTCAAACTGGTTGCTTCTCCAAACCGGTTATCGCTGCTTTGTTCTAATTCTTAATCTCTTGTAAAACGTTTTCTACACCTCTGAACCAGTTTTTGTCCATTTTAACTTCTTCGTAACTTCTCCAAATCAGTTATTGTCCCTTTTTACTGCTTCTTAACCTCTTCCAGCTGGTTTCCAGCCTCTTCAAACCGGTTATTGCCCCTTCGGACTCCGTCTTAACCTAACCAAACCAGTTATTGTCCCATTGAACTCCTTCTTAATCAGTTCAAACCAGTTTTGAACCTCCCAAACAGGTAATTGTCCCCTTGAACTACTTCTCAACTTCACCAAACCAATTATTGACCGTTTGGACAGCTCTAAACCTCCTTCAACCGGTTTTCAGACACTCCAAACCGTTTAATGCTCCTTTCAACTGCTGCTTAACATTTTTAAACCTCATTAAACAGGTTTTTGCCACTTTGAACTGCTCCTTTTAAACAGTTATAACCCGTTTTGAGCTTCTCCGAACAGATCATTGCCCCCTTGAACTGCCTCTCGACTGCTCTAAACCGGCTATTGTCCCCTTTGAAGTGCTGCTTAACCCCTTCAAACCGGTTTTCATCTTCTCCAAACCAGTTCTTGCCCAGTTCTTAGCTCCTCAAAACGAGTTATTGTCCCTACTGCTTCTCAACCTCGTCAACCAGCTTTTCTAATTCAACAAAATCACTCACAACGTTAATTATTCTCACACCAGTTGTCAACAAAATGTGTTTCTTTATTGTTCAAAATTTGATGTTTCTTTATGTTAGATGCCGTTAAAGACATTTATTGTTCGTTCCAGGTAGATGCCGTTAAGAAGTTCCGGTTCGTTCGCCAATGAAAAGTTGACGGTATGGACAAATATCGTCAATAACGAAAAGCACGATTTTCCTTTTTCGCTAGTTACAGACTCGTCTTCTCTACAGTTTTTTTTTTAAACAAGTGGGTCGTAGGTGTTTTCAGAAGCTACTTCGCGCTCATTTCGACCTCAGAAGTGATCCATCTTTGTGAAACATTCCTGCATTATTACGTGCGAACGTTTTTGTTCGGAATCGAAGCGTACGCGAAACTTGGACATTGCAACCTTCTGTGATGTTGGAAGATGTGGAACAGCTAGACGGGCTCCGTTGCCAGAAAACCGTAAAGGAGACTCGGCTTCGAACAGATTTATGGGGGAGAATGAAAATAATTAAAACAGGCGACTTCCGCCTCGCTCGATTTCATCTTACGAATAGCTTTTCCCATTCTTCCCGGCTGAGAAAGAGACTTGCGCTTGGTTAGTGTTTTTTAACGCTCTCGGCCGGCTCTTAAGGAGGCGCTTCTCAGATCAAATAATCGTTTAATAGGTGAGAATAGGCCGCGGGATCGTCCTGTTTTTGTTTCGATAATTAAAGCCCGAAAACCGCCACTTCGGGGGCTTCCCAGACGCGATTTTTTACCTCCGGAATTGACAGACCACTTTGAGCGGGTCTAAGAAAACTCAACCGTGGAAATCAATGAGGCGGCGTCTCAGAACCTTTATGTGTTCGAAAAGCCGTTTCTTCTCCAGTTATTGCCCAGTGCAAGATGGAATAGTCCGTGAACTATTAATCCTGTAGCGTTTCAACACCTATTGTATCGCAAGAAATAAGGAATTTGGGATTATTTTTACTTCTTGCGACCTCCCTGGACACAAGGCATTGTGACGGTTTTATGACTGGACATTCATTACCAGAACACGTTGCCAGAAAATTATACTTCTTGCGACGACGTCGATGGCATAAAACTGAATAATGATTAGTGAGTAAAAAAAAGTACCTAATGGTTTTTTTTTTTTTTTTTGTGCGTTAACCAACTGGTTTTCACAATTGGAGCAGGAGCCGACCCCGCACTGTACCTACTTGAAAAAGCTTTAGAAATTCTTGCTCCAAAGAAGGATTCAGATAAACTTGCTTTCAGAGGTGAATTGTCTGCCGACAAGACAGGTACCTACCTATTACAACACGTGATTTACTTTTGGTCAAACATTGGTGTTCGTCCCCGGATTCGAATCAGCCTGATTGTAAACGGACGTTTCACCGACGCCCTCGTCCTCGGGGCCACCCTGTCCCCTGAATAATAATGATTAGTAATCGATTTTTTGGCCATATGAGTACATCCTACAAATTAAAGTAGTCCCACCATTGTATTTTCAGTTCCTAGGTAGGTAGATCCTACTGTACCTATTCCCAGCGTACTAAATTAATTCACCGAGCGAAAAAATTAATTGTTCCAGTTTTCTGGATAAATAAATGAAAATTTTAAATATCTTTATATCCGGTTCATGCCCAGTTCATTTTAATTATTAAATCAACATTTTCATTTCACAAAAACACGTTTGATTGTGTGTTTCGTTGCCGTATTCAATTATTGACGGACTGAAGAGGGTTTTCCTTCGCTTATCTATTTGCGCGCACTTGCGCCCAATCGGATTCCAACGGGGGTGAGAGAAGGAGGTCCAGCTGTTTATCCTCCCCCCCCCCCCCCCCCCCCCCGGTGAACAGAGGGGCGTCTCCCTCCAGTCCTGATTCTGGCTCATTGCTATGTCTAAATCTATGATTCCATTCTTTCAAAATTTAGTATACAATTCGATTCAAGACGAAACGATTGGATCTGTCGGTAAACAACCAAGACACAAATAGTTGGGCGCATTTGCGCTTGGCACTAATTGCGCTCGTCTGATCTGGCCAAAAGTTGGGCGCAAGTTCCTGGATTTGGGCGAATGTGCGCCGAAAGTCACCCCGCTCTGATGGAGGGGGCAGGGAAGTCAGTAGGAAAAATCCAAAAACTTATCCCTAGAGGGTCTGAATTAATAGTATGGTTACGGCATGGAGTGGTGTCTTCAGCCTCCCGTCCACCATCCCTGACCTCTCCAGCCCCCTTTTCTGCTTTTGACTTTTGCCATGCCAGATGTAACAGGATTACATCGTATCGTTAACCGTTCTTTCGAAACCCGGCGGTGCTCGATCATGAGTAAGTCATTAATTTCAAGCTGAATAGACCCCGAGTTTATACAAATGACGCATCGTTGAAGCCTGAACAACAAAAAAAAGACGACCAGAAAAAAAGAGTAGAGAAAATGGGTTATCGCCGGGCATATCTAATGGTAAATTAGTTCATTCCCGTGTGCATATGGGCCTAACATAATAGGGAGTCAGTAACAAGGCCTGAAACACCACCTTGATAGCTAATGACTTGTGCAAGATGGATGGTACTCGGCTCCCCAGTAAGGGAGGTTTTTACGAGACCAATGCAGACAAGTCTGACACTCGGAGCAGTAAACTTATACCCCTTTTGCCATAAAGAACATGCTAATTAATCACCATTCTCAAAATAGACCCAGAACCCCCCTCTCCCCGTTCCAATCAACCGGTGGTGGATTTCAAACGGGCAGTTATCGTTAGCTCGAATGTCATCTGCGACCTCTTGCTAGGTAATAAAGAAATCTGCCTTTTTTTTTTTTTACTCCCACAACATTTTTTCAGCTATAACTAGTGGCATGCACTTCACGTTACGACACTCCTTGCGTGAACATAAAAATTAAAAGCACTAAGTCGTAACTATTGATGGCATATTAAATGTGGCGAGTAAATCATTTTTATATTTGAGTAACACAATTGAGGTCCGAGCGGATAAAATCTTTTCCCGCGAAGAGAAATAATTAGAGTTGTAAATTCTCACTGCACAACAATAAAATTAATAAATTTTTTTAAATAATTTTTTTGTTAATAGAATGTTTTCAATAAAAATGTGAATAAAAGAATTTTTTAATAAAACAAATCCTTCGGCGTTGTTTTAGACTCGTGTTTTAAATGCATTTCTCAACCGGGCTGTGCATGTTGTCCTCCCGACGAAGACTGTTGGGAAAGATATTTCAGGAAGAAAAAGAGAAGAATCTTCCCAAATTCTTGGCCTCCCTTTTTCGCGTTCAGCTTTTTCTTCGCTCCCGTCTCGTCGAGGAATTCTTTACGACTTTCGGGACTTGCCGTCTTTCTCCCTAAAGTTGGGGAGTTCCCCCTTCCGCAGAAAAAGGGTTTTTTGCCCGAAAAACGAACAGAAACGCTTCGCGATATGCCTCCCCGTTGTCCAAATACAGCGCAAAACGGTCGAACCACTTTCAAAAAACTTCCCCGCTTTTTTTTTTACTCTCCGAGAGGGCAATCTAATTTGTTCCGTGAAAAATAAAAGAGGAGAGGGGAGAGAGAAAAAGAGCCAAAAATAAAATGAGCGAAAACGGGGCAGAAAAAGTTTCCTTGGTAACTCGGTTGGCATGAAATGGGAGGGCCGGCAGAGGCTTTGTACAGAGGGGACGGAATCCAGGACGGAATCCCGGAGGACCAACAAGAAAACATTTCGTTCCCTTACTTAGGGAATGTTACTGGAAATGGGAAAATATCTTTAAGGCCGCTTTCTTATCACTTACAGGCAAAGAGGGGCGGGGAATGTCCTCACAATAGTTGCGCATTAGACCAGAGGGTTCGAGTCCCGGAGCAGACGGGAACAAACTAAAACAGGTTTTATGCATTTACAACCTCTTCTGTCGGTGGCTGTATTGGGATCGCAATGTTGTTTTATTGGAAGTTCATTAGCTTCAGTGAGTACCTTCGAGGAGCGCCCCATAATACTTATGACTTCCTATCTAGGGGAGTAACCAGAGATTCTCATTCTACGTATTGATGGTTTTCTCGTTAGCTCGAGCAAGGCTGAGGTCGAGAAAAAATTCCTAAGTATGGAGTTACGGCCTGAGCCCCGAAAAGTAAGCAAGTTTAACGATCATTTTATGTAGGTTTATGATAATCGAAGTTACGCCCGAGTTCAGTTTATTGAAAATCAGCGATTTACTGACAATCGCAGCAGTTATTATCTTTTCTGATGGGTGGGGTTTTGGTTTATTATTCTCAGAACGATGCTCCTATTCGCAACGGTTAACAATTTTGAGCGGCCTCAAAATGTGTCCTAACATGTTTCAAGTTGGGTAGATTCCAATGATGAAATGTTTTCGGGAGTTTTAGGACTGCCACCCGTCTACGAAAAACCATTAGGGCGCCTGCCTGGATTGAGGTGATCTCGGCGTAAACGTCACTTTGCACAAACTGGTCCCTCACATCCTTCCTAACATTTCACCGCGGCTAGTCTCCAACCGCAGAACCTCTGCATTTCAATTCAGAACCGACGGGTGGCAGTCCTACACACATTTCCGACCACGACGGGTGGCAGTAATAACAACGCGAATAGCCACTTTTTTCCCCCGCCATTTCAATTCTGAATCAACGGGTGGCAGTCCTAATACTCCCATGTTTTCGAGGTATTTCTGGATGTGGAATCCACTTTTGGGGAACTCGGACCCATCAAATTTCACCGTGGGGATCTTTGGGTCATTCATGGGGCTACCGAATGGGGCTTTTGATGAATGCCAGGAGGCCAATGAAGTGTTGTTTACCGAGTAATTTTGAACTTGAAAACAATTGGGGGGTCTCACTTCTGTTTAAAGACAGTAGGTTTACAAGAATACACGTTGTTCAACTTTTAATTTTTCTAAAATCGTTTATTATTGACAGAATTAATTTTTTGATCATTTTGGTTTATTATTCTTGGAATAATACACCTCTGTAATCGCGACGGAGGTCAACGACTCCGATCGGCCTCAAAAATTTGGCATTATCCGTTTCAAGAGTTGTAGATTCCAAAACCGAAATGTTCCTCCGCCGTCCGGGCCGTTAAGGGCATTAGGATTTTTTTTTTTTTTTTTTAAATGTGAAATTTCGACAAATTACTTGGTTTACCATCTAGTTGTGCCCGCAAGGTTTTCAGCTCTATCGCCCAAACCCATGGGGCTAAACAGGCGACGGGAAGGGTTTTCGAAGGGTTTCGGCTATGGGATCGAGTTAGTTGTCGTTTCGAATTATTTTTGGACGTATTTTGGGGGTCCCGGAACGATCCGATTTCACTGTGGGGATCTATAGGGCTTTCATGGGGCTACAACTGGGGTTTTTGAAGGGGGAAAAAATCTCTTTTTTTTCAAAATTTTCTTCATTGACACCTAATTAAATTTTTGCTCAAGCAACCTATATCGAAGAATAATAAACCCTAGAGTAACATTAAATGCAAATTTTACAGCGTTTTTTCATCAACTTTACTCCAGACTTTGCAGACTTAAAAAAAAACACAATTTCCGTGATATCATAAATTTTCTAATAATTTTCCCAGGTATTTTTAATTTATTTATTTATTTTTATTTTTTTGCTCATTTTGTTTAGGGAGTCGATTGCCGTGTTACAAATTTGTCGGGCCCAAAATCGATTTATAGCGGTCCCTAATCCAAACGCTCCAAAGCTGTTCGAAAGATGTTCGATCCAGAAAAAAAACACCCACGTGTAATTTTGCCATCGAAGTCTCCCTTGGCAGAAAGCAGATCCCGTTTAGAGGTTTCCCGGAGAGCGATCGATTCCCGCGATTTTTTTTTTTTTTTTTTTTTTTTTTTTCCAATTTTATCGATGACACCAGCTGGAAATCCCGTCTACGGCGCCACCATCCGGCCGCATAAGGCGAAACGGCAGTCGAAGCTGTTTACGGTAAACCGTCGTGGCAATTCGCTTTTTTTTTTTCTTTTTTTTTTTTACGTCAACGCGTCCGTGTTGTAACCCCGAAAGCAAACCAGACACGCTAGCGTTAGAATAAGACATTTTAGCGAAAAATGGGAAAATATTTTAATGCTATTTTGTGACTCACACCTAGGTATTAAGGAAATTAAAAAGCGTTACCGAAAACCGACACCGGAAAAACGGTAGACGGCCACCGGCCGTGTATTATGTTTTAATATGGTCTCTAAGGAAGTGACGGGAAATCGTGAACTGCGAACAGCGATGCAAAAAGAAAGTGAAATGCGGACGCATTTGGTTTGCGCACAAGTGATATGCGGACAGAGGATTATCCCTTAACTTTTTGCCCTGCGTACCCCTCTTATTCAATTATTTAGATTTACATACATGACACTAAATTTTTAGTAGGTACCAAAAAATTGGCTTAAGTAAGTGAAACTGGGGTTTTACTGGTTTTTGGCAAATTGCGAAAAAGTGGCCTTTTTCAGCGGGCTTACTATTGTTCCGATCTTCAACTGTAGTAAGTATGTGCATTATGTAGGAAATTTCGTTTCCTTCAATTTTGCTTATAGTGTGTTTCCACGAGAAACCCTTAGTTTTCGAAATATAAGCAAAAAAACCACAAAAAGGTGAAATTTCTGAGGTTATCACAGTCAGGAAGTCGAAGTTCCTAAGGGAGATTAGACGATTACCCGATAAGTCCGCTTTGTCCGCGTTCCACTTCCGATTTTAAAGGGTGGGGAACTCGCTGTCCGCATATCACAATCAGCCGAAGTGACGCTAGCGTCTGGTTCGGATTTAGTTACCTATTAAAAGCAAATGAACCGTTACCATTTCTTTTCTGATGAAGTACAAAGAACCAGCGAGAATGATGTCCAGATAAAGTTTATGATGTAACATGAAAATGTCTCTCCGTGTTGCGGACCAGTACGCAAGCGTTTAAGAGTTTGTTACAAACTCACATACAATAAAACTTACAATAAACGTTTACAGTAAGTGATTATTGTAAGTTTTATTGTATGTGTTGCGCTACTTCTTCACGTACCTACCTATGTAAATGTATTTTACAATAACCTTAAAATACACTTACTTGAAATAAGTGTAAAATAATTGTAAAATACCTACAACGTACTTGAAAACGCCAATTATATTTGAAAAAGGAATAAGGAATTTTTATTTTAGTAACTAGTACCTACTTATAATTTTTTTTTTTTTAATAAGAAGCATTCAATATTTTGTCGCGCCACTTACTTTTTTAACAAATCGGTTTTGGGTGTTTTTGTTTTTTTTGTATTTTTGTTTTTGTTTTTGCCAACTATATGGCTGGTAACTTTTTTAATTCAGGTATTCTATTTTGCTTATTTCTTTTTTAACTTCCTAATTCAGATGGTCTCTGTCGGTATGTTACATACTTGACACCCTCAAGTGGTAAGCAAAAAAATGTTATCTTTACTGTTTAAGCCTTTAAAAGCGCGCAAATGGGCGAACTTGCGCCCAACTTTTGTATTTCAAATGGAAACCCGTAATTTTTTTTTTTTTTCGGTTTGAATTCCATGTCAAATGATTTGTATGTTCGATGCGCCCGTTGAGCGCTGTTAGCGCCGGGCGCAAATAGACGGACTCATTTTGTTGTAGTTTAAGGGCTGATTGAGATGAGTCTTGTCTTCTTCGGAAATGCAAAATTTTGAAGAAGCGAATTTGGACTATTGAGTGGGTTATAGGAACGAGTTGTTCTCTTCTAACCACTGGCGAATGGGAGATACCGAGGAAAATGGGGTGGGCGGTCGATTGAGCGCAAGTGGGTGAGTGAAAGAAATTTTACTCAACCATTTTTGGTTTATTATTCTTGGAATAATACACCTATGTAGTCGCGACGGAAGTCGAAAATGCTGATCAGCCTCAGGGCAGTAGGTTTTTTTTTTAAATCTGAAATTTTGACAAAGTACTCGGTTTACCATCTAGTTGTGCCCGCAGGGGTTCAGCCCGATCGCTCCAACCCTCGGGGCGCTATGGGGCTACGGGAGGGGTTTACGAAGGTTTTCGCCTATGGGGCCGAGTTATGGTCGTTTCCGACGTATGAGGGTAGAATCCATTTTTGGGGATCCCAGAACGATCCGATTTCACCGTGACGATACATGGGGCTGTCTTGGGGCTACAAATGGGATTTTTGAAGGATCGCAGGAGGTCAAATAAGGTGTCGTATTCCGAGTAATTTTGGACGTTAAATCCGTTTTTCTAGGTCCCACATCTGCCCAAACATCGTTCAGTAAAAAAAATTTATTATTTTTTTTCAATAATATTAAATATTTTTGCAAATTTCGCTTGATGATACAGAATTAATTTTTGCACAATTACTCCATATCAGAGAATTATACCCCCTTGTGTAAAATTTGCAGCGTTTTTATTCAGTTTTAAGTGCCCAATTTGCCATTTCAAAAAGGAACTCACTATTACCGTTATCAGTTTTGTGGGCATCGTGGATATCTTTGAAGAGTCTTCCAGCTGTTATTGATACAACAATAGAAATCGATCCAGAGCCTTGAAATTCGATTCTTCGCTTTCCGCTAAGTGAGTCGTTGGTGAAGAAATTTGTAACGATCTTTGGCGTAGAAACGAGCCGTGAAAAATTGCGAGCAAGAAAATCGATTGGGAAGGAGAAAAACGCCCGTAAAGGGGTTTACGACTGTTTGAGAGTTTGATTGTGGGCTTTGTTGGATGAGGGAAGTACGAATGGGCCCTAAGGTGTATCAATCATTTTATTATCGCAATGATTCAGCACTGGGAATGTTGACGTCTGACACGGAAATTCGTGATTTCGTGCTTAATCGACTCCGTCGTCATTTTGGTTGTAGGTACCAGTTGCTCGCCACCTCCATCCAGGCCCGGTCCTTGGTCATTCCACACCAGTCATCCTCTGGGGCGGGGCGGGGTGACAACCCAAATTGCCGGGGTCGGGAAGGGTGCGAAGATGCGGAATGGAGGTCCCCACGCAGGCAGATCGCGCCCACAGTCTACATTGTCTTCGTCTACTTGTTAGGCTGCAGGTGGCCCCGAGTTGAATTACGACGCCCCTTCGGCATTCCCCCCATTCATATGTACATAAATGTTTCTGATATCACATTTTTGGCCTCTTACGCGATATTAACTGAAGGTGAGGTCCGTAAATGATGGAAATTAGGAGGTCTGTGATAATTATAAATTCACAGCACAACGTCTTTTCAATGTTTCTTCTAAAGAAGCGCAAAACACGGGTTTTCGTGAACTGAACTTTTAATTAATTTGTCCACCGATTACCATAATGTGGTACCTATAACATTGCTTGTTCTATCTCTGGTTTCAATCAGTCCTCTGGGCTGGTTGCTTTCTCTGTTGTCTTCCATTGATGAGCTCTTGGTAGGGCCTCCAGACTGATTACCGGTCCACGAGAGTATCCTGGCGGCGCACAATGGTCCACAGGTGAAAAAACCCTCAAGAAAATATTTTTTAAATCCCCCAAAACCCTTATTATTCCATTCAGTATAAGTTGGAGGGTTGATATGAATAATTTTCTGATCAAAATGTCATAAACCTGACCCTTTTTTTAAAATCTACGCTGTATACATAAGGGGTAGTTAAAATTTAACTACATTTAATGTGAAATTTGGACAAGATACTTGGTTTACCATCTAGTTGTGCCTGCAAGGTTTTCAGCCCGATCGCCCAAACCCGTGGGGCGCTATGGGGCTAAAATTGGGCTACGCGAGGGTTTTTTTTTGAAAGCTTTTGGCTATGGGATGAGTTAGGTGTCGTTTTCGAAGTATTTTTGGACGTATAATCCATTTTTTGGGGGGTCCCTGAACGATCCGATTTCACTGTGGCGATCTATAGGGCTTTCATGGGGCTACAAATGGGATTTTTGAAAGATCCCAGGAGGTCACATATTTTTCGAGCAAAAACAAAAACTTTTTGAAAAAAAAATTCCAAAAAAAGTTTTTCCCAACTTTTTTCTTGTTGCCACAGAATTTAATTTTTGCACAAGTACCTAACCTATAATATTATCCATAATAATATAAGGGTTGATATTATAAAAGAATAGTAAACCCTTGTGATGGCTGCTCGTGAATCGAGAAAATTAACAACTTGGCGATCGTCCTGCTCAAGCAGAGGCTCCACTGCTTGCTTCACTGCACAAACCTCTCCCTCAAAATTGCTGCAGCACATGTCGAGTTTCCCCACAGGGAGTGAGATTTGACAGCGATATCAGTATACTCCAGCCCCTGCATTTGATCTTGCATCTCTGGCTGAGCCGTCCGTTGACCCGTACTGGCTGTAGACCTTTCACGATTTTGGAAAATTGTGAGTTTACGGGTGCAGTATAAGACCAGTTTACGGAAAATCGTAGCCGACTCTAGCTGTCAAGGCTATTTGAGACGACCCACACCTTCCTGCTACCTTTAATGCAATATACCCAGCCAGATTTTCTCGATTTGTATTCTATGTTGAGAGTACTTAACAGAGGAATTGTTTAAGTAGATGTATTGACCTGTTGAGCACATTATGAATCGATTGATAGAGATTTAATATTCTAGTACACTATTCCCAGAAAAGGTTGAGTCGTCTTAATGAATCCCGATGATAGTGAGCATTACCTCCAACTGTTTCTGTTCTCTCCCGAGCCGGATGACAATAAAACTGTTCCCCTTTTACGGTAAAAAAGGGGTCTTTTTGTGTCTTATTGCCGGATTAAATAGGGATAAATGTCTTCCCGACCGCAACCTCGTTCGGAAAGGGATGTTGGGTAGATTTGTTTTGTCAAAGATCCTCCTTCTCCCAAATTGATGGCCACTCGTTATGGCAGCGGAGGGGGAGAAGCCCCGTGGATTCCATTTAAGTTGACATATGTCCAACGATGGTTATCTCGTCTGAACCGACCAGTCCTACATTTGTCAGGGTTTCCGGGAGGAGGGATGGTTTTTAAAAAGAATCCCGCGTTTTTAATTGTGAGGCATTTGTGAGGGTGCTTTTGTCATACCTTCCCCGTGGCGCTACCGCTTGTAAATGTCCGGGACGGAGTTACTCGTCATTAGTATCAAGGATCGTCTTGGTGGCACCTGAAGACGAATAAGAGCTATTTCCAGGTCTTTTGGGCCTCGTGTTCTCTTGTCGCCTCCCCGCCTGGTGGTCTCATTCATTAAGTCACCTGAGACATAATGTTGTTCATTCCAAAACTCATTCTTAACGCATTATATGCTTATATGGTGATCCAATTAAAAGTGTTCGGCCGTGCCAAATGGTCCTACAGGGGGTGAGCTCGGGAACCGGGGAAAAAAAGGCTTAGCGATTCCCGTCTGTGTTGTAAAATGCCTGGCCGATCATGGTGTGGTAGATGCCGCTTGTTGTAACCAGGTGCTTGGTGACACAGAGGCTCCTCCCCTGGAGACTCTCCAACTCTGCCAGTGAAAGGAGCTTTACACATGTTTGTGCCACGTGATCTATGGATCTGTGGATTTCTGGAGCTCTAGCTCTCTGGATTCCAGGATCTCTGATTCGGCGGACTTCTGGATCTCTGGATCCAGAGCCAGCTGGGTTTTCTAGATCTCCAAATCTATGGATTTCTGGATCCCTAGACTTCTTGATCTCTGGATATCCGGTTTTCTGGATCTCCAGACCTTTGAATCTCTGGATTCCCTGAATATCTGGACTTTTGGATATCGGGATTTATTGGATCTCCAGATCTCCGAATCTCTCGATTTTCTGGGTTTCTGGCCAGTTTTTCCGGATCTCCACATCTTTGAATCTCTGGATTGCCTGGATTTCTGGACTACTTGATCTCTGGATATCAGGGTTTTCTTTATCACCAGATAGGTATTTGAGTCTCTGGATTTTGGGATTTCTGAGCCAAGATGTGTTCCAGTGAAGCTGTTACCTATTTCGCTCTCCTTCTTCTAGCTTGCTAACCTATGTAGTCGAGGTGTTGACGGCAAGAGTAAACGGATCACTGGAACTGAGCTGGCGAAGATGGTAGCCCCCGCATTGACCCGATAACTCATCTTGGCGGAGTTGGATCGCCCCACACCCCCTCACCGCATCTTCAGTAGCGCTCCGAAAAACTGCTGAGCTTTTATTATAAGTATAATACTGCAATGACTCAACTACCAGGTCATTGACTGTGGCAGCTTCCGGCTTTATTGAAAAAAAAAAAACAGGAATCAAAGCTTCGCGTCCGAGGGCTGGCAGGGTGAAGTGGACGTCTCCAGTGACACTACCCTTGAAACCTTCTGCTTCCAGCTCTGCGACTGTAGACCCCGGGAAGACACGACAAACCAGAGAAACTCGGAATTTCATGTTGCAGACCAAAACACAGAGGCAACAACGTTATCGCCCACCAAATCACCGATAAAAGAGTTATGGGTTTTTAATTTTGGGTTTGAACAACAAGTGGGATGTTTTGGTAACTAACCAGAATCACTTTTTTCGAAACACTACGAGTTCTTCATTCGCATGTGTTCCCCTAGCGACGTCCTATATCCTTCTTCAGATCTTTCCGAAAGTTCTCAAATACTCCCCTCTCCTCTGGCGGCTCGTTATGACTTCTCGAAAAAAAAATTCCAAACTCCCATTAAACTCCAGGAGCTCCCTTGCTCGGTAACAATTGAACAAGGCGAACTTGGTTGGCGTCGCTGGGCGGGAAGTACGTGCCCCACGAACCCACATGCTAATGGATTCGTGGTGGTTCGATCCCCCTTGTCCACCTTTAACCAGAAGACCCCTGTAATTATGCTGGTTGTTTATCTAATACACGATTCTATAATAAATACCGCTTACATTACTGCCTCCTCTCATTTCGCATATTTTTCTCCGCCAGTTGTGCTCTTATTAGAAAGGTAACGAATTGTTCAGTTGAACCGCCCACGTTTCTTTTGTTACCCCCTTTATTAAATCGGCAAATTTTTATTGCGAACAATGCGTGAGTTGGCCATGAAAACTAAATTCTGAGCAACTTCGGCTAGAGCTATTTTCAGATTTAAAAAAAAGAAAAATGAAAAAAAAAAAAAACTGCAAACACAAGGGTCCATTAGAATAATTTTTATTTTTTGGGAAAAAATAATAATTATTATTATTATTATTTTTGCAAATTTTTTTTAATCATGTACTTTAAATATTTAAAAAAAAAAGCATTTTTCCACAATGTTTGGACAGATGTGGGACCCCCTAAAAATTGAATCTACGTTCAAAATTACTCCGAAAACGAGACCACATTCGACTTCCTGACATCCTTCAAAAGCCCCATTGATCACCGCGGTGATATGGGATCGTTTTCGGACCCCCAAGAATGGATTTTACGTCCAAAACTGCTGTGAAAATGACTCCCCGCTCGACCCCATGGCAAGAACCTCCAAATTGCGATTTGGATTTTCGGCGGAAACCACCAATCAGCTCCCATTGGACGTTCATTTGCCAAGTTGGCCACCATTAAAATAAGATGGATCTTCCTGCTGCCCAAAACGGCCTGGACGGAGGACGGACGTTTGATTTTTGAAAGCTACGTGTCATGAAACGTACACGGACGAATTTTGAGAACGATAAAAAGAATAATAACCCGAAAACTGTGGAGAGCACAATGCCACTTGCTATTTCCTGAAACCTGCCTTTTAACGATCTTTTTCCACAAAAAAGGGGAGGATGTGAGAGATTTTTACCCCAAAAAAGTGCATCTCATGAAAAAAAAGAAAAAAAAAGAAATCCCCTACAGGTCCATTCACTGTCTGTTCCCTTGACAACGAACCCTCCCTTTCGGGTGACACGAGGAAAGATGACGCTCCACCCCAGTTTTTTTCTGTACAATTTCTACTTTATTTTGTTATACCTCTTCGGGTCCACGTTATATAACCCGTTCTACCGGACACCTCCGACCGCGAGGAGCCTCATGAGAAATGGCGTTTTTCCGAGAACATTGTGTACAATCGTAAACACGGAGGACGTTTTTATCGGGAGAAAAATGAATCCGTTGACACCTATATAACTCGCCCGGCCAGATGTCGGTAACGTCCAGTTTTTTCCAATCAGGGTGAACCAGTTTTGCTCGGAAACTGTGTAAGAACGTTGTAAGACACCGGGAATTCCCGATAATTTAATATTTCCTGTTATGGAACGCAGAAAGTATCTTTGAAGAGAGAGTCTGAAAATTATGGAAATTGATAAAACGTCAACAATTTCCCCGACAATATCCCGCCCTTTCCCCGTTCAATTTATTCAATTTGGTGTGGGATTAGTGGGAGGAGACAAACGGCCTTTGTATTAATCAATTTCGTAATGAACGGCCCTGCCATTATCTCGTTTTCCTTCCACAAAGCGCTTTATTAATTGACCGCCTGTCGGCCCCTCTGAAACCGACGCGGCTTCCTTCTTATGGGTTGTTTTAGGAAAAAAACCGAATCTAAACACACACCCCGCGCCCAATTATGTTATGAGACAGATCGTAAATTCTTGGGCGTTTTTATAGGAAAATCATTTTGAAATTATAATGATTACAAGATAGGAAGAGATATGATGTTTCTTGTTTCTAATTTTTATTCTAATCGGGACATTTTTCTTTTTGCCTTTCTAAGGGCTCTTAGGAAGAATAATAAACGTTGATCTGAGCTCTTTAACTACAGCTGAGGGCTGGAGATTTTAACTACAAGCTGACCAATGTAACAGATTTATAAGCAACAAGTACAAATCCCGGGTAAGATCGCTGTTAATCATTGATGTATACGAGGCGTGTGTTAACTAGAGTTCAAATCAGAAAACCCAATCAATCAAAAAACATTAATACGTCATGGACATTGTCTGCAGGGGGAGCTGTCTTGAAATATCCAATCGAAAAAAAGTCGCGGTATTCACGTCACATGGAATTTTTTTTTTTCTGTGTGCTCACTGAGGACCCTATAATGAGATTCAAAGTCAGATCGCGCGCAAGTGTGCGCATTAAAAAAATTGAAAAGAGGATAAATTATTTTATCCTTTGTTAAAAAATGATAATAATCAGCCAAACATTTACTTTTTTATGCAAATATATTCTGAATTTATCAAAATTATTTATTGTGAATAATTTTTAAATTCTTTTGAAAATGATTTTTTTTTTTTAATATTATAAAAAATGATAACAAACAGCTAAACATTTAGATTTTGCATTTTTAATGCTAAACCCATCTCTACCAGTCTCCTTGAATAATTTCCGCCACCACATCGGCCCCACTGAGCTCTCCCTCTACCAACCTTCAGGCTCCGCCCAGAAGGTCCATAAGTCGACCCAACATGTCGACTCCTTCAGTTGAAGGCGTCAGATCAGCCACATCACGGTGTGGCAAAAACAAAATCAAAACATCCTCAACAATGATCCCTACGACGATGTAAACAAACGGAGGACGTTAAGGAGGCTCCCGAAGCGTTGATATTCACTTGTTGAGGTGGGTCATGGGTGAAAGTGATATGATTCATCACAATAAAAACAAGGCTTCCGCTGCTTTGCAGACTCGGAAGCAATATACCTATCCTTCTCCACAAAACCTTGAAAGAACAAGCACGTTTAGAAGTCCAAGCCTTCGAATACTTCGCGTCTTCCTCAACATCAGTGCCGGTTTCCGTGTCCATTTTAGCACAAACTGTACCTCAACTTCTCCACCAAAAACTAAGCAAAAATCTCACAAAGTAATCGCAATCCATGTGAAGACGATTACAATCACCGGTATTCAAACAAGAGAGGTCATACAAAGTGACAGAAAAAGACAACGCTGATAAGAAATGTGATCACTCCTTCTTCCTCTTCTCATTTCTTCTCCATCTGTTGCTTATTATATTGCTTGTTGAAGAAACATCAATCCACAAACAGAAAAGGGAGGACATTTGGGCGTCCTCCCGATGTCCCGGGTTTCACAGACGACCAAAAGGGAGGACTGTCCTCTCGGGAAACAGCGAGTATACCACAACCATCACCATCGAAACGAACGTTCTTCCTCCAATTATACATCGGATCCATGTAAATGAAATGAATACCCTTAAAATACAATACAGGGTCGACCAGCAATTCTCATCTACCGCCCATGTCGAATTGAACCATTAAGCTCATGTAAGTCCCCCTGTTGGTTTTTAATGAGGGCTAATCAAAAGGAAGGCTTCGAGACGGATCGGGCTATTACGGAGTACTCGTAATATCATTGAAACAACGTAATAAATTTTTCGAAGACTCTAAAAAATCCCCCTCTTTTTTTCAAAGCCGAAAATTAGGCCATTAAGTCATTACCCCGCCACGTCATAAATTAAGCTCGTTTCAAAAAATAATCAATCGATAATGGTTCACATCTTCCCCCCTTTAATAGCCATTCGAGACATAGTATGTGTTCCCGGGAAAAACAACGCAGACAAGTGTTGTTAAGGGGGCGACCTGCCTACATTCCACTACCGGTTTTGAAATCGGTACCACGTTTTTTTTTGGGAGAAAATCGTCTTAAATTATTATAACCTGTCCGTAGCGGCCGCGGGCCTTCACGGGAGTTTCCAATCTCGAGAGGGCGACGAACCGAAATTTGAGGGGTTTTCGACCCGTTGAGGAGTGAAAAACCCCTGAGGGAAGACGGAGATTCTTATTCTTAGAATAATAATCCTAGCTGTGTATTCGCGAAGGAGTCGAATGTTTTGATTGGTCCAGTTTCAAAATTGACTTGTCCGTAGGCGGAGAAGTCACAGGTACTGCGTCCAAGTTGTGGCCGCTGTTTGTATCGGAGATGCCAGAGTGTTCCCGGGTTGCTGCGTGCTGATTGGGGGGAGTAGTGATGGGCTCCTCGAGTTGTAGGTACACATCTTGAAACGTAAGTCAAATTTTAAGGCCGATCAGAATTTTCGACCTCTGTCGCAATATATAGGTGTATTATTCCAAGAATGATAAACCAAAATTGGGCTCTTGAGTGTGCAATAAGGAACAAAAGTAAATCGGAATTTGCTTATTTTTTATCAGACTCTAACGCTAGCCCCCCCCCCCCCCCCCCCGGTTTTATCTGAAATTTTTACATTACCTATACTCAGTATTTAAATCATCTAATTTTGCCCGTAACGTTTTGTGCTTTTGGTGACGTTTTGTTAAGAGTTTAGGATACGAGGCCAAGCCGGGTGCCATTTTGGAAGTATTTTTGGGCGAAGAACCCATTTATGAGAGACCCATTCAACTACGCCATCCGTTGAGTTACGATTAGGGCTTTCAAGCCATAAATCAAGGATTTTTACGAGGAAGTCGAATAAGGAGTCAAATTATTTTGGACTTTAATTTTTACGAAAATAGCCACAAAACGGTCTCAGGTGATGTGAAAAATATCCAAACAAGAGGCTTACCGCAATATCACTTTCATCCTTGGAACGCAGGAAAAAAAAACGCGCACACTTTGTAAATTTGTAGGAAGAAAAAAGAATTTAAAACGCGGGGGGGGGGGGGGGGGCTAAAAATTATGGTAATAAATAACGACGGAATTCCCCCCCTCAGACGTCTTTGCGCCTTTCGGGAGGCTTCGGTCTAATCAAGAAATATGAGTTGGAGGAGCGTTTTTTCCACCTAAAAACCTGTTACCGTCAAAAACTTGAATTTCAAGTGAAGATAATCCGAAAGGGGGAATCCGGGCTGGTTTCTGATAAGTGGAGGCGATTTTTCAGCCCGAATTAAAAAAACGTAAACACTATGGAATCGTCGGGGGAAAAAGACCAAAAACTCGAATTTCAAAATTGATGACCCTCCGCAGAAATTGGAATATTTTGTTAACAAGGTAGAATCTCTTCTTTTTTTTTTTTTTTTTTTTTAATTATAAAGTCATTTTCACTTCCAAAAAGATGCCTACTTTTTTTAATGGAATTTTGTTGTACAGGCTTTGACGTTAATTGATAATTTCTTGGTCGGGGCGGTTATGTCTTTACGGTAACCGTTTCTAATTAGGTTCGACTCAAAACCAAAACCACCACATATTTGCACTCCGTCTGGAACACTTGGATGCCCGAGTCTCGGAGGAACAAATCGCACTTAATGAGTTAGCAATAACATTCATCCCGCCTTGTCCAGCAGACGGAGCAGTTAAATTTATTGCGCTCAAAGTGCGTTGGGCCCTGCTAGGAGCCTCTTCCCTTCAAGTCCCTAATACATAAAACATGACCATCTTATTGCTTATGAGAATTGTTTTCTTGATGCAAAACGTGAGAGAATAATCCCGTCTTGAGTAATTACACTAAACGTTGAAGGGGGTCGCAACTTGGTATTGCATACGTGCTAATTCAACCATGATCGAAGCCTGATGGGCTCCACTGTTTTACAGTGATAAAATCACGATGGCTTAAGTGTGCTGCTTACTTTCCCAACGCGTGTTTTGAACTGTTGAACAATTCTGAAGGCCAAATTAGCACTGAGAGGGTCTCCTGTGGCTTTTCTGCTGGATGAGATCAGAGTATTTTCACTGGAGACGTTCATATACAATACTACTTGAAGGTCCTTGGTACGTACGGTACCAGACGGATCGTTCTTGGTACTTACCAGATTACCTCATTTTGGCCTGCAAGTATAGGAGCTGCTCTGGGTAGGGATGTCTGATACCTACCAAGCAAAGTGTCGATACCCACAGTATCATGATATGATTTTTTTAAATTTTTATTCGTCTAAATTTAGGGAAAGTTCCGATGTGAAAGTGTAGGCAGAAAAAAAAACGCTGCAAATTATTCTTGGATCTAGGTTAATTGTGCAAAAATTATTTCTCTGTCATTAAAAATATATTTTGGAAAATTGTGAAGAAAAAAAAAGTTTTTTCTGTACAATGTTTGGACAGATGTGGGACTTATAACAAATGGGATTTGCGTCCAAAATGAATGGGAAGACGTCAAAACATTTGACCGCTTAGGATCGTTCAAAAATCTCATTTGTAGCCTCATGACAGCCCCATAGATCCCCACGGTGAAATCGGATCGTTCTGGGACACCCAAAAATGGATTCTACGTCCAAAAATACTTAGAAAACGACACCTAACTCGACCCCATAGCGTAAACCCCTCCCGTCGCCCCAGTTTAGCCCCATAGCGCCCCATAGGTTTGGGCGATCGGGCTGAAAACCTTGCGGGCACAACTAGATGGTAAAACGAGTATTTTGCCAAAATTTCTGATTTGTATAATGATTTCTACTGCCCAAAACGGCTCAGAAGGCGTACCTACGGCGTACGGCGGACGGACGTTTCGTTTTTGGAATCTAGACATCTTGAAACGTATAATGTCAAATGGAGGACGATCAGAATTTGTCTACCTCCGTCGCGATTACATAGGTGTATTATTCCAAGTATAATAAACCAAAACAATAATAATCCGATACTTTTACCGGAGAGTTTTACCGATTTAGGTACTTGTATCGATATCTAAAATACTTATTTTCGGAAGAAAAGTATCGATACCTACTCATATCGATATGTATCGGATGTGGGTCCCGACGAAGGGTTTTGAGCGCAAGCGATTTCTAGAGTTAACGAGGGGTAAAAAAAATTTTTTAAATTTTTTCATTGACAGAATTTAATTTCTGCACAAGTAACCTATATCAAAGAATAATAAACCCTTGTGTAAAATTTGCAGCGTTTTTTTTGTTTTTTTTTTTGAAGGCTTTTAGCTATGGGATCGAGTTAGGTGTCGTTTTCGAAGTATTTTTGGACGTAGAATCCATTTTTTGGGGTCCTAAGGGACTCGATGGAAATGCTCGATACTTAGACTCGATGGAAATGCTTAGTTCAACATTCAATGCATATACATAATCTATTTGAAAAAGACGCATAAAATGAGTTGAGGGGGGGGGGGGGGGGCTCATCCTTGTACCGTCAACTTTGTTGGGAGAAGAGGGAAGCATCGCACTTTATCTGCGTACAGGAGCGCTATCTAGTGGATCGCCGTGAGATCAACTTCTGTGCGCTATGACTGCATGTCTGTATACAGAGTAATCCTCATGTCTCGTAAGATGTGGGTTGGTGGGTAAATGTACAAGGAAGAGGTTGCGAGGGTCCTCACTCGGTGGTCGCTAGTCCCCCTCGTCCTCTCAGACCTTCCCCCCGAAGGACTTCTGGTCTCCGATAGGCCGCACGCTTGTTGGGCATTTGGGGGACCCAATTGACGAAACGGACTGGTCAAACGGCTTCTCAATAATTTGTCAACTCATCTCAAAGAAAAAAAAGAAGGAAAAGAGAACGAGAGGCACAATTTTTTTTTACCGCCCTTCTTTTTTTTCCTTTCCTTTACATCCTTTGTGGCGACCTACCCCGCATCCTTTTCGACGCTTCTGCACGCTATCCCCCTTCAACACCCATCGTATTGTGAAAGGTTCAAACCCCTAATGAATTCCATCAAATCTCCATTGAAACCTCTTCAGGGCAGATGTACAGATTGTCCGAAGCTACCCAGTAAGCAAAAGGGTTGAGAAATTATAATGCAATCAAATTTCGTCTGACTTCATAGTCTACTTGACTCCCAAAACCCAACGAAAGAATTTATTTTCGCACAAGTAAGCTATATCAAAGAATAATAAACCCTTGTGTAAAATTTGCAGCGTTTTTTTCTGGAGGGTTTCGCGTGTTCCGAGGACGTACATAGGCTACCTAAAACCGCCCTTCGATCCCCCTTTATTCGCGGACGTAGACCTGGAAAAGAATATTATTATGGTTTTTTTTGGGTGGGTAATTTCGAGTCGCCACGGGATGTGAAATTTTAAATTGGTAGGTACTCTGGCGTCATATCGAAAAACCTACCTACGGGTATTTCTACTATCCAAAAAAGTGATCAGCCGAGTGAAGCGAGACCCCGTGTCCGAGTAAATGGACGGACAATCCCACAATCCCCCCAGGATTGCTACAAGTCGTGTGTTCGTGACAGGGGTTGAAAATTTTGATCTTCCTCAAAACTAGTTCTATCTGTCCACCATTCCGTTCTTTTTGTCTGTGGGATTTTTTTTTTTTTTTATTTATTTATTTTTTTAACCCGAATTTATGGCAAAATAATCGGTTCACCATCTAGTTGTGTTCGCGAGGTTTATAAGGTGTCGTTTTCCGAGTACTTTTGGGCGCAAATTCCACTTTTTTGAGGTCCCACACCTATTCAAACATTTTAAACTGCTTGAAAACAATTTTTGTTTTCAATCTTTTCTAAAAATATTTTCTCAAAGTACAGAATTAATTTTTGCACAATTAACCTATATCAAAGAATGATAAATCCTTGTGTAAAATTTGCAGCATTTTTTAAAGGGATTGATTTGTGCTCGTACGACGATTCGATTTAAGGGAAACCTCCAGAACTGTGGGGCGCTTTGGGGTTTCCACTGAAGCGCAAAACTTCCAGCACGAAAACTCTGACCCTCAAAACCACACCACAACAAAACTTGACATCACAATCTTTTCCATATAACGCGTATTACGTAACAATCATTGTTCTCCCCTTTTTTCTCTCGTCCGTTCATAGAAACTCCCGATTTCCCGCGAACCCTTCAACCCGACTCGGGTGGTGTTTTGGGCTCGAAAACCTTTTCCCGTTCCCTTCAGTCTCCCGTTTCAAAGTTGAGAAAACCGAATCAGAAGAAGGGAAGGAAACTAACTAGAATCGAAACAATGAGGACAAAAAAGGGACTCGGGTAAGCGGATCTACTTCTAGCGCCTCCCCTCACTCAAACAAAAGGCCTCATTGTTTCTGTATAAGTTCAAAGTCCTGAAACGCTGCTTTTAAACTCACCCTTCGTAAGCCCCGGGGCTACAACTTGAAGACGACTATTGATTTCAAGAAGTAAAAAATTATAAACAACATCCAACGCTGCAAATTTTACGCAAGGTTTTATTGTTCTTCTGCGTAAATGACGCAAAATTTAATTCTAGCTGTAAAAAAAATGAAAATTTAAATAGAAAGATATAATATTATATACCTGTAGGGTCTCAGGCCATATTTAACCCTCCAAAGGCTGTAGTTTTCCGAACCCCATGTCTGCACAGTACTGTTTCAAGCGTTCGAAAAGAATGACGCAAGTTCCTTTTCTTTTATCCGGAAACAGTGCAAAACACGAGCAGTGGGATCTAATGATTGTATTGTAGTAGCGATTGACATCGACGGAAATGAATGGTAACGCCAGAGCACGGTATAACATTCATATTTAGATAAGTCATCACTTCATCACTAATTGGCGGAGCTGTCAACAAGCGTAGTTGCATCTGGACCATCGTCCAGGCCTGGTTGCGTAGGTCCATCTGGACCCCACCTGATTTTTGCAGAATTAAGTCATTTATAGCTCACATGATCATAATAAAATTAGAATGAACCCCAGCCCAAAAACTCCTTGCAGCCCGTTTTCAGCCCCCACGTGATACGCGTTGAAAATTTTGCGAACGTAAAACCGAGTATACCGTCAAAATTTCACATTCAACGAAAATTTCTGCTGCGCAGAACGGCATCGCACGGACGTGACACTTTTGAAATCAACACATCTTAAAACATTTTGCCGACCTCCATCGTGAACAGGTGTATTTTCTACGGGCGGGTTCATCAATTGCATTAAATACAACAAATTTTGTCACCTCGATTACGCCCGAGTCGGCAAGTCGCAGAGTAACGCCATCAAATTTTAATAGCGTCACTCAGCAATTAGCGTACACGGGCGTTAATCGAGGGAACAAGCATTTGATAAACCCGCGGTAATAATAATAAACCAAAAATAAGAATACAATTTTTTGCCTATCCTTGGTAACTAGATATAATTATCGTTGTTGTTGATTGAATTTTTGTTCTTAACCAATTATTGTTATTCCCTTTCATCAACTTCTTTTTCCACGTCAAGCTTAGTTTCTCTGACGTCCCTCCCCCGCATACCTCAAGTCAACAATTCAACCCAAAAATAAAAATAATAAAGTTAAATTCTATTGGCAGTTAACCGCACAACCGCCATTACTTCACTCGCTCAACACCGAGGGTAATTAATTTCCCTGAAAACAAAATCCTATTCGATACATAATATAAAATTGTGACGTGTAATTGAAGATAATAGCGAACGGTTTTATATCGCGCATTGTCACATTTTAAGACTCCGTCTTTTATTCAGCAATAAAATTTATTATTAGTGTACCTAAGAACATTTTAACGATAACATTTTTTCATACCCCGTTTTCACCAACCTTGAAAACTGGATGAAATCATTATTATTTGAGGTTTCGGTAGTAGAGATCCACTCTCGTAATTTACAAAGCCATAAAACTTGCACTAAAAATATCGGTATCATTGATAAAAACTAGCGGTATCCCAAACTCTTCAGAAGATTCGCAATAAAATGTTTACCTTTTAACGTATTGTTACCGCAAAAGTCGGGTTGGTCTTTTCGCAACCGAACAAAATATAAAACGTTCTACGGAGTTTTTGAAGATTTTCCTCTTCAGTCTTTATGAAATCACTGGAGGGCGTAACACATCTCTGCTCATTAGGAAGGTGAGTAGCGTTGGGAAAATGGGTTGATTTTGATGCGTAGGAGATGAGTCGGTTGTTTTTTTGAGTTGGAAGATAATTTTGACTTTGTGATCTGAGGGGATTTTAAGAAAGGGGAGTTTCTCATAAAAGGATCAGTACACGGAGAGAGCTTGACCTCATCTGACGGTGCAAATGCGACTTAGTTATTCGGCGGTTGTCTTTTTTGGGAGGTCTTCAACTTGACGGTTTTTCTCTCTCGGGTTTTTTCTCTTCCGCGACTTCCCCGCCCTCTAACCCATTTCTCTTCTCTATAAAAGGGTCGTCGCATTATTTTTTTTCCGGGGTCCTCCTCGGTCTTTTTCGGACGGACTTTGAACCATTTTAATCATTCGCCTTGCGTCTGTCCTCTTCCGGCGACACCTGCCCTTGTAGAGCATTCCGGGATGAAATCCGGGCGGAATATCTCCCGGTGAAATCCCTCTGGGAGGAGATCCTTCTTCTTCCGTCTTTTCCCCGTCGAGGAACCGCCGAAAGCGTCGAAATGCGCCAGAAAAATGCATTTCGGTAATTTATAAAAAAACACTTTTGGACGCTGAAGCGATTAGCCCGTTTTGGATGGCGGATGGATAATGTTTTTGTACCCGCTATATGGCCAGGACCTCCCGTTATGTTGGACATTCATTTTCCCGTTCCAAATTCATACGGGCGATCCGTTTTTTCGTTAGATGAAAAAGTTGAGAACCAAAGTGAACCTTCTAAAAAAATAATAATAATAATAATAATACTAAATAAATAAAAAACGGTGCAAATTTTACACTAGGGTTTATTATTCTTTGATATAGGTTAACCTATTAATTAATTGTGCAAAACTAATTCTTTGTCATTAAGAGAAAATTTTTGAAAAAGTTATAAAAAATTTTTCTCTGTATAATGTTTGAATAGAAAAAATGCATTATGCGTCCTAAATTACTCGGAAAACGACACCTAATTAGACCCCCTAGGATCCTTCAAAAATCCCACTTGTAGCCCCATGAAAGCCCCATAGATTCCCACAGAGAGATCGGATCGTTCTGGGACCCCCAAAAATGGATTCTACGTCCAAAAAGACTTCGAAAACGATACCCAACTCGACCCCCTAGCCAAAAACCTTCAAAAGTTGCACATTTTACACAAGAGTGTATATAAATTACACAAAGATTTATTATGCGTAAAGTTAACATCGTAGGACAGGGGCCACACCATGGTCCATAACGCCTAAAAAGCCGCCAGTATTTGTGTATATAAATTACACAAAGATAGGTATAAATGGTATCCAACAATTTAATTCTGTCAATAAAAAATTCTTTAAAAAAATTGTAAATTAGTTCGATTAATTAATTAATTATTATTATCGTTATATTATTTGATTAAAAATTCTACAAAATCTTCAAAGTGTTTGCACATAATATTATTTGAGACCCCCGAAATTTGGATCCTACGCCAACAAATACTTCGAAAACGACACCTACCTAGCCTTCAAAATCCCTTCCCGCAGCCCCTTTTAGCACCACAGAGCGCCCCCCCCTCCACATGGCGAGCCGAGTATTTTGTCAAAATTAATACGGATCATCCTTTTTTTCGTTAGATCAAAAAGTTGAGAACCGAAGTGAACCTTTAAGAAAAAATCTGCTAATTTTACACAAATGTTTATATAAATTTCACAAAAATTGGTAGGTATAAATTAGGCATCTAAATATTTAGTCTGTAAATATAAATTGTTTAAAAAAATCAAATTTAAAAAATGAATTTGATGATAATAATTTATTTATTTCATTATAATTATTATGATTATATTATTTAATTAAAAATTCTTTAAAATCTTCACAGTGTTTGGACAGATTTGAGACCCCCAAAAGTGTGTTCCCCACGTCCAAAAATACTTCGAAACTGACAATTACCTCGACCTTAAAAAACCCCTGCCTCAGCCCCTTTTAGCCCCACAGAGCCCCACGGATTTGAGCGATCGAGCTGAAAACCTTGCGAGCACAACTGAACCGTTGAACCGAGTATAATACAATATAATAGACAATACAATACAATACAATACTATTGTCAAAATTGCAGATTTAAAATAAAATACCAACTGCTCAAAACGGCCTGAGCGGCGTAGGTCCGACTTCATTTTGTGAATCTTCTTTTCTTAAAACGTATTTATACGATATAAGTTTCTTATAAGAACAAATTCTGAAGATATCAAAATGTTTGACCCCCGTCGCGAAAACATTTTGATTATTTTGAGAATAATAAACGAAAAGCCAATAAAATTAATATTAATGTATTCAGTAATATTTATTTTAATTCATGAGACAACCTGAGATCGTAAACAAATTTACAATCCTAAACACAGCTCAATTTTAATTTTCGGTCTAAATAATTTTAAAAAATTAATAGGCTGGTGGTAATGAAAACACTAATACAATTTTTTCAGGGCAGTAAGAACATCGGGTCAGTACTTGCGAAATTAATATTTTCTCATTTCCTTAAAAATATCCCTCTAACAATAACAGTAACTGTTACTGTTTTTCCATTACCGCTGGTGGGTTCGGGATTGATGAGTGGCAATGAAACTATCGTGCGGCGGGTGGACGAGTGCTTTAGGGCTTTATTCAAAACGAAGCTACGGGTTCGAATCCCGTTGTATACTGCGGAGTGTTTTGTAAAGTTTAAGGGACACTTGTGAGCGTCTAAGAGCCCTGACATGTCACGTCGATCAGTTAAAAATCTTGACGTTAAACTCACTTCTTCTTGTGAAGACCTTCCGCTCGTCAATAAAAATGCGTTATTGAAAAACGTTTATCATTATAACTTTTAGAAGAACGATTATAGTGTGGTAATGATACCAATAAAGATATTAGCCGGTTTTGTGGCTATCCCCTGTAATGTGGTGGGTTTACCGAATTCCTGCAGTCCTGCCACAGCTGTAGAGCCAAACGTAGAACGATTTTACACTTCGTCGATCAAAGAGGGAAACTTTTTATAGATGTGTGGAAATGAGACTACTATTTCCAGATACTTTTTTATATTTATAACACAACGTCACCAAATTTGTTTAAAAATCTGTTCCAGGGACAGACTGCGTTTTCATTCAATTTCATAAATGCTTTTATCCGTAATAAAATATTTGAATGATTTCTTTTTAATTTTTTTTTTAAAGGTCATCCTTCAAAAGTTATATTGATTCGGCTCAGGCAAAATAAACTATTTGAATTCCGTGGCTTGACTGCAGGAATGTCCCAACGTTCACTCGTTTTTTTATTGCTCCGGGAGATGCACGTTTGCCAACCGAGCTACGCATCTGGCCGTTTTTTGCGTCATCAACTAAAATTCAAATTCTTACGGAATATTTTCATATTCTCGTCACTCAACACAAGTAAGTCACTTAGTGATCCGCAGTTCTTGGAAACGTGAACTGATGTGAACAGGTTTACTGTGACGTGCGCTCTGGCAGCTCGATAACCAACGTTCGATGCGTGACGTAATAATTTCCCTTTCAGTTCAAAATGTCCAAACATTTTATAACCGCTCTGCACGTAGCTATACGAATTTTCGAACTGGTAATTGGCGTGAGAAGGTTTTAGAGGGTGCTGATTCCAAATGTTGGAGGAAATTCGAAAATCTGACCTTTTTAAAAGCCCATTCACCCAACGGGTTGTTTACACTAGGAAGTATCTGAGGACCAAAATTAATTCGAAAACGACACCTCACTCAATCCTCCGGTCTTAGAATGTGGCGATCGGGCGGCATGTGGGCTCAACTACAAGGAGAACTGAGATTTTCGTCAATATTTCACCAAAAGTAAAATGATCACAGCCAAAAACGCCTGATACAACGTGCTGACCTATGAGAATTGGGGTTAAATGTGAATAAAATTTATCATTCATTCATTCATTTAATATTATTCGCTTCTACATGAAGCTTGTCAGCTCGTCTCATTTCAGGGGCCTTTTTTTTCTACAAATATTTCTAAAATAATTGTTTATAAAAATAATTAGGCATTTCAGAAACATTTTTGTTTTTTCTATAAATATTTTTAAAAGTAGGTATTAAATACTTTTTCTTGGAATAATTACTTTTTTTTAAAGTAACATTTTTATTTATTTTTTTTATATTTTTATTCCAATTATTATTATTCCAGTATTATTCCAAGAAAAATTTTTCTTCAAATATTTTTTCTAAAATATTTTATTTTTTATAAAAATAATTAGGTACCTGTCCCAAGAACATTACAATTTTACGTTCTTGGGAAAAAATTAAATACGATAACATTAAAAACCACAACTCCTAGGGTACGAGTCAAGTCGTTAGATAGCATAATAATATTATTATTAGACCTGGAGAAGAAGAGCGCCGGAGATAAAGGCCGGGCACGGTAGGCAACGTCGCGCCGGTATCGCTCAAACCCGGTCTGTGGGTCTAAAAAGGGGCTACTGGAGAGTGTTAGGAGGTTTTCGGCTGTAGGGTCAATTTAGGTGTCGTTTTCGAAGTATTTTTGGACATGAATCAAAGTATTTTTGGGGGTCCCAGAACAATCCAATTTGATGCACGGATCTATGGGGGTTTCAAGGGGCTACCAATGGAATATCATGAAGTCGAGTGAGGTGTCGTGTTCCGAGTAATTTTGGACGTATAATCCATTCCAAATAATGTACAGGAATACGCTACACACACATACATTTGTTTAAAATGAATTTTATTCTAATGAGAAATCATTGTGTAAAATTTGCAGCGCTTTTCTTCTAAGATACGAGTAATAAGATACGAGTCTGATTCTTAAGAATAATAATAAGAATTCTTCCTCCTTCTTTCTAGATAGTTGAGGTTTAGTATTGCGGACTATTTAATAGTCCGAAATTTTCCTGACTGATATATCGGCTACGAGAATAGTTAGGTACTATTACTTGGTAACGGAAAAACGGCTGTAAATGATTTTTAAGGGTTCGTATAGAAATGGTTATAGCAGCAGTTAATCTCAGTCTTAGAACTAGTTTTGCAAGAGCCCTGGTGTACCCCGTTTTTCGTTTTTTCCCCCAACCCGTCGAGTGCATCTTTCGTCTAAATTTATTCATCGTTGTAAAAACCAAAATTGAACACAATGTTTTGATATCTACCGTGAAATTTGTGTGACACGTGATGGACAGTCGGGAAACGGGTTTGGCGGGTTTTGCGGCGGTGCCCCTAAATTGTTCTCCCCCTGAGGGGTGAAACCCTTCGAATACGTGCCTGGTGACCTTCAGTTTTGGACGAACTTGACGAGCCGAATCCGTTGAGCGGATTCTCCCTCTCTGGGCAAACTTTAGTGCGAAACTGGCGAAACCCCCTTCCAAATGAACGGTAAAAACGGTTGCCAAAAATCCGCCCCAGGGCGCGCCACATGGCCCTTCTTAACCGCCCCCTACCACTTTTCCTCCAAAAAAGAAGTGACCTATAGAACTAGATTCCGCACCCCTAAAAAATAGGCCCCACCTATTTTGAGAAGGTTTTACCACCAATAGTAGAAAAGGGGGGGCACCCGTATTGCCACAAAAGCTAGTTCAAGTGGAGAGGGGAGCTTACCCTATTATTTGAACCCCTATGCTCATCCCCCCACCCGAAAAAACGGCCCACCCCGATTTTTGCGGACTACGTGTCGCAACAGTCGTCTCAAGGTCCTTCTGCCGTTCACAACTACCAAAAAAAAAAAAAAAAAAAATTCAAAAAACACGAAATCGGCTCCTTTCGCCAAACACCAGTTTGAGTCCCATATTAGTTACCATGTTAGTTGTAGAGTGATCCTGTGATTTGTGAACTGTGTAAGTGTTGATGGGGAAGTGCCATTTTTGTGCATTATTCGGATTTATTTTGTTATCAATTAAATCAAGTCAAGAAGTTAAAATTGGGCGTTTGTTGTGTTTCAGACGGTTCCATGGTGAACATGGCGGAAACGGAGTCGATGTTCCTCAGTGCTGGACGTCTGCCAGTGAACGGTGTGGACCCGATGTCTGACGATTCGGATATTGAAGCAGCTCCTATGCTGATACCGCCATACCAGTCACAAAGCAGCAAGAGGAACAAGAGGAAGAACTTTCAGCCGAGGAACATCACCTACTGCGAAGAGGGCCAGTGGCGGAGCGGCGACGAAGAGTACGCTTTGGACCTCAGCGGAGCCGAAAGTTACCGGAAGAGGCCCAAGACGGACGGGTCGTCCGGCGACGAGATGACTCCGGCTCCGATGGACTTGAGCTCGAAACCGAGAAGTTCGGCCGGCACCAACCCGTCGTCTCTCGCCGGCGGGAGCGACTCGGAAGTGAGTTCGGACTCGGACCACGGTTCCCAGAGTCACGGGGCGTCGAGGCAGTACCTGTTCCAACAGGCGTTTCTCGGGCATCAACCCGCCGAAGCGTCGGACCTCAAGGAGTACGCCAGGAACACCGTCAAGGAACTGCTCGAGATCTACGGCCTCAATTCGGCCGAAGTCGCCGAATCCATCACCAACAACGTCCCCATCGCCAACTTCTCTTCGGGTAAGTCCCTTCGGGTAAGGAAGACTTACTTCCTTTTACAGAGGTTAAAATTTTACCCCAAAAAGATGGTTCATTAACTAAAATTAGTCTCCAGAAACCGGTTTGAAGGAGCAAAAACTAGTGTTGAGGGTGTGTACAGTAATTTAGCAACCTCACCTATATCGAGGGAAGGCTTTCACAAATAATTTTTTTTTCCATTCATTTTTCAGTAAGTAGTTTTTGGGTACCTAGTAGAAACCAGTTTTGAGGGTATAGACACAGGTTTTCAGAAAGCAGAAACCAGTTTTGAGGGAGTGGACACCAGTGTTTTCTGAGCAGAAACCGGTTTTGAGGGAGTAGATACGAGCGTTTTCCGAGCAGAAACCGGTTTTGGGGGAGTAGACACCAGCGTTTGCTGAGCAGAAACCAGTTTTGAGTGAGTAGACACCCGCGTTTGCTGAGCAGAACCCGGTTTTGAGTGAGTAGATACCAGTGTTTGCTGAGCAGAACCCGGTTTTGAGTGAGTAGACACCTGCGTTTGCTGAGCAGAACCCGGTTTTGAGTGAGTAGACACCTGCGTTTGCTGAGCAGAACCCGGTTTTGAGGTTATAGTCACTAATTTTGGTGAAGCAGAAACCGGTTCGAATGATTTTAAATTATCCTGTATCCAAAATCTATCCGTCATCACAACAGGCAAATCCAAATCAAAAGGGCACATTTCCACAGTTTGCGTTTGCATCTAAGACTCAACCTCATACTATAAGTAATCTTCCTGAATGAATTCTCTCAAAACTCACGACCATAAAAACGTTCAAATCCCCTTAACGGTTTTGGACTCGCCTCCCTTCGTCCATAAAAATTTTCATCGGTTCCATGGGAGCCGTTGAAGAACAGCGCAATTCGAAGACTATATAGTTGTAGAGGATGAAGCGCTTTTAAATTAATTAGTGTCGACGGCAATGAAACGGCGTCAGAACTGTCTCTGATATCAACTAGGGACTCTAGCGGGGGTCGTAAAAGCTCCATTAGGTGCCCCATGGGACTCGAACTTGTGGGTGACACAATAGGGAGACACTTGAGAATGCGGTGAGGCACTTTAATATTAGGCGGAAATTTGTAACGTTCAGTTGATTTTTGATAATTCTCTAATTGAAATAAAACCTCCGCACAACCAGCGGTAAAAGCGTCGGAATCGTGTAATCCAACAATGCCATTGAAAGGCGTCAATGTTGTGATGAAACAACAATACAACGGAGCTGTTTGGTTCCAAACGGTTTCAAACCCCTTTGACGATCCCGTCAACCGGCGTAAAAAAAGTTTTTTTTTTTTTCTCACAAAATTTCCATCGGTTCATCCGTAATGACCTATTTGAAGGGCCCCTGGAGCAACGTTGCAAAAGGAAGCGTTTCCCCCTTCAAAGACAGCGAGGGAATAAAGGGGTGAGAGGACTACCGAAACCACTCTGAAAAGAATGAGAAAAGGGGTAACGTAAGTGTATTTGACGATCCTTCCTCCTTTGTGCCCGATCAACCCTTTTTTTTCAAAAACTCTTCAAAAAAATGAAAAAGAAGAAGAAGGGGCGCAAAGTGGAAGACGGATAAAAGCGAAGAGAACTTGGCCAACAAAAGATTTTTACCCCCTCCACGTTCCCTCTATTCTCGTTTATGACACAAAAAAATCTCCGAAGGAAGAACGTGAAAAAAAACCATATTTATAATGATTTGGTCTGAAACGGGGCTTTCTTTCATTTGTTTCTGGGAGTAATGATTAATGATGTTAGGGAAGTATACTATGCCGAGGTCTGGGGGCCTGTCTATCAAGCATTGAGAAACACAGCGTGAGTCTTTTTTTTAAGAAGCAAAAAAAACTACCAACTTACACTGTAACGCGGTCTTCGGGGTTATACCCTCTCGCTTCAAGGTTTTTCTGTCTCTTTCCCTCTACCAATAATTAATCAGCCCGGAACAAAAGGGGAAGAACCCTTTTTTTCCCATTAGTATTCAAAAGGCATTTTCAATATTCTGAATTAATTAGGTTCTTTTATTTTTACAATAGTCATTCAGGAAGGTTTCTATTGTTAATAATTTTTAACTGGTGATCGGGTTGGGAGTTCATTTTAGGAATTACCGTGTCATCGTTTCCGTTTGACGTCGTTGGTGAAGGACAAAAAACGTTAAAATTATTCGAGTTCAGAAAAATACGGAATGGCGTTCTTTGGGATGTCGACATTTGGTTGTAGTCCTTCGATTAGGAAGAGTAGAGAACGTGGATCACCCCCAGGCTTTTAAGGGGCAACAAAATCAGTATATCAATTTATTGGGAGATTCTATAAAAATTATTTATTGTCAAGACGGTGACCCATGAAAATAACATCATGACATGACAGTCTTCCTCATAAAGCACTGGGGCAAAAAACCTAGCAGGACCTGCGATTCAAAAAATTTCAAATTTTCTGCGTTAAACACCATCCAACATTTGTGATTTGGTAAACATTTTCGGAGGCAAAGCTATTAAATCGAAATTTTCAAGATAATGATCATGACGGTGAACCCTTAAGAAAGACACACAATCTGTATTTCCATACACGGTAAAATTTTCTTTCGCTGAATGACACATTACGCACAACAAAACAAGCTCACTACAATCCTTTGACGTATCTTCACAAATGTGAAATTTGTATTTGGTGGACACAGGAGCACTCTTCACTTTAGGTAACAGACCGGTTATTAGTCTAGTTTTGTCGATTCAAATTTTGTAAACCAATAATTCTGTCCTGTTCTTTAAAAGTACGTCAGAGGTTTCCTTCAAGTAGTGTGAAATGAAGAACAATAGAGGTTCTGACTTTTTGGGTTGCTGAACACAAGTTCGAGGTTGTCCAACAGAAATTTTACATTGGTTTTTATTGGCATCCATATTTCGTAATCACGATTCCAAGGAATTTCCAGGGAGAATTTAATTAGGCCTAATTTATAAGGCCTTATATTTAAATAAGGCCTAATTAAATTCTCCCTGGAAATTTCTTGGAATCGTGATTAAGAAATTTTACAACTAATTATTGGCTCTGTTTTTGGTTATTGGCGTGTAATTCGAAAACTAAGCAGTTTACCGCAAATACCACGATATACTAAGTTAAAGTGGACAAAATTTCCTTCATTTTAAGCAGCCTACATTTGTTCTTAGCCTCACTCGTTCGCCCGCAAGAGTGCACCAAAGATTGGTGTAAAACCTCAAAAAGCTGGAAAATCTGACTTTCTTAAAACAAACTCATGCAAACATCGGAGTTTGATTCATGTTGACGAATATCTCCATGAACCGGGGTTTTGTCCTACTGGTACATGCGCTCTAATGGCGTTACATGGTAGGTAATAGTAATAGATACCAAAGTGTCAAATACATGACAAAAAGGGAACATATGAATGACAAATTTAGAAAGAAATTTAGTATGACGATTATTATTTATGTACAGGTAATTATTAGGTATAACTTGTAGCTCAAATTTCATCGTTGTATGTGTTAGTTTAACCATTGTAATTTCGTAGTGGTCAGTCGTCCCAATTCAACCTTTTGAGGTTTTAACACAATCTTCGGCGCGCTTTAGCGGGCAAACGAGAAGGACTAGGAACACATAATATGTTATTATATATTGAAATTGTGTCTACTATAATTCAGTAGGTACCTATTGACTTTGGTAGGCCTAAATCATTTAGTTTAAAAGTTACTCAAAACGAAATATACTAGCCATCAATTGAATTGAATAGATGAGCGCAACCTTTTGGTTTATTATTCTTGGAATAATACACCTATGTTTTCGCGACGCGGGTCGACGACTCCGATCGGGCTCAAAATTTGACATTATCCGTTTCAAGAGGTCTACATTCTAAATCCGAAATGTCCGTCCGCCGTCCGCCGTCCGCCGTCCGCCGTACGCCGTCCGCCGTCCGCCGTACGCCGTCCGCCGTCCGCCGTCCAGGCCGTTTTGGGCAGTAGGAATTTTTTTAAAAATCTGAAATTTTGACAAAATACTTGGTTTACCATCTAGTTGTGCCCGCAAGGTTTTCAGTCCGATCGCCCAAACCCGTGGGGCGCTATGGGGCTATAATGGGGCTACGGGAGGGGTGTTTTGAAGGCTTTGAGCTATGGGATCGAGTTAGGTGTCGTTTTCGAAGTATTTTTGGACGTAGACTCCATTTTTTGGGGTCCCGGAACGATCCGATTTCACTGGGACGATCTTTAGGGCTTTCATGGGGCTAAAAATGGGATTTTTGAAGGATCCCAGGATGTTAAATATTTTTCGAGTAAATAATAAAGGATTTTTGAAAAAGAAACATTTTTGAAAAAAAAATTAATAAAAAAAATTTTTTTTTAGATTAAAACCCAAAAAAAATTTTTTTTTAATTTTTTCATTGACAGAATTAAATTTCTTCACAATTAACGTATATCAAAGAATAATAAACCCTTGTGTAAAATTTGCAGCGTTTTTGTTATTACGATATATTTAATGAGTGCGAGAAACTATGAAACAGTAGGTATCTAGCGACCAAACTATGCCACACAACACATCATCCACGTGATGCTCATTACGTAAACAACTGCACCCTAACGACCGATGCGTAATAAAACCTTATGCCGATCAGAGGTAACGAACGGCTCAGGCTGCAAAAATCGTTTTGGAGTCGTTGGAATCAGCCTAAAAAGCTCATTCCATAGACCCTTGTACCAACGAAATCGGACAAAAACTTTCGTCCCCCTATTGAGGCCTCCTTAGTTACACATCAGAGATAAACAACTTTCGTCGTGAAGTACCTCCCGAAAACCGATGAAAGGGATGAGGGAGGAAAAATCAAGGTAGCCTATAACCACCCCACGAACTCGTTTATCACAATGAGACCACCCTCATGAAAATCTGTTGAGCCGCTCGGGCGTGATGCTCTGTACACAAAAAAACAAACAAAAAAACATACATGTCGAGGAGTTGAGCGCACCTTTCCATTTTTTGGAAAAAGGTTGCGCTAAAAACTGTGCCAAACTTTTTAGCTTTGTCGTAATTTTGACCGGATTTCGAGCAAACTTTTTTGCGGAAAGCAGATTCGTGTTGTGCGACCCAAAAAATCATGTTGAAAAGTAGAGATTACGACTACTCTTTTTCTTCCTGATTTCGCCGTACTAAGAAATGCGGTTATGGACCGCGAGAGGCGCTCCTAGTATACCTGATTTGATATACAAATTTTCTGGCCGGCGGAGGCTCTTTGATCTCATTCCTCATTTCATACTGTCTTCAATATATTTTCCGAATTCGCGGTGTAACTTCTAACGGGAAACCTTAACATTAAATGTAAATTTTATGTAACTTTGACTTATCTTTTTCGATCGCCAATGAACCCCTTTGCTATGATTTATTTTCAAGTAGTCTGCATTGGTATCTGCAGTACACGTTTCAATCTGTCTCGTTGAGCTGATAATAAAATTAATTCAACGGAAGGTCGACTGAGTATCTGAAGCACCTCGATATTCAGACGCCCAACTAAATCCTGATTTGTCAGATATATTGCACAACTGAGTTTGGTTCAATTGAGGTCGGTTGGGTTTCTCCGGAATGCAACTGGGGGTGAGCCTGCCGAAACCCTTCAAGTCGGCAATGCAAATTGTTACATGCGGTTTTACATTTTCAAGGCTTACCTTTCAAGGACTGTGTTGAATCATCTTTAAAAAAAAAAAAAAGAAGTAATATGGGCAATGCCCATTGGGCATGTTCGATGAAAAATGTCAGTTTGTTCCTACGGTGAGAATTTAGGATGAAAAAGTCCCTTAAAAAGTTAATTGGTTTTCATAAACACGAATGTGAATGTCAAACAATAGTATAACGACTGGTAGGTAGCCTCTGGGGGTTATAAAAACGTTTCCGGTGAATCATTAATGATCTCTTTTTGAGCAACGAGAACTAACGATTGGGATTTTTTCGATTCACATGGGCTCAGGAGCTCAGGGCAGCTTTGATTTGAATGCGACCTGAAAGTTGTTTAATATTCATGAAACCCCTTTTTCGTCCTACTCTTTGAAACGCGAGCGTTTTCAATGTGTACTATTTCTAAAGGGGGGAGAAGACGAGAACGAGAGGGAAATTATTAATAAAATATGGCGCAGGGGCCTCCAGACAAACATTTCTCGGTTAGAAAAAAATCTTCGTGAGATTCGCTGATGGGAGTTTTCTAAAAATCGAGCTGTTATCGTTAGGTGCGCCTCCTGAATTTTGATTCTGGGTTATGAATATTTCCAAAGGATGTAGAAGATGAGGTGTGTCCAATCAGACCTGTTTTATGGAATTTTTTTCTTTTTAAGATTTGGAGGTAAAGGATTGCAACTCATCAGAGTCTACGAGTTGATTAGCATAATCACAATTCCAAGCCAACCGATGGGTATACTTATTTGGGAAGGAGGTTCTTGGGTGAAGTCATCGTTTGAAAGAAAAAAATAATCTCCACGAATAGATGAGTATAATCGAAAATCGACGATTTATCAATGGTGATAGTGCTGTAATAAAAATGTATCACGTACAACTTTAATCATTGTCAATAATTTTTTTTTTTTTTTTTGTGAAACTTAATTCTCTAAATAACATAATTCAATGTACGGAAATTTTTGTGGAGTTGATCCAACAGCTGACAGCAAATTGCGCTACATATATAGAAAACAATGCAAATTTTAGCGAATGGTTTATTGATAAAAAATCATCCAAATATTAATAATTAACATTCTATGTAGATCCAGAACATCTAGATTTAAAAAAAAATTAATTTAATTAGGCACGTATTAAAAAAATTGTTTTTCTTTTCTTGTAGGTAATGTTGTGTAAGGTATGTGGGACCCCCAAAAATGAATTCTACGTTCATAATACTTCGGCAACGACACACCACTCCATATCATTCCCGTAAACCTGGAAAAATCCCTCCCGTAGCCTCATTTTAGCATCACAGAACCCCATGGGGTTGGGTGATCGAGCTGAAAACCTCGCTGTCAAAATAGATGATAGACCGAGTATTTCGTAAAAATTTTAGATTAAAAAAAAAAAAAATTCCTAATGACCAACACGGACGGCGCTCGGCGGAGGGCTCCTTTGGCTCATTTTTAGCCCCACCGAGGCACACAGGGGCAAAAATCTTTGTGGTCACTACAAGATAGAGATCCAAATAAATTGTTAAAATTTTAATCTGAAATTATTTCATATTGAAAAAATGCTTACTGGCCAAAATGGCGAGTATCGCCCAAACCCGTGTGGCACTATGAGGCTAAAATGGGGTGGGAGGGTTAAAAAAAAAGGTTTTCGGTTATGGGGTCGAGTTAGGTGTCGTTTTCGAAGTATTTTTGGGCGTCGAATCAATTTTTGTGGTTCCAGAACGATCCGATTCCACTGTGGGGATCTAAAGGGGTTTCATGGGGCTACGAATTGAATTTTTGAAGGATCCTAGGGCAAACATTTCCCGAGTAATTTTGGACGTCCATTGTTCGAGGTCCCACATCTGTCCGAACAATATAGATTTTTTTTTCTTTTCAATTTTTTTTATTGTAGGGGAGGAGAACCGGCTTATTTATACTGGGCGTCTTGGATGAAAAGGCCGGGTTGTTGTAATGATTTTAATCCTTAGACGTCAAGCTTTCTGGCCTAGCTGAGAACCCTTCTTCAGGACCTACAAACATGCCAAAGGAGACATGGTACTTCTCAAGTGCGTACGTTACAAGGCTAGTGGCTGGTCATCATGTCTTACCATAAAAATTATGGAATTAGATGGATGTAGGTCCTGAAGAAGGGTTCTCAGCTAAGCCCGAAAGCTTTACATCTAAGGATTTAAAGCATCACAACAACTATATCAGACAATAATAAAACCTTGTGTGAAATTGGCAGCGTTTTTAACCATATCTTCACAAACCTATCATAAAATGAGTTGGTTAGGGAGAGAGAACGAATCATAAAAGCATCTGATAATAAATAACGATAAATTGTGGAGCCAAAAATCAAATATTTATTTTGACAAATAAGTAAATCACTCATCGTGAAACATTTACAATTGATTAATTGGAATAGTCTCCGGCGTTAAATGATGCGAAGAATTCGCGTAGCGAAATACGATAGTTGAATGTTTTCTGCTCGAAAAAAAATTCCAACTCGACATGATTTCAGTCTTCGGGATTCCGCTCCAAAGTGTCCCCATATTCGATCTTCGTATTTGGGCCCTCGGGCTCATTCATAATTCCCTGCCGTGTTTTTTTGATAAAAGGCCTCTGTCTCCTCATCATTTTTATTCGCGCAATCTGCCTTCATCTTGTGCCAAACGCCGTCCAATTAAATGAAATCCGTTTCGTGGGAGCGATGGAATTTCCGGGCCGATGTCCACAAATTCGAAGAGGTGATGGATGATGTCGATAATTGCGAATTCGCCCGGGGGGGGGGGGGGGGGAGTGGAAGAGAAAAAAGTTATCGAGGAAAATGGGGGAAAGGAGAGAGGAAAAAAAATAACGGACTTTTGGGAATGAGACTGGCGGCTATTTAGTGGCAAAACTCATCAATTTATCTGTCAAAATCTGAGCGGTTTCATTTTTGAGCGCGTCATTAGCTCGGGACGATTGTATCTGTCGGGCGTTCAGCATTGACGTCCTGTCCGGAAATTTAAAAAAGTCGACGTCGGAGAAACATTGAAAGTGGGCAAATTCAAACGGACCCCAAAGAAAGGACTACGTGTCTTCCTTTTTCTTCGGTGATGCTGCAAGTTTTGCATACGAACGCGCGACATGTTCAGAATTGATTCATGTTCTGTCATTCCGAATGGTCGTCACAAAACAGATCCGATCTGATGGGACGGAAGCCCCATTGTTCCTTCAAGATTATCTCTTTCCTTCCAACATCAACAGGGATAATTTTTGCTTTTGACAATTTTTTTGTTTTCAAACGCAGAAAATTCGACGGCGAACGTTGTCGAGTCGAATTTAAGCTAACTGCAAATAATGACCGGCGTTTGGATCAGTTTCCAAGCGTAATTCGCGCTCTTGTAGCGGAGTACTAAAAAAAAAACACAACTCTAAAAGGCTTTAACTAGCGCGAGAAGCCGATAAAATTAACAAGACAGGCCGAAAAGGTTGCCGCTAATGATGCTCGAGGGGAGGAAATGATTAATAATTAGGTGCCCTCCTCGTTTGGGTGCCAAATTCGGGTCGGCTTCATCAAGACCGCCGTGCGCCAAGAGTTCGGGTTAATCGGAGTACTGACGTATCAGAAAAAAAAGGAGGAGGCGAGCGACAAAAAAGGGGGAAGAAAAATCATTTTGGAAGTGCGTGATGGGGGGGGGGGGGGGGTTAGTCGATTTTTTATTTCGGTTTGGACGTCCGAAGGCGCGAACGTCGGAGGATGTTGCCAGGTGATGGGTTAATTAAAATTGTGTTATTCGAAGAAGGACGAGTTTTGAGAAAGAACCTCCCACATAATTTAAATTCAATTTTACATTTTACATTTCCATTCAGTTCTTGATGGAAGATGAACTAGGATTTATTATGTCACGCCTTAAGATTTGTGAGGCTGTGCGGTTCCTTGGAGCTATATTTTCTACGAGTAAAAACGATTTCTGTGCGATAACCTGTTTGGAATTTATTCGAAGATCGTCGGTAGGTGGGTACGAGTTTCTTTCGCAAGCCTTCATTTCGAGTTTGTCGTTACAAGTTGACGAGGTGCCACGGGTGTTCTGAGTGAAGCATGGTTTGAGTGGGGCGATGGACGGAAATTCGATATTTCGTGTGAAGGATGGGTGTCGCAGTTACAATATAATGTGCAACTACCCCATAGTACACACAACGCCTTATAGGTAGTTATTATTTTGTACATATTGTAAAAACATTAATTCCTTGTCAATGAAAATTAAGTTAATAAACGTTTTGACTTGGGAGAGGCTTAAGTTTAGACGTTTTGGTTTGAGGAGCTTTAAAACCGGATTTCAGGAGCTATAAGACCAGTTTGAGGAGCTGTTAGACCGGTTTTGAAGAGCACTAAGATCTGTTTGAAGAGCTATAGACTTGAGGGGATTCAACACCTGTTTGAGGAGCTATAAAATCGGTTTTTAGGAGCTGTAAGAGGAGCTCAAAGTGCCTTCCTTATTGCAATCGACAGGATTTCTGCTCACTTTTAGGATTAGCTTCTCCAGCGGTAAGTCTGGAAAAATCCAGACTTACAGCCATGGAAGAATGAACAGGAACGCCCACTCAGCGTTACAAGGCGAGCCTAAAAGCTTCCCTCCTTTTCGACGAATCCCACATTCGACTGCCAGCGACACCTCCGGGAGTATCCTCGATACTAATAAGGGCCAAGGAGTTTGCATTTACTTCCACAGATCACGCAAGGTGTGCTTCACTTATTTTTGGGTCTGAGGCTCCGCTATTTAAATAATACAAATGGTGGGTCAGCTTACTATGGCTTATTTTCAATTTTCTTCTTTTGCTGTCCCCTGACCAGGTGCCCGCGAGTTAAATAATGCCTGATGAGAACAGTTCCGCATCCATTCTTTCGCTTTATGTGGTCTGCTAGTAACAAGTTCCAGATAGCACCAGCCAGCCTGCAGGCAACCACAAGACTGCTGGATCCCTTCCTGTGCATGAATACTCACCCCGTATTCCCATCGTAGCTCACCCTTGCAGGTGCCTTGGATGCTCTTGCCAGCCAGAGATCATTATCATAAACATAAAAACTAGCTGGATGCTTCTGCTGGAGGACAGCCCACAGTCTGCTGCCATTTTTAATGCTCTTTTGATTCCAAGGTGTTGAAAACTTCCCTTCTGCAAGAGCCCGGTTGCATAGACAAAGAAGCTCTTGCTGGGACACTTGATTTCTCATCCAAAACGTTTACCACTTCTGTGTCCCTCCTTTGATTGTAGTTATGATTTTCCATTCTGAAAAATGCTCGGACACCATCCTGCTTAGAATGCATAGGTTTTTTGGGGAAAGAACAGAATTATATCAATCAGATAATGTTGCCTGCGGAAAACATTAGTAATACAAAGCCGTCGAGAAAGAAGCAAAAAATATATTATGGGTGGGTTCGTCTAACTGTGGAGACAAGACGAGGGTAATCATTTTCGAGTTTTCGAGAAATGAAAAGGGAACTGGGGAGGCCAGCGAGATAATTTCATTTTAATTGGTTTCGGTTGTATCCATTAGCATGAAGCCTCTTTTTGAATGATGTACGAGGCGTTTCCTCTTAAAAGACCATCCATCCCCGCGAGTTTAGGGCGAGCAAGAATGTTTCCTTTGGACGGAAGAACTTTACCGTCAAGTTGTTGAAACTTGGTTAAATTACAAAACAGCTTGATACAGTTTCGTTTGCATTAAGACGTAAAAATGGTTGATGCGGGGTTATATATCGTCTGTTTCCATCCCATAAAAAGCTTCGGTTGTGAACTATAGCCGCTCTGGGGATACAACCCACGTAATCCTGCTACCGGTTTGCATGTTCTGTTATTGGAATATCGGAAGGCAATAAAAGAGAGTAGGTACACATTAAGCGTTTTAAGGCGGAAAAAGCGGCTCTGGCGAGGCGGGGGAGCAATGTCCTTTTTTCTCCCGTGCTCTGGGAACCACAAAACCGTGTTGCTTGTCATTTGAAACGTCATAAATCATATAAAAAAACAAAACGACCAAACGAGTGGATCGGGAGACGGGAAAAAACCAAAAAAATGAAAAGGGTGGGGCCTCCGGGCTACAACAGATCGGGAAAAATATTCTCCTTCCTTCGGGTTTCTACTCGTTTTTTCTTTATTCTCTTTTTTTTCGTTCTCTTTCCAGTCCTTTCCTAATCTAGATCGGAACATTCTTCATGTTCGTTCTCTCCCCCCGCCTCGTCGGTTCCTACTGTCAAAATAACACACACACAAAAAATCTTTTCTTCCCCTCCTTCAACGCAGACCGCTCGCTGAGCTTGACTCAGTTTCAGAAAGACTTAAAATCTGAGACGTAATTAGTCGTTGGCCCGTCTGAACTTTTTTTATCCCCCCCCCCCCCCCCCCCCGGACGGGATGAGAAAAAAAAACACTCCCGAGATTGTATTTCGCGATGCGTCGGAGTTTCTCGGACTACTTTTTTCGAGATCGACGTTATCTCGGGATGAATTGCCATTTGTGCTCCTTCAATAAGGCTAATTATGGCCTCCGAAATAATGCTTCAGGATGGAAGATGGTTGTGTATCAATTGTTCTTTTTCAAGCATCCCAGCTGGGGGTTTAGGATGTTCTTGAAAAACCGGCGGATTTGGGAGGAAAAGGCGTTTTCGGCGTCTTCAACGCCACTTTTTTCGAGATCAACGGGATGAATTGCCATTTCTCGGGATGAATTGCCATTTGGGCTCCTTCAATAAGGCTAATTATGGCTTCCGAAATAATGCTTCAGGATGGAAGATGGCTGTGTATCAATTGTTCTTTTCCAAGCATCCCAGCTGGGGGTTTTGGACGTTCTTGAAAAGCCGGCGGATTTGGTAGGAAAAGACGCTTTCGGCGTCTTAAACGCCACGACGAAGGTGAGAATATGGATGTGATGAAGAGTTGTCGTGATGAAGTGGCTTCGTAAAAGAAGTTACCGAGGAGGGGAAGGGGTGGGGAAGTCCGAAGAATGAAAAAGCATAGACACAATCTCCCGTGTTGTCCCGGAGGGGTCCCCCTTTTTGGTCCCGAGGACAAAAGGGGCCTTCAGGAGACTCTTTCTTTTCCGAGGTCTATTTTCTGGGCCGCCTGCCCGCTGGCGCCATCCTTAATCTCACGTCCAGCACATTCACCAATTGTGAAATGATTAATTACAATAGAGACACGGATTACGGAGAGAGATCCCCCCACTAAGGGGCCCCCCTTTGAGAAACCCCTTTCTCCGCCGGAGATCGTGAGATTTTGAAGAAATACGATGAAGGACCAAAATTTGTAGTTGTTTATTGACCGAATCGTGATAAACTTCACGTTATAGAAAAAAAAAAAAAAATAATAATAATAATAATAATAATAACGTAAAATAGTGTCTGATAGTGTTTAGTTTTCTTTTTCCTATTCTTCAAGTTGTTATCAATCTCTCAAATGATCGAACATTTTCAACAGCCTCAAAATGCTAAACGCTCCAAATTTTACCCTAGGGACTTATTATTCCTTTTAGAAATTAAAACAGTTGAAGTGTCCAAACCAGTTGTACTTCGGCTTTGTGCCACTAGGGATCGCGCTTTAAAACCAGCGAAAGGAAACTCTGGATCTGGGTCTGCAACCCCTTTTGTTTACTGTTGTCGGCGGTGGAACCGGGGAGAACAATTACTTCTCCTCCAAAGATTGTGCAGGATTCTTTTATCAGGATGTTCCCACTCTGGAAGAACCTTCCGTCTCCGGATGAGTAGACCAGGGAAGCTGCTCTTGTCACCAAGGGCATACATCTTGGGCAACCCACCCTGACACCATGAGTTCCGAAGGAGAAATGTCCAATCGCCACGGATGGGTTTGGAGGAATGGGAGAGTGATGGGCCAGTAACTACATAGTGGCCTATGTATAGGCCAGTCAAAATCGACACTAAAGATCGCTAAATTCGCAAAACGAGATGTATCTCTGATTTTCTAGTATGTTGTTCGGACCCATTAGGGTAGTGACACTACCGGAGTGTATACCCAATTTCGCAACTTCCCAAATGTTCTGCTTCACTCATAGCACACGAAAAACCGCGGTTTTTCGGGCTTATTTCAGTTTTTGCTCTGTAGGTATCTAATAAACTATGCATTTCTCGGCGAAAATCACTATATACGTTTTTAAACAGCATTAAAAGTGTGACCCTTTAAGCCCAACCGGAGCTGTGTATGTAAATTAGTTTTCGAGTTATGGCACTTTCAAAAAAGGCCATTATTTCCAGAATGTGAAAATTTTAGTTGTAGACCTTCTTTAGACCGAAATTGATTTCCCAGGAAGTCAGTTTTTCTAATCCGTTTGGCCAATCCTTCTGCTCATGATGTCCCTAGATGACACACTTCCTGCTGCAGCCTCAAAACCGTCTCCAATTCCCGTCAACATCCCCAGACATTTGTCGAGTCCAAACAAGGGGGCGCCGGGGCCTCTGCTCCAGTCAGGGGTTTCCTCCTTTCCATGATTCAGTGAGCAGACATGGTGGAGATATCGATCACAAAAATGAGTCGTAGAAATACCAAATGGGACCAACTGTGATGTGCTGGGAAGGATGGAATAGTGCGTGCGAAGATGATGGCGCACCTTCTAGCGGGTGGGTATTGAACTGCTCTGTTACACTTTCTTTTAATTTCTTTAAATTATCATCACTCCAATGCGAAATTCGCACCGCTTTTTCCACGGATATTATTCAGTTAAACAAATCTTTGTCATTGTGTATTTCTTCTCACGCTAAAAAGGATCCCAGAGCGTGATTCGATTATGTCTATTCTGATCTCGCAGACACAAACCCCCACAGCTGAGCTCATAAGGCTCCTAACAGCTAAAAATTAATATGAGACATTTGTGTTTTTGTGGGCAGCTTCCCTCGGAGGTAGGTTATAAAATGGGGTTTCTACAAAATGGGAAGATTCCCGCATTTTTCACCTTAAGTGGAACGACGTGGGAAGCCTGCGCGGTTTTGGCATTCCCCGACCGAGGGAGATATAATCGCTTCATTTGCTGCGTCTCTTCCTTCAAGAGACAACGAAAAATTGGAAGAGGGAGAAAAAAAGAAGAAAAAAAAAACCTTTTTAAAGGAAGGCATAAGTATGCATTCCCGAGAGGAGGATATTTTTAATGGAGATATAAATTAAAATGGCGGCCTCCCGAAGCATTGTCTTCAGAGAGATTTATGTTTGGGTTGGCAGTTTTGTGGGGATTTTTAATTGCACCCGAGAAAATAGGAAGGTGTGCGAAGGGGGTGTCCGACGAGTTGGCCCAGAGCCCCAGAACCGCCAGTGGGGCTAATAAGCTACCAAGCTCCGGGAAACAACGGGCCAAAAACTTTTACTTCTGTTTGAGTTTTTTTTTTCTTTTTTAGTGGGGCGTCATGTCGATTTGTCAAGAGCCCCCCCCCCCCTTGTTCTGTGCCTCTGCAAATAGCTAAGGAAGGTACCTCGTTCGCCTGTTTTCGACCATTTGAAGGGCTTCAGAAAGACCTAAAGTGAGACAACAGCTGTGTCGGTGGTTCCGGCCAATCAGCTAATGATTGGTGGCCGAGACCGTCCAACCCGATTTATCACCGAATCTATTAGTTGAGTCAATAGGAGTATCCTGCCTGAGTATCAAGTTTTCCGAATCGTGCCGTGCGGCTTGGTCTCATTTGGCGTGATTAGGCTTAGGCCGAGCAGTAAATGTTTTGAAGTTGCTGTCTTAGTGAATCGATTTGTACTGAGAAAACGGTTGTCCTTTCGAACCAAGTTTCCCGATTTCAACGTTCCAAGAGGCTCGAGCCGCTCAACCTCGTACGGCTCAACCTCATAGTGTGGACGGTGCCAGCCCCAACCATAGAACTATATCGTGCTAGCCCCAACCATATACTATATTATAGTTCTATGGCCCCAACTCAAACATTTCGTCACAGCCCCAATTCAAACATTACCTCCCTTCACAGCGGGGGGAGCCCGGAAATCCAAAATGCACAAAATCGCCCTCAACACACAAAAGGACGTGAGGTCACTTCGGGCACCTCTACCTGCTCCAGTTCCCCACGCCAAAAAAAAAAAAAAAAAAAAAAAAAAACGAGCTCAATATAACAGGAACGTGGCGTTTCCCAGTCCGCGTTAAAAAGTGCCGAGACACGTGGATCGCCCTTCAAACACCCCAATGGGGTCTTTTCACGAAACTATATTGTCAGAAAGGCCACCCCTGCTGGTAATTTGCCTATTTTATGAGTCTCCCCCAAAAGAGGTCTTTCCCCCTACAAGAACTCAATTTCCCATTCACGGAAAGTGATATGGGACCGCCCTATTTTGACGTCTTTTCATAGCTAGTGCCCTAATTTTGAATGAGTTTTTTAGGGAATACAAATTCTCCGGCCAGACCTCTTCACGGTTCGGTTCACACGAACTTAAATGGTCGTTTTTTTCGATCGATCACAACTGCCGTGTGAAACGGAGCGAAAACCGAATGCAACTGCAATGTAATTTACGAGGTTTTGATGTCGTGGGGGAGCGTTTCAACCAAATATTGGGGCAGGTTTCAGCTACTTATTTAAATGAGCGCGGGCTTCAAAATGAATTTAATTACAGAAGTCCATTAGTGTGGCGGTTGTGACCGACTTTGTGGGTCTGAGGAGGCGTCGTGATTGACACGCGTGGGCGCGAAGGGTCCACTCATTAGCCGAGACACAATGGACTCGAAATTAACGCGGCTATAATCACAGGTTTGACACTTTTGTGCGAAGGAAAAAAAATTCCCCGCCTCATTCCGTAACGGGGCCCGTAAGACCCGGTGAAAAATTAATTATTTCCATAGATGGGACCAGCCTACGATGACAGAACGACTTTAACAATCGATTATATGGTAATTATCGTTAAAGAAGGGAGTAGCCATAAATTTCCGTTAATTATATCGAAACCCCGGTGAATATTCATTGCGCATTCCCGGACGGTTTATTCATAAACCCGAGTCGGTTTCTAGCTTGTAAACGGGGTTTATTCCCGAAAAAACAAAAGTCCCATCGTCGTCTTCCCGAACCATCTAAGGATATTTAGTGCTGAAAGGTGACGTCAGGGCGGAAGGCACGTAGTCCGAGGCACGCGAGGTGAAACCCCGATGGTTTTGACCCTCTTCCATCACCACCAACAGAATGCCACCAAACGGGCGTCGACATGACTACCGAAGTGCCACCGGGTTTGGCATTCTTGGCGTCGAAGGAGAGCACGAGAATTTCTTTTTTTTTTTTTTTTTTTTTTTTCTTCGTCGTGCCAAAATCTTAGGGCGTGATGATATGTTGGATGGATCGAAGAAACCGAAATTTCAGGGTCTTGGTTGACTTTTATCGGTCCTCAAACGCTTCGTTTGGCTTTGCCGCTCGGTCTAAGCCGAATCATGCTAATTGAAGCTGCGCCGCTTGTAGAATCTGGGAAACTTAGTTTGGATCGGCTTTCCATAGGTGTCGTTTTCGCAGTATTTTAGGACGTAGAATCCGTTTTTGGGGGTCCCAGGACCACCGGATTCCACCAAGAGGATCTAAGGTGCTTTCATGGGGGTTTCAAGGGGCTATTCCCGTCGATTCAACAGCCTACCACCAGTGGTACCGAGCGGGGCCACGGGAAGCGCTTGGACCGACGGCGAGATCGGTTGGCCCAGCTTCTCGCGGGGGAGGCTTCACCTCTCACGACCCGGACTGGCCCATATCTAGCCGCCGGGCATTCTTCACTGATCAATTAACAGTAATGTTAACTTGCAGTGACTTTTTGATTGGATACGTTGTCGTCACTTTGGTTGAGGGCGCAAGATCAGCGAAACCAACATGCGAGTCTGCTGCCCTGGCACCAATTAGCGACAATTCGCTTGTTCGCTTGTAGGCGCTGGGAGATCATACTTTTGTAAGATTGAATTGGAAGGCGACAAGACCTCGATTAGCGACAATTTGCTTGCGGAAGCCAGTCAGCCAAATTTCAATTTAGCTGCGATTTGCGGGAGAAGTGATACCTCACGACTCCTCGTGACGATCGTCTAGATCTCGCGGAAACATAGTTACATTTCCTTCCGCATCAAGCTCACGTAGCGCTCATATCGGCCTAAATCAGCTGTTCCCGCTCTTCCGCCCGCTTCTTTTTTAATCCGGCAGCTCTTCGTTTGTTCAATAAACTTTGTTGTGATCAGTGCGTTCGTATTGATTAATATTGAAAGACCTTGAAAATTAAAAGATTGAAAACTAAATTTTTCTCTAGAATTTTTCTTCTATATTTTCTTTCCATATGTATATATATTTATTTATTTATTTAATAAAGAGTCCGTAAAAACAACGCAAATAATTTCACGGGGGCTTATTATTTTCTCCCCATCTCTTTCCTACCATACGAACCTACGTAGGTATCTTTTCCTACCGTTAAGATAAAAAGGACAAGAAGATAAAAAACGCTGCAAATTTTATGCAAGGGTTTATTATTATTTGGTATAAATTATCCAAAAATAATTATTGGACAATTTTTTGATTATTAGGTTTAAATTTGTCAATAACAACTTATTTTCAATGATAAAAATTTAAGAGAAAAACCTTCATTCCTGGACGGTGTTTTGACAGATGTGGGACCCGAAAAATGGATTCAACGTCCAAAATTACTCGGAAAACGACACCTCATTTGACCTGGCATCCATTAAAAGTTCCATTCTTAGCCAATCTATGAAATCGGATGGTTCTAGGACCCCAAAAAATTGATTCTACGCCCAAAAATACCTCAAAACTAATCCCCACTCGATATAATTCCCAAAAATCGTCAAATCCCCTCCCGTAGCCCATTTATAGCCCCACGGGTTTGGGTTTAGGGCTGAAAACCTTGCGGGCATAACTAGATGGTAAACCGAGAATTATGCCAAAATTTCAATTTTTGAACAAAGTCCTACTAGTTACCTAAATCGTCGCACGGCGGACAGACATGATGTTTGAAATCTAGATTACGTCTACGATCTAGATTACGTAGCTACACGTCATGAAACTTATCATGTCAAATTTTGAGACGAATCAAAATGCCATTTTGGGAAGGAGTTTTGTTTTAAATCTGAAATTTCGACAAAATACTCGGTTCGCCATCAAGTTGTGCCAGCAAGGTTTTCAGCCCGATCGCCCATACCCGTGGGGCGCTATGGGGCTAAAATGGGTCTACCGGAGGGGTTTTTGAAGGGTTTCGGGTACGATATCGTGTGGGGTGTCATATTAGATGTATTTTCGGACGTTTTTTTGCGATCCCAGAACCCTCATCCCAGGATCCCAGGAAGTCGAACGATGTGGCGTTTTAGAGTACCTACCTAATTTTGGACGCACAATCGATTTTTTGGGGGTCCCACATCCGTCGACTAACTTAACAAGATGATTTAAAAAAAGTAAATAATTCAATTAATTTTTTTCCGTTGACAGGATTGATATGCGTACAATTTACATTAAAGAATAATAGGTAACCCATTGTGTAAAATGTTCAGTACCTATTTCTTTATTGGTAGAAATAGCGCGCACGGAGGGACACTCACGAAATTTGGGTGTTGAACCGAAAACCGGTGAAGGCGATTAATCAACAATAAATTCGGCTCAGATTTTTAAAAAAGCGGGCGGACGAGCGGGAACAGCTGATTTAGGCCGATATGAGCGCTACGTGAGCTTGAAGTGGAAGGAAATGTAACTATGTTTCCGCGAGATCTAGACGATCGTCTCCTCGTGTTAGATATTGGATTCACCATAGCCCCATTCTGAGTAAAGGCACACTACAGGTAAACCAGACACTTCTCGCCAACCTGTACATCGTGTTTCCTCCTTCTCAGTATCGACATCACCTATTCATTCCGTAGACGGTGACATTAATTCGCGCGATGCCTCAATTAGGGATGTTCATTTCCCTCCTCATCCTCCAAAAACAGGGCGCGTAATCCTAGATCTAACTAGCGGCATTCTCCCAAACACACAACACAAATTATAATATCGAACCTGAGAAGCAATTAAAATCATGTAGGTGCATCCGTTATGCCCTACAGGGCTACAAATTTAAGGGATGCAAGAAGTCAAATGAGGTGTTGTTTTCCGAGTAATTTTGGGCGCATAATCCATTTTTGGGGTCCCACATCCTCTTACTTTCCAAGAAATTTTTTTTAAATATATATATAATCAAATTACAATTTTTTATCGATATAGAATAATATTTTATAAAATCACAGAATAATAAACCTGTAAAATTTGAAGCGTTTTGCTCTTTGTCTTATTTCCTTCGTTCTTTTTCCCCCCCTCTTTACGTTTCATTTCTTGTAGACTGTAAAGTTTACAGTGTAAACGGACTATTCATTTTTGGAACAGGACGTAAAACATTGTTTTTTATTTTGAGGCTGATCAAACTTTTTGTCCTCGTCACTTAAACATCCTTGTAGGTTGTTCATTTCCACAATGAACTAAAATCCGCGTAGTAATAAAATTTATTTAATAACTGCATTTAAAAAAAAAGAATTAACTTTGTAATTTCGTTTTCTACTTGACGATGCATTCGGAATGAAAGGGGAGAAAAAAAATAGGGCGTCTTTTTATGCAAGAATTATACGCGACCGACACACATTGTTGGCCTTATAGGGCCTAAGACAGGCAGCGTGTAATGGCTCTGTCAGGTGTACAGGAATGCGAAGGACTGAGGACAGTTTCCAAACGCGTTTCCAGTACGCCGCTAACGGGATTTTTTCTCTCTTGCTTTATATTCCCGCTAAGTAGGCGCGTACAAGTTATTTATATTGATTTCTCCTCGGTTATATTGCGGGGGCGCCTAGGAGGAAATTTATTGTTAAGCTGAGGACACCAGTTCCGCTTCATACGGAATAGATAATCCGCGCTGCCACACGTTCTTCCATTCAACTTTTTTTCCCCTCTCGCCGTCCACTTGCGAGTTTCTTTTGAGGGCTTCGGAATTATTGTAACCACGTATGCCGGGAGTTTTGAATGGATCGACGAAACTCTGCGGAGAGGGAGTCTCTAAGGTGACGTCGTACATAATGATGGGGGTAACCCAGCAGGGCGAGCATCACTCCTGGTTTGCTAAGGTATGCGGAAAATAGAAGTTCGATATTACTAGTGGCAGAATCTTCTATGAGAGGGGGGGGGGGGGGGGGGAAGGATAGTTATTATTATTACTATCTAAATAATTATTGTTAGAATCGGAACACTCGGAAAATGAACACTTCGTAACAATAAAGCTTGCAGTTAACTTGCTTGATAGAGCACTCAAAAAATCATTCGTGATTATGACTGAGTTAAACCTAATCATTTCTCAACACTTGAGTGAGAGTTATTTCGACACTAAGCTTCATTAGTGACCAGATTATGTCATAACGCTGGGATGACCCCCCCCCGGGGGGGGTCATAAAAAATTGTACCACTTGAAATGTCAAAAAATTTCAAGTGCATTTCACACTCAATATTACATTCGGAATTTCACTCAATTTTTCGTTGTTAAATTAATTTGGATCGATTATACAAAAATCTAGCAGGCAAGCGCCCCATTTTATTTGGCAGAAACCGTTTTAGAGGGAGCAGTCAGTTTTAGTGCGAAGAAACCGTTTTTTAGGGAGCAGGCGCCAGTTTATAGTGTGAATAAACCGGTTAGGGGTTGTAAATTGTCAAAAAGCGGTTAATACAAAAACATTAACACAACCATTTAATATAGCGTTAAAAAAACGCTGCAAATTTAACACAAGGGTTTATTATTCTTTGGTATAAATTATACTAGAATTAAATGCGTCGATTAATTATTTTTTAATTAGAAATTTAAAAAGTTTTCTTATACAGTGTTTGGACAGATGTGGGACCTCCTTCTACCTCCGGCATCCTTCTAAAGCCCCATTTGTAGCTCGATGAGATCCCCACGGTGCAATCGGACGATTCTGGGGCCCCCAAACTTCGAAAACGACACCTCACTCGATATCATAGCCGAAAACCTTCAAAAGCCCCTCCCGTAGCCCTTTTTTTAGCCCCACGGTTTGAAAAGCTGGCGAACACAGATGAGAGCTTTTTTTTTTTTTTTTTTTCAGTGCGAAATAAGCCAGAAAAAAAAACTAACTGCACCACCCTTTCGTGGAATCTAAAATCTGGGGTTCAAAACGGGCTGGGAGGGCATTTAAAACCATTTGAAGGAGATTTGCCTTCAATCATGATTTTATTTTGAAAATCCTTGCAAATTGAAGAAGAACCTTGGAAAAATAGGGAAAAACGCGAAATTACAACAACACAAAACATAATTTTTAATTAAATTGAAAAAATTAAACTTATATCGTCATAATAATAATTATTATTATTATACGTACGTAATTTTCATATTTGGTAAACATCAAAATTTTGCTTGATAAACTCACTACCTGCCCGAAATGAAACGTTCTCAAAAGCCTCCTCTCCGCCAATTGAGAGAGTTGGCCCATTAATCGTGTCAACGAACGATAACCGCTCTCATTCTCATGAAAAACATCTGAATTAGTTCATCTCGTTCTTTAACGTCTTTACGCCCGATCCAAAAAAAAAAACCTTCGGTTCGGTTCATTTGACGATTACGGTGCGATATTATTTTCGGCGGAAAAAGAAACACAATTTTGTCTTTTGGAATTTGTTTTTTTTAGGGTCGATCGTGGAAATTAACACGCAGATAGTGCGATGATGTTTTTGTATTTATTTTAGATTCCAAACTGAACAACAACTCTTTGTCCATGTGATACAAAAGTCATGAAAAGATTCGAGACAAAAGACGATAAATTATTAATCAATTTTGTAAATTGTTGTGAAACGTTCAAATCAAGCGCTGTCGGTGCCATTAAATGGTGCTTTTTTATTCTCCGCAAAAGATTTTAATTATTAGCGCAACACTCTGGTTTGAGTTTTATTCTGATTATGAATCTTAAAATGATTAATTAACTTTCATCTTTAACCGCGAAAACTATTTCTGGAGCACTTCAAAAGAGTTGGACGCTAAAATACGTCAAAGACGAAAAGCTCGTAAAATGAGAAAAATGGCACACTTCTTTTGACGGTGGATTTGCACATTCCGCTAGGGGTGGGAACTTAGTGTCAGGCAGTGCGTGGCTCAGACATTCGCACAGTATGAATTACACCGGAAGCAGGTGGGGGTCGATTTGACTCGAACAACTGCTCGCCGGAAACTCGATTTTCAGACAAATTCTGCGGACACACGACATCCACTTTTGCCCTGTGCGATCCGCTGGAACATTTTCTATCGGCCGAAACGCAGGGGTCGTCGAGTGGCTCATTTAAAACGTCTTTGGAGATGGTGGAAACCCCTTTAAAACTAGAAGTTCGTCTAATCTCGGCCTCCCCTCCTTTTTTTTTGCCACTTGTCATAATTACTTCTTGACGAAAAAAAAAAGAATAAAAGAGCGTTCTCTTCCGCCCGCATCGGGGTACCTCTTTGCTTTCAATGCGTACAAGAAAAATCCCTGACTTCCCGACAATAATCCCTTCACTGTACCATTTGTCACTATAAAACCTCGACTTTTGATCCAATAAACGGACCATTTTTAATCAGTGTCGTCATTCCGAGGGAGGTCCCTCTTTTTTTTTCTTATGAAAGACGTCTGGGAGTTTTGGTGGATAAGGCCGGAACCCTTATCAAGCGGGTTCTGTGTCCAAGTGCCGCATCTTTTCAAAAAGACCGACGTGGAAATGTCACTTCCAGAAATCCTTCGCGCCATTAACTCAAGCCTGAACCAGGCAAAGTTAATGTCAGCAGTGAGCAACGCGCGCAAAGTCCTTTTTTTATGGTCAGCTTGTAATTTTCAATTCACAAATTGAAACCGTCTAATGCGGTGATGACTTTTTGATCTGAAAAGTTCAAACAAATCTTTTTTTTTTTTCTTCTTCCTCTACCGAACGGGCTCTTTGGGGGGATAAAAGTTGTTGGAAATATGAAACTCCGTGGTCTGAGAGGGCCTGCCCTGAGCCATCTGGTTACCATCGGAAGTCGATAAGAACCGAGCATCGTAGCCAGCCATCGCTTACAACGAAAAAAAAAAATCTTTACTGTTTTTGGGTGGAAACCGATATTGGAAACTTCTAACGACGTCGTTTTTGAATCTCGGAAATATTTCAAGCCCCCGGACATGGACTCTTTCAACCCTGAGAATTTCCCCCGTAAAAGGTTTTATTTGAATCAGAATTTGAAGAATTTGAATCGGATGTATTTGTTATTAGCAGTACCCGGTTTTGAGGGAGAAGACGCCAGTTGAAACTAAGCGGAAACCGGTCATGAAGTGCTGAACAACATTTATGAGGGGAAACCGGTTTTTTAGCGAAAAGTAACCAGAAGTAAGCAGAATCAGGTTCTTAAGGGGCTGGACAGCATTTGTGAAACCGGTTTTTTTTTTTTTAGCGAAAAGTAACCAGATGTGACTAAGCTGAAACCGGTTTTTAAGGGGCTGGACATCATCTATTTATAAGCAGAAACCAATTTTCAAGAGCAAAACTCCATGTTTTATTGAGCAGACACCAGTTTTAAAGGAACTAACACCACGTTTTGTCGCAACGGGGGTAAAAAGATTTGGCTCTGTGGGGCATGGTTTTTTCAAGGGTTTGGGGTAGGGGTTCAGTGAGTGTTTTTGAACGTTGAATCCATGTTGGTGGTCCCATCGCTGCCCGTTTTTCAATCCTTAATTTTTTACAAAATCATAATAGCTAACAAAAGATAGTAATATAAATATTAAAATAATTCTTATTTTGTATTTTTATTTATTTTTTATTTTTATTTATTTTTTAATTTTTTTTTTTTTTTTTTTGTTCGAGCTAACAAGTTAAGTATCTACCAAACAGCGAAAATAATCGCCTGATTGAGTCAAATAAAATTTCAACTCCGACTAAGCGGAAAAAAAAGTCGATAAATACTTACGAATGACTTCACGGATCAATTGTGAATATTCGTCAAATTGAAAACGCCGAAATAGTATTAATTGACGCGGAAATTCTTCGAAATTAACACTCGAACGACGAAACAAACTCACTTGGTCGAACAAATGGCAAACGGGATTGGGCCGAAAAAACAACGAAATGATTTTTTATTTATTTTTTTTCCGCACGAAAAGTAGGAAATTGACAGGGACATGATTTCTTTCCGCGTCGGAACGTTCCCGAAGTTTTTATTGGGCCTCGGGATCGTGTTACGGGCGAAAAAGGGGAATTTTTCGTGTGTTGGGACCTGTAACTGACTAAATATGTGGTTATCAGTCCAGTTCACTTGTCACTCCGAATTAGTGGGGAATCCGCCCCGAGGGGATTTTTTATACGTTGGAAACTCTTTAGGACTCGTTTTTTTTCGGGAAAGGGGAGACCGGCCTCCACCCTGATATGACCCTTTTGTTTTTTTATGCTGGGATTTTTTTTTCCAACGACAATTTTTTCGTCAAAAAGTTCAAACACCGTGAAGGAAAAGTATAAAGGCAATCACCTCATTTGGAGCAGTTTAACCCGACGGTTTCACCTTCTCGTGAAAAAAAAAGTTGGGGAGAATATAAGCCGTGCACGATTCGCCCCTTTTTCACACACTTCCCTTATAAAACACAAAACGTCTCTACTCTTTTCTTCGGTTGTTTTTTCAGCCCTGCAGGGGTCCGATGAGAGTTCAAAGTTCTATTATCGATCCGTCTTCGCGAAGCCGGTGCATTTTTGTTCCCATAAAAAAAGACCCCTTTACGGGGTGGAAACCCACCCTAGTTCCTCTTCAGGGGAGTTTTTTCCACGCGGATTTCTTTTTTTCCAGGATTCGTTTTTTTCTTTCCTGGTGTCCCTTTTATTTGTGGCGGATGAGCTCATTGTCCGTCTCCATATCGGAGGAAACGTAAGGTCTCCCTAAAATTGATCGTTCCGTCCTTATTTCCACCCTAGAGGGCGAACTTTAGGGGTTAAAAGCCATATAAATTGGGGTATAAGGGTGCTTCACGGGGGACCCCCTTGCGATACCGGTTTTTTTCCCCGTCGTGTGTACTCGGTGTACGCCACCCATCCGTTACGCACCGTACCCACGGATTTGAAATGATCTTTTATCAAACTCCGATTTTCCGTTGAGGTTTTTTTCAGAGACACTCGAATCTTCTTCAGGGTTGAAAAAACGCAGTCAGTTTTTTTTAAACGAAAGATGGACTTTTTTCCGTATTGAGTGTTGACAGGGCTTTTTTATCGGCAAATTATGACGTTGAAAGGCCTTAATACGGCGAGGACAATAGCGAGTGAATATATGGGTAGGTACTCCCCGTCGAGTCATCCTCGAAAATCATCTTCACCTTGTTAGAGTTCTCACAACTCAATATCATATTTCCTCCCAAATAACGGCAAATTCACTTACCAACTTCTCGCAAACTGGGCCTATTCCGTTTCAGATTTTCGCTCCTAATTTGACTTCTATTTTGTTATTCTATATCGACTGACTGACCCCTACACGTGCCTGAGCCCAAAGCCGCGTAAAACTCTCGAAATAGCGGGAGTGGAAAAGGTGTAAATTTCCCCTGAAAATGTTTCAACTTGACGACACTTCCCCGCTTGACAACTTTTTCCTTCCCTCAATAAAAGTCAAAACCCCGCCACGAGAAATTTTCTTTCCCGCAAAAAAAAAAACTCCCACTTCCCTCCCCGTTTTATAAATACAGTTCACCTTTTTAGCTGTCAAATGAGCTGCAAGGAAACTTCGGTTTGCGCGATACTATTTTACAGTCTAATAGGAGAAATGCGAGGCGAGTTATTGCCCATCAAAATGCCTGGTCGAAAATACTTGCCGGGCCCGTAACTCAACTTGAAGTGGGAGCTTGTGGAATTACGGAAAGCCTCCACGTTTACGCCATTCACATCATGTTTTAGACTCATCAATACCTATTATTGTGTTAAAACTAGGTCATATTTATTCATTTAATCGTCAATGTCGTGTTCGATAATTTTCGTTTTGAATCAGAGTAGGTAATCATCTTCATAATGAAATTTTGGCCATATATTCGGTTGGCTTTCTTCATGCATCAGCAAGGTATTTAGCCTGTGGGGGCTCTGTGAGGCTAAAATGGGGCTACGGGAGGGTATTTTTAAGGATTTAGAGTACGGAATCAAAGGAAGTGTCGTTTTCGAAGTGTTTTTGGAGGTGAAATTCATTTAAGGGCTTCCTGAGCCCTTACAGCTCCATGCACGTAATAATGCAATGAACAGAAACTGGTTTTTAAGGGATAATACACCAGTTATGACTAGCAATTTGGTTTTATAAAATATTTTGGGCTGTGTCGAGTGCGGTGTCTTTTTCAAAGTATTTTCCTTTGTCAAATCTGCTAATGAGAGTTTCAGGCTCAATTGACTACGCCCTGAGAAACTTTCATGCCCGCAAGGGGCTACGAATGGGGCTTTAGAAGGCCTTTGGTCGAAGGTGAAATAGAGCATTTTGGACAAATAATCCACTTTTGAGAACGCTTTCCTGTTCTCAAACTCTAAAATGCATTTTTAATTGTAATGTTTTCATTTTTTATAATTTTAATATTAAATACCTATTAAAAATTAAACAAAAAATTAAAAAGTTTAAATTTTTTAAATATATTAAATAGCTTAAACGAGAACCCCGAAACTGGGAGCGTCACTTTTTAGGAGAAAAACCCCCGGGATATGGGAGCTGCCCCGTTAACCGGATTAATTAATCGGACTACGGTTCATGGAGTTTTTACTGTATTAATTTTATGAACTACTTAAAAAAATTTCTAATATTTTTTATTTTTTGTAATAATTTAAAAAATAAATTAAAAATAAAAATATTAAAATAACTTTATTTTAATATTTTTAATTATTACTTTCTTATTTTATAACTTTTTCTAATACCTACCTTCTAATCTTAAAAAAAATTTCTAACATTTAATAAATTTTATTTGTTATTTTCATATATATTTTTTGTTATTTTTTAATTTTATTTTCTAATATTTTTTAATTAGGATTTTTTAATATTTTTTAATGTTTATTTTTAATTATTTTTTATTTTTAATACTAGTTGAATGTACTAATTTTAAATGTTTTATATATATTCATTTACTTTTTAATAATTTTTGAAATTGATAAAAATAATAAACCCTTGGTAAAATTTGCTTCGGTTTTACGAGGATCAAATCCAAAATATCGGATGTAAGTAGAGGGCTTCATCACGACCGTCGCCCTGAGGCTTGATCCCTCCCAAACCTCCTCTTTTTCCCGAAATTGCAACTTTTTTTCTTCGGCTTAATCACGAACATAATAAGCCCCTCGGGAAGGTTCTTGCCGGATCTTGAAAAGAACCAGACGGCTCAACCTACATTAACCTGGGCGACCTTGAAGGCCTCTCATCGACTGGGGTCTATTCTCGAATCCAGAGCCCCCCCCCCCCCCCCCCCCTTCCGTTATTATTCGATTTTTACGAGGTATTCCGTCCCCGAGATTTAATTACACGTCGTACCATTTCAATATTTCTGCCGTAAGCTATAACCCGGCTGACGGGGCCAAAAACTAGGCGGAAAAACACATTGCAGCGCACTTTGGGAGATCTCGCCTGCAATATATCACTTTTAATGGATCGAACTTGAAACAAGCGAATAACAGAAGAGCCATGACGCTCATTTGCATAATTAAACCTCCCCGGCGGTTTCTGCTTTCGAATTTACGGTTTTCCATTTCTGAACCGTCTCCCCCAAACGCAGAAAAATCGCGACGCTTATTACCTTTTAATGTTCCGGAAACGGAATGCACATTTAATCCCCGTCTCTGATCCGAGAAATGAATTCTTTTTATAAATAAACGGGGTAATTGAATGCGGCGGAAACAAGTTGTGAGGACAAATCTAGGTTAATAGGTTGAAAAGGGATTTGAACTGCGTTTCTTGGGGAGATCGGATTTCGTGGGATTTTTGCACGCTTGACATCGACAGCTTCGGTTATTTGATATTTTCTGTGGATGACTAGAAACTGAGTTGTTTGAATTAGCCCATATGTTAACCCGAAGCAGTTGAACTATTTTTCTGGACAATTTCCAAATTTATATATACATTCTTCCAAATATATATATTCTTCCAGGAAGGACGTTATCTGGGGGGTCTGATCCTGTATCAGAAAAATAAACCAGTTCGGCCGAAAATCTTTCCAGTGGCCCAAAATAAAAGGCAAGGGTCGGTCGCGAAAAGGAAATAGGTTTTCAGCGAGAAGAGAAAATCGTGAAGAAAAATACCTGTATTCAAACCGTACCGGGAACCTTCCCAGAGAAGCGAAAACTAATCCGCCAGAGCGCACTAGCACTGAAATTAGAAAAGAGACCTGATTTCGTGGTTTGTTCTGTTGGTCAGCTTGGTTTTGATGATAATTTGGAGTGATGGGTATTTCGATGCTGAGGGCCAAAGCGACGCGTATCTAACGACTGTTTTGGTTGTTGCCGTCGAATTCGGATCGCTAAAACATTTGCCGACCATTCGACAACAACATTTGCCGACCATTCGACAACAACATTTACCGAAAAATAAGGAATATTTATTCCGTGGCGAAAAATAAAGCATGAAATCACAACAAAATTTAAAGGAGGTTCTCCGCCGAGTGGTGGTTATCTACTTGAATAACTTTAATCTAACCTGCACTTAGATAACCCGCTTGTGAGCTTGCAGCCTCCTGTCCGCTTTTTCATTGGTCAGTGAGTGGCCAATCACACAGCTTTCTACTCAGAAAGCCGATTTCGTGGTTCCGTTTGAACATTAATTTTTGGTGGCGCGCCAAAAATTCAAATTGCACTGGAGGGGTCTGTAACCCACTTTTCTCGTAACGAGACGTGAAGTACTTTCTCAGAAAAACGAAGATCAAGACACAGTTCTGGGCCCTAATGGAAAAAGTTGTGAGTATTCCCTCAATCTCCCAAAAACCGGTTTCTACTCAATAAAAGCTGATGTATACTCTCCTAAAACCGGTCTATGCCCATTAAAAGATGATGTCTACTCCCTGAAAACAGGTTTCTGTTCATTTAAAGCTGACGTCTGCTCCCTCGAAACCGTTTTTGCTCATTAAAAGCTGGCGCCTGCTCCCTCAAATGCACCTTCAATTATGACATTGTCAATAATTACAATTAATATGTTGTTCCTTTTTGGAGTAAGACAAAGTTTGACATTTATTAAATTGATGTCCTTTCTTCAGGCAAAATCCTCGAGAGCCTGAAAAGAGGTCCTGCGGCGGTGATGCCTGGGAACAGAAGTCCTGGCGGTTCTCAACCTCCGACGCCTCCTCGCAGCCCTCACAGCCCGTCGCGGCCGCGCGAGTCCCCCAAAACTTCAATGTCGCAGCCGCCGTCGTCGTCATCGTCGACAACGCCGTCGTCTTCGTTCCCGTCCAGGGTGAGTTTTATGCGCCTTAACGAATTCACCTAATCTGTCCGAAGAAATTACGACTTCAGACACTTCGTATTTCCAATTTCGTGCCAACTCCCTCAAATTCCATCCTTAGACCTCCAAAAGGCATTTCCCGCCAGCTCAACAGCACACAATGTTGTTCCACGTCAAACTTTGACGTGCCATTTCCGTTCCGAATCTCCCGTCCAAGTTTTAATGTTATTCCCTAATGGAGGAGCCCCAGCCACCAAAACGCCCACGGTTGAAACAAACAATCTGTATTACTCAATCACAATTAGAAATCCATTTGTCACGAAGAAAATCATTGCCTGCCCCATCAATCATCTTACTGTAATTTATCAGTCTTTACGATTTACATAACAGCGACGTTAATTGGGTTTAAAAACTCTCTCCTCCCATCCCTTCCGCGGATCGGGTTAACATCACACCCCCTCCCCTCTCCGCCACTGTGAAAATAAAAAATGGAAATTGTTCGGGAATAAATCTGAGACATGTTTGTGGAACGATTTTTCATTAAATTAATAGGTGTTTACCCCGTGAAGGGATTCTCGCTCGGCTTTCGGTGAAAAATGTTTCCTCCTGATACGTCTGGACGTTTAAATTGATTGAGAATAATTGATTATAATGAAGACCTTAGATTATCAAAAATGTATAAATCAATATCCCATAATTAAACGTGCACCGTTGAACAACATTTGAAGGTGACTAATAATTTGACATTGTTAAATTTCAATTTGTAGCAAAAATCAATGCTTAAAAAAGACTGAAAACTGTTTTTTTTTTTAAATCAAAACAGCGTGTTGTAAAATTTATTTACGAATCGTTTAAAGAAAAGAGCAGAGCTCCATGGATTTACCAAACGTGAATCATCATCTTCACATTAAACAGTTCTTTATGAACTCAAGTAAAAATCCTAAAGAAAATACCTCCTAAAAACTGTGGGAGAAAATAATGAATTGATTATATAATCGATGTGTACGTGTACATTGTAAATTGGCGTACAAGTACATAAAACTTCAACCTTGGCCAATTCAACCATAATTTAATTTTTCTTTGGTAAGTTGTTCAGTTTCTTCACGTTGTTCAATATTGTCGTTATTTTTAGTGGTTCGTAGTGAGTTTTATGGTAATTTTTGTCATTTCCTCCTTAACGTCGGTTATAACTTCAAGCAATGAAATACTTGAATAAGACCAATAGAAATCTTTGAGTGAAATCAGATGAAGAAATCATGAAAAGTGAATTATACAGAAAAAAGACAAAAGTAGTAAAGTTTGTTTAGTATGACTTTTGAAGAAAATCGAGAAAAAATTTTAAAAGTTGAAGAAGCGCTAAGAATTGGATTGCACATGAGTTTATCGTTCGTAATAATCGAACATCATGATGGTGCTGAGAAGACGGCACCAATAATTTCCTTTCGTGATTCAAAAACTCCACACTGAGGAAATTTATGAATTTTCAAATGTTTCTATTGCAGCAGGCGGGTAATACATAATAATAATGGAAAGTGTTGATTGACCAAGCGAAGTAATAATAATAATTATTATTATTATCATTATAAACCGGCTTGTGTTCAGTAAAAACTGGTGTTTACTCGCTCAAACCCAGTTTCTGCTCCCTAGAAACTTTCCTCCACTCTCCGTACAGCCTTAGGACCTTGCAGTTTTCGAATCATAATTAGTAAGACTAAAGGACACATTTTGAGTCAAACAATACACATTTAATGATCATAGCAATAGCGAAAAGTTAGATCAGCATTATACAATGTCACGACTGTAACTACATCTTCATATTAGGATGGAAAAATGGCTTCTGGCTGATCCGTCCAGCGTAACATTTAGAAATCTCGACTAATTGGAACATGTCGTCTCGTTCTGGAATGGAAAAAACAAGTTCTCACTAGATCCTAGATTGTCTAGATTGTAAAAATGTAGAGTTCCAGGGTGGTTGTGTTCTATGTCCTAACTCTGTTAATAACCGACTTTCGCGTTACATGATGGAGGAAATGCTCGGGCGGAAAAATTAAAAGACGACGGTCACAATGTGCTGCACTTGCTGCGTGGAGCGGTTTATGGAAATGCGGTTCGATTGCAAGTGGCCTTACGTTCTGTCGGGAACCAGGAAAATTATTTTGAAAAATTAACAAGGAAACGATAACCTAATATGTAACAAGCGACTGTAAAAAATAAATATATACCCTCAACTACGATAATCCTAACCACATTAGACCCATAAAAGAACTTTGTATATTCAGGCTTTCTGAGAAAAAGCGATCTAATAACTCCTCACGTCTCGCAACGTCTGCCCTACTAGAAGAGTATAATGGGGTAATTGCCGGGATTTCTCGGCTTCCCTGGTTCCCCCTTTTTTTCTCCTCGCGGGAGGAGATAGCCATCCCGGGTAGGTAGCTCAGGCAGTTAGGTTATATAGGTGGAGGTGCCTACTGTCTTTTTTTCACGCTCTGTCTCCGACGCCGTTGCATCGAATTAATTCAATTCACTCGTTCGCCTTTCCGGGCGTGGAATGTTGTTTTTGGCAATAAACAGGAAAAGTGAGATTACGCGAATTACGGACGATAGTGGGCGGCCAGTTTTTGCCAAAATATGGGCAAAATAGGGAGTGTCGTTTTTTTTTTTTTTTTGGAACTTGATGAATCGATATATCTCGATAATATCTCGAAGTATTAGAATCGCTATTTATGATCGAAGAAAGTGTGGTAAATGCATTTTAAATCATACAACGCACTCATTACAGCCACATCCTTCAATCGGGGTAGGGGAAGGTCCCGTACCTCTGGCCAGTTTTTGAAAAATTGATTTTTCGATAACAGAATATTCATAATCGTCTAATTTTTCATCATTTTCTCAAAACGTATCTATTTGGCTACCAAACTGTGAAAAAATTGTCGAAAAAAGTGAAATTCAGCTAGAGGTACAAACATAGCATGTACCTCTGGCCAGACCTGTTTGTACTTCCGGGAGTACAATCTGCGAGTGTATAAACGAGGAAACTTATTGTTGGTCGATGATATCAGAACCCAAAAGTGTGAAATTGCTTCGTGGATCAATAAAATGAATTGTTCAGGTGGCCAGAGGTACAAACACTAAGTTGGCCAGAGGTACGTACATCGCACGTTTGAAAAAAAAAAATGATTCTGTGATTATTCTTGGAAAAAATTTCTATTGCTTGCGCAAATAGTTGACCAAGTTTTCCATAGAAACAACTGTTCTGATCGCTTACCGTGTACAGAATCGAAGGAGAATGTGGAGCCTCCTTCTTGTGACTGCGCAAAGCTTTGAGCAGCCTTATCAGGGAGAGGGAGATATTAGCAACATGGTGAATGTTCTACGTTACAATTTGTTACCTGGGACTATGAATTCATGGCGGACTCAATTCTTTTGTGAGACGGCTAGGGATATAGTAATAGCGATCGGCCAGAGGTACGGGACCTTCCCCTACACCTACATTTGCACTTTTACAGACATAATACTATATATGAACAACATAAATATAGTCAGGAGGGGTGAAGAATGTTAATCTATTTACTAGTCAACAAAAACCGTGAACAAAATTAATTCTTTTTAAATTTCTTGAAAAATATCCTACATATTGATATTTTTCCACGATATATCGTTATCGAACTTCCAAAACGATGCTTTTGAATCGATTTTTCGACGATGTGTGCCTTAATTCCAACCGGCTTTTTTTTCTTTTTTTTTTTCGACAGACCCTCCGCCGTTTTTGGGAATTTTTTCCTCCGACGCCTTACAGTTAATTGTATTAAAAGTCTCCCCGTTTTGCTCAAATTATTTTCCGCGGGGTCTAATTATAGTAGAATTACTCCAAGATTAATTCCTGGCGTTTAACCGGTGCCGAAACGTGAAGGGATCGTTAAAGTTTGGGCGAGCGAGGGCAACGAGTGGGTAATCAGCGGCCTCATTTTTCAGTAAAATGAAGACGTTCAAATTGGTACAGGCGGTGCAAAAAAAAATATGCTCGAGGGTGAAAAAGATTCAAAATTGACTTGGTTGATTGAACGGAATCGGTCGAATTTAGGGTGATTTTGGTTCTGATTATAACGCATTAAACCAACATTTCCCTAGTTGTGTCTTGACGTTCTGAGGTCCAAAATTTTTCCAACAGTATTTAATACTGTTGGAAAAACGTCGCTGTCTTTGATTTAAAATCGGGCAAAAAAAAACTCAGGGTGGGATGAATTGATGTCAGCGTGCAGAGATAAAAGACTAGCAGAAGGCCATCCTGGATGTGCCCATTCATAGAAGATAAAGTGGAAGTTGGAGAGGTGCATGTGCACTCCGGGTCGGGGAACGGGGCTTATCTTAAGAGAACGTCTTGTTCAACCCGTCCAACCCCCCGTCGTAACCCACGAAGGGCAAGAGGAAGATAAAACTCTCTAAATAGACAAAACTTCTTCGCCGGCCGGTTGTCACAAGTGGGGTTTCACTTGTCGGAGGGAACTGTCGGAAAAATGCAAGCCGTTTAAGGTGATTTTAAAGGAAGCTGGATTTAGATAAGTCGTTATTCATCGTACAGGGATTCGCTCTTTCAAAGGGGTTGGAGCAAGAAAGATTTTTAATTAGGGAAGAGGCGAATAGTCAGGCAAGCCAGCGTTCAACGCAAACGAGTCATTATTTTAAAATATTTTTTTCGTATGCGCAATCGTCAGAACTAGTTCCACTCTTCCTTGAGAAAATTTTCTGCGATATGTCCCGGGATGCTGCGCGCAAAATATCACAAGCGAGACTGGTTTCTTTGGCGGGATGCAGAGTATTGTGAATGTGAGGGACTGTTTTCCCAAACAGGCGAACGTCCAGATGAGCTGTGCTGGGACAAACCGTCGCCTGCTTCATCCAGACAGCAGATCGCTCAAACTCCGGTTGCTGCCGTTGTCTTTGGTCTCACCAATCGAAAGAGTCATGGTCCGCGTCTCCCAGGCTCTCTTGAGACCACCAAGTTCTCATGCACTGCACCAAGCTCAGCCGTGCGGCAAGATTCAGCTTGGGCCGAACAGCATAGCTGAACTAGGGATGGAAATACCGTGACTGGATATAACCGATATCCGGATATTTCTTTTTAATAACCGGATATGTGTATCGGATATCCGTACTCCTTCAAAAATTCTGAAAATCGAATATATATTTGCTTGAAAAGAAAGCAGAAGGCGAGAGGGCGTCTGGTTGATGGCCGATCTCGATTCGATTCTCGATCTCGCTCGCTGCTTGCTAGCTACCGCATCACCGTCAACTGTTTATACTTCATTGTACTTTAGAGCGGCCAACGAGAGATGGCGTTAGTATCGGCACCGCCATTTTGTTCTTTGTAGTTTCAGGTCTGCCCTTTGTTTGAAATTAAACCCCATTACCTTGGATTCGTTCTCTCTACTATGCCCTTGAGATAGAAGCAGCATTGTCGTACTAAAATAAGCAAAATTAACGATTTTTCAGAAAAAAAGCGGATATCCAGATCGGATCTCTGATATCTGGATAGCAATTTTGGTTTTCCATTCCTAAGCTGAACCACTGGGCTGTGGCCTTGCTTATGAGCTGAATGCCAAAAACCAAATTGAAGCAAAGGTGGACCTGTCAATGGGTCACAACTTGTGACTCACAAGCCACTCGGCTCTTTCGGGGCGTCCACACTAAAAAACAGTGTAAATCCTTTTTTCCGAATTCGACGAGTCGAGCACACTTGGACCCGCCTCGGAGACTACCCCCTCTTTTCGCAAGAAGTGTCAATCGTCGAGCTAAAAACGACGCCGGCACAACCAGCTCGCGTTCACCTTACATACAACATACATCCCACTCGTGTATGAAATGGCGGACGCATTTAGCTCGGCGAAGTTTCATTTTTTGAAAGTGGGGAAACACGGCGTCCCCAAGAGTGTGGAAAAGGGAATTCTGAAAGTCAGGCACTAAAAGCGTACGCACCTCCCATTATGGTAAAAACGTACTTCGAAACAAGACGTCTTGCTCGTAAAAATCTCACTTTGAAAACCCTCCCGGGAGCTTTTTTACGACGACGATATGCGACATTATATCCACTCATTCATCATCTTCCCTTACTCATTGTTAGACCCTCCACACTAGAGTTCCCCTGCGGCCGAGTAAAAAGATGAATTAGCAGTTTTTGATAATTGGGCTAATTGGCGCCGTTTGCGTTCTACGGCCCTTTTTTACGGGCGTTTCGTGTCGTCCCACTTCATACCCGCTGCGGCCCCGAGACGATTATTCCTCCACATTCCCGTTTTTCCTTCGGGACCCCGGGACGGAGCAAAGTCGGAAATAATTGAAAGTTGTTATTAAACTCCTGTTTTTCCCCTCCTGAGACGTTACGTTTTTAATTGTAATTAGAGGGGAAAAACCCCGCGGTCTGTGCGGCAGAAGGTGTGTTATTGCCGGTAGTTCTCAAGCTTGAGCCGGCTCATTTTACCAGGGAAAAATGAGTAAAACGTCGGGGGATCGTTTGAGAAATCTTGCCACAACAAAATGCTTCATCATGGCCATCACGATCGTCAGTTAATTAGCAAGATAACTGAAAAAGCTGAAGACATTCTATTACAAGCAGAAATGTGTGGGTCATATTTAACATAATAACTAACTTAACAATCGGAATCAATTGACATTTACCGATGGCGGCGCTCCAGGTGAGGCCAGTGAGGCGGCGCCTCTCCTGATCATCCACAATCCACCAGCAATTCAGTATTTTCAGATCCCTATAAATTAGAGTAAACAGCTTCCCTCGGACAACAAAGTTTTTGCAAGCGAAAGCGATACAGCCTAACTTACTGCACGAATGTGATTTGAAGTAGCGACTAGGGAGAGAAAAAAACGTGATGACTCATCACTGATGAGAAACTGTTTCATCAGAAAAACTATGCAACATCAAACAACGTGAAACAACTGTTTTAGAAAAACGTATGGCCGTGTCGTTCATGAAGATGAAACCGAAACTGGATCAGAGAACTATTTATTTTGAAACGGTTTCGCCGAAAAAGTGTTAGTGTTGATAGTAACTATCAACACTAAAACTAAAAGGCAGAGGGCTCCACAGTCTGTCCCGCTAACTTCAAACTGTTTGAAGTTAGGGGGACAGACTGTGGAGCCCTCTGCCTGGAGGCAATGGAACTGATCGCCCCCCCCCCCCCCCCGCCAGCACTAGATTGTCCTGTGGTGGACGGGGAATGGACTTCCTGACGAAAATGATTTGAGGCGAGGACATACCTGGTACATAGTAGTTCGCATTATGTACTTAAGGTTTCGCCACTGTTTGTTTATTTTCTTTCCCTCTCCCCCATGCCTGTCCCCTCCGTGATTCTTTCTGTATAGGTAAAGGCCTTTTGTCATACTTCTGTTGTTTTCCCGAATATTGCTCAATAATATTTACCTACTTCAATTTCAAGACCGTTGTTTTCGTATTAAATACCAATCCAAATTTTGGTTTTAAAAACGGCATTGCCTTCGAACGATTCTGTTTGTTTTGTTGTTGGAAACATCTTTCTCTTTGGCGGAATCTTTGGTCTCTTTCACTCTGTGGGTGGGATGAAGATCGTCGATGAAGATCGTCGATTTCTAGTCAACAATAAGCCGAAACCGAAATCACAATTTTGAACTTAACAAGAAACAAGGTAAAACCTTCCAACGAGATTTAAAAAAATCATGGTACGACACTTATTCCTGGCTTTGTGGGAGTGAATACAAATTCGATTTTACAATAACATGAATCGCCTCTCGTTGTCAGGCCTCACAGAGCCGCTACTGACCTGGTGACAACAATATGCCAAGATTTGGTAATTTCTGACATGGCGTATGCCCCATGTCAGCTCATATACATCAATCACAGCTTCGTCGTGCATTATGGCGAACCTGACAGCATTTATATCCCTAGCAACGCTGATCTGCGTCGTCATTCATTAAACTGTCGAAAATCGAAAGTTCGTACGGGTTTTACCGTTGATTCGTCAAAAACCTATAAGCTCGTTGTGCTCCTTCCGGCATGCAGCGAAAGTAATCAATGTAGCTAGGCTCAATCAGCTGGCCAAAAGGAACACGAAGGACTGTTTCGGGGTAATAGGTTATCGCTGCGATCGCAGCGCTTCTCCCGACAACCTTTCGAGCACGCGCTCTTGATGAAACTTTGCTTTCCACGATTTGACGATTGGACGTGGTAAGCCCTAATTCTTCTCGTGGTATGTCTTGATGGTAGTCAAATTGACGAAAGTCAAGTTTCAACACCAATATGTTGCGTTCCGCACGATTCGTTTTTGAGCCGAAAGCATTGTAAAGATCGTCGAACTTAGTGATACAGTATTTCAAACTTTTTTCCTCGCCAACATTGATTAATATTGTCATATGCATATTCAACGCATATTTACGATTTGACATTTGAAGCGCAAAAGGTACCCCTGTCGTTTCTCTGCAGCAACATGCCGCATGTTTACAAAATGTGCACCGCAACACAAATCCACCAGGAACGTGTTGCTTCCATCATCTCTAACCCGGTGTCATTTCCTGCGAGCAATTCACTCTCAAAGGACTCGGAATCAACCAGCCCCAACTCAAAAGTTAATGCCTAGCAAAAACATCGTAATTTCCAACCCAATCCAACTTATGACACTAAAGGGAATCATTGCCATGACGCAAATGAGCTTTTTAATGGCCCCCAGGAACCCCAGCACCTTGAAATTTATTATGCAAATATTTTTGCGAACACAACGCTGGCTAGAAGAAAAACACCGGCTCCCTTTTATGTAAATAGCTTTTGAAAATTAAGTGCCTGGCCATTTTAGACATTATTATTCTCCAAAGAGCGAGGACTCAAAACAGTGGAATGAAAATACGATTTGCTGATTCCGAAGGAGCAATTAGGTCTGGGCGGATCTCCTTTTTATGGGTTTATGACCGATCGTTGAGAGCAACACGTTGTAAAGCCATTGGAATTGTACGTCTCCCTTATACTCGTCCAACTTTGTTGTAAACTCCTTTCTTATGGTAACGTTGGGAGGATTTTGAACTGAGGGGTTTTGTGTCCTGAGCGTCCGCACTATCGGCATGATTGGGCCGAGCAGAAAAGCCGATCGTGGACGCGTTGTTCGGCCTTGTGTACCAAAAGCTGAACCGATTGACGGAAGACAAGTGTGGACGTTATTTCAAACCTAGTTTGCTAAATTCAACGTGGCACTCAGCTTGAGCCACTTCGGCTGTGAACGCTCCTTAACTCGTACCTATTAGCAATGAGGTAATTTGGCGGGAAATTAACTGACATCGTGAATAATTGTCTCGTCGAGGGGGGTCAAACAAATCAAAACGCACCTGAATAAAACTGGGGAGAATCGTTTGCGACTTTCCGTTTTTCCCCAGGCCATTGTTTTTTTTTTCTTCCCCTCCGGTGGAGGGGAAAAGACGCAGAAAAGGATGCCGACCTTATCTGGATTTCACATGAATTCATCTTTTTCTTCCTTTCCGAAGGATTCGAGAGAAGTTCCGGAAAGAAACGGGGTAAAAACCGGACTCATTTGTCATTCGAAACAACGCCTTTTCTCGTTCTCCCTCCTCGCTACCGGTGATGTTCTTTCTCGCCCTAATACCGCAATTTCTTCGGGGCCCCTCACTTTTTTTTCAGTTCACCCCCGCTGAAAAAAAATCGATACTAACAAGAGATGGGAAAAAACAAAATGGAGCATTCGAGGGGGCGGAACTCCTTTTATTGGATTTTTGAGGGAACGTCCCGAGTTATACACTTTATGTGAGGTACGCCTATGCCATATCCCAATCTTACCGTGTAAACTTCAAACTCAACTCTTCTTCGCATTTTTTTTTTTTTTTTTGTTTCCTGGAACTACCTAAGTGTGAATCAGTTCATTACGACACACTAATGACTTTGACTCCGTTCAAAATTAACAATTAAATCTTCAAAGCGCGTAATTAGGAAATTATGTACCGCGTTGACTAGTCGTAGACGCGATCCGGTCGTTAACTCTTCTCTCACGTTTAATCGCAAGAAAGTTTAATAATAATCAGGTTTCACGGTTTTTATTCAAATTACCGGCTTAACGGTCAATTTTCTTGAACGGCCCGAAGAGCTTTCTCACTGGGGAAGTTTTCTGTTTTCGACTTCGATGACCTTTTTGATACGGACGGCGCGACAAACCAGATGTGCGCCGAGACAAGCGCTTTAGGGAAATTATTTACTGCCGTAAAAAAAAAGTTGCGCCCGAAATCTTCAACAAACGTTAATTACTTTACCACCTGTAAGTGAAATGTTTAACACCCGTTGAAGTGATTTTTTGTATTTTTTTCTAACATTTTACGACTTTTTCGAACGTGATTCGGGCGTTCCCTTCGAATGTTCTTCAGAAAGAACACACGTTACGGTCATTACCCGAAAAAAACAAAAAACATCTCAATTAACTCGTTATTTTCACTTGTCGGGAAGAAAATCCCTAATGGATTCACGATGGCCATTTCTTCGTAAAACTGAAAAGTTCGCGTGTTCGTCGTATTTTCCGCTTTGCTGAACCCAGAACGTTATTTCAACGGGGAAAGTTTTTTTTTTTTTTTTTTTCAATTGTACATACAAAATTTTAACGAAGTTGCAGATATAATTTTTAGGGATTTATTTATTTGGCCTTGCTGCCGATATTGTTCTTCTCCTAATTTCATTTTCTTCTGGTAGCCTGCACGAAGGTTACGGCGGTTTTTACGGGTCGTTTCTTTTAATAGAAACATTACTGCCCGTGTAAGGATTCTCAAGACGAATCCAATTGTCTGGAACTGCATTGATTTTATTTTATTTTCTCGTCAAACTCGAAGCTTTTTTTTTTTTTTTTTTTTTTTCTTTTCTTTCAATTGCCCTTAATTCCGCTTGGAGTTAATATGTTTAGCAAGGAAGGTTGAAGTACTTTTAGGAACACTATGGGGCTTGCCGTTACCTAATAGCTGGCAAATGTTATCTAATTACTGAAGTTCGGACAAAGCCCCTTTTCGGAGGTCGTATTTCGCGTCATGCTGACGTTCATAAACTTTAAAGCGGCTTCGGATCATTTTGCATTTATTTTATAAATGGTTACGTTTATTAATGTATAACATTTGACTTGTTTGGTCGACGGTGAGGCGCCCGTGATCCGCACAGCATCCCCCTCAGTGGCAGTCGAAGCTCAATGTTCCATTTAGAGACTCTGGTTGACCAATATTGAGCGGCTTTGTCCATATAATGCACGTATTTATCACTTCGTCTACGCATTTACGCGTCTAAATAATTTTACTAAATGAGTGACACTAAACACTAAGGAACAAGACGTTATGTGTTTTTTTTTCTTTTTAATTCCCCCACCCACGAGTGCCCTCAGGTCCCGCATTTCCTTAATAACTCCGGGGGTCCCCCATTGTGTGCAGATCCGTTTTGAGAAAGCCGGCGTTGCCCAAGTCCGCCCAAAAAAAAAGTCATTTATAAGAAACGTGTGCTTATCCCCCTTTCCGAGGACTGTTGTTTGCATGTTAATTCGAACGCTTGAGAGTGACAAAGTCTTTCGCATTCCAGGTCAGCCGGTGAAACGATCATTGGGGGCTCTGGGAACAATCGGGGTTGTACTGGCGTCTTGAATGGAGTGGTCGAGGAAAAAAATGTTCGGCGAGATTCAGGGAAAATGGAAAAATGTCCGTGGTAGTAAGCAGAGACCGGTTTGGAGGGATTAAATGCCAGCTTTAAATTAGCTTTATTTGGTTTCGAGCTGATACGCTTGTAAAGAGCAGAAACCGGTTTTGAGGGAGGAGATGCCAGCTTGCAATGAGTAGAAACAGGTTTTGAGAGAGCAGACACCAGCTTGTAATGAGCAGAAACCGGTATTGAGGGAGGAGATGCCAGCTTGTAATGAGTAGAAACAGGTTTTGAGAGAGCAGACACCAGCTTGTAATGAGCAGAAACCGGTATTGAGGGAGGAGATGCCAGCTTGTAATGAGTAGAAACAGGTTTTGAGAGAGCAGACACCAGCTTGTAATGAGCAGAAACCGGTATTGAGGGAGGAGATGCCAGCTTGTAATGAGTAGAAACAGGTTTTGAGATAGCAGACACCAGCTTGCTGTGAGCACAAACCTGTTGCGTGGATCATCTTAGTGACTTCAAGTGTGCTACAAATAATACTTTTAAAGGATTTTTGCTAGTAATTCAAGTTAGGCGTCGTGTTCCTGCAGAGCTCGACCAGAAACCACAAAACTCTTACAATTTTATTTTTATGAAAGGAACCTCCAAAAAATTGTTTGCGCTTCCTTTGGACGCCGCAAATCCCACCACTCTCTCACACTTTTTTTTTTTTTTTTCTCTCGAGGACGTCGTGTTTTTTAAGGTTTCCCCTGAAATCCGCCCTCCCGCCCAGTAAGCATATCCTGTAATTGGCCTTCTTCATTTCACCTGTGGCGCGCATGGTGAGTGCACACGGGATGCTGCGGCGGAGCAGTCACATACTCGAAATGATATCACCTAACATGAGAAAGGAAGTAGGAAGGTTTTCAAGTGGAACGCACGGTGTACAAATAATATGAAGATAATTTGATACTCCGCCTCATATATCACATTTCCCGTAGAAACGGAGGTTCCCGCGTTTCGTCGAGAAACCCATAGCTCGTGGGGATCCGTTTTCTTTTATAATATACTTTTTCCCTCCCTTCATTTTGTTGGACAAGTGCGAAATTGCAAAAAGACGATTCACGTGAAAATTTTCATTTGAACTTTTTTTATTTCGTTTCAGCTCGTTCTGCCTGGGAACATTTCGACGATTTTGGCTCTGGCAGCAATACAGGATCGCCAGGGGAGCCCCGGCCAGCCTACAACTCCCACCATCCCCTCAACTTCAACCCCGAAGGACCACACCCGTGAGTACTGCATAATCTGGATTGAGTTGTTTTCTAACTTTCATGCGAGCTTGATGGATGGAACTGAACTCAAAGTCCCCTATCTCCTCATCTAAATCGTGTTCCTAATTAGCTGCGGCCGTATCCGTTTGCCAGTTTTCCGTAAAAATTGCCCCCCCGGCCGGTATCCAAGATCTAACGCAGGGTTTCCTGATCCAGGAGTCCCATAATGAAGAATAATGACATCAAATGATGAATAGACGTTCCAAATGTCCAACGTTGTTTTTCCCTAATGAAAAATTGCTCGACCTTATCAAAACTCATTAATCGATCTCGACAAAAGGAAATCGTCAGAGAAATCGATTTCACTCAAAAAGTCGGAAGGAAACGGTAAAAAAACTCATTCATGCCAATTACGTTTTCGACAAGACGTCAGAAATGGGAGGGAGAGCTGTAATTGGTAGTTTTGTGAGAGAGATTAAGGTTTTAATGAGTGGCAACAGACTCGGGAAAACAACAAAAGAATAGGTTTCGAATCAGACATAATGGGCGTTAAACACTTGGTTGAAACCAATAGAGAGAATTTTAGAAATTTTCATACACCCTTTAATTCTCGCATGACTGTGATCCACTATAATCCGGTTCTACCAGAATGCTTCTTCCCTTTTGATGTCAGTGCCACCGAAAGATAAAAATCTCCACCTTTCGCGTGCTCGTCTGCAACTCTTTCTGGCCAGGTGGTCAGGTTCATTTGCACAATCCTGCTAGTATGAGAGCGTAAAACCTCTTGTTTCCTCCGGGCGGGGGACGTTTTGTTCGGGTCTAAATAATTCATTAGCCTTCCCTCGTTTCCGAGGGATTTCCAAGCCGGGGGAGGGTCCAAGGGATTCCCCCAACCTACGACAAGATGAGCATTATTGTAAGGGCTCCATTCAAAGCCCTACTCCACTTCCCTACTTCCTCTTGAATGAAGGCCAGGTTTGAGAAGTTGTTGAAAAATTGTTTTCATTTTTTTTTTCTCTCTCTCTTATTGGAAAAATAATTAACAATGGACCAACATTTTGAACTTCGTGCAAGCAGAAACCGGTTTTTAGTGAGTAGAGGCCATTTTTGAGGTGTGGCAGACGGCAGGTTTTTACTGAGTAGAAAGCGGTTTTGAGGGAGCAGACGCCAGCTTTTTCTGAGCAGAAACCGGTTTTGGGGGGAGTAGACACCAGATTTTACTGAGCAGAAACCGGTTTTGGGGGAGTAGACACCAGGTGTTACTGAGCAGAAACCGGTTTTGGGGGAGTAGACACCAGCTTTACTCGGCGGAAACCTGTTTCGACGAAGAAGGCACCTGCATTTGGAGCAGAAACTGGTTTTTAGTGAGTAGAGGCCATTTTTGAGGTGTGGCAGTCGTCAGGTTTTTACTAAAAAGTAGTAGTACTAATAGAAAGCGGTTTTGGGGGAGCAGTCGCCAGCATTTACTGAGCAGAAACCAGTTTTGGGGGAGTAGACGCCAGGTTTTACTGAGCAGAATCCGGTTTGGGGGGAGTAGAAACCAGCTTTCCTCGGCAGAAACCTGATTTGACGAAGAAGGCACCTACATTTGGAGCAGAAACCGGTATTTAGTGAGCAAGAACTTAAGAATTTATTCAGCAGACGACTCCGATCGGCCGCAAAATTTGACATTATCCGTTTCAAGAGATCTAAATTCCAAATGTACGCCGTCCGGGCCGTTTTGGGCAGTAGGCATTTTTTTTAAATCTGAAATTTTGACAAAATACTTGGTTTACCATCTAGTTGTGCCTGCAAGGTTTTAAGTCCGATCGCCGAAACCCGTGGGGCGCTATGGGGCTAAAATGGGGCTACGGGAGGTTTTTTTTTTTTTAAGGTTTTCGGCTATGGGGTCGAGTTAAGTGCCGTTTTCGTAGTATTTTCGGACGTAGAATCCATTTTTTGGGGTCCCAGAACGATCCGATTTCACCGTGGGGATCTATGGAGCTTTAATGGGGCTACAAATGGGATGTTTGAAGATTCCCAGGAGGTCAAGAAGTAGTTTTCTGAGTATTTTTGGACGCAAAATCTATTTTTTTCGAAGTCCCATATCTGTCCGAACGTTGTACACAATTTTTTTTTTTTTTTTTTTTTTTTTTTTTTCAATAGACCTACCTGTAGGTAATAATATTATTATTTTCTTGATGACACAGAATTAATTTTTTTCGCAACTAACCTATATCAAAGAATAATAAACCCTTGTGTAAAATATGCAGCGTTTTTTTTTTTCTTTTTTTCTCTAATTTAAAAAATTGATTTGAAATTAATTTTTGCACTGTTTATCCCAAACAATAATGACCCCTTGTGCAAAATTTATACCGTTTTTCCCCCCATCGACTGGTATCGAACTGACCATCCCAGAGACATATTTTCCTCGTCGCTATGTCTTTTTTTGTTTTTGCAAAACTGAGAACCTTACGGCAAACCGTAAATTTCCCCTGGACTGACATTTAAGCTGTCTCAAGATGTAATCGCATCATAGCGTTGGAGCTTACAAAAAGGAAATCGCGATTTGAGGCCTACACCGTGGCGTACTCAATGGCGAAAGCACTAAAATGGTTTTATTCAACAAAGTCACAGCCGGGTTGACCTTTTTCAGGGTTTTATGTCGTCTGGCAGTTTCAAAGTAGCGTCTGTCTTCTCCTAAGCCCGCCCCCAACAATAAGGGACCGTGTAGCGAAAATAAGGAATCAGGAGCTATAAATATTTCATCGCAGTATTTTAAAAGGGAGGAAGAGGGGGTTGAATTATGGAAGGTGCCAAAGCTCAGGGAGGTGTAAAATTTCGAATGTTCGGTAACAATGTTTCGCTTCGGAGGGCGAATTTATTGCCCCTAGATCAGTTACTTAGTACGATGCAATACCCACGTGGGCAGGAAAGGGTTGACTAGTCTTTACGATGGCCATCCAAGATCGAGTTCCTTTATCCACCGAGGGAGAAGAAAAGGGGAGGAGAGCCTTCTCGATATATGAAGACATAAACCTCCAGGCTAAACTCCACCTAAAACAAAACTAGCGCAGTAACATACGTTCCGACCTACGGCCCCAGGTGCAATTTTTCTGCAACTTTTTACAACCCCCGGCCCTTCTCGTGTATGTGACATTTCTGACCGGGTTTTACTGCTTTTCCCTCGACCATACCGTCAAACCTCCCGCGTTATTTATTGTCCCGGAGCTCTCAGAGCGGTGGGGGTGAAAAACCTCCTAATAAAATAACAATAACAATATTGCAACTCCCTCTTTTCTATGGTCGTTCCCCAGGGCCCCGCCATAAACACTGTAGGCTTCTGCTCTTTTCCGACGAAAAAAAAAAGCTTTGGGGGATTTTTAAGCCTCTAACCCATCATTCTCCCAGTTTTTCGCCTCCCTCCAATTTTTCACGATAAAACGATTCCATAAAACAGTCTGGGGCGGTCGCTGGACACTTGAAAAAAAAAAAGCCTTAAACGCTACGAGGGAAATAAAGAAATGCATGCATCACGTCACATGAAGTGGCCCTCTCAGGGTCCAAAAACTGCCTCGAAAAAATACAAAACACTCATCATTAGAGAGAAACTGGGCTCAAGTAACTAACTGTTAGTATGATAATCCGCCAATCTCAATTCCTTAACCTAATCACAAATGAAGGTTGGCCAAGTGTGAAATTGCTTCCTCAGGCTGGCCATCTGCAAGGCAAATTGAGAAATAGATCCTGGTTCCGATCTGCCAATACCTTCATCTTTATGGGTGCTTCAGGTAGAAAGCTGAATAACAAAGAACCTACCGTACTGGTTATTTCACCCCGTTGACTGTTCAAACTGGTTTTTTCAACTCGCAACTAGTTCTTTCCCATTCAAACCGGTTCTTGAAGCCGTCCATCCCCCGCCAACCGATCATGACCTTTTCAAACGTGTTCCTAAACTCTCCAAATCCTTTCTAATCTGTCCCATCCGGTTTTCGCCCTTCAAACCGGTTCCTGATGTCATCAAACCGGTTTTTAATCCCTCCGAGCTCCAAACGGGTGATACCGAATTGTTTCCCGAAAATGCCCTCCGAAATCTCTGTGTTGGTTCCCTTCATTCTCCTTCTCATTTTATCCAGATTTAGGGCTGGCTACGCTTGCACATGCCAGGCCGCAACGATGGGCGGGGGTTGGCTGGCGTATCCAGAAGGGGATGGCCCTGTAGTCTACTATATTAGAGCAGCAACAAGAGGAGGAGAGTGACCCAAAGTTGGAAGTACCCAAGAAGAACGGTGACCAACTTTGGGTCACTCTCCTCCTCTTGTTGCTACTCTAATATAGTAGACTACAGGGCCATCCCCTTCTGGCTACGCTTGCACATGCCAGGCCGCAACGATGGGCGGGGGTTTGAAAGGGTAAAACCGGTTGGGAATGATTAGAAACTGGTTTGGTGGGATCAAGTACAGGGTCCAAGGGCCCGTTTGGCAACGACCTGTTTGGAGCAGTGTTGGCGTTTTGGTTCCCTATAAAATATTTGTTGTCCTACTTGGTTCCCTTCCCCTTCATTGACCTAAGCGATTAAGAATCAGTAGTCACTGGCTAAGCCAGCCACCCCGCTCATTCCGTTTTTTCAAAAATTTCCCCACAGCTGGAAGTACCCAAGAAGAACGGTGACCAACTTTGGGTCACTCTCCTCCTCTTGTTGCTACTCTAATATAGTAGACTACAGGGCCATCCCCTTCTGGATACGCCAGCCAACCCCCGCCCATCGTTGCGGCCTGGCATGTGCAAGCGTAGCCAGAAGGGGATGGCCCTGTAGTCTACTATATTAGAGCAGCAACAAGAGGAGGAGAGTGACCCAAAGTTGGTCACCGTTCTTCTTGGGTACTTCCAGCTGTGGGGAAATTTTTGAAAAAACGGAATGAGCGGGGTGGCTGGCTTAGCCAGTGACTACTGATTCTTAATCGCTTAGGTCAATGAAGGGGAAGGGAACCAAGTAGGACAACAAATATTTTATAGGGAACCAAAACGGCAACACTGCTCCAAACAGGTCGTTGGCCCTTGGACCCTGTACTTGATCCCACCAAACCAGTTTCTAATCATTCCCAACCGGTTTTACCCTTTCAAACCGTCTTCAAATCTCTCCAAACGGGTAGCCGGGTTTCAAACCTTAAACTCTCTAGAGAGGTCAATCACTCCCAACCGGGTTTTGTCTCGTCAAACTGGCTCCTAATTTCTCCAAACCTTTAATAAACCCAAACTTGTTCTTAGCTTCTTCAAGCTTCATTAAGTTATTCTCACTATTCTCTAAGAAGTCAACGCCTCTTCAGGCCAGCGATATCCTTTCGGTTTTTTTTTCGCGGAAAGGAACTAAACGCTGACGTTAGCCTTCATTTTCGATTACAAAGCGGTCTGCCTTCTTCCAACCCACATTTCCAAAATTTGAACGCCGGTAGTTCCCTCAAGCCGTTCCCGGGAATTCACGAGGCTTCGGATGACTCGAAAACGCTGAACTTCTTTTTTTTTTCCTTCGCCCTCGGGGTAAGCATTTCGAAACGTTCACGGAGGACGTCTCCGGAAATTCCCCGACTTTGGCAAAACCCGTAAAAAACAAAAACCGTTCATCACCGCGTGAACGCAACCCGTGAAAAGTGTTATTTGAAAATCGTGTAATGATTTTGTCTCTATGACATACCATTAGGAAGGCCACAGCCAATTTCTAATCCCTTGGCGGTGATGAACCGTGAAAACAACAGGCTCGTGTGAGGTTATGAACACTCCTTTTTTTGTTTTCTTTTCCGTAGTTTTTTTTTTTTTTTTCTTCTTCTTCTCCTTTAGAATTACGCGCAAGACGAAAATAACCCATAACAAATTATTGAGCCGTTTACGTCGGAAGAAAATGTCTTTCGTAGATTTTTGATGGTAGATTGAGGGTTCTCGAGGTATTTCAGCTTTGTACGATACCTACGTTTTTTGTTTTTTTTCTCGTCAAAACGCCCACTGCATTCCGTCACATTTGTAAGTCCGTTGACAATGTCACGCATCGACTGGGATTTACGTGGTTGGATGCGACGTTTCCCAGTCTGTACTTAGTGTTCAAGTCGAGAGTTGTTCGCCTATGTGCAGCACATTAGCGTCTGTTTTTGAGTGTCGGGGGGGGGGGGGGGGGGCTCGTACCTCATACGGCGACAGTATGAAGACTTCTTCCGCCTGTCAAAGAACTTTATTCTTATTTTCGTTTTTTTGTAACGTCAAACTATAGAGCAATTCTGACGATTCGGAACGACCCAGCGCGTGCGCAGTAGGACCTTTTACAAAAGCCGAGGACGGGCGTTTCGTTTTACGAAAAATCAGTGAGTGCCCAGTGGTTTTCAAACACACCTGGTTTTAGTGAGCAGAAACAGACATCGAGCGAGTTCAGATCGTTTTTTAATGTGCAGAAACCGGATTTTTTGAAGTGAACAAGCACAGGCTTTTAACGAACAAAAACCGGTTTTGAGGGAGCAGACACCAGTTTTTACTGAACAGAAACCGGTTCCGAGGGAGTAAACGCCAGTTTTGTGGGAGTCTTGAAGAGGCAGAAGACCATCGAAACCCCCGCCTTTCACAGGCCTTCACATTGTCCACTGCCCCCAATCAAAATTTGTATGATTTGTGCCCAAATCCTGTTCATCGAGATCGTTGGTACTATTGAAGTCATAAGATCGAAATTCAATTAATAAAATCTCGATTTTGTATACGTTTCAAGAAGTGTAGGTTCCAAAAACGAAATGTCCGTCCAGGCTTTGGGAGGGGAGCCTCCCTGAGACAGAACGAGACGAATTACATGAGGGGGGGGGGGCTCCAACAAGATCAGCTGAGTGAGCTAATAATATTCTCTCTTCAATTTTTGTTTTTTTAGATTAATTTTTTATTGACACAAAATTAATTTTTGCACAATTTACCTACAACAAAGAACAATAAAATTTATTATCTCTCCTCCTCATTTTTTTTCAGATTAATTTTTTATTGACAAAATAAATATATAAATAATAAAATTTATTATTCTTTGATGTAGGTAAATTGTGATGTAGAATAATAACATTTATTATTCTTTGATGTAGATAAATTTTGCAAAAACATACCTACTTGTCAAATGTTTGTGAAAAATGTGCGGTTTTTTTAAGCTCTCAGTTCAAGAGGGTAAAATAAGCTCACTTTGAATCCTGATATCTTTGGACCTACTCGACGGATCTTAATGAAATTTTGAGCACAGCACGTTCACATTGTTTACTGTCGAATGTGCATAATATGCTATTTGTCGAATTTGCATATTATGATATTGGCCGGCCATTTCCTAGCAACTATTAAAAATCGCGCAGTGCCACCAAGTTTTCTGATTTGGATTTCCAATGCTAAATCCTCATAAAAATTGCAGGTCTTCAGGTTCACTACTTTCGTCGTAAATGAGCTATTAGCGTCAAAATAGTCCATTTGTCAGGAGAGGCGTTTGTCTAAAAAGGGCGGGATTTCGTATGATTCGATCCTCAAATAACGTCAAACATTTTTTTTCGTCTATCATGTTTCTCTCCCGACCTAATAAAGGTGACAACAACAACTTTTATCAGATTTTTTTTTTGTGAGTTATCAGCTAGTTTTATTTTTCTTAGCATCTCTCGCGAGTTTTTTCTTTCCGTTGGCGTTTGTCTCGCGTCTGCTCACCTTGTTTCAATGACGAAATCAAAGAAACTCTTCACAAAGAAGAAAACAACCCCTCCTGGTAGATGGCATACAGTTAAAAGAGCACTTGCTGAAAACCTGGAGTGCCTACCTGGACCATCGAACTTGGAGAATCAGGTATCTGTAGGTTCACTCCTAGATCCTCAAGCTTCCGATATCCAAACACCTGATGAAAGGTCCGATAATTCGCCCAGTAGTTCTGTATTTTCATTACATCGGAAATTATGGAGATAGAATTTTTTTAATATAAGATTATTGAATCTACTGCGTAATATAGTGTAGTTTCGAAAAAAAACTGTTTTTCCTAAATTCGATTTTTTGGTCGAAAAAATTTTGGGAACCCACTTAATGTTAGCTATCACAAAAATAATTATCGCCAAAAAGAGATTTGCGTTTTCTGAAAGAAAATCAATGACTCATTTAGGTAGCTGTAGTTTAGCTCCTAATCATGCAAAATCATCTCATTTTAGTGCTGCGACGTGGTGACCAACTGTCGCACCATGAGGTGGACATTTAGCCTGAACAGTTCAGTCCTTTGTAGTTAAAACAAAAGACAAATTCTGAGGACGACCCCCGCCGCGAAAACATCAGCAAGAATAATACACAAAAACTCAATTAAAATGTATCCTTCCCCATTGAGGACGGGGACTTGGAAAATGCATTAAGCTCAAGGGCTTCGACTTCCAAGACTTTTTTTATCACTACGGTTTCGCGGGCCGGAACAATGTTATCTAACCAAATGAATATACTCGGCCGTGAATAAATCGGTCTTTTATTAGAAGAACAATAAGCTACCCCCCAAACGGCTGGTTGGGCGAGTTGCGTCAAAGTTTCGTTACAGTGTCGCCTTGTAAAAAGGAACAAATAAAAAACAGGAAACTCCATTGTTCATAATAGCTAATCTGCAAATGGACGATACCTTCAAGAATGCCATTTTGTTAAAGGGGTTTTTTGGGCTTGAGACAGAAAATTAATTCGGCGATGTTGCAGTTTTTGTGTGAAGTGGAAAAAGAATTAATTCGTTTGGAGAAAGGCATGCGGATGTCTATTTTATGCTAAATCAAGGACAAAGAAAGGAATGATTGATAGTGTGTTGTAATGATCCACGACCCCGAAAACTGGGAGTTCTTTGTCTATCGTCTCTTTTCAAATCTTTCTGTTTTTTTATCTCTTTTGGATTAGGTTGAAGGAAGTCTTTTATACCGCGCACGGTGGGAGAGCCGGATGATCCTGGATGGAAACGGCTGGCGATCGCACGATAGTAGGTGGGGAAGTTGAGGGGAGTCTGCTCGGATGGATAAATAACACACGTAAGGGCATGTGACTCTATCCGAAGCAGAGCGCAGCTGTCAGCACAACAATATCCGGTCAAACGTAATTCGTGAGTCATCAGCAAAAGGCCTACCCCTTTTCCTGGCCCCCGTTTAATTGCAATCAAACACGGCGGAGCTGAAGCTTTTTTCCCCCCTTCGAGCCATCGAACCTCTTTGAATACGGGCTTTAGTTATTAGATTTTGACGTGCCCCGTCATGGAATGATCGATCGGGACCTGGTAGCTCGTAGACGTCGAGAGGACCCCCGAAAAGCCCTGGTAATAATCAAAAGGATTCCTTCCCGCCTCTTCTGTACGCCGAAGGGGTTACGACCTCCACAATGTGGAACGAAAACTCAACTTTTACCATTCCTAACAGAAACCCAGGGGGCATGACCCATTTTCAGTTAAATTTAGTCAGTTAGCAGTAAAAGGTGTATCCTAAATTTGATTTTAAATTGTGCAGTGCAATTTTTCAGTGCCATCCCCCCCCCCCCTCCCTTTTTTTTGGTCTTTCTAACCAACTGCACTCGTTGTTTTCACTTTTGACGCAAATTTGCGGTCTGTTAGTTCCTGAAACTGTACCGAACCGACTCGCAGCCCTTTCATTATTCTTATCCTGTGGAATGTTAGTTGGAAGGACGGAGGAATAAGAGAGGTCCATCGCTATCTGCAGATATCCCAAGACGCCGAGCCAGGAACTTCTAATCGAGAACAGACAGTCTTTTTGCGGAATAAATCCGACTTGTAAGTTCCTTGGAGTACCTATGAAGAAAAGGTCGGTACCATATGTAGAACCTCCCCCCTTCCTGCCCTGAGGCCATCTGCGTAGCCCTTTAATGTTATGTACTGATATCTCATTATTCCTTGGCTTTAGCCGTATATTGTTCCGACCATCCCCCAAGATACAAGCTATAAATACCGGGTACCGATAACTATCTTTTCTTCGACTCCGGGTGGACGGGAGAGCCTTAAGGACCCATTAAAACTCGCTGATCTATAAAATACGGAAACTTGCGGTATTTCGATTTATAAATATACCTACCACTCCTTCAGAAAATATTTCTCCCAACACCTATATAACTTCCGCCTATGCATAATTATCTTAATGTTCCATTCGAAGGCCATGACAATAACCATCACCATCCGACATCATGTCACCACTTCCATACCCTCTCGACAATTCCTACGAGCATTTTGTCATTTTCATCTTTTCATATTTGGTCTGCGAAAAAAAACCGCCGGCTACCTTCGGAATGATACAATTCGCAAAAAAACCAGACAACCAGCTATGAATTATTACCGAAGGAAGTTCATGAATCCATATTGAAAACCCGTTGAAAAAAATCCTCTCAGCCCCAACGCCCCGACGGAGATTGAATTAAAAATTGTAATTAATAATCGAGCGTACATCAAAAGAGAAAGCTCATGTCGGAAGAACTTTTGCAAAGAACTCCAGGATTCCTGCGTCCTTCCCTGCCCACGAACTTTGCGGCCGATTAAACATCGTTATTAAAATCACAAGACAAGAAAAAGAAGGTTGGAAATCTCAATCGTAAAATGTACGAGGGGAGATCGTAAAGGCGTTTTTAAGGCATTGTTTTAATTTTCTTGTGCTCAGGCACACGGATTTAATTGCATTTTCAATCAAATGCCGTTACCCCACCTTGATATCTTTATTAATATTGCTAGTCTATCTAGAGCGCCGTTGTACGCAGAAAAAAATGTTAATAAAAATATCAAGAGTTTACGAAATTGCTTCTCTTTTACTTATCGTTATTTGCTCGTTGAAGGTTCGCGTCGCAGTTTGAAATTTTGCCGTTAGTCTATTAAATTTCGTATGGGATCGTTATCGAGGGTTATTAATTGGGGCGTTGACAATTTTGGAAACTTTGTATGCAACGTTATTTGGCAATAATTGTTGTTGCAAAGAATCACAAAATTTGTTGGCTTACCAATGTTTGAATTTGGTGAAATGCATAATATAGAGACACCTTGCAGGTACTGAGAGGGTGTTTTTATAAAGTCATTTCTATGGACGTTATTGTATATTTTAGGGCAAAATCTCCTTCTGTCATTCATTCTCCTGGTTTCTGGAGCTATTATTGGCTTGATAAGGTTTCGGCCATATTTGATTATCCTGCGTTGCTGCTTCTTAGATTCATTGACTATACAGGAAGGATGGAGGGAAAATATCAGAAACATATTCATTGACTTAGATAAATGGAAAAAAATGGGGACTTATTCGTGGAATGATCCTGATATCGAGTGGGGTATCTTTTGCTCAGACCGCCGCAATCTGCAGAAAAACAAAATCAACAGAAAACCTAAAATCCCTCTAGATTCATTGAAATTGTGTTCTTACATGTCTTGCTGACGTGATTTCGTCGTAGATCGTCGATACGGCCCAAAACGTCTCTACTAAACATGGGAACAATGCTATTGCTCTCTGAATGAAGGTCTGCTCTCTGAACTTGTGGACCAAAAGTCAAATCCTCTTGGGCCGAGTTCTCCGGGATGTTAGCTGACCAAAACACAAGATTCCGATGCAATACCTATTCTACTTTTCATTTTTATTAATTTTGCCCAGGTTTTAAACGTGGGTTTTAAAACGCTACAAATTTTACACAAGGGCTTATTATCCTTTGATATAGGTTACTTGTGCATAAATTTAATTCTGTGTCAATGAAAAAAATGTTTTTCTTTGAATTTTTTTTTTTCAAAAAAATGTTTTATTTTTTACTCGAAATTTATTTAACCCCCTGGGATCCTTCAAAAATCCCATTTGTAGCCCCAATAAAGCCCTATAGATCGCCACAGTGGAATCGCATCGTTCCAGGACCGCCAAAAATGGATTCTACGTCCAAAAATACTTCGAAAACGACACCTAACTCGATCCCATAGTCTAAACCCCTAAAAAAAAACCTTCCCGTAGCCTCATTTTAGCACCATAGCGCCCCACGGGTTTGGGCGATCGGACTGAAAACCTTGCGGGCACAACTAGATGGTAAACCGAGTATTTTGTCAAAATTTCAGATTTAAAAAAAAAAGCCTACTGCCCAAAACGGAGCCAATGCGACTCGCGCTAACGTAGAGGAACTTTTCGGCTTATTTTCGGCCCTTCTGGCGCTAACGTAAACTACCAAATTCATTCGTTTTCAACCTTCAATAGCCCCTTCTTTTAATCCCTGGGACCTAATGCGTTTTTGGAACCTGAAAACTTCCCCCCGAAGAAAACGCCCGTCTGCCTCTTTCTTGGGAACTCCGGTCTAAATACCCCCAGAAAACGATTAAATATCCGTTACGACGTCCTTCGAGAAATCCCCGTGAAGTAAATGACGTCTCCCGATGCAGGTAAACGAGCTTTTTGAGGGCCCGGGAGGAAACAGCCCCAAAAAAAAAACAATCCGGGCGGGGAGAGAAACGTTTTCCTTAAACTTGGAAATAAGTAGACTCGGTCGTCGCTTATGAAGGAATAACGATCTTTTAAGCTTTCCTTGAACGGCGCCTTTTATCGCACCGCGCCTCCTCCGATAGACACCCTTTTGTATTGTTCCAAAGAATTAGGAGGAAGAAGAAAAAAAACACACAATAGAAGGCGAGTCCGCTAATGTCCTGCAATTACAAATTGGACACAACGTTCTATGACGAGTTCATTTGGAAGGATAAACCACCAGTTGGCAGAAAGTCAGCTGAAGAACGTGCTCAGAAAATAATTCAAACGACGTAAGAGCAATTATGTGTGGTGTAATTATGTTTTAAAGAACTTCTTTGTTATCAATGCACCAATTCCGTAAACGTGATTTTTTTTCGTATCTCCTTCTGTTCGGAGGTTTTCATAAATTATCTGTTGCAAATTGGGTCGTGCTCGAAGCAAGAACATTCATTGAGATAGTGGACTTTTCTTGCTTGACTTACTAATCGTGTATTGTTCACATGTGCGGATTTACTGGGCGAATGACAACACGGTTTATGGGGCTCAAAAATTGTAAGACGGACAAGATAGTGGACTCGGTCGACAGTCGTATATAACTTGGAGATAAAACGGGCTGGTTCGGTTTCACCGAGTCTATCATCCGGCCGGACCAGTGCCCTTATCGCTTGATGAGGCCTTTACCGACAGTAGTGGAAAGTGGGGTCACTCGAGGGCGAGCAAAAGTCCGGCAAAAAGATGGAAACCAATAAATCCGTGATTTAAGGGTGCGCGGGACGCCTCCGGATCGTGTTGGCTTTTCAGGGCCCGGTTCGTACGTTTATTGCCGTCTAGTAGTAAAACTGCCTGGGGAAAGTTACGAGAGTTTTTGGAATATTATCGGGAGGGATTTGCATGAACTAGGGTTCAATAATGAGGTCAGGGCGGGACAATGTAACCCGACAGGGAGTGATCTGATGATGAAACTAAACAGTCCGGGAGTCCCCCATCAAAAGTGTAACTATTATAGCATGATTAGCATTCCCTCACTTTTAGTTGAAACCCGGTTTTCAGGGAACAGAAGCCGGTTTTGGGGGAGCAGAAGCAAGTTTGTAGGGAAGGAACCGGTTTTGAGGGAGCAGAAGGCGGGTTTTAAAGAGCAGAAACCGGTTTTCAGGGGACAGAAGCCGGTTTGGGGGAGCAGAAACCGGTTTGTAGGGAAGACACCGGTTTTCAGTTAGCAGAAGCCGGTTTTGGAGGAGCAGAAGCCAGTTTGTAGGGAAGAAACCGGTTTTGAGGGAGCAGAAGGCGGGTTTTAAAGAGCAGAAACCGGTTTTCAGGGGACAGAAGCCGGTTTGGGGGAGCAGAAACCGGTTTGTAGGGAAGAAACCGGTTTTCAGTTAGCAGAAGCCGGTTTTGGAGGAGCAGAAGCCAGTTTGTAAAGAAGAAACCGGTTTTCAGTTAGCAGAAGCCGGCTTCGAGGGAGCTGATGGCAGTTTTAAAAACCTGAAACCGGTTAGGTATGTCAAACACCATACCTAACAAAAATTCAAATATTTTCCAATCTGCCGAAAATTTAAATATTATCAAAATTTTCCCTTCTTATTTACGCATTCAACTCCGATCAGCAATCAAATAACATCCGCTCTGTTACGTGAACGCAATTCAAAACGAAGGGAAATTCTCGTTTTCAAATCTGAAAGCTCGTCCGCACAAATTTTCTGGCGTGTTTTGGGAGAGTTGAACGGGAAATAAATACTCGTATGCAAATGAGAGAGTAAAAAAACTCCGTTAAAACCGCGGAAAAGGAGGCCCAACAAAAAAAAAAAGCCGCCCAGATGGGGGCGAAACCCCCGGAAAACTGGGTTGCTATATTAATTTAGCTCGGACGTGGAAAAACTCGACTGGAGAGAGATCGCAACACTCGACCCAGGAGTAGAAAAAAAAATCTCTCGAAAAAACTTTTTTTTTCCTCGAAAAAGAGAAGTTTTTCCCCACTTTTTTTCCACGCCGAGAGAGGGAAATAAATTAACGTTATGGGGTTGCAAAAGGTCGCGAGTTGTGTGTGGAGAAGACGTTTTTATAGCGTTTGGAACCCCCCAAGTCGGGCGAGAGGGAAAAAAATCGTAATTTTTCGTACGGTCCGGAACTTCGTACAATACACCGGGGCCTCCGATTGTTGCGGGTTTTGCATACACCGTGCGCGGAAATTTCTCTTCCCCGAAAGCGTTTTTTTTTAAAGTACTTCCCCAATTAGACTGTTCCACCCTGCCTTTGTCTTCTAGCGGAATTTTTTTGTTGAACGGCTTCCAAAAAATCCCCGATAGGAAAGTAAATGGACAGTATAAATTTAAAGAGGAAGGCTTGATAATAATTTATCGGCTTCCCCTCGTTTTTCTCGTGAGAAGGTGTTTCTCAGACACAAAAGGACGAATGCGTTTTTTGTTTTCGAGGGACGGCCAAAAAGGCTCAATTTTAATTGAATCTTCAGATGAAAAGCTGAAACTATCTTCTGACGGGGACTAATTGAGCTCCTTTAATCACAGTACAAAGAAGTTGTTAATTAAAAATATTTTTTTTAAACGAAAGTTTCACATTTCAGACGCTTTTCTTTCCGGGCCGTTCCACTGAATGAACTGAATGATATTTGCCGTTCGATTTAAATAGAATCGGGATCGACTGAGGCTTTTGGCAATCATCGTCAAATGTCATCTAAAACTACACCTATGAAGCCGTCATTTAACCCGTCCGTCGATTGGAAAAGTCACAAAGCTATTTTTCAATACGTCTAATTTTAGTGTTTAGGAAGATGTTGTGATGCTCGACAAGATGTGCCATATAGGCGGTTAAGAGTGCCAAGAACTCAGTTAACACCACACGGTAAAATGTTACCCAAGGACAGTGGCCCCAAACATTCCTCGAGGGGCGTTCCTTCAAGGGGATGCCTTCATCACAATTCCTTGTGCAACTTCTCCCGAATTAGAATCCAGAGGAAGTCGATTTGGTTGTGAAGAGCACTTTTTGTTCTTCTCTTTTCGGCGATTTAGGTGACTGCTCAATCGAACGCAAATTGAATTTGAAATCGCCGGATTCGTGGGAAAGGGCGACAAGTAATTTTGATCACCTTAAACGTCCCAATTGATAACCAACAGAGAACTAGGGTGGTCGAAGGGGTGCAGGAACACCATAAATAGAATCTACGTCCGAAATTACCCCGAAAATGACGCCACGCTCGGTCTCTCCGGCTCGAAACTGTAACTCTCTGCGTGTAATTTTGCGGTTGAATAGGATCGACAGAGAGTGAGCAGAAACCGGTTTTTAATGAAAAAAAAAAGGCGGATTTTAAAGAGCAGAAACCGGTTTTCAGTGAGCATGCTCTGCAGAAGCCCGTTTTGAGGGGGAAGAAACTGGTTTCCAGTTATCAGAAACCGGTTTTTAGGGAGAAAACCTGTTTACGTGGACATGAACCGCTTTTAGCGAACGTAAAGTGGCTCTGAAATACCAAAAACCGGTTTTCTATAAGCACAAACTTATTTTGACGAGAAAAGCCCGGTTTTGAGGGGGCTGAAACTTGTTTTCAGTAAACAAAAAAACTGTTTTTAGGGATTAAACCTGTTTGAGTGGGCATGAACTGGTTTTAATGAGTGGAAAACGGCTCTGAAGGGCCAAAAACCGGTTCCCAATTAGCAGAAACTGATCTTTGACGAGCGAAAACCGGTTTTGAGGGAGCAGATTCCAAGAACGGGCAAAAATTGGCTTTGAGGAAGCCGTAAGAAAATCCCTGCCACTTTTTTTTTTTTTTGGCCATTTCTGTCGTTTTAGTCAGATTGGCGCTGCAGGTATTAAATTACCAAAATTCCAAATTTAGTGTGACTCATGTCAAAGTGACAATATTATACCGTCGTCATGTTTAACGATGTATCTGCAGTTTTCGCTGCAGGCGCATGCCGTTCAGCGGAAACTGGCTGATACTGGGTGGTGTCAATTGTGGCATTTTTGACAGGCTGAATGGCGTATCAGGCTGCGCCCTGAAAACGTCTATCTACAGAGGTGCCACAACTTCGGGGGCGAATAAACCAGTTTTTCCCGGATTCGGAGGGGCGTCGACGAGACAAAACCCTATTGTAGTCAACTGTATCGTCGGAGGGGAGAGTTGCGGAGTCGGTGAATACATTTTTTCACGGGAGCGGCGTTGGGGGTGGGGAAAAAGGTGCGATATTTTCCCCTCGACGCCCGGGGACTTCTGAATGGGCCGAGGGAAGGTCCATCTGACGTTGCCAATGTTGTGGAAACAGTGGGAGACGGACCGGGGGGTGGGGGGTTGGACACCAGATAAGAACCCGCTTTGAGGCCACCAGGGCCTGCCTATGAATCAGTGGCGAAAAACAGGAGGGGGTACGGGGGGGGAGGGGACCTTCTGACAGACCTCTCGACCAATCAGGGCCGTCCTTTCTAGCCCCTCGTGGGCGGAGTCAACAATCATTGTCATTAGCAAACCATTCGGTCACAACTATACTATGCAAAATGTGAGGGTCGCTCCCTCTCTTGACATTTTTTTATCCCCTCATATTATTTCCGTCTGTCCACAACGTCCCCCAAACACTCACATTTGCGTCATTTTGGTTGTTCGCTGAGGGGGAAGAAAAACCTTACGAAAACATACATAATACCAAATACTCAATCAAGCAGCCGCACGACTCAAATTTGTCGTCCAGTGTTTGTTCAAATTAACCGCTTCACTGTTAAAAAAAAAAAAAAAAAAAAAAAAAAAAAAAAAAAAAAAAAAAAAAATTAAACAAAATTGAAATTGATAAATTTAAGAAATAAAAATAATAAATAAAAAACGCTGCAAATTTTACACAAGGGTTTTTTATTCTTTGATATAGGTTAATAATAATATATACGACGCTTTTTTGGCCCAGCTCTCGTCGCTAAGGAAAGCGAAAACGATGAAGGGCTGGACCGATTTCGTACAAACTTCTTAAAAACCATCTACAATGCAGCAGGAAAGTGTCCATCCATACCATCAGAAAATACGTAGTACAAATTAAAATAGCAATCAAATGAAAACTTTGAAGGGCGATGTCTCAAAACGCAATTCTTGCACAAGGGCCCTTTTTCCACTTGGCGCCTCAATTAACCTATATCGAAGAATAAATTATTGTGCAAAAATTAATTCTGTGTTATTAAGAAAATATTTTAATATCCCTTCCATTGTTATATTACAACGTAAACACGTATTCTACGTGCCTTCAGGCTCAAGACGGTCGCTTTTTGGCAATTAGGTCTCCGTAAAAACGTATTCTACGTTAAAAACAAAAAATCTGTACAATGTTTGGGCAGATGTGGGACCTCGAAAAAATTGATTTTGCGTCCAAAATTAGTCGGAAAAGGAAACCTTGGCACAACTAGATGGTAAACCGAGTATTTTGTCAAAATTTCAGATTTAGAAAAAAATCGAATGTGCAAAATGCACTTTCAAGCCTATAATATAGGCTTGAAATTATATTATTGTGGTCTGGAGATTTAATTGTACACTGAGGAGAACGTGTTCATCAACATGTTGAGGACATAGAAAGACGATATGAAGGATGACGAGACGTAAATATGTCAGACTGTTGGATGCTAAACCGGGCCACAAAAACCATTATAGAGAAGAAGATAAAAGAGTTCACTGGAAAATGTAATGAAATATCATGCTCTATTATTATAAATAAATATTTATAGTTTTCAAGTCGAATTTTACGAATAATTGGCCTTTTTTAAGACCCAAAAGAGAACTTAGAGACCATTCAGTTCTGTGAAACCCTCTCCGAAAACCTGAATATCTTGTTATTTGTCCGATGAAAAAATCCGTTGAAATGTAAATGTCATCACCATTTCACGACCCAAGTGATTGCCGTATGAAATTTGAATTGAATATTGCATGTAAAGATCTGCAAAGTTTGAAATGACAAAAACTCCGTTCGTATTCTATTTTTTCAAGAACAGCACCATTTTCTATTTTACACAATATTTCTATTTCTGAGACCGCCTGGTTCATCATTAACCTCGTCTATCTTGACAAATGGTGTCAACTCCCGAACTTGCATTCACCGTTGATGGGAAAAAAAAATCCAATCAATATTTCAATGTAGTCTGCCGTGAATACCCTTTGACAATCGACTCAGCCGGAATCGATATTTTTCGACAATGAAATTTTTTCAAATTAGCTGTAACAATTTCTTGCCGCACAACGTTTTTGACCTTATCGTAAAAAAAAGGCAGTGAAAAACTTTCTTGACACGAAAGCACTCGTTCGGTCGTGTATTTTCACACGCTGCACACGGTACACACCCGATCGCGATAAAAATAATTTAGTGCGTTTTGTTGCGCCAAAAATCCCCCAACGGTCTCAACTCTCACAACGCTAAACGAGCTCCAATTGACGTCATCTGGATAATTTTCGCCGTTTTGAATATAATCTTCTTTTTTTTTCTTTTCCTTCTACCGGAACTGATTTCGGGCACCCAGAAGTGGACCGTGTAATTTCTTGAGGCCATTTTTTCCAGTTCCTTCCAGTTCTTTTCTATCTCCTTCAATTTAATCTTTTAATGGGTTTTTTTCTTAATTTTTTTTTCTTCAGATCTTTTGACTCTTTTCCCCTGTATTAACTTGGAGCTTTTAAATAGTGCAATATCCTCAAACGATTAAACCCTGTTCCGGACTAGTTTGCCGTTTAATCGGAAATAATCTGGAAAAAAAATTAGAGCTCATGAGAAATCTAAGCCAAAGAAAATTGCTCACTTCCACATTTTCATAGGCCTCAAATAATTACCCGGTTATATTCACTTCGGGGCACCGTTTTACTCCATTAGGCCGAACTGTAGTTTGATGGCAGGCTGTTGGCCGTAATGGGACCTTTTCCTCGTTGGTGTAACTTATAGCCCTGAAGATTGCGGATAATTAGTGCGAAACGTTCAGGAGTTACAAAACAGGACGTGGGGCACTTTAGTGGGCCGAGTTGAACAAATGAAATGCCCGGGTTATTTTAGAAAAGGGATAATCGAGTTGTGAATTCAGAAAAGTCGAACGGAAAATAATTCGCTATTGTTAAAAAAAAAAGACTGAGCGAAATACTGAGAGGGGAAAAAATAGCCCTAAATGGAAAAAAAAAGGAGGAGGGAGAAAAAAGGATTCTCACGAGGACTTCGGGAGCCTCTTTAGCTCTCTCCCCCCACCCCAGGGTGAAGAGGCAGAAAAAGGACGGAAAACGTTGAAGTGAGTGGGAGAGAAACTCGGAGGTCCTTCGGCCCGCTTTGTCGTATTTGAAAAACGTGAAACTCGAGTGGCGGTAAAGGGGGTAGAGACAAAACGTGGAAAAAGAGGACGTAGGAAGAGAAGCCTTGAAAAAGTGCCAAGCTAAGGAGTAAAAGACAAGGGGTTTTTTTTTCGGGGTTGAGGGTAAGAAGCGCGAATGTTGGTCGTGGGGGGGCTTTGCCCCCCTTTCGTAGCTTCTCCCACAAAAGGAAGAAGCGCTTTCTTGACAAAAGGTAGGGGATGAGGGAGGCTGAGCTACCCAGCTACCCCTCAGCTATCAAAGGGTAACTGGATATCCTTCTTATTAATCCCTCCACCCTTTCCTCTTCCTTCATCATCCCTTTTCTTCTTTTTTTGAAAGTCTCGTCCTTTTTTTTTTTTTTTTTTGCTCTTTCTCAACATTTGGGAAGACGCCGTAAAATATAGTCCCGTGTTTACCATAATAAATGGCCTCCGGTAGTTTCCCTCCCATCTGGCCTACTTATAATAGACCGTAGTCACCTTAGCCCTCTTTTGCATTCTAAACGCGGGTTTCGCAGTCACCATTTTGCCCCCTTATAGCGATAAATCCGAGATAAACTGATTTCCACACCCAACTCGACTATAATCCCTTTTATAGTCAAATAAAATTTATCTATAACATTTATAATTTCATTTATTTTGTAACAGAATAATCGTTGGCAATTTGACTTTTGGGGAAAAAAATAAATCTTATACTTGCTAGTCTCTAAATTCTCCTCAAAAACGCAGCAGAAGGTGGTTTTTAGAGAATACAAAACTGTTTTCAGTGAACAGAAGCAGGCAATAAGTGAGCTGAAACAGGCTATAAGTGAACAGAAGCCGGCAATAAGTGAGCAGAAACAGGCTGTAGGTGAACAGAAACAGGCTACAAGTGAGCAGAAACAGGCTATAAGTGAGCAGAAACAGGCTATAAGTGAACAGAAGCAGGCAATAAGTGAGCAGAAACAGGCTATAAGTGAACAGAAGCCGGCAATAAGTGAGCAGAAACAGGCTGTAGGTGAACAGAAGCCGGCAATAAGTGAGCAGAAACAGGCTATAAGTGAACAGAAGCCGGCAATAAGTGAGCAGAAACAGGCTGTAGGTGAACAGAAACAGGCTACAAGTGAGCAGAAACAGGCTATAAGTGAGCAGAAACAGGCTATAAGTGAACAGAAGCAGGGAATAAGTGAGCAGAAACAGACTATAAGTGAGCAGAAACAGGCTATAAGTGAGCAGAAACAGGCTGTAGGTGAACAGAAACAGACTATAAGTGAGCAGAAACAGGCTACAGGTGAGCAGAATCAGGTTACAAGTGAGCAGAAACAGCTATCAGTCAGGTTTCCAGAGGAGGACTGCTTTCTGGGGAGTAGAAACAGGTTTTTCGGGAGGGTTTTCTGCCCAATAAATCTTCAAAAAAAAATTAAATTATCTATACCAAGACGTTCTTTGTTCCTGTATTTGTCCTCCTTTTTTTTTTTTTCAAGAATAGGCACCCGCTTTTACCTTTTGCTTATTTATTTTGCGGGCGAGTGTGATTTTAAAGCCCTTACGCTTCAGGTGGTGCACTCAAAGTTGTTAAAGATAGGGAGGGAAAAGGGCTCGCGAGAACTTATCGATAAAGCTGCCAAGTAAAGCAATCCGTTGAGGAAATTTATCGTTCGGAAAGCCTTCCTTCGGGGCCCCGGGAGTGGCGTCGAGGTGGGGAAAAAAATGGCGGGACCGGCGGTGGGGAAGAGGATAAAAGATGTGTCGACGGCTGATGGATAGGCTTTTATGTTTGGCGTGAGGGAGTTTTGTGTTGGGGAACAGCTGTGTGGCGAATGACCGTAAAACCCCCGGAGGTTGTCACGAAGAATTTCGCTTTTTTTTTTAAATGACCTCACGCAACATGACGGCTCTATTTAGTAGGAAAAAAAAATTTGGCTAATAGAGAAGTTGTGGTCGACGAATCTTATTGAAAATTGCTGCAATTTTCACGGAAGGTTTTATCATTCTTTGTGTAAATTTTACAAAAATGAAAACTTGTATTTTTGAAAAGTGCTTGGCAACATCCCGAAAAATGGATTCTGCGCCCAAAATTACTCAGAAAACGACCTGTTCGACGTCCTAGCATCCTTCAAACGCCCCATAGATCCCCACAGTGTAATCGGGTACTTCTGGGACCTACGAAAATGGATTCTACGTCCAAAAATACCCCGAAAATGCCACCTTTCTCGACCGGATAGTCGAAACTTTTCAAAAAGTCCGAGTCCCGGCTATTTGAGGCAACCTGAAAATGTCAAGTATGTGACTGAAGGCTGCGGTTATTTAACGGCCCTCACGAATTCTGAACTCTGCCCAAAATTCTGTGACAATTGTTTAATGACCTTGAATTGGAATAATTTTGTTCAGACATACGTAATTATTGGCTTGTCCTCGTCGTGTTCTCTTTTGTGATTGTCTTACGTGTTGGTCTCTCATCCTTTTGTGCGAAATCAACATCGTAAACGTTGTAAGAACGCCACAAAAGAGTAGAAGAACATCAAAAGAGAACGAAGAGCAAAAAACGAGTAAGAACACCAGACGACTACTAAGAACATGACGAAAGAGCAGTAAGAACATCGAAAGAGAACCAAGAGCAAAAAATTACTGAGAACATTACACGACTACCTACGACGAGCCATTTCAATAAGCACAAAGTCTTCGTTCTGTGAGTTGCAGTCACCGAATTCCGCGGTACAACAAGCTCAGCTGATATCGGGCAAGGTATTGCAGGTGCGAGGTTGCCTCAAACAGCCGAGACTCGGAATTACGTCAATTGCACTTCTCCCCGAAAACCCATCCTATCCAAATTTTTGAAAAATGAGGTTACGGCGGTTTCTGACAGTATTTTTCACGCTGAAGTCGTTTGGAGTCTAACTGAAGCTCTTCCTTGTGAAAAGCAGGCAAAAAGTTGAGAGTTGGGGCCAAAATGTATACTATCTGGTGAGTTTGACTGATGTTGGTGGTTCAACCAATCAGATTGCAGGGTTGAGGTTAGAATCACCGCTGCCAACAAAAAAAAGTGTTTGTTCCCATTATTTTATTGATTTTTAGTGATTAGTGATTTACAACTGTAAAGAAACTTTAGTTTTTTTTTTTTTTTTAATTCCTAACTCTCCGAACATTGTTTCTTTAACCCCCCCCCCCAGGCCCCGCATCCTCAGAATTGTGTGGGGCGGTGTTTTTCGTGATTTTTCGAGTGTCAAACAAGTCGCAAAGTAGTTAAAAGCCAAAAATGGACGCTAGTAAGAGCCCCCCCAGCCGAGGAAAACAAAAGAGAAAGAAAGTTCGAAAGCCGGAAACAATGAAGAGGAACGTCGAAAAAAAAAGAGGTGAGTGTTGAGGTGAGATAAAATGAGCCAAAGAGTGATTTTTAAAAAACCTTTTCATTGAATATTTGCTCGGAAATCGCTAAGGTATGTCCTGAGTGGAAATTCCAAGGTATGTTTTGAGTTCAGATTGAGTAGGTATACTAACCCGCAACGACGGTTTCCATCAAAGTGCATTCTATCCGTTTTGAATCAAACAGCAACTTATCCCAATGTTCCTATTCATTATTTTTTCCCCCGAATGACTGGTTTTTTTTTTCACCTCAGACGCCTTCATCGGTCTCCAACGGATGCTAAAGCTACCAGTTTTAAGCGTAACATTGAAAAAGTGCCTCAAACAGATTTTTTGCGTTCCCTGAAAAGTTAGCCAAAACGGATCGGACGCGCTTTGATTCTAGACGACTGTAAATTTTACAGTCTAGATTCCCCAATTGGTCCACATCGACGCCTTGGTGTCAATATTGGCTTCCCATGTGTCTACATAAACGAAATCTTGATTTCGGGCGTCGACGAGGTCTAAAAATCGACCCCCCCATTAATAAACATACGTTTTTTATTTTACTTTTTAAATGATGATTTTTCAAAAATAATAATTATTTTTATTGAATTTTGTTTAATATAATAGGTATACTAATACTTATTAATTTTCATTTTTACGTAATTTTCAATAATATTTATATTACAATGTATTAATTCAAAATTTTAATTTTAATTTCTAAAATATTTAAGTAGATAATAATTTTTTGAAAACCCTTACCCAATTAGACTTGAAATTTAGTGAATTTTAGGTCTATTTATTCCATTAAATTTTAATGGGAAAATGTTATAAAACTTACCTACTCATTTAGCCTACCATTGGAACTATTTGAAAAAACAAATTGGAAATCTGTTTTTAATAAATTTACTAATCATAATATGATTTAAAAGTATTTTCCATGTGATTCAGTTATAAAAAAAGCTCTGAGGTATCATTTCATTTTTCAAAAAAAAAAATTCTTTTGTAAGTAAAAAATTGTCACTTTCTAAGTAGGTAGTTCGAAAACGTTCAAAAAATATTTTTGGCTCCCAATTCAATCCGGAGCAACAGTCCTGCCAATAGTCTTCCCCTCCCACTTTACATCAATTTCCCTCTCATTGACAATCAAGTGCAGAGCCCCTTCATCAAAAGCCATCAAAAATTCCCGCCTTGTGGTGGGAGGGGGTGGAGGGTGGGGGGGGGGGAAAGCCGGTAACGCATGTTTACGAACATCATCAGAGTTACCGGATGCATCATCAATTGAAGAGTCAAACTCCCCGCTCAATTTCCCTCCACACGGCAGGAAATTGTCCAAACAAATTGAAAAATTACTAATTGGAAGATTGAATCTAGGAAAAGAGGAGGCCGGCTCGGAATCCTCCAATTGAAGTTTATTGCATAAACTGGGTGCCCTTCTGGCGTGAGAGGGCGAGGAGAAGGCGAGTTCTCTAATAAATTTAGATTAGTACAAATGGTCGTATTTTGTGCCTTTATTGAAGAAGGCTCCGCGGGATTGGTCCTCAAGTGGGATTGGATGCTGGGAACAGGGAGGGGTTGTCCCGCACTACGTTGCACGGGGAGAGAGTCGTATCTCACGCCAATTCACGGGGACCTTCTCCCCGGCAATAGTCCCATCCTTCGGAAACCCCCAAACGTTCGGGGAGGGAGTGTTGCCCTCCCTCTCTTCAATTAGCTACTTTCATGAGCCCCCCCCCCCCCCCCCCCCCGCTGTTATGTACGCTGTTTCTACGCCAGCTGGACGCCCCCCACCCGCAACCCCCACTCTTTCATCTGTCCCATTGAACTTTCAACCCTTCATTCCAGACACAGATTCTCTAATCTGTTTATAAGGCCAATTTTACAGTTCGATCGCCTCGCCGACTATTTACCGACTTCACAGATGCGCCATTTTCTGAACAATATCCGCCTTTTCTTTTTGAACCTCGGAGCTTCATAAAATTGACATTTCCCCTTTCCTGTCTTTGCACGCTGCTGAGCTCCCCAATTCAATTTCCAGCCACCCTTCACACCTCTTATTTCACCCTCACAATTAAATAGTTTCATCGAAGGGTCTCAGAATTCGTAGTGAGCAATTTTTACTATGTTTCGCGACGGGGGTCAAACATTTCGATAGGCCTCACAATAATGGACCAAATGATCGATATAAGTAAGGACTAATAATTTTCCTTATAATATAAGGACTAATAATAATTATTAATACATGTAAGGACTAAGTATTAGTCCTAATATTGCTCATTTGGTTCAACCAGCGTCATATCACAAAATTTTCGATCTTTGCTTAACCATCTGCAGCAGATGATTATTCTTTCGAAGGGCCAGAATCTACTGCATAATATTTATTATTACAAAGTACATTCTGACAATCATATGATATGACAATATGGTAATTATTAATAATAATTACCATATTATTATTAATAATAATTACCATATTGTCATATCATATGATAATATCATCAATTCTGTGCTTAAAACGCTACCAATTTTACACATGGGTTTATTATTCTTTGATATAAATTACGCAAAAATTAATATGGCCAGTAAAAAATTATTTTAAAAATTGTTAAATAAAATTAATTAAAAAATAAAAAATAAATTTTTTAAAAACTAAAAGATAAAAAATAAAAGTGAAACTTTTTTCCCACTAGTGTCTCCGGCTCGCTTCGCTCGCTCCCCTAGTGAGGTACGTAGCATCGATGGACACGTTTTTTATGTCTAGTCCCCCCCCCCCCCCACATTTCCTACTCATTCACCTACCCTTAGGTTTGTTCCAGGTTTGACGGAATGTTAACAGAAATCGCCGGAGATATGCGCAGTTGAGAAACTGCTGTTCCAGGTCGATCGTAAGTTGGACGAAAACCGATAGCTCGAGTACGTGCGGTCGGGTTCTGTCGACAGACGCAGTCAGACCTGGAACAAACGTTATGTATCTCTACCCACGCCTTCATTTTGGCGTTTTCTCAAATTGATTTCTAACTTGGCAACTGATAACAACAAAACAAGCGGCATTGTTTACTGCATCCATTAATAACATCAATAAATATAAAATGGGGACATAATGACAAAGAACAAGTACGAAAGAAATGCGTGATAAATCGAGAGCTTTCCAACGAATGGTGAACGATTTTTGTACGATTATAACTGGCGAAGATGAAGTTCCGTAGCAACGAATCGGTTGTAAGCGAAAATCAACGGTAGCGTGACGTTACAAGAAACGACACCCAGACCAAAAAATTTGGGACGATGTAATAAAAGTTTCACTTTAATAAAAGTAAAAATTAATTAATAATTAGTTAAATTAATTAGGAATTAAATTTAAAACCAATGCGTACAAAATATTTTTTTTTACGCTGCAAATTTTACTCAAGGGTTTATTATTCTTTGATACAGGTTGATTGCGCAACAATTAATAACTAATTATTCTGTCATTTAGAAAATATTTTTGAAAAAAAAAATCTGTACGATGATTGGACAGATGTGACTAGAAACACTACTCGGAAAACGACATCTAATTTATCCTCCTGGCATCCTTCAAAAATCCCATTAGTAGCCCTAGGAAAGCCCCATATCTCCTCAAGGTGGGATGGGACCGCTCTGGGACCTCCAAAAATTAATTTCGCGCCAAAAAAATACTTCGAAAACGACACCTAACCCCACCCTATAGCCGAAAATCTTCAATAAACTGAATTGTAGACAAATTCCGCGCATTCGATGACCCACAAAGGTGCCGGGGTTTCAGCGAAATCGTCGACTTCGTGGCGTATTTTCTCGAAATATGACTGTCTTTATTACTGAAAATATTTCTTCGTTTCCTTTAGTAGGTATCATTTCTAGCCTCTGATGCTGAAAAGTATGTATACAATTTCACCTTTTAGTTAAATGTTTAACTAAATGATAAAATACTATATGACCAGGTAGGCTTGTACAGTTCAGTTATTGCCGTTCAGTTAAATCCTCTCCAGATGGGAAACGGAGAGCTTTGAAAGGTGAATTTTAAAATCTAATATTGCAAAACAAAAATTTTTACACCTAGCAACTTTAAAGAAGAAATTTTGCGTACCAGCTCGTTTAAAAATAATTAATTATTCCATTTATTGTCGACTATTTTAATGTACTGCTCTGTAGCTCAGTGAGCTGTAGCCATTTATTGCCGTTCTCCTTTATCGTAAAATCACCACTTATTTAAGCTTTGCTCTCTCGCACGTTCGCCGCTTGCGGATTAGCCCTTTCGATCCTCTGAAATATCGCTTGCTTTTGTCGAAGCGGGAATGGGGGAGGAGAAATTGCCCACTTGGGGTGAAAATAAAATAAACCGTCGAGACTCCCGTTTTGTCCTTTTTTTTTCGTAGCAAATCTTGTTTTATAGATAGAATTGCGCGTTAAGTACGTATTAAGCGGCTTCGGGAAGCCCGTTTTCAACCTTTCAGGTGAAACTGGGAGTCTGAGAAAAGTGAGAGAACCTCCGTTCAAGTGATCAAATCGGCTTCATTTGAGCTTCGGAGAGGATTAATTTGAGAGCTCGAATTATATGGGAATGATTTTAAATCACTGGTAGGTAATTTTAAACAACCAAGATTACTTTGATAAACTTCAATTCCACCCGCCAGATGTCCTTTTCGGCCAAGAACTTCCTCAAACGGGCTTCACCCTCTCAAACATTACGCATGTTGTCACATTGTGACCGAGAAAGGTGTTTCCTGTGCAGCTTCAACCCCCTTCGAGAGCGTCTCGTGTTTCGCGTAATTTTGACCTTTTTTTTCTCCCTTTGTACCCTTTCCCACAAAAGATCCCTCGCGCAAGAAACCCTAAAAATGAGACTCTGACAAGGTGGATAAAATGTGACGAAACATTGTCGGTGAACATCGAATTATACTAAAGATGCAATTTGGCTAGATTTGACGAATGAAAGAGAGCAATTCTTACAGAATTTTTCATGCCGAATCCCATTTTGGAATCAGATTTTTTCCATCTGTCGTTGTTTTTTCAAAAACTGCATTTACCTATTTACCTGTTTTATAAAACAGTTTTTCGTGTGTACTTCGTCATCTTTACCGCTTTTCCCCGTGGAATGGAACAGATAGCTAAAATCGGGTTTCAAATTCGGATTCTGCTCCTCATAAAACTTGGAAAGAATGGTTGAAAGTGAAAAATGAAGAGAAAAGGGGGGATTAACATCATATGTTAATATTTTACTAATTTAACATTTTGGTATTTAATATTATTAAAATTCCCCGTCCCTGCGATGTGAGGGGGGTGGAGAGGTCGAAGGTCAGTTTTTTCGTATTTTCGGTTCTAACTAGAAAACGGTAGGCCCTACAGAAAATCCATCTAAACGAAAAATGAAGCTCACAACATTTGCTACAAAAGTGTCCATATTTATTTTTCGCGTATCTACAACAGTTTAGGATATATTTTAATTTTAAAACGTTTTAACCCTCAAACGTAGCTAGAAAATAGGTATATGAGCTATATCTCAAAAACTAGACCTGATAGGGAAAAAACGGATTTCAGATTTGGATTCAGCACTCACGAAAACCCCCAACACCAACCCTCATCTCCTCGGCACCTAACAACACCTTTTTTTGTTGGGCTGTGTAATTATTTAAATCTATTGAAGAACCTATGAGTAAAAGGGATGTCATTAAAAGCATGTAGCGTCGCTCAAAAAAAAAATCATTAGTGATTTGAAGAACCGGCAGGAAGGCCAAGAAATCTCACAATAACCTCTCATCTGATAAAAGTGCCAGTTCATATTCATGTTTCTTTCATCAGACTTTGTGATCGTGTTTCTTTCGCTCTGGGAGTTCCAGGTGCGCCGAATCCCACTATGATCTTCTACGAGGCCTCCAAAAGCTTCCCGTTGTGATGAAAATCAAATTCAAGCGTTAAAAAAAAGGTCTTTTTAAGGGACTAGGTTGGACTCATAGAAACGCGAAAGGGTTGCATTTGTTGGAGAGTATTTGTAACCCCTGAATGGTCCGATCCCCCCTTTTTCCCCTCGTATGACCCTCACGGAATGAAAAGAGGCTTAAGGTTTTTATTTCTTTGAAGGATTGGCCTCCCGGAACACTGAAATTCTATTAAAAATACGTTGGTAGGCCACGTTTTTTTTCGGCCCAACTTTTTTGAACAGATCTCTTCACATAACCCTTTTTCCCTGCCCTTTATGCTCGGTCAGGGTTTTTTATCACAAAAGGAAGGGTTTGTCTATTAAAAGGTTCCGGAGAGTTTTGGGGGGCACTGCGGGCCTTTTTAGACCAAACTCGATGCTGGTAGAGAACTCAGCGTTTTTTCTATTTTTCTACGTTTTTATCCGTCTCCGTTTTGCTTCGTTCTTTTTCACTTGTCATATTAGGAGATCCAGAAGAAGGAAAAAAAAAATCCCGCCTAAAATAACAAGGGCCACGATCTCCAGCTGAGGCTCGCCAGATTCGTGACTTAACACTTTATCCCATTGTGTGCCCAGGCGGGTAGTTGAGGCGGCCATCTTTTGATTGCGTCTGCGTCAATAAAGCGCGTCTAACCCATTTCAACTTGTGGAATGCCATCCGTTTGGATTGGGATTCGATTCCAAATGGAGATTGAATCATTTTTAGAATTCGAAATTGACACACACAGCAAATTTTGTATTTAGGCCGAATTCGAATCAGAGTTGTCACACTAAAGTTCGAAAGGGGAAATCAACAATATAGGTACCTACCTAACTTTTTTTAAAATTTTATATTGTTCAACATTTTATTCTTATTTTAATTCCATATCGCAAGAATGTCCAAAAATCCATTTATATCTATTTATCTCCAAAATTCAATAAATTTCAAATCTAAAATGTAACATTTTAAATCCAAATGTTATGCAAACGTTTCAATAACCAATTTGAGGAGCTAAATAAGGGGCTACCGGTGAGGTTTTTGAAGTTTTTAGGGTTTTATACATTTAGCATCGAGTTGGGTGTCGTTTGCGAACACTTTTGGACTTTAAATCCAGTAATGGGGGTCCCAGACTGATCTCAAAACAACCGCGGGGATCGATGGGCGCCAAATGGGGATTTTGACGGACTTGTCTAAACGGGCGTCTACCCCATAAAAGCCGGTCTCTTCACGCCGAGTCTTATCCACTCTACGAAAACCGATTTCTGCTCTCAGAAATGAGGTTTCTACTCCCTTTAAACGGGTTTTCTTCTCACTGAAAACCAGTTTATTCCTCCTTAAAATCCGAGTTCTACTGTAAAGTTCCGCATGCAGTGGAAGGTTTTTGGGCCAGAGTTGGATGAGGCGTCATTTTCCAAGTAATTTTGGACGTAATATTCATTTATAGAGGTCTTAGGCCCAACCGACTCTACAGTGGGGTCCTGTGGTGCTGCAAATGGGACTTTTGAAGGACGCTAGCTAGGAGGTCGAATGAGGTGTCGTTTTGGAGTAATTTTGGACGTTCATTCATTTTTCAGGGCCCCTTATTCATTTTTAGGGACCCCTTATCTGGTTTTATTTGTTAATATTTTTTTCAAGTTTTTACGAGTTTCATTTTTTTCATTAATTTTCCTTTTTCATTTTTTTTTTTTTTTTTTCATTAATTTTTGTATTTTTTATCTGTACCGATTTATTTATTTTTGATTTTTACCTATCTATTTATTTTTTTATTTTATTTATTTTATGTAAGACATTGTATCTAGGCAAGTAAAAATATTTTCAGAAAATGTGGGAAATTTGTAAAAAGGTAGACATTTACCCCAATATCATTACATTTTTATTTTTATTTTTAACCAATTACCTACTTCTACATTAATTAAATACAATATATTTATGTAAATAAATTTATTTAATATTAATTGGTTAAAAATCAAAATAAAAATGTAATGGTATTGGGATGAATATTTACCTTTTCACAAATTATGTACCTTTTCTGAAAATATTTTTTCACTGTTATAACAGTATATCTATAAATAGATTTAAAAAATAAAATAAAAATAAAACATTTGTCTTTGATGTTTTAGACCTAAAATTTAATGATTTAGGTAATATATCGATATACAGTATAGTATAGTATAGTAACTATACTAATTATATTATTACACTAATAATCAATAATTGCTGGGATCAATAATTGAAAATCAATTAATAACTGACAATTTTATCGCCAAAAAATCAACGTTTCTGCTTTCACGTAACGGCACATGAGCCATTGAAACGCACCTCCCAATGTAGCATCTGTGTAAATAAAGGGTTGAGTCGAACATCTTGGGATTCAAAGGGGCATATTGACGATGGGAAAAAATCTCTCGGAAGACAACGTTTTTTTCGGGGTAAAATCCGTTATTTGTGAGAAACTAGAAATTACCCTCGAGGTATAATAGGAAGTCTGGGTGCTCAAAGGGGTGACCCCGCTGGGATTTAAACAACGCAGGTAACTCAAGAATCTTTTTTTCGGGTAAAGACGATCAGGGGGTTGTTTTTTTTTTTCTTCTTTTGAAAAGGGGAAAAAACGGAAAATAAAAAGAATGTACCTGTAAGGTTGGGCTATTATGTCAGGAGGGTGCACCTTTGTGTAGGGAATCCGAAAAAGTGGAAAGATAAACATTAGATTCCTCTAGGGGGAAAAAAACCTCGAAAAAAAGGGGGTTTAAGAAGAAAGATGAGGGATTACGCACTTGGGGCCGCGTTGTCCGGAATGTGGGAAAAAGGTCGCCCTTTGCTCGGGTTGACAGAAAGACCTCCGCCATAGGAGACAGAAAGGGGTGACAGCAACAAAGGAATGGCGAGTATCATTAGGAACAAGAGAACAGAAAAGGAACTATAGGGTGAGCTCAAAAATGGCAAAAAAAACACATTTTTCTGTCACAGGCAATATGACAAAAAAATCCTTTTCTTATACGGGGGAAAAAACGGATATAGGAAGGGTGAACATCCCGAAACACTATTTTTTCTTTCTTTTTTCGGCTTCGAAAGAGTTGACGGTGTTTTGTTACCAGGTGGAAGCCGATGAAATTTCGGCTGGGGTGAAAAAGGGGAGATTTTTTTATGTAAGAACGGAAACGCGAAAGGGTTACTATGGTAGCGGATAAGGGTGTTTTCGACGAAGATGAGAAATTCGAGATGAGTCAGGAATTCAAGCATCCGCCGTTTCTCACGATGTTGGTGACAAAAAGACGTAACAGTAGCTGAGATTGGGCGAGAGATTTTTTTTTAAGGGTACCCACCAGGTATTGTTTTTCTTTTGGGAGACCGAGCTGGCGTACAAGCTGGCAGGAAACGTTTGTTTTGACGAAAGGTGTGAACTACGAAAGGAAACCCGTTCGGATCCGCAGTCGTGATACAAATCGGCAAAATTGAAGGAAACGCGATTCGGCATTGAGAAGGGATTGCAATCCCTTGCCATGGGCGTGCCGGTAACTCGGAGAGGTCGATGAGTTGTAGCATTGGTAAGGAATGGCTAGTACTCCTTATCTATTGTTATGCCGATGCACAACAAGAGTTAATTTGGACTGAGGTGGAGTGTGAACGCCGCGGATTGGAGACCGATTCTTGCGGCGATGGCCGTCAGGCTCAGTGTTGCCAAGTGAGATAACCGAGACTGAAGCGTAGTGTAAACGCCGCGGAGATGAGGTGTGTTTCTGCGGCGATGACCACGAGCCTCAGTGTTCCAATTGGTTCGGTATCAGAGTTTGAGGTTGTGACGGAATGAAAAGGCCGCAGTTTGAGTTGATTATTGAGCGGTAGTGAAAGCCTGGTTCAGTCTGTTTCAAGGTTAGTTGAGAGTGAATTTTGGTTCTATCAGTATGGCTCTGAAAAGGGCCGTTGAAGATGACTAGCGAGTACGCTCCACAACGAGTGCTCTCAACTGGGGATGCCAAAGGATCCGCCCAGCCAGGATCTCAGTAAGTGGAAGACTCAAGTTAGTTCGTGAAACCTTCCTCTTAAAACTTCTGAAGGGAAGGTCGTCGTCCGGTTTCTCTGTATTTTTCTTGGTAGAGAAACGTTCCTCTTCAGTGGCTTGCCAAACGAAGTTTCCTCAGATCGCAGTAGAAGGCCGTCGCCTTGAAATAACATCCACAACCAGTTTTCGCCAAGAGGAGTTCCAGGTTCCAGATATGGCCAATTCAGTTAGGCAGGCAGCTTCAGTATAAGGTCCAGATGTTCGATCGTTGAGAGAGGAGGAAGGAATCATTCTTCTCTCAAGGTCGCCCATCTTTATACCTACTGCCTGGCGAGCCCTCGACGCTGATTGGCTAGCAGGTGCACAACCCGGCCCCCACCAGCGTCGATAGCCACCGAGCTCTCTGATTGGTTTATCCTTCTCCCTTCCCTTCTACGTATATTTCGGTGATTTAGTTTACAAGTTATTATTATGTCAATATTATAACACGCCTCCCCCTAATCACCTAAATATGCAAAAGGGAACCACATCAGCAGAAAAAAAAAAAAGAAAAGAAAAAGGTTCACTTTAAAATGGGAAAAGGACTGACGGTGCTAGTTTGTCAGTTCAATTGTGGGCCCCTAAAGGGGCCGATGAATTTGTATGTTTGTGGTTTTTAATGTTGGGGTTTTTTATGTTTTCCCCTGTTGTGGCGCCGAGGTCGGCGACGCTTCTTCGGCAGCTCTCCTTCTTTCGCCGCTAAGAGGTGTTTGGGAGTCGGTATGTACGGTGTTTCTCCCGAGGTTGAAGGTCCGGGCTGGTATTCTTCAGCTGGAGTTGCTTCCGCAGCTTGTTTGCGTCGGAGACGCTGCATGAACTCTCGTCGACGGCTAGAGATCGGTGGTATGTCACTAGGAATGGGCTTCCATGGTCGGTAAGTGGTTTCCAGGGGCCGCCAGGTGAAATCCAATGGCAGTGAGGTGCCGAAAATCTCCATAAGAGTCTTTGGAGAAGCTGGTTTTCGGTTAGAGAAGTCCATCTTCAATAATGACCCATTGTTTTTTTGGGTTGTTTTTACATTAGGACGGCGGGTGGATACAAGTGTGGCGCTGCGTGTCGTTGGAGGTAATTTAAATGACACCATTAAATTGTTATCAATCGAGTTGATGGGTAGAGTTTCTGCTGCTTTTATTTTGTCGATCGAAATTCTCTCGTGTTTGTTTCCCGATTGAACGGCGACTGTTTTCCCATCATTTGAAACTACCTTGTAGGGGCCGAGGTAGGCTGTTGAGAATCCTTTTGTAGGAACACCTGACCGTATGTAGACGAATTTCGCTTGTTTTGTACTGCTGGGAAGGTAAGATTTATGTCTGTCGTGCATGCGTTTCTGCAGTTTAGTGTGAGATTTCCCAGGTGCCGGCGTTTGAGGCTGAACTATGTCTGATGGTAATCGTGGCGACCAGTGAAAGAGTCTTTGTGCCGCCGATAGACCATCCGTTTCACTGGGTGTGAAGTTCCCACAGGCTCGGATTTGACTGTTTGGTTTTTGGACAATGTTGAGCGGAGTTGCCCATTGAGAGTCTGATGTCCTGATGAGTAGTTCATTGAAGTGTTTCTTCACTTCTTGTAATCTGTCAGGTGCCAATCGTCGTGGTTTTGCAGCTTTGGGTTGCCCTGTTGTCTCGATGTGGTGCATGACGCCGACTTTTGCCAGTGCGCTAGGGTCCAAAGGCTTTGTGAGATCAGGAAACTCATTGACGATCTGGGCGATTTGTTCCAAGGGATTATTTTTTATTGCGTCCACTGTGGGGGTTGGAATGAGCCGACGCTTCCATAGATCGACAGTGAGGCCGTGGTTATACAGGAAATCTGCGCCGATGATCGATTTGTCAATTTTTGCAATTAGGAACGTCCAGGTGTACGGCGTTTTGTTGAAGGTGACGGTTTGTTTTATTCTACCATAGGTGGTGATTGCCGTGTTGTTTGCTGCATAAATTATGTCGTTGGTAGGTTTTCTTCGTGGAAAGAGCTTGGATGATAGGATGCTTGTCGTGGCACCTGTATCGATTAAATAGTTAATTTTAGTGGTTGCGCAGGTTAAATGTAGTAGTTTAAAACCGGCAGTGCTATCACCTGCGAGCAAGCGTGCCGATTCTAGTTTTCCTGAAAGTTGCAGGGCTTCATGCATTTCCGGGCTTTATTCCCGTATTTTTTGTGATAGAAGCAATGTGTGGGGTACGGAGAGTCTGATCGTTCCTTCTTGAAGTGCTTTCCCCGTAGTTGGTCTGACCTTGACGTTGATCTTGATTGGGATCGTGAATGTGATCGCGACATAGACCTCCCCCTAGTATTTAACTGTTGAACTGCTGTAGTTAATTCCTTTATTAGTTGCCCAAGGTTGTTTGTGTCGGCTTGGGAGCTTGAAGCTTGAATGGCGTGTATCTTGTCTTCTTTCACTTCATGAAGCCTATCTGCAATGGAGGCTAATGTGTCCAGTTCCTCGGTGTTTGCGGTGAGCAGGGCACGTTGCGTTTCGCTGGGAAGCTGTTTTAACCACAGAGTTTTGATGATGTCGGCAGAGGTTGTGTTGCTGAGCTGGTAACGCACCATGTTGAGTATGTGAGATGGGCGTTCATTGGGATCGGCGGTTGAGTCTAGGAGTGTCCTGATTTTGTGGTCTGTTGAGACGCCATAGACTCTTTTGATAATGGTTTCAAAGTCGGTAAATGGCGTATTTCCGGGGTTTTGCAACAGGTGTGCAATGTGGTAAACTGCCTTTTTTGGAAGTGCATTTACTGCTGCGTTGAATTTTGTACGCTGGGAGAGTATTCGTTCCGTACTGAAATATGATTGGAGCAACAGAAACCATAAATTTGGATCCTCTTCTATAAACTCCGGAGCCTTGCTTCTTGGTGCGAGGGCCTCAACTGCTTCAAGGGAACGTGGACTGGCTTCTCTGGGCGTAGAGATCCCTGGAGAGCTTGTTGCAGTTGTATTTGGCATTTCACACTATTTTTGTTGAGCCGGATGTTTCTAGGTGAAGGTTGTTCTTCGTCGGGGTCACCAGTTGTTATGCCGATGCACAACAAGAGTTAATTTGGACTGAGGTGGAGTGTGAACGCCGCGGATTGGAGACCGATTCTTGCGGCGATGGCCGTCAGGCTCAGTGTTGCCAAGTGAGATAACCGAGACTGAAGCGTAGTGTAAACGCCGCGGAGATGAGGTGTGTTTCTGCGGCGATGACCACGAGCCTCAGTGTTCCAATTGGTTCGGTATCAGAGTTTGAGGTTGTGACGGAATGAAAAGGCCGCAGTTTGAGTTGATTATTGAGCGGTAGTGAAAGCCTGGTTCAGTCTGTTTCAAGGTTAGTTGAGAGTGAATTTTGGTTCTATCAGTATGGCTCTGAAAAGGGCCGTTGAAGATGACTAGCGAGTACGCTCCACAACGAGTGCTCTCAACTGGGGATGCCAAAGGATCCGCCCAGCCAGGATCTCAGTAAGTGGAAGACTCAAGTTAGTTCGTGAAACCTTCCTCTTAAAACTTCTGAAGGGAAGGTCGTCGTCCGGTTTCTCTGTATTTTTCTTGGTAGAGAAACGTTCCTCTTCAGTGGCTTGCCAAACGAAGTTTCCTCAGATCGCAGTAGAAGGCCGTCGCCTTGAAATAACATCCACAACCAGTTTTCGCCAAGAGGAGTTCCAGGTTCCAGATATGGCCAATTCAGTTAGGCAGGCAGCTTCAGTATAAGGTCCAGATGTTCGATCGTTGAGAGAGGAGGAAGGAATCATTCTTCTCTCAAGGTCGCCCATCTTTATACCTACTGCCTGGCGAGCCCTCGACGCTGATTGGCTAGCAGGTGCACAACCCGGCCCCCACCAGCGTCGATAGCCACCGAGCTCTCTGATTGGTTTATCCTTCTCCCTTCCCTTCTACGTATATTTCGGTGATTTAGTTTACAAGTTATTATTATGTCAATATTATAACATCTATGTTTAACATTGCATGCCTTTGCTACCACAGCGCTCTGAAACTAGAGCTGCAAAAAAGTCAGTTTTTTCAACTTTCCGATTTTTCTATTATTTTGGGCAAAAAATCGAAAAATTTCAATTTTTTGTTAAGGTTTCGAAAAATGTGGATTTTCAGCTCGACTGGAGATCTCTGGTCCAGGGAGGCCACTTCTTCTCCCGGGATGTCTCGTCGCTGGTTGTGAAAGGGTTAAGACCTCAGCTGGGCTTTAGGTTGGGTCTTGGTAGGTTTTTTTGGCCGTTTACCTAGTTGCTAAAATTTAGCTTTAGATTTTTTATCAAAACAATAGGATTTTAGTCAGAGTTCGATCGCCTTTTAGCCGTTTACTCGCTTTAATCGTTTAGTGGTCATAAATGAGACATCGCCAGAGTTGTGTATTGTGAGAAGGATGCTTCTTTTTTCCAACATTTCCTAAAAATATTTCTAATCAAAATTATAATGTTTATATCAGGAATGAGTCGTTGACTGTCTTCTGCTCTGGGGTTTGGGCAGATGGTGTCTGATTTTGGTTTGAGGATGAACGCGACGTTCGAAACTAGTTTACGTCATAAATACACATAGCAAACAGTCTATTATTTCATTCCTGAATATTGAGCACCCTTCAGCGTCAGGCACCATCACACAATAATTGTGATAAATATGATTTTGAAAACATTTAATGATGGATAGGTTTAGGACAAAAACGATCTGTGCGGGATGATTAAGGTGACAGAGGGAGAAATGAGGAAAATGTAGGTGTTCGAGATCAAGTGGGAATTTTTCATCGATCAAGGCCTCTGCATCACATAACCTTTTCTATGCCGTTTATTCAGTGTAAGTATTTGTCGAATCCTCCCAACGACAAACGGATTCAAAGAAAAAAAAATCTCCTGAGATTCTACTCTTTTATTTCTTCAAACGTTCTTAGATGATGAATACGAGAGGTTTTTGAAGGAGGCGTGTAGCCGAGGCCTGACAGAAGGCTTAAGGATTTCTAGATGTTTTGTCCTTGATTGATGGAGGGAGCCGTATTATGTTCCTGTTCCGTCAAGTTGGGTTAACTATCCTTTGAAGAAAAAAAACCTTCTGGATGGTTTTTAAGAAGTTTGGGCTTCAATTCAGCCCGTATACGACCACCAAACACTGGAAGTTTCGTAACCTTCATCAGGGTCTATTCAATTTCTTCGCTTCGAAATAATATGGCGTTTCACGCGCTCTTCCATCTTTTTTTTTTCTTTCCTGAAAGGCAAATCGTGAAACGGCGACTTTTGAACCGAACCTTTTTCGCTTGGAAGAAAAATCGTGCTATAACTGTCAAGAGGTAGAAATAATAACGCTGGGGCGGGATGAGCGATTTGTAATATCGTTACGCCAGAGTCAAAATGTGGTTAGTTTATATGCCTTGACAATTTGTGACTCTCGAAACTTGAAATTTGTGGGGCGTCGAAAGTTGGTTAATTCGCAACCCGGGACGGTAGACAAAAGACGCATTCCGATTGTTTCATCGACAATGACTTGAAGAATTCTGTATGGAGAGGCGAGATTAAGAGGAATGTTTCCCATTAAGGATGTGAAATCGGAGTTTTAACGCTCCCTGAGGTCCATTCATTTAACTTTGATCATTGTCGCGTCTGGCGCCTTTCGCGGATTCATTTCGCTTTCACTGAATGTAATTTGTGAAAATGATAACCGTCTTTCAAGCGTGCAGAAGCAACCCAATTTAGTCCAGTTTATCATCTTTTGATGCATTCGTGATATTAATGTGATGGTGTATTTGTTTCAGTTGTGCTGGGTCGAGATCAGCCTAGTCCCATCATCAGAGATGCTAAAACTGTCAGCCCTATGGACTATTCCCGCTACGTGAGACGTTTTTCCAGTTCGTTGGAGTGCGGGAATCAGTATTGCAAAGAACTGAATTATAGGTGAGCTATTGGATATGAATGGTTGGGCATGAGGCGTTGGGATTTGTGTAATTGGCGTTGTTTTTTTTTTTCATCTTCAGGGAGCATTTCCACTGTTTGGGGTGCAACTCGAGGGTTTTCGTCAAAAAGGAAGAAATGATCCGACACTTTAAATGGCACAAAAAACGGGACGAGTCCCTCCAACACGGATTTATGAGGTACTCGCCGAGCGACGACTGTTCAGACAGGTTAGTTTCTTACTTGAAAATTAACAATTTATAGCTTTTTAAAATTTTTTTCTTCTTTTATTTAATTCGGGCAAGCCCACTTTACAATGGAAATAATATTATAGTACAAAGAGAAATAAATAAAATTGGGGTGTGGTTTTATGAAAATACGGTAAAAGTGAAACTTTTATTCACACTAGTTTCAGGAAATGATGCCCACATTTATATATTGTATTACATACCATATAATATATTATATAATATTAAAGGGTGCTGGATGGGTGTAATGAGGGGGGAGGTACAATCTGTAATCTGGGAGGCACAACCCGCGTAATCCCTGATACTCGTACCCACCTACCGACGATCTTGGAATAACTTTCGAACGGGTTATCGCACAGAAATCGTTTTGTGCTCGTTGAAATCAGCGTGAAAAGCTCGTTTTAACAGACGTAGTTTCGTTCAAAACCGACGGCAAAAGTTGTATCGGGTTTCGGCGTTTCGAAAATGTTTCTAGTAATCCCTAGTAACGACGCTTTAAGCGTGATGTTACACAAAACGACACACAGACCAAAAATTTTGGGACGATGTAATAGAAGTTTTACTTTAAAATGTAACTACAACAGAATTATTCCTTGTTCTCATTTATCGGACTGTTGTAGTTAGATTTCCATCTATTATAGATGGATATTTAGTTTCCATTTATTATAGATGGATATTTAGTAACATTCTAAAATGAAACTGGAGACGACAACATAATTGATTTAAGTTGGGGCTGGGAACTGAAGAAAAGGTCAAATTCGGGGTGGAGATTGATGCGAAGATTAGCTGAACGGCGGATTCGGTTTAGATTGTTTTGTTTTATTGGGAAAGTCCCTCAGATAACTTACAAAGCCTTAGTGCACAGAAGTCGATCTCACTTAGCAATGCGCAAGATCGCGCTCTGCATCCCAAGCTGGGCACCACCCCTTCACCGTACCACGTCGACAGTGCGGGGTGACTCTCCGGTTTCTCCTAGTTATAACACTCGGTAACATTGCAGATATCCAAACTGTGGACACAACCGGAAACAAACGCATTACCATTGTATACAAGGGACTTGCGACAAAGTCTACATCAGCACGTCAGACGTTCAGATGCACGCCAACTACCACAGAAAAGATTCGGCTATAATTCAAGAAGGTTTGTTAACAATCTTAAACATTGCTAACCAGTAAATTTGGAATATTTTGCATTATGAAGCGGTAATTTTTAGGTTTCCAACGGCTGAGAGCGACTGAAGAGTGTCGCGTTCCACATTGTGCCTTCTTTGGCCAACGTACTACTCATTTCCATTGTCGAAGGGACCACTGTCAATTCACTTTTAAAAATAAAGCAGATATGGGTAAGCAATCAAGCGAAATTAGTCGTTTTCGTTGGCAACTGTCCATCTTTGGCATGCCTCCTGAATCAGACTGTGAAGTTTACATTCCTTATTTTTGTCTCCTTTTTTTTCAGAAAAACATAAGACCTACCACATAAAAGACGAGCAATTGGCCCGCGACGGTTTCAAAAAGTTCCTCAAGCCCGACCCCTGCGGATTCCCCAACTGCAGGTTCTCTCAGGTCGCCAACCACATCCACTGCGTCCGGGAAGGCTGCAGCTACGTTCTCCATTCTTCCGGCCAGCTTCTGAGTCACAAACGTAAACACGAACGCGAAGACAACGAAGTGGCCTACAGGAAGTTCAAACTCGCTCAGCAGGCTGTGGTCAACATCGGAAGCACGCCGGAGCAGGTGAGTATTTTTTTTTTTTTTTTTCGTCCTGGTCGATGTCACGCTCGTTGAAGATTTATCGGTGTCTTCAGGGCAAGTCTCCTGGACTTTATTCACCGAAGATGGGTTTTTTGAATCAAGGTGCTTCAGAGTCTCTCTGTAACAAAAAATTGTACCCAAGCGGACGTTTAGTCATAAATTTGGAATAAGACGGAAGGCCCTCATTGCCCACATGTGCCATCGGCTTTTCCCCTCTGTAATGGCCGAAGGGTATAATGACATATCAAACCTCTAATTTTGAATTAAATAAATAAAATTAATGCGGGTAATAGTTACTAAATAGTTGCTAAATGCTGTAAAAAGTATGGGCAATGCTGAAAAGAGCAAATGAGTGTTTGGAGGAAATTAGTAACATTTGCTTATAATCCGAAAATAATGCTATAAATTAAATGATCGTTCCAACTTCTTTCTGGCATTGAATCCTGATTGACGAGTTTCCTTGGTCATCGATTGGGCTGCTGCATCGCTCGTCTGCATTTTTTATTCAGTTGTTATCGATTCTCCTGCGTGAGTCTGTCATCAGAACTGAAGTTAAGTTAACACTGGGGTTTGTTGCATTGTTTGGGTCTTATAACTGGCCAATTGCAACGAAATGGTTATCTATTCGTTGTTGACCCGCACAGGGCGTAGTCATCTTAACACTGGCAGCGAGTGCGGGCCGCTAGTCTTAGGTGGCCTCATCAGCGGAGTTTGATTGTGAGAAACCGATGTTTATCTTCACTATGTTTCCATGTTATTGTTATTGTAACTACCTACACAACAGTGCAAGTTAAAAATACTATGGTTTAAACAAACTAAGTGAAATATTTCAATCTGTTTGCCTTTCGTCTATTTTATCATTCCAACTACCGTGAGAGTTAGATATTTCAATGACATAAACATCGCAGGTGAATGAAAAATAGCTCACAATTACCCAAAATCGCTATTAACTAAATGCGATACAGTCAACAACTTACTCCTCACAAATTTAACAACTCCGAAAAGTGGAAAGTTCAGGAGTGAGCGCCCATTTGCTCCTGATCCCACTCCGCCCAGAAGAAGGGAGCTTATAAGCATTTCATAAATAAGATACATCCTGCGACTGTCTGAATTAGTGGCATAGATAAATGAATGATGAATTTTCTTCTTTTCAAGTTAATATTCTGTTTTGTCGATAGCCGCACCCTGAAATGCCGGCCGGCGGACCGATTTCGATGCTGCTTCAGCCCTCGTCACTGGCAGCACTGAACGCTCTAAGCGAGAACCTCCACACGACGCCTGGGCATCCGGACCGATCCAGCCCCAAAGCAGCGTCCACGCCGCAGTACTCATCTTTCCTATCAGGTGAGCACGGGCATCAAATATGTCGATTTTCGACTTGTCGAAGAAGATAACAACCATTCAAATCGTCATTTGGTATTCAGGAGGACACAGCTTCAACGACCAGTCGACCAGCTCGTCGTTGGCTGACTATTCGGACGACGATTTCTCCAAATTCATCACAACCTTTTCGGCGACGCAATCCTGCCAGCCCAACTGCCCTTTCGTCAGTACCGAACACTTCCACTGCAGGGAACCCTCCTGCGATATCCCTTTTCGGTGAGTCATGTCACAGTTACAGTTTGTAGCTCGACGCTCCCGTTTGAAACAATTTCACGATCATTTTCATCATCTTCAGGTGCAAAGAAACTGCTGAAGGTCACGCGAGGATGCACGAAGCTCAAGAGAGAGTCAGCGATTTCTACCAGGAAAGCGGCTCCTTGTGTCAAACGACCTGCCCTAAAGAAAAACATTTTCACTGCACTTGGGTGAGTTATAATAATTTATAATAAAAATAACTATAATAATAATTTATTCGTCTTCTATTATTTCAAAGGCGACTCCCGCCAATTTCCGATGGTGTTTTTTTTTTTTTTTTTTTTTTTTAATATTCAAATTGTTTGTCATTCAGGACGGCTGTTGCGAAATCGTCATGCCCAGCGAACGATTAGAACATTTTCGTTCTCACGAGATCTCCGCCCAGCACAACAATTCCCTGGAGTCCCTGTTCAGGCGTAAAAGGGGACGTCCACCAAAGAACAGAGTCATAGAGGTAAATCAAATGCACACACGTTGAAAAAAAATTGTTTTAATTCATTTTGCACGGTAAACATTTCTTTAGTACAGTTGCATCTAAAGTTGTTGTCATTATGTTGAGTAGTAATTTAGTTTTTTGTTGTTGCTTGCAGGTTTGGAATGATTATGTAAGTATTTCAAAGTACATTGCATGTAGTAGTTGGGCTGCAAAAAAATCATGATCGATTGTTTTGAGTCAATCTATTTTTTTAATGAAAAATATTGGAGAAAACATTTTTATTGAAAATTGATATTCAAAAAAAAAAAAAGATTAGGTAGGTATTTAAAAAATTAGAAAATAATAATAGGTATCTTTTTAATTGATTTTTACATTTCACAAATTTAAAAATTACTACTTTTTAATTGATTTTCTAATTTTTGAAGCGCCGAAGCCCTTCAAAAGTATTTTGGTTTGGTTTTTATTGTAGATTTTTCATTGGTTCAGGCGAATTTTCGTAATAAAAAATCTTAAATGAGTTTTTTTTTTTTTTTTGCTGCACCGATGAGTATGAAGCATTTTAGTGAATTAGGCATTTTTCGCTATTTACCTTTAGATGGTCAGTAGTTGTGAAATTATGGCAATTCATAGTTCGTTTCTCGTCGTAAATCGGAAAGTGAGAGCTCCTCCGGGTCGTACCTACGTTCACATAGCGCTCCTTGTAGCATCCAGCGAGACTAATCAATGTTGATAAAGTCCGATGTAGCTGGTAAAACGCAAAGAAACGGTCGTCTATCAAGTGGCTATCTCTGCATTGAAAAACTAACGCTGCGATTCCAGCGCTACTTTTTGACCTTTTTGAAGATTCAATGCCCTCACCCCATCGAATCGTAGAAGAGTGCATGCACATTGGCTCCCATCGAAGCTCCACTTTTACTGATTCGACGATTTTTCTCAAAACCACCGAGCCATGACGACCCCTACAATCTTATAATAAAAGAAATACTATATTGAAAACAAATTTAATTTTTACAGGCCAGTGGAGGGAACCAAGACTCACCCCAGGCGATTTTCACTAGTTTTAAACTGCCGAAGCCTTCGATTGGCGTGACGCCACCAACTGCGGAACCGCCCCCAGGCTTGTCTTGTTCGCCGTTAACCATCACACCTATACCTTCCGAGTCGAGCAAAACACCAGCTCAAATAGCAGTAAGTTGGCGCCATCACCAGTGATGAACTTAGCCAGAAGTGGACATCGTTGCTCATCAATTGCCTTGTTCCAGGAGACGCAGGGGTTCCAGTCGTACAACGGCCCCTGCCCCGATCCACTTTGCAGCCTGAGCGTCAAACCTCTCCACTACCATTGCTCCAGGCCGAGGTGCTTTTTCGCCACCGACAGTGACGACTTTCTGGTCGCCCACTCCAGGGATTTCCACGACAACATAGACATCCTCGAAGGCTTCCTGTTTTTCGACAGGTCCGTCGACTGCCGAACAGAAAGTTGCCCCAGGTGTGTATTCGACTACTATAGTAAGGCATTACTTAAGGGAGGGGATCCTCGATCGATCGACTTGGGGCGTGGGGTGGGGTTAGGAGGAGTTGCTGTTCTCGGCGGCGGTTGGTGGGGTATTTCTGTTGAAACCATAGGTAACCTCTTTAAAAACACATTCTGTGTTAAAATATTTTGCTAATATTAACTTCTCTTTTTTTCAGCAATAAACTGAACAGACACTTTCACTGCATCAAACCTGGCTGTGGCTACTCCTTCGTGAGATACTCTCACATGGCTGTGCACAAAGCGGAACACGAAAATGACAACAACAACAGCGGCATGATGCACTCGCCCAACTCACAACCAGCTGATCTGAGTACGTTTCACCACATTAATATCTAACGACGCGACTGCTGCGCCCCTAGAGGCTAGTTCGTATACTTAAGGATCCTCTGACTTAGACTACCCACATTGCACTCAACAATTGGCTCCTCTGAAGGAACTCCTTGGTTAGCCAACTCTCGACTTTGAACCCTACAAAGAGGTTTGTGAGCCCCTTCCGGCCAGAGTGTGAGCAAGTTTGTTACCGGTGACGAGATAGATTGGGCGAGTGTTCGAGGGGAGAATGCGAACGGATTTCATGCGGAGGATTTCATCCGCTGCTTCAGCTTCCCTGGACGAAATGACGTCATGGGTGGCCTGGGCAGCGGTCTCGATCCCTAAACCGTTACTGCGATAAACTGACATTCTGATAATGAAATAATGACACACAGTGTATGGCTATTTATATTTAAATTTACTTCCGTCTACGAATGGGCTGGCTGCTGTACTGGCTGGAGAAGGGGGCGTACGCATAGTCGCGCCCTGCTCCACACACCGGCGCCAACTCTGGCGGACTGGCGAGATGCCGTAGAAAGTGGGTTAAATTCTGTAGCCTGCCTCACACACCATTGCCCCTTAGCGGATTTATAGACCTCCCAGAAACTTTCAGATTGTTAATTTCTTCGTCTATTTTCAGCTGAAAGCCCAGAAAAATTGTCCGTCAAATCCGAACCCCACCCGGATCATCCAGCCTTTAGCGAAGACAACTCCAACTCCTCCTCCAGACCAACAGGTACCTTTCTCTCAGTTTACCTGCATTTGCCATGTTTAATTTCACGAACGAAATCCGCATCGATTATTTGCATGCCCACTCTTCCCTCTCATGGCACATTACACACTAGTGCTGCAAAGAATATCTAAATCATAAAATTGTTTGTTGTAAAATAACCAAAACTAAAAATTTAAAAGTTGAAAACTTGAACATAAAAAAGTTGAGAAAACTGTTTAAAAAAAAAGTGAAGTAGAGAAATTGATTTGTAGAAGGGAAAAACTGAAACGAGCCCATTAGAATAAACTTCGTTGGTTCAAAACAATATGAAGGAACACAAATGGCTTGGAAAATGGGCGATTTTTTGCAGCACTTACACTCATAAAATAGGCTCACAGCTCCATCGGCCACGTTCAGTACTCCGCATTGGTCAGTGCATGATCTTCTCGAATATTTGCACGAGTGGTTATTTTACTTATCGATTTGCCATGAAGTGGGGGGCGACGTTGGCAGCCTGGAGTGCCCGTTGACATTCTCTGGAGTTGACGTGTACTAGCCAAATAGCATATTCAAATACCGGCCGCCCCTTCCCCACACTTTCAGTCTTAAACGCAATGTGTCCCTCTTTTTTTTTTCCTTCGAACGTCAAAACCGCGAAATTTGGCTTGTTGAAGAAGCCCATCTCAGTACACTGTTTAAATTTGAACCCTCCAATTTCGTTCATTCCCCACTAGCAGTCCTTGTGCTCGCGTTGTCTTGCTTGTGAATTTCGAAATGATGTACATTTTACTTGTCTATTATGAATTGTGTAAAAACCGAATTTGTAAAGTGGTGCATTGTATTTTTTGAAGTGGTGAAGGCGTCTGGTACTTTCTTCCCTCTCTGTGGTCTGTCAAATAGCAACTCTTCCCCCTCACCCGCTTCAGGTGGGTTTACATTCTTAAGCACTTTTTTTCCATATTTTATTCCTATGCCAGGCAGCACCTTCATAAATTGAGAACGAGCATTTTTTTGAAAAGTATGAAGTCGTTTTGTGGTATTAATCACATTTTTTACAAGTTTTTTTCATCGTCAAATTGATTTTGCATTAAAGATGCTCGTTGTCTGTGATTTTGAACTTTTCTCGCATGTGATTCATAGACATGCACTGTATTAAAACACTCAGGTGGTGTTGTATGAGTTGGTACTTGGAACAGCTTCACTGCAAGGGATCCTTTTCCGTTATATTAGGCGGATTGAGTTAGTGTCAATCTTTAGTCGCCAATTCTTACATTAGTCAGTCTGAAAATGTCAAAAATTTACATTTTTTTTTTCTTCTTTTTTTTCCTCTAGACACTCCAGTCAAAACGGAGCCAGGGACAGGGTCGAGCGAAATGCAACTCCCCGAATGGATGTCGGTCGACAAACATGAGCGCTACGGCCCAGAGGTAACTTGTAGTCGCCCATTTTGCAAGCTTAAACGGAAAGAGCATTACCACTGCAATGCATGCAATCAGGTACACACCTTCAGCTTAGGGGCTTCTTTTTTGTTTGCGTGTTTGGGGGGCTTGGTGTGGATTTTAAGTTTTGAAAGGGTGGCACGAAACCGAATGCCTACCATGGTGGAGCGGCAAATGCTCGTTTGAGTTGGTTGTAGTTCTTTAAAAGGGGACAACTAATTGTGTGGATGTTTTCTTGCTATTGACCTGAACAATAAATAGGTGTGTGGTTTGTGTTGTGGTAGCACTGTGTGTCTAGAGGGGCAGTGTTGCTTCTCAGCTGACAACACACTTGAATGCCAGTTGAGCCAAAACTGACGACAGTCGCTCATCAATCAATCTTATCAGCTTGACTGAAACTCACATTCCTTGCGAGGATTTTAGGAAGAGGGGGCCAACACCCAAAACTCCATTAAATCCCATGCGCGGGATTTAAAACCAGTCTAGTGCAAACTTGTCTGGTGGTGGGGCTTTGGCCTCCTGGTGCCCCCTTGGAACCACCTCTGCTTGCAAAGATCGACAGAATGACCCTTGCATGTTGCCCCTCAACTGGGCATGTTGACGCTGCTTATGCCCTTGCAATGGATCTAAGCATGTCTTACAACCAGCGACCAAACCAAGTGGGAGACAAGAGATATGCACTGGCAAAGACACTGGTCAGAGGCAGATGACTGTTCAATAGAATCTCCAAATGAAGAGCAAGGGAGATGCTCAATTTGGAGAGGGCTGATATGCAATGCTTGTTGGGCTTCTTATGGGCTACTGCTTGGCGTTCCCCTCGTGCTCTGGTTTCACCTTCATAAGAATGCCATTTCTGCAAAGTCAATCAAGCGTCAGCAGCTGGGGACGTGCTTGATGGAGGCAGGCTGTCCAATACAGGATCCAGACAATCAGACCTCTGGAAAGGATGAGGCCAATCGGGAGTACCTCTGGGAGCGGTTGAGGAACCAACTTACAACACTAACATTATAGCTGTGGTCCTGCATCGGGCATGTCTCCAATCCAGGCTGTTGTTAAAGGCGTGAGCCTATCCCCAAAATGAGGACCCAGGAAAGGGTGTATCCTACCCAACATAGCCCTTCAAGAAGGCAACCCAGCTTACTCCACCTAGTTGCGGATCCACTTGGTTGGCAGCACTGAATCTCAAGTCTTTTTTTTTTTTTTTTTTGTATTTTTAGGCATTCAGCGAGCTGGACAGGCTGAAACCCCACATAGCGAAACACAGCCCTGCTGCCATACCTCCTATTATGGTCAAATCGGAAAATAACAATAACGAAGACAACAACCCCCCTCCACATCACAATGGTGAGAACATTTCTTGGCCAAACTCAAATTTTGTGAATCAATTTAAAATTACCTAACTATTTGTTTTTGATTGCAGCAATGAATATGGTCCCAGTGAGTATGGAAAGTCACGAAGGTGGGATGATGCCGCCGCCTCACTTCCCCGGGTTCAGCGCTGCTGTCGCTGCCGCCATGGCGAACCAGCAGTTGGCACTAATGACGTCTCAGGGTATCCCTTTCATGCCTCACCCGATGCCCGGCCTTTACACTTCGCCTACAGGTAATTTAAAGGATTCGATTGGGATGGAGGCAACTAGATGTCGCAGTGGAGGTCGGAGATTTAACGGTGTTATTTTTTTCAGGCCTGATGTTCACCGGACCGCCAGGCTTCGGGCCGCACCATTCGGCTTTGGTCGGGAATGGGATCCTGGATTCTGCCAGGTCAATGATGTCCGCCGAGTTGAAGCAGGATTCGCCCTTGAGCAAAAAGTAAGCGTGATGAACACCATTGGAGCGGTATTATTTTTTGCGCCAACTAACCAAATTGTTTCGCATTGCAGCTCCGTTTCGCCGCGAGACAGAGACATGTCAGCAGAAGCCAAAAAGGCTCGGGTGCAATCTTCCATGAGGATGCTCAAAGATGAACCCGTACCGGAAGGCTACCTCAGATACAGGTTAGCTTTCATACTTCTGAAAGGTTCGACTGTTTCGAAAAAAAAAAAAAAAAAATGAAACTCATCGATGTGTTCATTTTCAGATTCAATGAAGACTGCCGCTACTCGCATTGCGGGTACCGAGAGCACCAAACGCACTTCCACTGCATGCGACAAGATTGCGGCTACAGCTTCTGCGACAAAACTCGATTTGTACAGCACACTGCCAGGCACGAAAGGTGAGTTCCAGGGCAACATTTTCAGCCCAGGTCTGCTGACCAAGTACGGGGTCCCCTGGGGGAGTTGTTGTTGAAGCAATGTTTAACCGAGAATCGATTCTTAGATTTGTCTGACAAATTTGTGTCTCCTTTGCTTCAGGCTGGACACGTTGATGGGTGGAGACTTCCAGCAGTACCGATCTAACGTGTCTTGCGGTCGACCAGATTGTTCCTATACCTCTACATTGGGTAAGTTCAAACAAAATTCAATAGAAAGGTTATTTCGGTTTTGCCAACACTACAGAGCAGATACTTATTACTTGCGTTTATATTTTGCAGGATCTGTTCAAAACAAAGCGTCCCATTTCCACTGCATCAAATGCGAGTTTGTATGCACCGACACGAACAAAGTAGTGGCTCACCGCCGCCAACACCAAAAGCTCGACTCCATCATGGCCGCCGGCTTTGAGAAATTCACCCCCTCTCAACCCTGTTCGGCCCCTGACACGTGCGTCCACAACGGGAAACAAACCCACTACCACTGCCTCAGCTGCCAATACGCCGTTCTCGGCTTGTCCCAAATGACGGCCCACAAATACCGCCACATGGAATGATCCGAGTGCCCTCAGGCTGGCAACACTGATCACCAGATCTCGCCTGTCGGCCCAAAATCCGAAGCCCACTAGCACACATAAAACGATCCGTGTCTAACATGAACTGCATCGTTCCCAACGCGGCAAAGTCGCCCACTAAAAAGACATCCATACGTTATTTTCTATAAACCGAATAGCATCTATTATTCAATAATGTATCTATTCACAATAGCGCTGTATAAAAAAAAACTATATACTTATAACACGTGTATTTCATTTAAAAAAATGCATATAATATATTTAAACGTCAAGTCTAAAAAAATAATACCAAGTGATACATAACTCTCACTTTATATTGTTGTGTGATATGTATATATACGGCTATGTGCCATGTCACAGACGGTTATCCTCTGTATAATTTCTTTTGTATAGTTGGGTTTATAGAGAGTTTACTTTGTTTTCAAAATGCCAAAATTTTGTTTCTTGTACATAGTGAACTTCATTCATAAAAACCTATGTATACTTTTTTTGAAATAATGAATGAGTTCTTTGTAATGGCATTATTCATTTATCTTGAATGTTTACGTATACGTTGCTTGTAGGAACTATATTATATTGAAAATGTATACAAAAATTAGTCAACAAATTTCATGACCGATTTTGAAAAAATTGACATATTTTATAGTGCTGTTGACTTTGATGAACGTAGTTTAAAAAAATGTTATCAGGATATATTTTTATATAGACTGGTACTGACTTGAGAAATACAAAATTGATTTTTTTTTTTTTTTTCTTTCCAAAAGTACCATTTTTTCTTCGTTTTGGCGTATTGACTGGGGGAAAAAAACCTACAGTGGAAATTCACAGTGTCTTGGAAGAGAATCTTCAACCTTTGATTTGCCTCTATTTTCATATGTAGTTCGAGTTAGATTTGAACGTTTTTTTTTTCGGCCCAAATTTAGCGAATGGGGCAAATTAGTAGAACGTTTATACAGTCAGAATACAATAGGGGTATACATTGCATTAGTCAGTTTTAATTGTATGTTCTAAACAATTTTAAATAGCGAGTTCCTATCAGAATAATTAAGAAACAATGTGCAATCATTCATCGATGAGCCACAATTTCTTACGTAAAAAAAAAATAGTAATAATAAAAGGCACATTGCCCGGTTTGGGCTGTACTGTAGTTGAACTGACCAATTTACGTGATTTTGTGTTCACAATTTGGAAAATGTGCCTTTTTCGAGATTTCACCTTTATTTGCCCATTAAAGTCATTTCTTCACATCATTCGACATATAAAACACGTGTGACTTGTATTATATTATTTATTTGCGAAACCTTCAAATTATCCACTGGCATGAGGATTTTGTAAATATCCGCTTACTGGGGTTGGAATTTGTAACCCAAATTTTTCCTGTGCCTTATGGAAACTTTACAAAATTTCGGTTGGATTGTACATTTTGACACAGACCACAATTTATTCTGTATCTAGTTTTTTCTATGCAATGGATTCGAACCCCTTGATTATGTTTGAATTTCCCCGCTCTTTTTTTTGAACTCTTTGTGGTACGTTTTAGTTGGAAGCAATAAAATATTTATACAAAGAACGTGGTGATTGTGTAGTGCTTACCTTTGTTTGGGTGGGAGAAGACGTTCCGAATTGAGGATTTCGGCCATCGGAATGAGCCCCAAAATGACAGCAACACGATTCCGAGTGTTGAGAGGGAAATCAGAGGAGCGGATTCAATTGGAATCATGGAAAGCTTCCGAGTACAACGTTTCCAAACCCTTGCTCTAAGGAATCGAAAAGCGGGTTTGAGGCGCCTAATTTCAGAAGGACGCCAAATTCGAACGGAACCTTTTGACAGATCTGTCAATTGTGCAGTCATTTTAACATAGCGCCATCTGTCAATTATATTTCAGAAGATTCCCAAGAAGTCAAATAAGGTGTATTCCTAGTAACTTTGGACGCAAAATCCATTTTTTTCGAGGTCCCACATTGTACGGAATTTTTTTCAAAAATATTTTCTTATTGACACAGAACTAATTTTCTCACAATACCTACACCAATAATTGTCCATTACCCGCTTGACCACCCACGTAGGTAGTTCTATTATTATTGAGGGTGGACTTTTCAAATTTGATTTCACTAGCACTTTGACAGGGGGGGGGGGGGGCTTTCTTCGCTTGGCCGGTCGTTTTATCGGCCAGAGGGGGCTCGCTTTGCTCGGCCACCCACATACGTAAATCTATTATTATTGAGGGTAGACTTTTCAAATTTGATTTCACTAGCACTTTGACGATCATTTTATCAGCCAAGGGGGGGGGGGGGGGGTGACGTTGAAGGAGCAGTTAACCTTGATGTAGGGGTTTGAACGTGTCCATCGATGCAACTCACCCCACTTGGAGGGGGGGGGGGGGGGGGAGCTCTCCCAGCTGGGTGCGTAGGCGAGCAAAGCGAAAGGTGGAGCATCTAGTAAACTCACTAAAAGATGAAGCTATTCGCCGGAACTCACTAAAAGATTAAGATCTTCGCCCTGTCTTCCACGTGATTTTATGCAGAATTTGGCGACACCATTGCTGCTGAAAACCATGCGGGCGCAACTAGATGGTAAACCGAGTATTTTGTCAAAATTCCAGATTTAAAAAAAAAATCCTACTGCCCAAAACGGCCCGGATGGCGGACGGACATTTGGAATCAAGTACGGAGCGAAAGTAATCATATGGGGTGATACTAATCACAACGGCGAGTTTTCAATTTCACTACCTAATCTGCCAGTCAGTCAGTCAGACAACCTCGGACATGTTGTGAATTAGTGGTATAGATTTTCTTATATATGGCACTATATATAGTATATAATATATACCTATCCTAACTGGTTGTGCTTTCAAACTACCTACCTAAGTACCTACCAGCTGGATTTTACCAGGTTGCTAATTTTCTTGATTCTGATGTCCCTGCAACACAGAGGAGAAAACACCGCTAGAAGATGCTGCCCTGATTTTCTGTAAATTCCGGACCCTGGACGCGCCTCTCTAGTAAATAGTCTCTACCACAGTAACCGTTAAATATTGGTGAATCGAATTATGAATTTCTCAATTGAATCCCACTCATACAATTACCTCCGTCAAGAACATGACAGTCTTCATTGCCTTCAAATGTTTGGAACAGATCGGGGTTAGGCTAGTAGAGATAGGTACCGAGCTAGTAAATAAAATAAGGAGAAATTTGATGGTAAAATTTTATTTCATTAGGTACAAAATTTGTCATTTAATGACCGACCATAATATGATATTATCTGAGTAGATGGATGTTCTAGGCTCGTCCAGCAACCAGGCCGTCTTCGAAGCCACATTCGTCTTGTCCACGGGCGATCTTGAAGATACCCTTGTCACCCCAGTCGTTGTTCCAGGAGTTGGCAACCAGCCAGTAGGGGGTGCCGTTTTCAGTTCCCCATCCGATGACACGGACGGCGTGACCGCCGAGGTAGTCACCAGTCGTGTATTGGTAGACACCTGAGGAAGAGAGAAACACGGTCAATTTCCCGGTTAAGGTGGAACCGTCAACTTGTAGGGCCTGGGCAGGTCAAAATCCTGGTCATTCCCCTGAAAGTAACAAACCTGATGAGTAGGTGACGAAGTCAGCGTAGACATTAAATGCAGCTTCGATGGAACCGTATTTCAAGATGTCTTCTTGGGCAGCTTCGACTGAATCGAAAGAGTAAGAGCTTTTGCCTGTAAAAATTAAAGCTCAGTAACAATTGACAAAGTTTTGTACAGCAAATTAGCTGATGATAAAGGAACAAACCTTTGTGGAGGTCCTGTCTGACGGTTTTGTCGTAGGAGGGGTTGCTGCACTTGTTGCTGCATCTAGGAGTTTGAGCCGAAGGAAGGGAAGAGCACTGAGGCCTGGAGCCCTTGGCGTGGTGTTCACAAGGCTGAATGCTGTAGGGCTGGCAACCCTGAGACAATCCAAAATGGTTGGAATTGGCAATGCTGTCGAGAACATTAATTATGAGGGAGCCCTGAAACTCAGAATTAATACGTACAATTCCAGATTGGTAGTCTCCTCCAGTGACGAGACCGTGTTCTTGGAAGTAATCCCAAGCAGCAGATGGGTATCCACCGTTGCATCCGTCACCACACTCATCGCAGCAAGCAACCAGCTCTTCGGCGGACAGCGGGGTGGTAAAGGTTCCGTTGGTGGCAATGCAGAGCCTGTCAGAGAAAGCGGCAGCAGCAGCTACAGCCTGCAAACATCAACAGGTAATTTTGGGATGGATCACAGATACGAAATTTTAGAATGGTTGGAACAGCGATCTACCCAGCAAGAACCACAGTTTCCTTGGTCGCGAAGTTGGGCAATGGTGGGGCACTGAGGCCACTGTTCCCTGGCGTCGAACTCTTCAGGGATCTCAACACCGGAGTAGGATTTTGCTGGAAGGCGACGGCCGTTGGTTTCCATCCTGGTGCCCATCAAACCTTTGAAGTAGTTGTAAGGTGTGTTGGGAGCGAAGTTTTGTCCCGCCTGGATGACACGATAACCATTATACAAGGAATATTGTTGGCCATGCATACTCATCCACATCTCAAACAACATGAAAACTCACGGTCCACGTGGTGTGAGCCTCGTTGACCTTCTTGATGATGCCGTCCAGGTCGAGGACCTGGTAGGATCCAGCAGATGCCATCGCCACGATGGCGAGCCCAACGATCAAAACCCTCATCTAAGCATATAATTATTCCAATGAAAGGAAGAAACTACGCAGGGCACGGAATAAAATAGTAGGTGAAGAGCACCATGGTGCTGCAAGAACTGCAGTTCTTGGCCACATGATCAGTTTTTCTACCTACTCTCCCCAATGAAAACTTTATTATTGTCTCAATTATCAATTTGTTTCTGTTTATTATTCTTGGGAATAATACACCTATGTATTCGTGTCAGAAGTAGAAAATAATTTTCTAATTTTGAGGCCGTATAAAATTATTTTATACGGCCTCAAAATTTGCCATTACCTGTACGTTTCAAGATGTGACGATTCTAAAAACGAAATGTCTAGCTACAAATGGGCTTTTGAAGGATGCCAGGAAGACGAACGACTTGTCGTTTTCCGAGTCGTTTTTTACGCATGATCCATTTTTCGGGGTCCACCATCCGTTCACAAACTTTACAAGAAAATAAAGAACTTTTTCTCGAATGCAATAGGTAATACACAAAACACAAACACATAAAGTTTATTTATTTATTTAATAATAATTATTAATATAAAAATTAATACGTATAGAATAAATTTTTGGATACCTAATTTATATTAAAGAATAATGAACCCTTGGGTAAGTGCTTTTTTTCATCGAAGGTCGGAAGCAAAGGCCAAAGGATTTTTCATCTGTGTATAATTGGTGATAGACGGGAATTTGATTTAAACGAGTAACAAGTAAAATCAAAAACAAACATAAACGAGGAACAAGGCCGCCCGCATTCGTTCGCCCTTCATCTGTGTTACTTAGGTACGTATTTAGTTACAGTGTGGTGTTTGCCGATGGTGCAGAGGTCTAATCCAATGAGGCGGTTAGGGTGAGAAATGACTCAGCAGAGGAGTCATTTCTCACCCTAACCACCTCATTCGTATTAAATACGAATTAAATTTTAGTTATTCTTAGTGTAAGATAAAAGATTGGTAAGACATAAGATTCTATGATCCAGTTGGACACCCTTTTTCGATATTTTTTACCACCCATCCGATATCGATATTTTTTCCCTTCGTTTCCTTGTTCAACAGTCGTTTTTTTCAAAAACTCGAATTAGGTATTTCAAGCAGATTAAATCGACATTTTTCAAGTACCGATACTTCTTCGAAATGTGAAACGAGTCAGAGTGCATTTACCAGAAACGTCTAATGGCAAATGACTGTAAAAAAAATTACCTAATTCAATCGTATAGTTTCTTTCTAACTAAGGTTATTGCATGTCTCGAAAGTGAAATGAATGAAAAAAATCGGGCCTATTATCGAAATTTTGAATCGATTCTCCGATACATTGGGTGAAAAAAGAATCATAAAGGCTCGATAAGTAACCCTTTTTAACAAAAACAAAAAAAAAAAAAAACCTGCAAATTTTACACAAGGGTTTATTATTCATTGATAAAGGTTACTTGTGCAAAAATTAACTCAGTGCCAGTTTTTTTTACTCGGAAAATATTTTACCTCCTGGGATCCTTCAAAAATCCCATTTTTAGCCCCATAAATTCCCACGGTGAAATCGGATCGTTCCAGGACCACCAAAAATGGACGCTACGTTCAAAAATAATTCGAAAACGACACCTAACTCTAGCTCATGGCCGAAAACCTTAAAAAAAAACCTCCCGTAGCCCCATAGCGCCCGGGTTTGGGCGATCGGGCTGAAAACCTTGCGGGCACAACTAGATGGTAAACCAAGTATTTTGTCAATATTTCAGATTTTTTAAAGAATTCCTACTGTCCGAAACGGCTCCGGCGGACATTTCGTTTTTGGAATCTAGACATCTTGAAACGTACCTATAATGTCAAATTTACAGACCGATCAGAATTTTCGATCCCCGTCGCGATCACATAGGTGTATAATTCCAAGAATAATATATCGAAATCTATTCTAATATATCGATACTTTTTTGACATCCCTAATACAGAGTAGATAAGCCTCATTCGGTACGGGTAAACATGTTGGTACGTCAAAACTAAGATGAGTGAGCTCAAAATTTGTTCACTCCTTTGCTAGTAGGTACTACATTACCTACCATAAATGACAATTTTGGTAGAACTGAATAAAATTGAAAAGTCGAAGACGTTTGCGTGTACTGATTGCAATAAACAGTGAAAAATGATGTTACTTTTCCGCTCAGAAGCCCTCCAGACGAAGATAGAAATATAAACTGAAAACTCCACTTACCTTGCTTGGTTGTCTATAACAGGCAACTGACACCCATGAAGATTCGCCTGCTCTTTATAAACCTATCAAGCACTCAGACAAGAGTAAAATCTCGACTAGGTACGTCACGCCTCAATAAAATCAGAAAAAATACATTTCAACAAGAGATAACGTCAAGGATTTTGGAGTGTTCTATTTCAATTAAGTATAATCAATTTTTCATTAACGATAAGGAATTGACGTGGTCCACCCAATAGGTACATTTCAACACCTAATAAGCTGCGTTTGCTCTGGGGAAAAAAAAGTAAATTCGATCGAGACAAGAGCACTACAAACAGAAGGTGACGGATTGTTTTCTGCAAGATGTTGATTTCGACACAAGTAAACACTTGATTGTACCTTGACGGGAGATGGACAAACATGGGAAAACCTGTGGAACCCGTGTTATTAAATGACTCGTGTTAAGGATTAAAATTGTCAACAGACCCCGAAGATTTCGGTTCGACGTAAGGGAACTTGATATCATCGGTCCCCTCTGTGATATTCCTTACCCAAAGATCGTTCCAAATTTCACGAAGTGATTGTAATTGCACATTCTATGCCAATAATAAATCCTTTTAAACCATTTCATGAAAACTGACACCTGTTCAGTAATAGGGCAAACCATGGACCCTCAGCAATGGATTCAACGTCCTAAATTAGGAACCTACTTAAGTACCTACTTATTACTTAACAAGCCCAGATTTGAGTAGGGTTTTCTATTGGAATGCAATCAGTGCTATGTGAAGGTAGGTATCCCTAAATTGGTTTGGGACGTTGATTCGACACTTTCAATTTTCATAATTTCCTTGTTCAGATTTGCCCTTCTGGGAAAACTAGGAACGACGCTTTTCCACCCGGCTCTCGACGCGAAGGAGGAAGAGGAGGGATCTCAACTCTACCACTCCACGGTCAGGGATCCTGTGGCGGTAGGAAAAAACGCTGCAAATTTTACACAAGGGTTTATTATTCTGTGATATAGGTTACTTGTACAGACATTTAATTGTCAATAAAAAAAAATTTTAAAAAAATTTTTTGGATTTTTATATTTCAAAAAAAATTTTTTGGGGGGGATTTTTTTTTCAAAAATGTGTTTTTTCAAAAATTCTTTAATTTTTACTCGAAAAATATTTAACTTCTTGGGATCCTTCAAAAATCCCATTTTTAGCCCCATGAAAGCCCTATAGAACGCCACAGTGAAATCGGATCGTTCCGGGACCCCCAAAAATGGATTCTACGTCCAAAAATACTTCGAAAACGATACCTAACTCGATCCCATAGCTAAAAGCCTTCAAAAACACCCCTCCTGTAGCCCCATTTTAGCCCCATAGCGCCCCACGGGTTTGGGCGATCGGACTGAAAACCTTGCGGGCACAACTAGATGGTAAACCAAGTATTTTGCCAAAATTTCAGATTTTAAAAAAATTCCTACTGCCCAAAACGGCCTGGACGGCGGACGGCGGACGGCGTACGGCGGACGGCGTACGGCGTACGGCGTACGGCGGACGGCGTACGGCGGACGGACATTTCGGATTTTGAATGTAGACCTCTTGAAACGGATAATGTCAAATTTTGAGGCCGATCC